>CM050163.1:8861092-8988592 GCA_027410445.1 Discoglossus pictus
AGCGCTGCGTCCACACTGGCCTCTGGGGGCAAACCATCACAATATATATATAAATATATATATAAATAGTGAGGAGCCGTGTTATACAGAGAGGTAGTGAGTGTGTATATATACAGTATCTCACAAGAGTGAGTACACCCCTCACATTTTTGTAAATATATTATTATATCTTTCCATGTGACAACACTAAAGAAATGCCCCTCTGCTACAATGTAAAGTAGTAAGTGTACAGACTGTATAACAGTGTAACGTTGCTGTCCCCTCAAAATAACTCCACACACAGCCATTAATGTCTAAACCATGGACAACAAAAGTGAGTACACCCATAAGTTGAAATATCTAAATTGGGTCCAATTAGCCATTTCCCCTCCGCAGTGTCATGTGACTCATTAGTGTTATAAGGTCTCGGAGGGATGCAGGTGTGTAAAATCTGGTGATATTGCCAAGACCCTGAAACTGGGCTGTGACACTGTGGTCAAGACCATAGAGCGGTTTCACAGGACAAGTTCCACTCAGAACAGGCCTCGCCATGGTCGACCAAAGAAGCTGAGTGCACGTGCTCAGCATCCTATCCAGAGGTTGTCTTTGGGAAATAGACGTAGAAGTGCTGCCAGCGTTGCTGCAGAGGTTGAAGGGGTGGGGGATCAGCCTGTCAGTGCTCAGACCATACGCCGCACACCGAATCAAATTGGTCTGTATGGCTTTCGTCCCAGAAGGAAGCCTCTTGTAAAGATGATGCACAAGAAAGCCCACAAGCACATGACTAAGGACATGGATTACTGGAACCATGTCCTGTGGTCCGATGTGACCAAGATAAGCTTATTTGGTTCAGATGGTGTCAAGCGTGGGTGGCGGCAACCAGGTGAGGAGTACAAAGACAAGTGTATCTTGCCTACAATCAAGCATGGTGGTGGGGGTGTCATGGTCTGGGCCTGCATGTGTGCTGCCGGCAATGGGGAGCTACAGTTCATTGAGGGAACCATGAGTGCGAACATGTACTGTGACATACTGAAGCAGAGCATGATCCCCTCTCTTCAGCAACTTGACCACAGAGCAGTATTCCAACAGAACTACTCCGAACACATCTCCCAGAAGACCACTGCCTTGCTAAAGAAGCCGAAGTTAAAGGTGATGGACTGGCCAAGCATGTCTCCAGACCTAAACCCTATTGAGCATTCGTGAGGCATCCTCAAACGGAAGGTGTGGGAGCACAAGGTCTCTAACATCCACCAGCTGCGTGATGTCATCATGGAGGAGTGGAAGAGGACCCCAGTGGCAACCTGTGAAGCTCTGGTGAACTCCATGCCCATACGGGTTAACTCTGTGCTGGAAAATAATGGTGGCCACACAAAATATTGACACTTCCGGCCTAATTTGGACATTTCCACTTGGAGATGTACTCAGTTTTGTGAGATACTGTATAGTGAGGAGTCATGTTATACAGGTGTAATACACAGAGGTGGGAGTGTGTGTATATGTGTGTGTGTATGTATGTATGTATGTGTATATATATATATATATATATATGTATGTGTATATATATATATATATATATATATATATATATATATATATATATATATATATATATATATATATATTTATATAGTGAGGAGCCATGTTATACAGAGGGGTGGGAGCGTGTATATATATATATATATATATATATATATATATATATATATATATAATTAGTGAATGTTATAGAAGTGTAATATTCTTAACCTCCTGCCTTTTCCTCAGGCTTTTACTCGTAACTTTTCCACATCATGTCTCCAACATAACCTGCTCACCTTCCATGCTCTCCTCTCCTCTTTTATGCTCCCATGAGATACACTCCTTCCTCCACTTACTATTTCCTCGCTCTTCTAAAGCTCACAAGCAGAAACATTCCCATCTCCCTTCTCTCTCTCACTCCCACCTCTGGAGATATATATCATAACCCATGGCCTGATCGGTCATTTCCACGAGCAGATTACATCTTCTGACCACTAAGGAAAGATAATATATTGCACATGAGAGCCATTCACCTCACAATGTCACATACCTTCCTTCCTAAGTAAACTTTAATTACCCTCCTCACCTTTGCTATTCCTTAACTGTTCTTCCCCAGGCTTCTGCTTCTTCAATTCCCTTTAGATTGTAAGTATCGAGTTTCCAGTCTTGCAGGGTGCTTTGGAACAAAGCACTTCCTGCGAAGATTATAAGTTCAAAACAGGGCCCTCCAATTTCTGCAGTTTGTTAACATTGTATTATTCCCTGTTCGTATCCCCATGTAAAGCCCTACAGAATATGTTGGCGCGTTACAAATAAAGGTTGATTATAATACAGAGAGAGGTGTGTTATTTGGGTCTGTGACTGGTTATCAGGTGTGATGTAAGTGTGTGAGCACAGATGTACTATTTGTTTACTAATCTATAATATTATAGATCTTGTTATGTGCTTGTGTCATCTTTACACATGTACATGAACATGACCCTCTGATATTATAGGTCTTGTTGTTATGTGGCTGTGTCCTCTCTTCAGATGTACCTATATCTCACCCTCTGATGGTATAGGTCATGTTGTTATGTGTGACTGTGTCATTGTGACAAACCAGGGGGTCGGGTGCACCCTCAAAACCCTCCTGTCTACCACTACAGGGACACCCCTAGATTTTCAGGGTTCTAGTAATCTCAGCATCCAGCTGCTTCTTCAGGTATCAGGAACACAGGTTCAGGGTGTAGGAGACACAGGCACAGCAACAGGTTTAGGTCCTTTTAGGATAGGAACAACCAGATACCACCATCAGGATACAGCAGATGTTGGTCCCTTTATGGTAAGACCCAAGTGATTAGCTCATTAGCATTTTCCCTACACCAGCATTGTGTACCATCACACAGAGACTGATTTATTGATCAGAGTAGAGCACATTTTATACAAAACCTCACCCAATCAAAACACGACACTATCTCTGATATCATTCCCCCTGATTACCCCCCGCTGGCCAGGAGACATGCTGACTGCTAGCCCTAATCCTCCCTTTGTTCTCAGTCAGAACAATGGTGGTTAATCCTATCTTGCCATCCCATTCATACTGAACGTCCATTGTTCTCTTGGGTCTGCAAGTCCTTCCTCTGGTCTTACTGGACCCTCAATTTAGTACCTTGCAAATTGTGACCCCTTTCCACAGGGAACCCCAATAATATACTTTTATTTATATCCCTGGGGAAAACCAAACATGTTAATACCAAACATGACCTGGGGCTGTCCACATGCCATTAACCACACCCCAGACTATTACACATTAAAGCAACAACAAAGCACATGGTTACATCACATGGCCTTTCCTGAACTTATCCTTCCATGAAAGGGTTTTAAACTGGTCAGGGCTGCACAAAGTGGGTTTCCCAAGGGAACCCCAGGCCCCTCAAGGTCCAGGCGTGACCGTCATCTTTACACATGTACATTGATATGACACTCTGATGTTACAGGTCTTTTGGTATGTGGCGGTGTCATTTTTACACATCTACATGATTGTGAACCACTGATGTTTTAGGTTTTGTTGTTATGTGGGTGTGTCCTATCAACAGACGTACATAGATGTCACCCTCTGATGTTATAGGCCATGTTTTTATGTGTGACTATGTCATCTTTACACATGTACATCAATATGACCATCTGATATTGTGAGGTCCTGTTGTACCCAGGTAATTCCCAGTCTGTAATCCATACTATTTAGGTCCTGTAATACATACTAGTTAGGTCTTGTAATACATACTAGTTAGGTCCTGTAACACATACTAGTGAGGTCCTGTAACACATACTAGTTAGGTCCTGTAATACATACTAGTTGGGTCCTGTAACATATACTAGTTAGGTCCTGTAACATATACTAGTTGGGTCCTGTAACACATACTAGTTAGGTCCTGTAATACATACTAGTTAGGTCTTGTAATACATACTAGTTAGGTCCTGTAATACATACTAGTTAGGTCCTGTAACACATACTAGTTGGGTCCTGTAACACATACTAGTTAGGTCCTGTAATACATACCAGTTAGGTCCTGTAACACATACTAGTTAGGTCCTGTAACACATACTAATTAGGTCCTGTTTTACCCAGTTAAGTCTTTGTCATAATCTGTTCCTTTTAATACCAGCCTTTATTGTTCTATGTATGTTGCAGTTGACACAATGGCCACCCATGGGGACATTCTCTATAATCATCTAAGTGATCTCTCAAGTAAAGAGCTGAAGAAATTTAAAAACAAGTTGGTGGATTCATATTATCGTAATAAGCTTCGTATTCCATATGGAAGTTTGGAAAATGCAGACGCCATTGATTCAAAGGATACATACTAGTGAGGTCCGGTAACATATACTAGTTGGGTCCTGTAACACATACTAGTTAGGTCCTGTAATACATACTAGTGGGGTCCTGTAATACATACTAGTTAGGTCCTGTAACACATACTAGTTAGGTCCTGTAATACATACTAGTTAGGTCTTGTAATACATACTAGTTGAGTCCTGTAACACATACTAGTTAGGTCCTGTAATACATACTAGTGGGGTCCTGTAATACATACTAGTAAGGTCCTGTGACACATACTAGTTAGGTCCAGTAACACATACTAGTTAGGTCCAGTAACACATACTAGTTAGGTCCTGTAACACATACTAGTTAGGTCCTGTAATACATACTAGTAAGGTCCTGTAACACATACTAGTTAGGTCCAGTAACACATACTAGTTAGGTCCTGTAATACATACTAGTTGGGGCCTGTAATACATACTAGTTGGGTCCTGTAATCCATACTAGTTAGGTCCTGTAATACATACTAGTGGGGTCCTGTAATACATACTAGTATGGTCCTGTGACACATACTAGTTAGGTCCAGTAACACATACTAGTTAGGTCCTGTAACACATACTAGTTAGGTCCTGTAATACATACTAGTTAGGTCCTGTAATACATACTAGTAAGGTCCTGTAACACATACTAGTTAGGTCCAGTAACACATACTAGTTAGGTCCTGTAATACATACTAGTTGGGGCCTGTAATACATACTAGTTGGGTCCTGTAATCCATACTAGTTAGGACCTGTAACACATACTAGTTGGGTCCTGTAACACATATTAGTTGGGTCCTGTAATACATACTAGTGTGGTCCTGTAATACATACTAGTTAGGTCCTGTAACACATACTAATTGGGTCCTGTAACACATACTAGTTGGGTCCTGTAACACATACTAGTTGGGTCCTGTAATACATACTATTGGGGTCCTGTAATACATACTAGTTAGGGCCTGTAACACATACTAGTTAGGTCCTGTAACACATACTAGTTAGGTCCTGTAACACATACTAGTTGGGTCCTGTAATACATACTAGTTGGGTCCTGTAATACATTCTAGTTAGCTCCTGTAACACATACTAGTTGGGTCCTGTAATACATACTAGTGTGGTCCCGTAATACATACTAGTTAGGTCCTGTAACACATACTAGTTGGGTCCTGTAACACACACTAGTTGGGTCCTGTAACACATACTAGTTGGGTCCTGTAATACATACTATTGGGGTCCTGTAATACATACTAGTTAGGGCCTGTAACACATACTAGTTAGGTCCTGTAATACATACTAGTTAGGTCCTGTAATACATACTAGTTAGGTCCTGTAACACATACTGGTTAGGTCCTGTAATACATACTGGTTAGGTCCTGTAACACATACTAGTTGGGTCCTGTAATACATACTAGTTGGGTCCTGTAATACATACTAGTTGGGTCCTGTAACACATACTAGTTGGGTCCTGTAACACATACTAGTTAGGTCCTGTAACACATACTAGTTAGGTCCTGTAACACATACTAGTTGGGTCCTGTAACACATACTAGTTAGGTCCTGTTTTACCCAGTTAAATCTTTGTCATAATCTGTTCCTTTTTAATACCAGCCTTTATTGTTCTATGTATGTTGCAGTTGACACAATGGCCACCCATGGGGACATTCTCTATAATCATCTAAGTGATCTCTCAAGTAAAGAGCTGAAGAAATTTAAAAACAAGTTGGTGGATTCAGATTATCGTAATAAGCTTCGTATTCCATATGGAAGTTTGGAAAATGCAGACGCCATTGATACAAAGGACCTGCTAATAACGTTCTGTGGAGAGAAGGCTGTGGAGGTGACAATCGGTGTCTTTAATGATATTGGTTGGAAAGGAACGGCAGCAAGACTCCAACATGCTATATGTGAGTTTAATTATCTAGCAATTGATTACTAAACTGTGCACAATATGATAGTGAAATGAAAATACAGCTGACCTAATGATGAATAAAATGAAGTATATAATGATAAACTGCTGAGATTAGGAAGAGATGTTTGAAATCCTTTAGAGCCTTAATGTGTCCTCCATTTTGTAACTGACACACTATAGATAGACAAAATCAAATTAAAGTGGACTGATCAATAAAGTAAGGCATTGATTTGAATGCTGCTGGGGATACTGATTATACTAGTTCTGTGATGTCATCATTGTGTGCCACATGTGATTTAAGCGTGGATGAAGTAAATCATCTGATAGGTGGGAAGGAAGGTTTCTGTATATCACTAAGAATATAATATATATGTGTACCTCTTACCTGTTTGGACTTTATTTTATTCAGAAGTGCTTATACACTCTTTTTTTCTGTCTAAAATCATAGAAATGTTTACCTGTTTGAATTGGCTCAGGCAGCTCATGAGTACACGGACTGTGAAGTGCGGTGTTTCATATTACCCAGCAGTGATCTCTCTCAAGTAGCATGTTGCAGAATGTTGTCACTGACTGGTTACACTGAGACTCTGCCCACCATGTAAAAGTGCATTGTCTTCATTAACTGTAGAGGGCAGACCCATACAGGGACTATTTGTTAGATTTTAGGCAGAACTTGTTTGGGAAATGATACAAATATTCTTACTTGTTAGCGTGTACCTTATTGGTCCAAAAATAAATAATACTGGCGATCGAATTTCTTCCTGGATAAATACTCCCTCTCTAATTATCCAGGATAACCCTGAACGCCCTTTTTAATTAAAAATATATCTAATACATTTTTAAAGTTATCTATTGAATCCGCTGTCACTGTCTCCCTTGGTAGAGAATTCCACAGATTAACCAGCCTTACTGTGAAGAAACCTTTTCCTTTCTTTAAGCTGGAATCCTTTTAGTACTAACTTTGTCTCTTCACAATTTTTTATACTGACCCTGGATGTATTTATATAGGGTAATCAAATCCCCTCTTAGACGCCTTTTTCTAGAGAAAATATGTTTAATTTGATTAGTCTTTCTTCATAACTTAGCCCTCCATTTTACTTATTAGTTTTGTAGACATTCTCTGTACTTTTTCCAGTTCTTAAATGTCATTTTTTATGAATTGGTGCCCAAAACTGTACTCCATATTCCAAATGAGGGCATACTAGAGATTTGTATAGTGGCAGAATTATATTTGCTTCCCTGGCTTTTATACCCTTCTTAATACATGCTAATATTTTATTTGCCTTTGCAGCTGCTGCTTGGCATTGAGAACTGTTACGTAGGTGGTTGTCCTCAAGCACTCCCAAATCCCTTTCAATATCAGATATCCCTAGATTTGCTCCATTAAGTTTATAGATTGCATGGATATTTTTTCTTCCCAGATGCATAAGCTTACATTTATTCGTATTAAATCTCATCTGCCATTTAATTGCTCATTTCTATAATATATTCAAATCCCTTTGGAGGAAAAGTACGTCATTTTCTGATTTCATTACCTTGCACAACTTCGTGTGATCAGCAAAAATGGAGACACTACTTTCCAATCCTACTTCTAAGTCGTTAATAAATATGTTAAAAAGGAGAGGACCCAATACTGAGCCCTGAAGAACCCCACTTACCACATTAGTCCAATCCGAGTATGTTCTATTCACAACAACCCTTTGCTTCATGTCTTTTAGCCACCTCTCAATCCATGTGCATATATTTACTGCAATTCCTGTATCCCTTAGTTGGCACAATAGTCTCCCATGTGGCACTGTATCAAAAGCCTTTGCAAAATATAATTTGACTACATCCACTGAGTTACCCTGATCCAGATTCCTACTAACCTCCTCATAGAAGCTAATTAGGTTTGTTTGACATGACCTATCCCTCATAAATCCATGTTGGCTCCTACTTATAATGCTGTTTGAATAGACATACTCTTGTGTATTATCCCTTATTAACCCTTCTAAAAGCTTTCCCACTACAGAAGTGTTGCTTACAGGTCTATAATTCCCCGGGTTTGCTCTTGCCCCCTTGTTAAATATAGGTATCACCTCCTACTTTTCTCCAGTCACCCAGTAGTGACCCAGTGTTGAGTAAATTTTGAAAAAATAGATATAATGGTTTGGCTATTACAGAACCCAGTTCCCTCAGGACCTGGGGCTTTATTAATATTTATTTTTTCCAATCTTCAGTTATTTGGTGAAGGTAGTGTAGCCCCATTATGGTGCAGTGACCCAACCACTGGTACCTCCCTTGTGTATACCGAAGAAAAGAACCGATTTAGCCCATCTGCCTTTTCCTGGTCACTAATTATTAGATGGCCTGTGTCACATTGTAATGTTCCTATAGCTTCCTTCTTGGCCTTCTTACCATTTATATACTTAAGTCTATACTTTGTATTGCTGCCCTTAGACAGTTAAAATCTGCCCTCTTAAAATTAAGATGTTTTGTTGGCCCCTTACAGTTTTGATTTTTTAATTCAATATCAAATGATATCAACATATCAATATTATTTGTGATGACTAAATCCAAGATGGCCTCATTTCTAGTATGATCCCTGAGTGTACTTAAGAACCTGCTCCCTTTGCCTGTACTGCTGGTCTCATTCCTCCAGTTTATTTCAGGGTAGTTAAAATCTCCCATTATTAGAACTTGCCCGTGCTTCGCTGCATTTCCAATCTGTAACAATAATTATATTTCCTCACTTTCAATTATATTTGGGGGCATATAGCATACTCCTTCTAATATTCTTTTGGAATTTGCTGCTCCGCTATTTAACTCTACTCACAAACATTCAACATTACCACCAGTTCCAGCATAAATATCTTCTCTGACTATAGGCTTAAATTCAGGCTTAACATACAGACAAATCCCTCCTCCTCTTTTATCATTGCCTGTATCTTTCCTAAATAGGTTATAACCATCCAGATTAACAGTCCAGTCATGAGATTCATCCCACCATGTCTCGGTAATGCCTATTAAATCCCATTTTTCAGTAATTGCCAATAGTTCTAGCTCTCCAATTTTTCCTGGCATGCTTCTGGCATTAGTAAGCATACATTTTATGTTATAAGTTTGTAGTTTTGAGGTGCCTGCCTCTGTACTTGAATTACTATTGACTATACTAATCCTCACCCATCTCCCCCCTTATGAGAAGTTAATTCATCCCTTTTCCCCTCTACACTTTCTACCCCATTACTACAATCTAGTCCCTCCCCCCACCTATTAGTTTAAAAACTCCCCTAGCCATCCATTCCCAAGCACAAAATCTCCCTCATCATTAAGGTGGAACCCATCCCTGCTTTAGAGATTGTACCCAAGTGAGTAGTCAGCCCAGTGCTCTAAAAACCCAAACCCCCCTTAGTGCACCACGTCTTTAGCCATGCATCAACCTCCCTAAACTCCTTCTGTCTCCCTCTGCAATCACGTGGCACTATTAGTATCTGAGAAAATACTACCTTGGAGGTCCTTCCCTTATGCTTATTCCCTAATTCTCTAAAATCATTCTTTAGGACACTCCATCTTCTCCTAACTTTCTCATTGGTACCAATATGTACCAAGACCGCCGGTTCATTACCAGCCCCTACCAATAATTTGTCTACCCGATCCACAACATGCCAAACCCAAGCACCCGGGAGAGAGCAAACTGTTCGATTGCTGGGACCTGGGTGACAAATCAACCTGTCTACCTTCCTAATAATAGAGTCCCCCTACCACCAAAATCTGTCTGTTGCTCTGCCTAGACTGCCCTCCCACTCCTCCAGTAGAACTGTTCTCCAGGCTGTCAGAGGGAACAGCTCGATCTGGCATTGCCATTGATGAATGGACTTCCCCAACAGTTTCACTCAATCTGGCAAATCTGTTGGTGCTTGCCAATTCAGTATTGGCCTGCCTCCTGCACCTGTTCCCCTTGATTCCCCTTGTAACTGTAACCCAGCTACCTCCCTGGACATCCTCACTAGCCCCAGCTCCACCCTCCATGTTAGGCCCAGCTAAACTGTGCGCTGTGAGCACCAACCCCCTTTCCAGTGGAAAATCAGTAAGTGCTGCAATTCTCCTCTCCAGTTCTCCAATCTGAGCTTCCAGAGAGGCCACATGCTCACACTTCTCACAGAGGTATGGACCCTGGATCATCTGTTCCAGTATTGCATACATATGACAGGATGTACACTGAGTGAGGTCGCCAAAAAAAAAATTTCTACAGTTTGACCCTTTTCTTTGAACTCCATCATGTAAACAGTCACACACAAGGCCCAAATGTATATGCAAGTGTAACCCAGGATAAAACACTCCCATCTCACCTGCACCAAGTCACTGCACACGGGATATAACACACATTACTAGTCTGAGTAAATCAGATTAAATGAAAAGCTGTTGTGCAGTGAATTCCAGACCTGATTGGTGGGTTCAGTGATACATTATGATGAGATAAGGATAATGATAACCTAATGAGACTAGTCTGATTATGTGAAGGAATGAGTCACGTTGGATGTTTTCTCTGTCAGTTATTTGTATCTAATACATCTCTGGTATCTTTACATATAACTACTCGTTTCCTTATGTCTCACCTATTTGTGTTTTTACAGATGGATTTGAAGAAAATCGGAGAAAGACATTGGAAAGTATGTCATATTATTAGTTATTTAGAGACTACACTTATATACAGACAGTCACATACTGACCGCTTATACACATGTTGATCATTCATACATAGTCTCTTTCTGTATTTCTCTTTCTCTTTTTCTCTCTCTGTTTTTCTTTCTTTCACTTTTTCTTTCTCTTTCTTTCTTTCTCTCTCTCTTTCTCTCTTTCTTTCTTTCTTTCTTTCTCTCTCTCTTTCTTTCTCTCTTTCTTTCTCTCTTTCTCTCTTTCTTTCTTTCTTTCTTTCTTTCTCTCTTTCTTTCTTTCTCTCTTTCTTTCTCTCTTTCTTTCTTTCTCTCTTCCTTCCCTCCCACTACAGACTCATTTTTTTTGTGGTTGGACTCTTCCCACTTATGAAAATCCCCTCTCTCCCGGCCCCATTGTCACATGCCCCAGATGATTCTATTATTTAAAGCGACATACCAGATCATTATCTGCTTGCCTGGCATTACACTAAGTTAGACAATCTCTACCTGATCACCTTTAATAAAGCTCATATTACTCTTTGTTCTGTACCTGCTACTGTGTCCAATTGTAATGTGTGTAATTATACTGTTACCTATAACTTCTATATATAATGTTTCCTTACATAGCTGTACCATGATTCCCTTAGTCTAAGCCCTTCCCTGGGCTCTAGTGAGCCGCGCTCTTATACTATTCAACGCAGTGAATAAAACCAATGTAAACCCTGCACAGGGCCTCATTCTCCTCTCATATCTGTATGTTAAAGCGTGCATTGTCATGAACCCATCACTTAGATACACATGTTATTCATATGTTAATCATATTCACAGAACCAATAGACCATTCACACACAGACCGTCACATACAGACCATTCACACACAGACTGTCACATAGATACCATTCACACACATAGATACCATTCACACACATAGATACCATTCACACACATAGATACCATTCACACACATGTAGACCATTCCAGTCACATATAGACCATTCACACACACGCAGGAGATAAGATTTTGGCAACTACAGTTACTTTTCAGACTCTAATCTGCAGATCGATTTCGAGTAGAAAAAAGAGGCCAATTTTATACCCGTAACTTGCGGGCTACGTTACACGCTTCAGTAACTACAGTTTGGACAATTTAACGAGGCCCCATGTATGTAAGATTTTAAGCTTAAAGACAGGGCCCTCTACTTTCTGCAATGTCTAATAGTTTATTTATTTTTCAGCGCTACTGAATATGTTGGCGCTTTACAAAAACTGTAATAATAATAATGTAATTTACATGTCCTACATCTACAAATGGCCTCCAACCCTCGGGGCGCACATAGACAGACAGCACACACATTACATCCAGCCACTTCATGAGACTGTTGTAATATACAACAACTGTGTAAAACCATTCAGTAACAGATATTATGACATGGGAATGTAGAGCCACTGTACACATGGGATATACACAGAGCCAGGTCCTGCACACAGCTAGACAAACACATACTCGGGATATGCACCTGAGCCATTAAACATGGATCCTGTGCACGTCAGTGGGAGCTATTGATCAGGATTAAGATAGATGAACTCTTGCAAATGGTTTTATTTATCTTCATGTTGGCTATATATATTTTGTTAAATACACTTTAACTCATTATTTTGTTTCGTTTTTCTTGTATTACATTATTGACACATTTGTCTATGTCTTTTACAGGATGTAAAATAGAATATATGGAATCCATTGCAAAGAAATATGGGAGAATTAAAGACCATAATGCGCGTTTAGGGGAACATTACAATATTAATAAAAGGTACACTAATCTCCTAATGATAAAAGAACAACGTGATAAAGAAGACAGAGAACATGAAATAATAAGTAAGGGCAGAAAACACCTGGAGATAATGAATAGCAGAGCTTCAGATGAACATCATCCAACGAGTATCGAGACTCTGTTTGATCCTGGTGAAGATGGACATGTTCCAGAAACTGTGGTGTTACAAGGACCTGCCGGGATTGGGAAAACCACAACCGTCCAGAAGATCATGTTCGACTGGGCCTCTGGGAATCTATATCCGGACAAGTTCAGTTATGTGTTTTGTTTGAGTTGTAGAGAAATCAACAATATCCCTGATAAAATGAGCCTTTCTGGATTGTTATTTAAGATCTGTGACTTACAGTGTTCAGAGAACATGATCAAGTCAATATTGGGAGATTGTAAAAAGATATTGGTTATCATTGATGGTTTGGATGAATTAAGATGGCAATGTCAGGAGACAACTGAGGTTTGTATGGATCCCTTTCAGGAAGTCTCCATGGAAGTCCTTGTAAACAGCTTATTAAGAAAGAAAGTTCTTCCAAGAGCCTCCGTGATGATCACCACAAGACCATACACATTGGGGAGACTTGAGAAAGTTCTCCAATCACCTCGTTATGTTGAAGTTATGGGATTTAATGAGAAGAACCGTGTTGAATATTTCCATACTTTCTTTAAAAACAAGGAACAAGCTGTGAGGGCTGTCGAAATAATTAAAGAAAATGAGACTCTATTCACCATGTGTGTTGTGCCGATCACATGTTGGATTGTATGTACCGTCATGAAACAGCAAATGGAAAGGGGCTTAAACGTGGCTAACACAACCACTTCTGTTTACTGGCTCTATGTAAAAAGTCTAATAAAATATCATGGCAGAGGCTCCGACCAGTCTGTACTCAGCTGTGTGAGGAAGCTGTGCGCTCTAGCAAAGGACGGGATTATGGGACAGAAGATAATGTTTGATGAGAAAGATCTTACAGATCATGGACTACGTATGTCTGAGATTGAATCTATATTTCTCAATGAGAACATCTTTCTAAGGGGACCTGATTGTGGCACCACCAACAGTTTCATCCATCTGAGTGTACAGGAGTGGTTTGCAGCTCTGTATTATGTACTGAGGGAAGATACAGAAAGCAGAGACGGCTCAGGAGGACACAATAAGGAGGTGATGGATTTACTGAGGAAATCCCAATCCTCTGAGCAGTTAACATTAGTTGTATGTTTCTTGTCTGGTCTCTGTAGTGAGAAGCAGAGAAAGGAGATTGAAGGAGATTTTGGGTGTAAAATATCAATGAGCATCAAATCTACTTTAGAATCATGGATGACGGAGAGATTGGATTTAGGTGATTATAAAAATCATTTTCTGGAGTGCTTGTACGAAACTCAGGACGAGGACTTCACCAGAAGAATGATGCGTCACTGCAAGTATCTAAGTGTTGACAGTACAAATTACACGGCCATGTCATACTGTTTGATAAACAGTCCAAGGCGAGATCACTCCATTTTCTTAGTGAACATGTCTTTTAATATAAAATCAGTAGAAATATTATCTCCAGGACTCATGAAGTGCGCTGAGATTTGGTAAGTATTATAAATATAACTACAAGTTGTGGGCCGCCCTATGTGATCCAGAGACAGGGAAGAAATACTTTAGTAATAAGAAGCATAAATGTGTGAGGTGACAGTGATATCTGGGGTCTAGGTTATATTACCTGATCATTTCTAAATAATAATTAAGGTTTTCTTAAGATTGAGTCTATGAAAAACAACTGTATTCATATATAATAAATCATATTATGTTTAAGAACTAAACTTGAAAATATGCAAACCGTTTTATATGAAGTTCTGCACAATGATGGTACTATACAAATAAATATACAATACGGTTATGTTAATGTGGATTTTACCTTCTGGCTATCAACTTTCCCATGTGGGAGGAGACATTGATTGCACAGAAACTTTCTATCTGCATAATAGCAATATAGGCCTCATTCAATTGAGGCTTTCGGGAGATCCGGGCTCGGAAATGGAGCCTGTAAGTTATCTAACTATTCAATTAGTGTGTTTTTGCGGCTCCGATCGAGTTACGGGCTCCGGCCTTGGAGTCATTGCGATGGTGAAAATTGCAAGTTAATGCCCTCCAAGCCTTTGATCTTTCACAGCCGCAAGAGTTGAGAACGCTAGAATCGCAAATCACTATTCAATTGCTCCGATTCCCCCTCGCTAACCACCCCGCCAAGGCCACAAATGCTACATACTATACCATTGCTCCTGAATTACGCTATTGGGCCCTAACTTGCGGGCACACTAGTTGGTGTCTTCTTAAATTCTCAATAAACAAAACACTTTCTGCTTAGGTTATATAGTGCAGTCTCTTTAAACAGTACCGTATTTATTGCAGTATTACCAGACTCCCAATAAAATAATATAAAAACCAATATGTATACAGCGCTAAAAAAGTATCTCAAAATATATAGAAATAACAAAAAATAAAAAAAATAAAATATATTTAGTGTATAAATGTCTTTCTTAAAAAAGTATATATACTAATATTAAACGAAAATAGGGCACTAAAATGCATTCATGTCCATGGAATGTCCACTCCAATTTCAATCCTAGGCTGCTTCTTCATCAAAATTGTCGTTCACATAGACAACTCTTGGTAAAAAACGAGAAGAAAGGGTGGGGGTAGAGAAGCGCCAAAGATACTATATGGTGTAGTATGTTAATATCAGTATATTTAAAATGTAAAACAACATAAATTGCACTCACATTTAGTACAAAAAATACCCAAGTGGAAAACAGATGTCTTTCATACCCGGATCTTCAATATCGGTCCGTTGTCTTCCTCAATGGAATGCTATGTTATTAATAGCACTCCCAATGTAGATTCCTTTCGGTATATTAATACAGGGCTTATATTATGATCCACTTCAGTCTCATGCAGGTCGGGTGTATGATAGAATATGGGACAGAGCTTTTTGACCCTCCTCCCCTACCACACCACACTCAAACCAGCACTAATGAGATATATGGGAGTATATAAAGAGTCCCTGTTATAAATAATAAAACCTGCAGCGTATCCCCAATGACAGGGACACAATAAAGCTAAAAGTAACAAACCTACTTCAAAGCCAGACGCGTTTCGACTTTACAGTCTTTCTCAATGGCATATACAAATAAGTGACCACACTCTATCTCTCCCTCTATTTATATGGTGGTACACTATCTCCTAAGGTCCAAAATGGCGCCAAATAAACAATTTTCTTATGTTTACCCATACCTAAAATGGCGTCTATAAGCACCAGATCACATTAGTCCTTTGGTTGCCCACAACCAAAATGGCGTTCACTATCTCTTTGGTCCAAAATGGCACCAAAAACCAATATTTTTATGTTTACCCACACCTAAAATGGCGTCTATAAGCACCAGATCACCCTAGTCATATGGTTGCCCACAACCAGAAATGGCGTCCACTATCTCCTTTGGTCTAAAATGGCACCAAAAACCAATTTTCTTATGTTTGCCCACACCTAAAATGGCGTCGATAAGCACCAGATCACACTAGTCTCACTGGATAGGCCGTATTACATAGATATTTGAGTGCCAATCGCAAAATAGAGGCTTTTTAAAAAAACACACTGGCTCTGTGTTTCCACATTAACCCAGACCCTTAACATGTGAGATACAATAAAACAAATTGCACTTGTGTACTCCTAAGAATAAAGTAGAAATAATTCGTACAAAAATACAACAAAATATCTGAAAAACCCATATCATACAATCACAATACATGTCCATATAGTATATGTATAAAACAAATTCTTACATTGCTTAAAATACAATACAATATTTAAGTCTTATAAAAATTATTATTCCAATGTGTCTACATGATTAAAACACACAAAACAATAAAAGAATATATATATGTATGATTGCAAACGCAAGAAGTTTGCCTGGGAAAATGGATGAGCTAGAAATATTAGCAGTACAAGAAAAATGGGGCTTAATAGGCATTACGGAAACATGGTGGGATGAATCTCATGACTGGACTGTTAATCTGGATGGTTATAACCTATTTAGGAAAGATAGGGGCAATGGTAAAAGAGGAGGAGGGATCTGTCTTTATGTTAAGCCTGAATTTAAGCCTATAGTTAGAGAAGATATTTATGCTGGCACTAACGGCATCATTGAATCCTTGTGGGTTGAGCTAAATAGTGGAGGAGCTAATTCTAAATGCATATTGGTGGGAGTATGCTATAAACCCCCAAATATAGCTGAAAGTGAGGAAATACAATTATTGTTACAGATTGGAAATGCAGCTAAGCATGGGCAAGTTCTAATAATGGGAGACTTTAATTACCCTGATATAAACTGGATAAACGAGACCAGCAGCTCAGCTAAGGGGAGCAGGTTCTTGAGTACACTCAGGGATCATTATCTAGCCCAGGTAATACAAGAACCTACTAGAAATGGGGCCATCTTGGATTTAGTCATCACAAGTAATATTGATATAATATCAAATGTAAAAATAGGGGAACCCTTGGGAAACAGTGATCACAACACAGTCTCATTTGAGATTGAATACAAAAAACAGAGTTGTAAGGGGCCAACAAAAACTCTAAATTTTAAAAGGGCTAACTTTAATGGGCTACGGGCAGCAATACAACATATAGACTGGGACAAAGAACTTACAGGGAAGAATACTGAAAATAAATGGACAACATTCAAATCCTTACTAAATAAACATACTCATCAGCATGTACCATGTGGAAATAAAATAAATAGGAGTAAATCACATCCCATGTGGCTTAACAATGACTTAAAGATCATGATGAGGAAAAAGAAGTATGCATTTAAATTATACAAGAAGGAGGGAACAGAGGCATCTTTATGTGACTATAAGGAAATCAACAAGGCTTGCAAAAGGGCTATTAGACTGGCTAAAATAGAAAATGAGAAGTCAGTTGCAATGGAAAGTAAGACTAACCCTAAAATATTTTATAAATATATTAATGGGAAGAAGGCCAGGAAGGAATCGATAGGACCATTACAATGTGACACAGGCCATCTGATAATTAGTGACCAGGAAAAGGCAGATGAGCTAAATAGGTTCTTTTCTTCGGTTTACACAAGGGAGGTACCAGTGGTTGGGACACTGCAACATAATGGGGCTACACTACCTTCACTAAATAATTGGTTAACGCAGGAAGAAATACAAAAGAGGTTGGAGAAAATAAATGTTAATAAAGCCCCAGGTCCTGATGGAATACATCCAAGGGTACTGAGGGATCTGGGTTCTGTAATAGCCAAACCATTATATCTAATCTTTAAAGACTCGCTCACTACAGGGTCTCTACCAGATGACTGGAGAAAAGCAGAGGTGATACCTATATTTAAGAAGGGATCTAGAGCAAATCCGGGGAATTATAGACCAGTGAGCCTCACTTCTGTAGTTGGGAAGCTTTTAGAAGGGTTAATAAGGGACAGAATACAAGAATATGTCTATTTGAACAGGATCATAGGTAGCAGTCAACATGGATTTATGAAGGAAAGGTCGTGTCAGACCAATCTAATTAGTTTTTATGAGGAGGTTAGTAGGAACTTGGATCAGGGCAACTCAGTGGATGTAGTCTTTTTAGATTTTTCAAAGGCATTTGATACAGTGCCACATGGAAGACTAGTGAGCAAACTAAGGGATACAGGAATTGCAGTAAATATCTGCTCATGGATCGAGAGCTGGCTAAAAGACAGGAAGCAAAGGGTTGTTGTAAATGGAACATACTCCGATTGGTCTAATGTGATAAGTGGGGTTCCTCAGGGCTCAGTATTGGGTCCTCTCCTTTTTAACATATTTATTAATGACATTGAAGTAGGACTCGAATGTAGTGTCTCCATTTTTGCTGATGACACTAAGTTGTGCAAGGTAATAAAATCAGATAATGATGTACTTTCCCTACAAAAGGATTTGCATAAATTAGAGAAATGGGCGGCTAAATGGCAGATGAGATTTAATACAAATAAATGTAAGGTTATGCATTTGGGAAGGAAAAATAGCCAAGCAATCTATAATCTTAATGGAGCAAATCTAGGGGTATCAGATATTGAAAGGGATTTGGGAGTACTAGTGGACAACCACCTAGGTAACAGCGCTCAAAGCCAAGCAGCGGCTGCAAAGGCAAATAAAATATTAGCATGTATTAGGAAGGGTATAGAAGCCAGGGAAGAAGATATAATTCTGCCACTATACAAATCTCTAGTACGCCCTCATTTGGAATATGGAGTACAATTTTGGGCACCACCTCACAAAAAAGACATCTTAGAGCTGGAAAAAGTACAGAGAAGGGCTACAAAACTAATAAGGGGAATGGAGGGGCTAAGTTATGAAGAAAGACTAGCAAAATTAAACTTATTTTCGCTAGAAAAAAGGCGTCTAAGAGGAGATATGATTACGTTATTTAAATACATCCAGGGTCCATATAAGGCTTTGTCAAGTGAGCTTTTTGTAGCAAGAGATTTTCAACTGACAAGAGGACATCCGTTGAGGTTAGAGGAAAAAAAATTTCACCTTAAACAAAGAAAAGGGTTCTTCACAGTTAGGGTGGTTAAACTGTGGAATTCTCTACCAAAGGAGGTGGTGACAGCGAATTCGATAGACAACTTCAAAAAGGGGTTAGATATATTTCTGAATAAAGAGGGCATTCAAGGCTATCCTAGATAACTAGCGAAGGAATATTGATCCAGGGAGAAATTTGATCGCCAGTTTCTGGGGTCAGGAAGGAATTTTGCTTTTTTTCCCCCTTATGAGACAATTGGCAAAGTTTCAATGGGGTTTTTTTTATGTTTGCCTTCCTCTGGATCAATTAACAATAATTAACAATTAACAATAATAATAAATAGTCCAAATTAAAAAGATCAATAGAGATCTAAAAAGGTTGAACTTGATGGACTAACTCTTTATTCATTCTCCAATACTATACTATTAATAATTATTTAATCAATAATTTAATTAATAACTAATCCGCATATTGCAGATCAGAGGAGATCTTAACAGGTTGAACTTGATGGACTGAAAGTCTTTTTTCAACCTTAATTACTATGTAACTATGTACTATGTAACTATGTACTATAAAACCACATCCTGGTGATGTAAGTTCCATAAATGAATATCTGGTCATTATTAATATAATGCAGTATAATATGTAAAATATATTCTATCTGGGTAGCTGGTGATTACCAGATATTACACCAATAAAATATGATCCAATGCCGTATTAAAATATGGATACTTCATAAAAGTTAAAAATGCTAATAAGGTCCCTAGTGATGACTACTGCTTATTTCAGAGTCTCTATCACTCGGAATGATAAGGGGTTGTATAAAAGAAAATATATTTTTGTTATAATAAAAAGAAATTATGTTTCAATAAAGGCTGCCAAATCGATATCCACATTTAGGCCATCTGGGCCCAACGTACCCAATTTGTGGATCCAGTGGGTTTCAGCCTTTCTTAATTGTAGGACTCTATCCCCACCTCCTGTGATTTTCACAAACCCTTTTAATTGCTTGAATGGTAATGCCCTCTATATTTTTGTTGCGTTCCTCTGCCACATGTTTAGAGAACCCATTTTTCACATATTCACGTCTCACATTATAGAGATGTTCATTAAAGCGCGTCTTCAGACCCCTTTTTGTCCTACCTATATACTGTTTGCTGCATTTACAAGTAATAGCGTATACAACAAAATTGGATCTGCAATTGGTACGATCTTTAATGTTAAAAAATGTATTTTTACTCGTGGACCAGATTTTGTCTCTATCCTTCTTTTTCAAATTCTTACAACAAACACAATTTTTCACTCCACAGTTAAAGTTTTAAAGTTCCTCTACATGTGGTCAGCCATTCTGTATTTTGCTTCAGCTTATTCACATTCTTTTTTAATTCGCTAGGACCCAATATATTCTTCAAATTCTTGTTCCGTTTAAACGTTACCAGACTCCCAGTCTGTGTTTCAAACAAATGTCTTCTTTTAATACAGCTGGTCTCCACTGTGCTTGTCTCAGATCTTGAAGTGCAAAGGCAGTTTTCACTGAGAATCTCTCTTTCTCGGACACCCTGACTGCAGGCCTTTATAGCACTTCCTGCATGATTTTAGGTGCATTTATTAAATGTACTGAAGCTCCGTTAACACCTTCAGTTCAAGAATAGACATATTGCTTTGTTCAGCCTTATGCCAACATATGTCCCTATCATCACTTTGTCACATATCTTCTCACATACCTTTAGACAAAGGGATATTTTAGAAAACTATATGAACCTTGTCCTGGAAACCTATGTTTTTTTTTAAGACAGTTTCTCATTAGAATTTTCAAGCTGTGAGACTAGCATCCGATCTGGCTATTCAGGAGCAGAGTCTTTAAACCTTAAATTAAATATGAATTGACCTGCGAGAACGTTGGTGCAGATCAGATTGATCAGGGAGTCGCCAGTCTGCAAATATACCTAACATACAAGGTGTTATGACTCTCCATACTTACTCTCCCAAATCCCTCTTCTATGACTCTCCATGCTTACTCTGCTAATTCCCTCTCTTATGACTCCATACTTACTCTGCCAATTCCCTCTCTTATGACTCTCCATACTTACTCTGCCAATTCCCTCTCTTATGACTCTCCATACTTACTCTCCCAAATCCCTCTTTTATGACTCTCCATGCTTACTCTCCCAATTCCCTCTCTTATGACTCTCCATGCTTACTCTGCTAATTCCCTCTCTTATGACTCCATACTTACTCTGCCAATTCCCTCTCTTATGACTCTCCATACTTACTCTGCCAATTCCCTCTCTTATGACTCTCCATGCTTACTCTGCTAATTCCCTCTCTTATGACTCTCCATGCTTACTCTGCTAATTCCCTCTCTTATGACTCTCCATGCTTACTCTGCTAATTCCCTCTCTTATGACTCTCCATACTTACTCTGCCAATTCCCTCTCTTATGACTCTCCATACTATTCCCTCTCTTATGACTCTCCATACTTACTCTGCCAATTCCCTCTCTTATGACTCTCCATGCTTACTTTGCTAATTCCCTCTCTTATAACTCTCCATACTTACTCTGCCAATTCCCTCTCTTATGACTCTCTCTACTTACTCTCCCAATTCCCTCTCTTATGACTCTCCATACTTACTTTCCCAATTCCCTCTTCTATGACTCTCCCTACTTACTATTCCAATTCCCTCTTCTATGACTCTCCATGCTTACTCTGCCAATTCCCTCTTCTATGACTCTCTCTACTTACTCTGACAATTCCCTCTTCTATGACTCTCTCTACTTACTCTGACAATTCCCTCTTCTATGACTCTCTCTACTTACTCTCCCAGTCTTATTCTATTCTTTTTGACTCCTTAGTGTAACACTCAATATGTTCCTTGCTTACTGACTTTGGTACACAAATGCATCTATATGACTGTTCATTGGCTGACAGGAGCAAGCCCCAGATCAGTTTAACATTTGAATCCGTTTTTACTTATTTGAGAGCATGATACATCTGACAGTTTTAGATGCCACTTTCTTATTGAGCATATACAAAGTTCCTATACTATCAAAGTTGCATTTCACTGTAGGAAGTTCATCAGTAGAAAACATCCTCATCCTCCCTCCTCAACCCCCTATCCTCAACCTCCCTCCTCAACCCCCATCCTCATTCTCAACCCCCCATCCTCATCCTCAACCTCCCTCCTCAACCTCCCTCCTCAACCTCCATCCTCATCCTCCCTCCTCAACCCCCCATCCTCAACCTCCCTCCTCAACCCACCCATCCTCAACCCCATCCTCAACCCCATCCTCAACCCCATCCTTAACCCCCTCCTCAACCTCCCTCCCCATCCTCAACCCCCCTTTAAATACCTCCCCCTCTCCCTTTCCCCTCACTTACCTCAATCTGCAGCTTCTGCTCCGGCCTCCGCTCCTTCCGGCGTCTTGACCCGGCCAATGCTAATGACGTGACGTGCATATGACTTGAGTATAAGCCGAGGGGGCCCTTTTGAGCCTTAAAAAAAAGGGCTGAAAAACTTGGCTTATACTCGAGTATATACTGTAAATAAAATTTACCAAAATGTGCCCCCCAAAACCATGATGAAAGCTGGCTGCTGGCTTTAATGTGTGCATCATAATGTGAAATATGGAGATTCACAACACCCAACCTCCTGACACAATGACAACCTCTGAGGGGGGGGGGGGGAGAGTCCAAGGTGACAGCCAGCAATGAATGATAAAAACTCACATTTACAAACAAATCTTTAATGAAACGGTTTCCAAGTTTAGAGTCTTATGTGTTCTTGGGGAGTCTTACAGATTCCTTCTAAATTAGGACTAATGTGGGGTCATTTTACTCTTATTTATTCATTTAAAATGTTTAATCTTCCCAACAAAACTATGAGAACTTGTTTAGCCAAATGGGAAAGTCTTTTTGATGTGAAATCAAGAAACGTCCCAGATAATTTCCTTCTCAGCATCACACACACACTTAAGTGTCACCCCAGCGTCTCCTGACACCCAGTTTGGAAATGACTGAGTCTGATCTGATGGATCTTGGTCAGTGATTAGAGATAAGTCAGGAAGTGACAAGTAATGATGTATCAGGTCATGTGATATCTTCTGTTTCTTTATCTCTCTGCAGGTTGGATGGATGTGATCTGACGTCATCCTGTTGTGAGGATCTTCAGGATGTTATTGCCACAAACAGATCCCTCATCACCCTGGACCTGAGTGATAATAAACTTGGTGACTCTGGGGTTAAGCGTCTTTGTGATGGTCTGAGACATCCAGACTGTGCTCTACAGGAGCTGAGGTGAGAAACCTTCTGTATAATCACTGGGAAACAAACAGTTACACAAAACAGAGGACATTATATTGTTCTTCTGTCCTTTCTTTTTTCTTTTTTTTTTTTTTTTAGATATTTTTTTTGAAATACAAACATTAAATTAAAATATACATATAATTTCCATCAAAATACAAATTACAGATAAAAAACATAAAAAAACAAAGGAACATACAAACATTGGCTTGGTGATAATAAGATAGTAGTTTAATGCAGCAATGGAAAGAGATTCAAAGTAAAAAAATGCTATAACTGAGATAACTCTATATCTTGATCCCATATTTTCCATTTATAAGCTTTAAGTACAATTTAAGCCGTTCTCTTGAAGGGATTTTTCAAAGTCTCTATTTCTTCCAGTCATATGTAATATCTCCTTCCAGCAAGAAACAGCGGATTAATTCCATTTCTTCTCCATCAATAATTTAGCAGACATTACGACCTGAATAAAAATGCTTTTATATCCAAGGAAAATTATTCGGAAGGATGTGAAATAAACACATTTCCGGACAATAAGGCAACTGAGGTTTGGTGATCTCTCCAACAAAATGTTGTTTTTACATTATGGGTAACCTGCGCCATTCTTGAGGGATCTAGATACCATTGATTATCAATTTGATGTAAACTTATCTATATGATGTATTTTTAATCAATATTCCTGTGAAAGCCATTGCACCAAACCGAATGTCCTCCGACCAACTATCTTTAAGAACAACTTCCCAGCTTTTCATTATACAAGTAGTCAACTTATCCATTTCTTCTCTTTAATATATTATAGGAACTCAAAATTTAGATGCCTTTTCTTTTTCATTATAATACATTTTTGTAGTAGTTAAAGCTCTCATCCTTGGCAAGAAATAAACAGACCCTCTATAAGTAAGTTTAATTCTGTTATAGTCTAGCCAAAAGTTTTCGGGCAAGTTATATTTCTTGATCAAATCTTTGAATGATGCCTATAGATTATTAATAAACAAATCTTTCAGACATTGTATACCATACTTGTTCCATTTCTTAAGAAATGGTCAATTTAAATCTACTTCTAATATTTGTATCGGTAAGATCAGGCTTGGAAATTGCAAAAGTTGATTAAATTAAATTAAAATTTCCAAATTTCTTTTATTAAGTCAGCACCCTCCAGTAACATTTCGTTCTTTATTTGATCTCTATAAATCAGTGTCCCTAATAAACCCTTCAAAACTTGATTACGTTTGGCGTTTAACCATTGAGGCGGATCAGAAAGGTCCGTCCATTTAAGCAGATGAGATATCATGGTCGCATCATGATACGTCTGTAACATAGGATACGCCAGACCACCTTTATTAAATCTCCTGGAGATTATCTTTTTTTTGTATCCTTATGCGTTTTTTCTGATGTATAAATCTGTCTTTGTTTGGAATTGTTCTATACGAGTTTTAGATAAATAAAATGGGATTGATCTAATTACATAGGAAGTAACGGAAGCTATTCTGCTCGATAGAGATAGATTTAAATGTTTCCAAGATGCAACTGTATCTAATAATTTTGTTAATATATTTTTGTAATTTTCGTTAATTATCTTGATTATATTATTATAAAATATAATACCCAAGTGCTTGAAACTTTCTAGATGCCAATCATAGTCAAATTCAGACCTCAGGGAAGTTTTTCAGTTTTGCATATATGGAAGCTCAAAACTTTAGATTTTGAGATGTTTAGTTTATAATTAGAAACCCTACTGTATGTATCAATTAATTTATGAAGATTTTTTTAGGGATTTAGCTGGATTGGTTACAGCGACCACAACGTCATCTGCATACATCAATATCTTGTGGATTGATTTTTCCTAGTTTTATATCTTCATTATTTCTAATAGAGACCGCAAAAGGTCAAAAATAATAGGGGACAGGGGGAAGCCCTGTCTGGTCCTATTCGTAATCATTATCTTATTTGTCTTCAAGCCAGTGCCTATGATCGAGGCGAATGGGACTGAATACAATGCCTTAATGGCGTTCGAGTTAAAGGCTGCTAAGACATATTTCAAAAAAACTTGTTCCAGAAAATCCCATCCGACCCAGTCAAAGGCTTTCTCAGCATCGAAAGGAACACCCAAGGGATTCTGCAAGAATTAACATAAGATATCAAATCATTAACTCTATGGGTGTTGTCTGCACACTGTCTGCCACAAATAAAGACAGATTGATCTTGAGCTACTAATTAGTCAATAACACTATTATGCCGGTCAGCCAGAATGCTTGAATAAATCTTCAAGTCTACATTCAAGGGCGAGATAGGCTGAAAGAGCTTACACTCTGGCCTATCCGGCTCCTGTTTCGGTATCCTTTTAATTAGAGCTTCGGTCATTTCAGAAGGAACATGCCCCAGTCTCTTTTTTCGAATATTTTTTATCTTTTTCTGTTTCGAACAAAGAGCAGTCCAATTTCCAATATTTCGGGAGAAGTCTATGTTGATTAGAATTAAGGACTAACTTTACCAGTGCGTGATCCATCCATACTCTTAAAACTTTTCTACTTTTAATGATTTTTTAAGTCTCAATATCTACCCAGATATAATCTAATCTAGAGTAGGTCTGAAATCTTGGAGAGAAAAAAAGTATAATCTCTTTCATTGGTATGCATACCTCTCCAAATATCATATAGTTGAAATTTGGCCATAATAGAGTTAAAATCTTTAGAATTTCTTATCAAAGATAAATCAGGCCTTGGACAATGAGGAATTTCTATCCATAATGGGGTCTGCTAACCTATTGAAATCCCCACAAATTAGTATGGATCCTTGAACCAGTTTCTTAAATGTTCTTAAAACTCGTTTCAAAAATGTAATCTGATCCTTATTAGGAAGATAGACATTCATGATATAATACTTTTGATGTTGTATAGATCCAATCCAGATCACATAGCGTCCTTCAGGGTCAGTTTCCACTAACTCTTCAATATATGTTAATTTATTACTAAATAAGATCAAGGTTCCTCTAGCTTTTTTTATATGTAGAGTTGTAAATAGTAGTGTACTTTTTATTAACAAAGTTAGGTATTGCACCTTCCTTCTAGTGCGTCTCTTGCAGACAAATTATGTCTGCATCCTCTTTAATAAAATGTTTAAGCGCAAAACTGTTCAGACCTTGAATATTCTGCGTAATTATTTTGAAAATCAATCTCTGTTCCTTTACAAACTTTTTCATCCCAAGCCATAAACAATACAAAACATACAACACATTTTTAAAAACACATACCAAAACAAGTTTAATAGCGCATTCTCCCTCCGATCTCCTCGCCTTATAACGGCGACCTTTCCTGGAATGCGCAATTGTCAGATGTTTTCATCTGATGGCCTAGGCCACTATTCTCCACTTATTAACATTAATCAATTAAAATGCTATTCTATTAAGAACTTCTAATTCCTTTATCAACACCATTCTTTTATATTTTCTTTCCCTTTTCTTTTTTTTTGTTTTTCCATTTATTTATTTTTTATTACAAATTGTTAAACAAAACCTCTATGGGAGATAGAGGAAAATAATTCCATCTTCACAAAAAGAGTTATTGGAAATGTTTCTCTTTTCCAATAGTTTGACCAGAGGGGAATAGATGAAAGAAGACTTACATCAAAATATGTGCACTTTCCCAAATAATTAAACCATAACAAGTGAATAAAAGTGACTTGTTAGTGTCAAGTTTCTATGTATATTCAATAAATATAAAACAATATAAATATCAACTTTATTTTTTTTAAACATAAGATCATTCCATTAATGTAGTGAAGTGAATTTTGTGTAGTTTCAGGATATTTACTTATTCCACTCTTTCCCTCAACTATTACCCCTTTCCCCCCTTCTTTTTTCCTTCTTTTTTTCTCCTCTTTTCCTTCCTCTTTTTATTTTTTCTTTCTTCCTTTTCCCCTCCCCCCTAACTCCTTTTTCATTTTAAAGTATTCAACCCATAAGCTATAAAAAGAGGAGGAAATATTTTTCGACTACACAAGGGAATTACGGGAAACAAGTCTCTTTCTAAGAGTTTACCCATAGGGAAAGAGATGGAAAGAGCGTTTCATCTAAATATGTGTCCTAATTCATTACTTTATGTTATAATAGTAAAAAAGATATATCCACACTTTTTTCCTCCCCCCCCCTCCCCGTAAAGAACGAATCTAATTTCTTTATTCAATCTGTTAATAAAGTGAAATATTTTTGTGTCAATTTTTTCCTATCATTATTCCTCTTTTCCTTCCTTCCTTCCTTTTTTTTTCCCTTCCCCCTTTTCCCCCTTTTTTCCTTCCTAGGGGCCTCATTCTATTAGCGGCCGCAGCCGTTGCGGGGCCGCAAGGACCGGCCGCAAGCTATTCTGCTATTCTATTCCCCTCCGGCCAGGGATTCCGGCAGGCTTGCGGCCGGTGCCTTGCTATCTCTTGCGGCCGCTCGCGCCGGAGGAAATCCTTTGATCTAAAACGGCCGCAAGGAAATCGGCCGTAAGAAAATCCTATTTGCAATTCAACTGCTCCGGGAACCCTCTCAGCAAGGCTAAAAGCGAGCCGCAGCTTACTTGCAGGAAAGAGGTCCCTTTAGCACCAATTAAGCACGAAATATAGCTCAAATAAAGCCATCCTGCACTTTGAGAAGACTATAAAGTGATTTTAGGTGTTAGCAAAAATAGCACAAAATTCCCCTATACTCAAATCCGTAAAATATTTATTTTTTAATATACGTCAAATATCCATGTAAAAAGTCCATAGGGCTTGGAGCACTTCAGACCCGCCCACGCCGCAGCCGGAAAATAAACAGTTAATTTGAACTCGGGTTTGGGCTGATGTGCAAGCTTGAGAGTGGGTTACTTTTAATCCTCATGTCCCCCAATTTGATCCCTAGCATTTACAGAGCTTTACAGAGCTGTCTTCAATTTATTTTTGACTTTTAAGATTTCTGAGCTTACGGTTGCAAGATTTACGGCCGGCCGTAAGAGGAGATCCTTGCGGGGCCGTTTAATTGAATTGCAATGTAACGGGACCCCTGCAAGGAATCGCAGCCTTACGGCCGGTTTACGGACGATAATAGAATGAGGCCCTAGGTGTTTAAATTATTTCTATTCTACACATAAACTCATTTACCAAATAACAAAACCAACTGATCTATGAATGTTCTTTTTTTTTTAAGTATTACCATAAATCTTAAGGGGTTCTTTACTCTTTCTGATTCAATTTCCAAGATTTAAACAGTTTTTCTCCTTCCTCCACGTCTTTAATTATCTATCTTTGATTAACGTAATATTTAATTTAGGGGGAAAAGCCCATTTATATGGAATCTGTTCATCTCTCAATGTTTTGGTGATGGGGAGAAACTTTTTTTTCTTTGCATTAATGTATCCCCTGATAAGTCTGAAAATATTTTTATATGTTCATAAGGTGAATCAAAAGTCCTTTTAATAACGTAGGTTTTCAGAATAGCTTCCTTATATGCCATGTGGTGGATCTTGTTAAACCGTAGCACTTTTTTCCACAAGACGCAGGACTTAGAAAAAAACTACGAGATAAGCGGCGGAACCAAAACAATTAAGAAAACAATAAATACACACTAAAAAATAAAAAAAAAGGTCACTTACAGCATGGGGAACCAGTCAGGACGTCTTGGAGTGAGTTGGAACACCAATTTACATCGATTTAGACGAGTTACAAAGATCGAAAATCGTCTAAGCCAGAAAAAAATGGCAGCCGAAAAAAATTAAGACGAGGCTATATTACTATGAACTGCGTAAAACGCAGCCACAGACGTATGTGCTCGAAAAACAACGAGACAAAGGATACGCACTAACCGCTCAATGAGTAAAAAAAGACCGTAGCGAGTACATTTTACGAAACGCAATTACAGATTTACGCATTAACATAGATTTCCTGCCTTTGGCTCGCGTCACATCGGATTTCCCGCCTAAAACAACGCACTTGTCTCGCGGAACAGCGGATTTCCCGCCTAAACCAATGCATTTGTCTCGCGCACAAAGCCTATATATAGGGCACACTTGACACAGAACACACTTTCTCCTCAGGTGATGACAGTCTGACTGGACGTTTTCTGATGCCGGAAAATCTCAAGAGATTGTTAGCTCTTCAGGATACTGCTTCAGCAATATTACATTAAAAAAGGTAAATATCATTTATAATTATTAATTAGTAAATTGGTACTTACTTAATAAATAAAAAATAGTAAATTTAATTAATAGAAAAATAATATTGTGCTTACCTGTGTGAAACAATTGTTAATAACATTCATAATGTACATTAATTAATTAATCATTAATATCAAAATTAGTTAACGTTTAAGAATGTGAATAAAAAAGCAACACATTGATTCATTAATTATTAATGTACATTAATTTAATAATTAATTTGTGATATATCGTGATTACCTGTGTGAAAGAATTGTAAATAACATTCATAATGTACTTTATTTAATTAATTAATTAATCATTACTAATCATTAATATCAAAAAAGGTTAACGTTTAAGAATGTGCATAAAAAAAGGAAAACGTTGATTAATTAATTATTAATGTACATTATTTAAATAATTCAGTTCTTATATATTTAGTATAAAATAAAACAAAAAAAACAAAAAAAAAGGCTATATACTCATGCTTACATCTTGATGTTAGATTTAGTCACACATTACTTTAATATTAATGAACATTAATTAATTCTTATTTCATTAGTAATGTACATTATTTTAATAATTCAGTTGTAACATACTCATTTTAAAATACCCCTCAAACAAAAAAAAAAGGGAATAGACTCATGCTTACGTCTTGACGTTATATTTAGTCAGACATTAATTTAAGATTAATATAGATTAATTGAGTCTTATTTAAAGACTAACAGTAATATTGATTGTATGTTTTTAATCTATGCTTACATATGTGTGTTCATGCTGATAGATTGATATATTTATTTAATGTTTTTAAACTATTCAAAAATATGTATGTTAAGCCTCATTGATTGATACAGATGAAGCAACATATTATACATTAATTGTACTATTTTGTATAATTGCAGTGAACTGTAACTGAATGAACAGAGATAGTGACGTTTGGACACATTGAACATCATAAGGATAATTTTGACAGGTACAGAATTTGAATTATATTACTACAGCAAGATATTAAAAAATATGCTTTTAGGTTTTTAATGTAGCCAAATATATGTCTGTTGATGTTCATTTAATGATATCGATGAAGCAAAAGATTAAAAATATTCTCAATTTGATTTTACAGTTTCTTTGGATCTGCAAGGGAATCAACACACAGCGTGACGTTTGCAGCCTTTAAACAACATCAACATCATCTTCACAGGTATAAAATTTAATTTTGTAGTGATGCATAGAAAAAGGCTAAATTATATTTGGTGAAAATGGAGAGTACTTATTGAGTCATTAATGTATGATATTTAGTCATAACTTGAAAAAAGTTGAAAAGACAATACTAATTAATAATAATATTTTAAAAAAATAAGAAGCTTACAACACTTGCAAAAAAAATATATTGATGGTATGCAGTGAATTCAATCAAGAAGGAATGGAATTGAAGGATAATAATATAAATATAGATATGTGCAGCTATTTCCTATTTAATATATGTCAATAAAATACTTTGAAAAATGGTTTCATTTCTTTCATTCTAAAGTGCAACATTTTAATATGCTTGATTAGTTTATTCATCTACTTTAATGGAACAGTACAAAATGGGAAAAAAAATGTATACAAAACAAAGAACAAACAATAATTACATCTCTATTTACAATTACAGATTAAAATGGCGGAGAATGGAGAAGACAGAATTGAACGCAAAAGAAGATTGGCAAGGGAAAGGAAGCAAAGGTGGAGAGATGCTCAGACACCGGAAACTTCACAACGCTTGCGAGAAGAAGATCGACAGAGACTTTTAAATAAAAGAAAGCTGAGTAAGAAAGCTGCAAGTGAGTGTGTTGGGGCTTCCAAGAAACATAAAAGTAAACAAAAACATCTCTGTGAACCATTGTCCAATGATTCTATTTTGCAGAATGACTTAAATGTAGACACACAAGAAAAAAATGTACATATAGAAAGTGGGTCTGATATCTATGTTGAAGAAATGCATGACAATGTGTTTACTACTGCAGTACAAGTAGATACTCATTATTGTGGGTTACTTAATGTGGTTTGTCAGTTTTGTGAGGCCTATCATTTTATAAAGGAAAGACCTACTGACGGAAATTTCATTAGTTGCTGTCAGAAAGGAAAGGTGAAACTTAACTAAGACACCCATTTCCATATTATTTAGAATGCATTATGAGCGATCCAACATTTCGAAATTATAATAATTTCAAACAAAACATAAGGTCTTATAACAGTGCAATTTCATTTGCTTCAATGGGTGCAACATTAGCCGAAAATGTACCAGGACATGGTCCTTACTGTTTTAGAGTTCAAGGTCAAATTTACCACTGAACTTCACATTTACACCCACAAGAAGGAGAGCAAAGGAAATTTGCACAGTTATATGTCTTAGATACAATGGAAGATGTGGAACAAAGAATGACACTTCCAGAAAATAAACAGTGTTTGCGCATAGTCTTTGAACAGCTGGATAAAATTATGCAAAAAAAACAATATAGTCAAGCATACAAACAATTAGCACAGCTCGAAAAAGAACAACAGGAACATGCTGAAAGACATCAATTGCCTACACCAAGAGTAAATATGGTGTTAAAAGGAGATCACAACACTGATCAAAGAAGATATAATTTACCTACAGTAAATGAGGTTGCCATGGTGTTTAAAAATGAAGATGGTGAACCACCTTTTCAGCGGGATATTAGAATATATCCACGCAATGAAGAACAACCATTTATCAACATCAATATATTAAGCTGTAATTTAGATCCAATGACATATCCCATTTTCTTTCCAAATGGGGAACCTGGATGGGAACCAAAATTACAATTGGAAAGTTATCCCAATACTAAACTTCGTATTAGATCTAATATTTCCATGCTGGAATATAAAGTGGCACAAACTGCTATCCGAGATTGTTTTAATCCAATTTTACATAGAGGCAAACTCACTCAACAATGGATTATTGATTCATATTTACAAGTTGAAGCCAATAATCTAAATTTCATTAAATATCAACAATATAAATTACGAGTAGAACAGTATTGTGGATTAATGGATTATGTGGCAGATTTAGCTTCCAACAGAGACATTGCAGCTGGAAGAGCAATTATTTTGCCATCCACTTTCCAAGGATCTTTTCGCAATATGCGAGAAATGTATAATGATGCCATGGCTATTGTCACAAAATTTGGAAAACCAGATTTATTTATTACATTCACATGTAATCCACAATGGCCAGAGATCAAGGAAAATTTGAATCTGGGACAAACTACTTCTGACTGACCAGATTTAGTGGCAAGAGTATTCAAAATCAAACTCAATTCATTAATACATGATATCACTAAAGCACACTTATTTGGACAATGTGTGGCTTTTGTTTACACCATTGAATTTCAAAAAAGAGGATTGCCACATGCTCACATACTTTTAATACTGCAGGAAAAAGATAAGTTGAACACTGCAGAGAGAGTGGATTCAGTAATTTCCGCACAATTGCCAGACCAAGAAAAATATACAAAACTTTGGGAGATTGTTACACATAGAATGATTCATGGCCCATGTGGAGAGATGAATCCTAATTCACCATGTATGGAAAATAAAAAATGTAATAAAGAATTTCCAAAACAATTTCAAATGCAAACTTATGCAAATTGTGATGGATATCCTTTGTATAAAAGAACACAAGGACCAACAGCTATTATCCGTGGCCAAAAGGTTGATAATAGATTTGTCGTTCCATACAATCCACATTTGCTCATCAAGTACAATGCACACATCAATGTGGAAGCTTGCACTTCCATTAAATCAATTAAGTATGTGTATAAATATATATACAAAGGATATGACGCAGCTACTGTTGTTGTACAAGGTGCTGCAAATGAAAATGAAAATACAATTTTACATGATGAGATCAAATTATTTAGATGCTCGGTATGTGAGTGCTCCTGAAGCAATGTGGCGCCTTTTGAAATTTGAGATGCATGATCGGTCACATGCTATCTATCGTTTAGCTGTACATTTGCCTCAAAGTCAGTTGGTTTGCTTTACTGCAGGAAATGAAAGAACTGCATTATATCAAAGTGAAGACAGAGATACCACACTTACTGCATGGTTTAAATTAAACTGTCAGGATATGCAGGCCAGACAATTTTTATACATAGAGATACCATATCACTATGTATTTGTAAATGGTCTATGGTGATAACGAAGAAGAGATGCACATAAAATTATACCACGCATTTATACCGTCAGTCCAAGGGACATTGAACGTTTCAGCTTAAAGATTACTTCTGCTACATGTTCCCGGTGCACAGAGTTTTGAGCATTTACGTACAGTGAATGACATAGTTTATGATACATTCCTATTAGCTGCAAGACATCAAAATTTCATAGCTGATGATACAGAATGGGAGAGGTGTCTGGAAGAAGCAGCACTATGTCAAATGCCTAACCAAATGAGACAACAATTTGCATTCATTTGCATATTTTGCAATGTACCTGATGCTTTCACTTTGTGGGAAACATTTAAATTAAACATGTCAGAAGATTTCTTGAAACGTTACAGAGAACCAATAGCTCTGTTAAAAACATTGATGGAAATACAAGAAATGTTGGCTCATGGATTAAATTGTACAAGTTTTAATTTACCAGATCCAGGACTTATAGATGACATCAATTTTGATGATTATGACACTGAGCTACAAAAACAAAAAAAATGAGAAAAACTGGCAACTTTAAATACTTTACAGTTAGAAGCATTTCATGCCATCACAAATGCTACAGATGATGAAATGGTCAAAGACCGGTATTTTTATCTAGACGGCCCAGGTGGATCAGGAAAAACTTATCTCTACAATTGTTTGATGAGTTATATTCGATCACAGAGTCAGATAGCTATGCCATTTGCAACAACTGGAATTGCTGCACTTTTGTTAGATGGTGGGAGAACTGTGCATAGTGGATTTAAGTTGCCAGTTCCCATTTTGGAAACATCAGTGTCAGATATCCGATTGAATTCCTTACAAGCAAAAAAATTTAAACTAACTAAACTAATTATCATAGACGAGGCAACAATGATGTCATGTCATGCATTGCAATGTATTGACACATTTTTAAAAGAAGTGATGGATAATAAGTTGCCATTTGGTGGAAAGGTGATGCTGTTAGGAGGAGATTTTAGGCAAACATTACCTGTTGTGCCACACGGAAATAGAACGGAGATCATTGAAACATGTATCAAGACCAGTAAACTGTGGCAAATATTTACACATCTCAAATTAGAATTAAATATGAGATCTGAAGGCCAAAATGAATTCAATGACTGGCTCATTAAAATCGGAGAAGGAAAACATCCAGAAATACAGCATTTACCAAATGATACCATTGAAATTCCATCAGAAATGGTTTGCAATGAATCACTCCTATCAGCCATATTTCTAAACACTTATACTTACTTACTTAATAATGAGGATTACTCAGACATTGCAAACAAAGTGATATTAACATCAAAAAATATTGATGCCTTGAATGTAAACAATGAAATTTTAAAATACATCAATGCACCACTAAAGAATTATTACAGTGCACGTTCGATTCTGTCTGATGATAAAGACAGTGAATCGAATTTTAGTATCGAATTTATTAATTCGTTAACACCATCTGGAATGCCACCACATATTTTACAATTGAAAAAAGGCGCAATTGTCATGTTATTGCGAAATATGAACCCAAAAAAAGGACTTTGTAATGGGACCAGATTAATTGTGCATGCATGAGTTAAAAGATCATTTTATACATGCAGAAATTATAACTGGGACCCATAAAGGTGAACAAGTTTTTATACCAAGAATTGATTTAGCTCCAAGTGAGAGTGGTTTGCCTTTTGTCCTTCAAAGGAGACAATTTCCAGTTATCATGGCATTTGCCATGACCATCAATAAATCCCAAGGACAAACTTTTAAGTCGGTTGGGATTTTTTTAAAGGAACCAGTTTTTGCACATGGACAACTCTATGTGGCTTTTTCAAGGTGCACTAATCCAAAAGAAATTAAAGTGCATGTTGAAGAAAACGAAACTCAGGGTCATTTATTGGACGATGGATGTGTTTACACCAAAAACATTGTCTACTATGAGGTGTTAGAAAGATAGAGGACAATGGTTTCATTTTAATATCAACATTTTATGGTACTCAATATGATTTCACAAAAACAATATTTCAAGTAAAACATCTAAAGAATGGACAAAAAAACATACAGAACAGTGGTTTGACTTCCAGTACAAAATTAAAGTACTCTGGGACTCTTTAAATAGGGGACCACTATTTCACTTATGAAAATCGATGTGATATTTGCAGAAAGGTCTAACAGAAAAATAAAAAAAAATTACAACAAAAACAACAGTAAAATATCCTTTGTAACGGTACTCCCACACATATAAGGGGCTCCAAGGCCGTTTTAGTCGATCTGCCCGTCCAGTGATATAGGGACAGCTACTGCAGGACACCCATTCCCCCAAACTGGATCCAAGGGGAAAATGCTCCAAGCCTGGAACTGGAACCTCACGAATAGCTGCTAGCAGCTGAACAGGAAAAGCACCCCAAGATGCTTACACTCCTGGCAGTCAGTCTGTAACAGCATACCATGAATCCCACCAAGAACGAGACATAAGCTCTGTGTTTGAGGGTCAAGCAGTGAACTCTCTTCTTTCTTAATTACAAAGACATATTAAAACCATTTTCACATACACAGTAGAGGGAGGGGCTACCTGAGGTCAGCCCCTAATGGCCTCTGGCCAATCACATAGCGCCACACCGTGGGAAACATGAGACTCCTCCCAGGTCCGCCCACTAGGGGTAATAGAGTCATTTGGCTTCTGACCACCAGAGGGGAAGCATGGGCTTTGCTCTATCCTGTGCCCCTGCTAAGAAAGCTGAGAAGCCCCATGGAGTTATGGAGCCTGTATGTCTGGAGACTCTCTTTGTTCTGCTATCTCTCCTGTTGTACATGTAGATAACCTTTGCTCTCAACCATCTGGCCTTAGTGACTCATAGATGGGGGTGGTCAGAATCTGTAACACATTTTTCCACATTATTCATAACTTTAAAAGTATGCATCACATTCACATAAAACGTACATTTTCAGAATCAGCATACTCCAAATACAAACATATGTCCAAATCATATAAATTGGTCCAGTGGTTCAGAAGATAGAGCATAGTCCTTTCTGACCAAATGAAGCATGGCTTCCATGTCTATGTAGGGGGAAAATCAACATGGGCCGTAGTCAAAAGGAAGAATTCGGGCAACCAGGCTCCTCCAATTCGCAGTGACGAGACTGATCTCGTCACATCCTTAAACAGATGGAATGGGTTCAAAGTTTCATATTAACATGATTGGCCCCACAAAACAATTAACTGCATTTTTCTGGATTTACAAGAGTAAAATGTTATTGTTTGATGTTACAATTTCAGATGTCAAATATGTGTATTTTCTATTTTTAAAAAATATTGTTAAATATATATGTGGTATAGTCAAACATGTATTGTTAGTATAAAGTTGAACCATTTCATCATAATTGGAAATGTATTATTTAAAGACAACGTATTGATTCAGAGAGTAATCCGATCGCCAGTTAATGGGGTCAGGAAGGAATTAATTTTTTCATTTCTTTGATACAATTGGCCAAGTTTCAATAGGGTTTTTTTATTGTTTGCCTTCCTCTGGATTCAATGTGAATTTAGTTTAAAAAAAGTTTAACAAAAAAGTTACAAATGACAAAAAGCATGTTATTGTTAAAAATTTTTTACTTACTCTAAGTTAATAGAGTCCGCAGTTACTCAGTGATAAATATGTATTGAAAAGTGTTAGTATTGTTAAAAAAAAATGTTGAACGAATGTTTAATATACAAGTTGCATGTTAGACTTTACAATATGTATGCATTAAAAAGTAAGATATTATTATATTGTTATTATATATATCACAATTAAAAGACTGAAGATTGAAAAAAAAAAAACTGTTGGTGAAATATAAGTTGTAAGTTAAAAAAAAAACAGTAAAAAAAAAAATGTGTATTTATTTTAAGAAAAAAAAAAACGACAAATGTAGCGGAGTCATTTTGTGTTGCAAACAAATTTCACAACATTTAATTTTTATTGACCATCATTTTTTGACGGACAAGTCGCTAGTTTACTATAAAAGAGGACATAATTTATTGTGTGTTAAAGGACCAATCATTATAGTAGAAGGAGAAAAGAAAGAAGGAAAAAGGTGAGCATCAAGCACTAAATCAACAGGATTTATGCTATAGGAAATTTCCAGAAACAATCATAATCAATTTTCATGTACTTATGCCATCTCCTTTTCCTTTTTCTTTATGTCCGTATATACAGAGATGTATACAGTATACATTATTTGTGGTTTCTAGATTTCACCACCTTAGTATCCTTAGTAGATTTTAGTGTGCTTTGCTTCTATCTGCTGTGTTTCTGCCCCTTATTTACACATCGGCATAGAATTGCCATAAAATTATATAGTGCTCTATTATAGGGTTATAGGAAGATTCCAGAAACAAGCATAGTCAGTTTTCATGTACTTATGCCATCTCCTCCTTTTCTTTATGTCCGTATATACAGAGATGTACACATTATTTGTGGTTTCTAGCTTTCACCACCTTAGTATCATCCTCCTTTTCATAAAATGAGATTTTAGTGTACTTTGTCTGCTGTGTACTATCTGCCCCTTCTTCACTCACCCCCTGCACCTTTCTCTGGGTCTGCCATACACCTTGCCTTCAACCTGTCTTCCCATCAGCCTATTGCGCCCTTACTCACAGTTATATGTGGTTCTTATCTGGTGGTACTCCTCACTCAACGGTTACACACACACCGCGGCCGAGGGCCTCAGTTGCTGGCATGGCTCGCAAAGCACTTAGGGAATGAGGCAATGAGCGCCTACCAACCTTCACGTAACAAACACCCACACGCACGAAAAATGGAGGAACTGCGCGCACCCAAAAACGTCAAAACACACCAAATACTCACAAAAACGACATAAAAAGCTTACCCATAGCAAGGGGGGGGGCACCCACGACCTCTGAAAGTGAAGTTACACCTCCATTTAAGTCCAAATCCCCGAGTTCAGACACACGAAAATCCCCTAAGCGAGAGAAAAAATGGCAGCCGAAAAAAAACGAAAACGAGGCTCACCTCGGAAACGTGCATTAACCTCAGAACCAACCTTAACGTAACAAACGCCCACACGCACAAAAAATAGCGGAACGGCGTGCACCTAAAAACAGTCAAAACACACGAAATACTCACAACGACATAAAAAGCTTACCCATAGCAAGGGGGGACACCCAGGACCTCTGAAAGTGAAGTTACACCTCCATTGAAGTCCAAATTCCCGAGTTCAGACACACAAAAATCCCCTAAGCTAAAGAAAAAATGGCCGCCGAAAAAAATTAAAACGAGGCTCAAAGACCCAGGACCGCACAGCCACCTACAAATTACCCAAGAAGGGATCCGAGATAAGCTCGGAAACCCGGATTAACCGCAGGGGATCAGAGATAAGCTCCGAGCCCTGCATTAACCCCACATTAACCATCGCAGTGGGGGTCCCGATTGCACGCGATCGGGGACCCCCGCTGCAATCAAAATTCCTGTGTTACAGGTCCTTAAAGGACCGTAAAGGTCCTTAAAGGACCCGTTGTAAAAGAAAAAAAATATACACTGTCACCCTGTCAATCATGGGGGTCAATACAGACCCCCATAAAACCCTCATTAACCCTGTCACTCATGGGGGTCAATAGAGACCCCCATAAGCCCTTCATTAAGCCTGTCACTCATGGGGGGCAATACAGACCCCCATAAGCCTCTATTTAACCCCATCAGTCCCACAGGGGTATATTAACACCATTATGGGCCTATTACAACACTACATTAACCACATAACTGCCATGATGGTCCTCAAGGACCGTCATGACACTAATTATTAACACTATACTGCACTATACCACCCCTAATAAAACATTAAAGATCAACTAAACACCCTCTACACTAACCTATTAACATCTACACTACCTACCCCCTATTAACCCCTACCACTCTAATTACAGAAAATATAAAAAGCCTAAAGTCACAAAAAATAAATAAACTACATTACACAAAATAAAAAAACCTAAGTCACAAAAAAAGGAACATTACAGAAAAAAAAAAACATTACACCCCCCCTCACTACAGAAAAAAATAATAATACACACCTAAAAAGGAAATACATATAATACAAATACATACAATTACAATACAATTACATACAAATACAATACAATACACCCCTATCTAATATACATCACACAATCTATCTAAATAAATAGCATAATTTAATATACATGCTATCTATATAATAATACATTCCCAATCTAAATAAATAACACAATTTAATATACAATACATCCTATGCTATCTATATAAAACGCATACCCCTAGCTAACATACAATAAATGCTAGCTATATATTAACTAATCTAAGTCTCAGGTAAAATAAAATAATTAAGACCACTTACCTTTGCAGATGTCCATTGGGATCAGCCACCTACGAAAAAAATAAAAATAATAATTAGTGAAACACGTTTACAGGTCTAAAATAAACATTCTATACATTATAAATATTCTAAATATTCTACTCACATTTCCTGCATGTCCCGTCCGGCATTCTTTTAATCCTTCTCCGGCGCGGCACCTGTTAAAAAAAAAACATAACATTAATAAACATACATCAAAATAAAATAAACATAATCTACATTATACTTACCTCCCCGCGATGTCTCTGGCCTCCTCCGGATCCTCTTCTGCCACGCCCTGTAAAAAAAAAAAGTATACTTACCTCCGCACTCCCTGACACCCCCGACGCTAATGAGGCTCCAGCAGACTTTTCCGGAAGAAAACAAGGAATGACGCCTTCTGATTGGGTGAATTTGATAGACATCGTTTTCAACCAATCAGGAGGCGCCAATGTGTGAACCAATCACAAACGGATACACCTTAAAATACCACTCTGATTGGATAATGCACCTATCAATCTTTATTTAAACCAATCACAAGGCGCAGATGCCTTCAGCCAATCACAATGGAATACACCCCCACAGGGTGATTGGTTGGAGCCTCTGCACATTCTGATTGGTTGCACTGACAATAGCCAATCACAATGGAATACACACTCACGTACTGATTGGTGAAGGATTTGCGCATTCTCATTGGCTATTCTTAATATCAATCAATATTACAGCCAATGGGAAGGCGCAGATGTCTTCACCAATCAGTACGTGGGGGTATATTGCATTGTGATTGGCTGATGGCAATAAAGCCTTAGGATTGGTTCAAATAAAGATGGACAGGTGTGTTATCCAATCATCGTTGTATTTTGGGGTATATACTTATTGGTTCACAAATGGGGTCTTCTCATTGGCTGAATTTGATAGACAGCCTTTTCAGCCAATCAGAAGACGCCATTGCCAATTTTATTCTGGAACACTCCATAGGAAGGTAAGTGGTCTTAATTATTTTATTGTAGCTTACAATTAGGGGAGCTTTATATATATATATATATATATATATATATATATATATATATATATAGATAGCGTGTATTGTATATTAGATAGATAGGGGGATGTATTATTGCATAGTATTGTATATTAGATAGTGGGATGTATATTACATTATATAGTGGCATGTATATTAGATAGTGGCATGTATATTAGTGGCATGTATATTAGATAGTGGCATGTATAATACATAGTGTCATGTATATTAGATAGAGGTGTACTGTATTTTATTTAATTGGATTGTATTTTATTTCATTGGATTGTATTTTATTTAATTGGATTGTATTTTAGTTTATTGTATTGTATTGTATTATATGTATTTCATTTTCATGTGTGTATTTTTTTTTTAAATTTGGTAGTGTGGGTAGGGTTGTAATGTATTTTTTTATTTTCTGTAATGTTCCTTTTTTTTTTTTGGTGACTTAGGTTTTTCTTTTGGTTCTGTAATATACATTTTTTATTTTTGGTGATTTTAGTTTTTCTTATTTTATGTAATGTAGATTTCTGCTTTTTGAGGAATTTGGTTACTTGAGGAACACAGTACACTCACATTGTGTGACAAATAGCATTTCAACACTTTCATTTATTGACCGCCATTTTTTAATAATAAGCAAACAAACGATTTAGAAACGGTTCCTGAAATGTCAAATACGGATATTAATGATTAAACAACTTTCAAAACATACACATCTCATTGCCGTCATTTTTTGACGGGCAAGTCGCTAGTATAGTAGCATACATCTATTGAAAGCACTGTCAGTTTTAGATGCCGCTTTCTCATTGTGCATATAGAGGTCCTATGTGATCAAAGTCACTTGTCACATCAGGAAATTCATCAGAAGAAACAAAAAAGGTAGATCTAACAGCAGCATAATTACATATACAGTCAGATCCATAAATATTGACATATACAAACTGTTGTAATTCCTACACCGTTCACCTGATTTGGATGTAAATACCCTCAAATTAAAGCTGAAAGTCTACAGTTAAAGCACATCTTGCTCGTTTCATTTCAAATCCATTGTGGTGGTGTATAGAGCCAAAAAGATTAGAATTATGTCGATGTCCCAATATTTATGGACCTGACTGTAAAAGGTTCACTTCCTATCTGAAAAAGAAAACATGTTGCATGAATAGTTTTTCTAAATATATAAATATCAGCACTGAGCAGAGTGTGCCACAGCCTATCCCTGACCTGCAATGCGCAGTGTGAGATGCAGCCAATCCCTGACCAGCACTGCACAGTGTGAGATGCAGCCAATCCCTGACCAGCACTGCACAGTGTGAGATGCAGCCTATCACTGACCTGCACTGCGCAGTGTGTGATGCAGCCAATCACTGACCTGCACTGCTCAGTGTTCCTGTAGTGCTGGTATATGGGCAGAGTCTGTTACTCACAGAACCTCCCACAGCACAAGCTGCTACATCCAGGCTCCCAGTGCAGCCTCTGTCCCTTCCACAAGCAGAGGCCCAGGGAAAGGTGTGTGTGTGTGTGTGAGATAACAACAGGAAGTGAGTGTGTGCTGTGTGAGGGAGAACACAGGAAGTGAGTGTGTGCTGTGTGAGGGAGAACACAGGAAGTGAGTGTGTGCTGTGTGAGGGAGAACACAGGAAGTGAGTGTGCGCTGTGTGAGGGAGAACACAGGAAGTGAGAGAAAACTCACATTATATCAGTCTCTATCGGTCTGTCCTGTAAAGAAAAAACTCTAAAAGCAGAGACCTCATCATTGGAACAGTCACTATGTGTGATGCACTGTCAGTCAGAGGGCTTTCCACATACCTGCAACCTGATCAAAAATCATTTCAACATGCTTTTAGGAGATCTTTACTTGTTGTGCTCCAAACTGTGCTGAATTAACCTGCCCTGAGAACAGAGGTACCACTGTATATATAAATATATGAGCACACTGTCTCTTTAGAGGACCATGGGAAGTATTTGTTAATGTTTCGTTTTTTTTTTAAATAAATCTCTTGGTGTAGAATAAACTGATTCTGATGTATTGTCCTTGTGATTTAAAATAACATTTGGCTTATTGAAATTTTAACAAAATCTGCACCACAAGACCATGTTAACTTAAATGTAGCTGCTGGCTTTAATGTGTGCATCATAATGTGATATATGGAGAGTCACAACATCCACTATAGGGTATTACCACCTGTGGAGGATGCAATTGATCTTAAGGAGGCTGCTTTCTGATTTGGTGACCAGGCCTATAGCCCTATTCACTGTGATGATCCAGGGAGCTTGATAAAACGTACAGCCAAACCTACCCCAGCAGGATCTTACCTTAGATTACAGGCACACACCACTGCTCAAATAAGAGAACATACCTTTTTCTGTATGTTCAAGCAGTCAACTGATTTATTTTGCAAACATATTTAAAGGGGTAGACACAAGGGGTTGTACACAACTGCCACAATGAGAGGGAGTGGCATACAGACATGGCGTCTAACAGTAGCTTTTCTGTCTGCCACCCGAGAACAACAGGGCTAACATCTAATACATATACTATACCATAAATAGAGCACATGGCAGATGTAATTAACTTAACTGGCCAACAATGGGTCAAAACAGCTAACAATGCAATAGAAGTTTTATCACTGGTTACTGTCTGCTCAATGTACTATGAGGCCTACAGCCACAGTTTAAGCATAACATATCACACAGAACATAGTAATATAACATGGGAAATTACATATAGTATACAGGATAAGGCAGGAGCATATTCTGTAAGATCACATGAATCATCGTGGTATACTATGGCCCTATGTCTTGGGGCTATTCAACCCACCATCCACCTGCCCACATTAACCCTCCTGGGCGGTATGATTATGTTAGTATTTAGAATGTTAAAGCTGTAAATTAAAAAATACTGACATAATCATACCGCCTTGCTCCGCCACCCTGCCTACGCTCGCAGGGAAGGGATAATATATATATATATATATATATATATATATATATATATACACATCCCCCACCCTAGCCCCCACAGAGCACCATTACCCTTTCCCCCTTATCATCATCCTCCTCCTCATCCTCCTCCCTTTTCCCCTTTCCCCCTTATCATCCTCCTCCCTTTCCCCTTATCCTCCTCCATATCCCGCTTATACTCCTCCCTTCCCCTTTATCCGATGCTTATTCTTCCCCTGCGGCATCTCATCTGGCTGTGACCGGGATGCCCGTCGCGTTCTTAGCATGTGCCGGTCCCAACCAGATGAGATGTCGCAGGTGAAGAATAAGCATCGGATCATCAGATCATAGTAAGGGGGAGGTGCATGGAGAGGGGTAAAGTGAGGAGGAGGATAAGTGGGAAAGGTAGGAGTAGTTTGGGAAGGGGAAAAGGCGAGGGCGGAGGAATGGTTTGATGAGGGTGCCCAGGGAAATTGGGCAGCACTGGGCCCCCTCAGCCCGTGCACTCCCTACACTCCCCTATGTAATCCCGAGTCTGGCTCGGGGTTACCGCTTTAGGTACTTAAAATTAACCCCGAGCCATGCTAGGGATTACCACTAGGATGGCTATGGACCTCTCACTAGACCCCCATGGTTATATAGACGGGTCAATCTGGGTAGGGAGATAGATTTTGATTGGGGAAGGGAGCGATCGGGAAGTGAGAAGGGAAGGGGATCCGCAGGGATTTTCATTAGTTTGAGTGGTTTTATGTTCAATAATTTACTGAGCACGGCCTTTTCTAGAAAACCTGAGCCTTGTAATTTACTACAAATAATTGGGGTTACAAGTCCGGCTGTGCTTACTTATATTACAATTAAGAACTATTGGATAAGTGTATTCAGTACAGAAACAAGCTCCCACAGCGGATTTTATGGAGCGGCGCTTTTTTGTGTTATATAGGGGGTGTTAATTTTTTGTTTGAGCTCCTCTGATTTGTTTTTATTATGAAATGACAAGTAATGATGTATCAGGTCATGTGATCTCCTCTGTTTCATTCATCTCTCTGCAGGTTAGGTGGATGTTGTCTGACGTCATCCTGTTGTCTGGATCTTCAGGATGTTATTACCACAAACAGATCTCTCATCACACTGGACCTGAGTTATAAAAAACTTGGTGACTCTGGAGTTAAATGTCTTTGTGATGGACTGAAACATCCAGACTGTGCTCTACAGAAGCTGAGGTGAGAAACCTTCTGTATATTCACTGGGAAACAAACAATTACCACAAAACAGAGGGAAATTGTATTCTTCTATTCTTCTATCCTTCTTGATCAGTCACATGACATATCTGGTCCCTCTGTACTGACTCTGCCTTATAACTCTACTCCTCTCAGTACTATTCTCTCCTTCCTGATCTTTCTATGTACTCTGCAGTAAGAAGACAGAAAAGGAGAGTTGTGACACAGTCAGTATCTGCTATCTGTTCTTTCCTTTCACACTCAATATGTTCCCTCCTTAATAATTATATACACTGCTCAAAAAAGTAAAGGGAACACTTAAACAACACAATGTAACTCCAAGTCAATCACACTTCTGTAAAATCAAACTGTCCACTTAGGAAGCAACACTGAGTGACAATCAATTTCACATGCTGTTGTGCAAATGGGATAGACAACAGGTGGAAATTATGGGCAATTAGCAAGACACCCCCAATAAAGGAGTGATTCTGCAGGTTGTCACCACAGACCACTTCTCAGTTCCTATGCTTTCTGGCTGATGTTTTGGTCACTTTTTAATGCTGGTGGTGCTTTCACTCTAGTGGTAACATGAGACAGAGTCTACAACCCACACAAGTGGCTCAGGTAGTGCAGCTCATCCAGGATAGCACATCAATGCGAGCTGTGGCAAGAAGGTTTGCTGTGTCTGTCAGCGTAGTGTCCAGAGCATGGAGGCGCTACCAGGAGACAGGCCAGTACAGCAGGAGATGTGGAGGAGGCCGTATGAGGGCAACAACCCTGCATCAGGACCGCTACCTCCGCCTTTGTGCAAGGAGGAACAGGAAGAGCACTGCCAGAGCCCTGCAAAATGACCTCCAGCAGGTCACAAATGTGCATGTGTCTGCTCAAACGGTCAGAAACAGACTCCATGAGGGTGGTATGAGGGCCCGACATCCACCGGTGGGGGTTGTGCTCACAGCCCAACACTGTGCAGTATGATTGGCAAATTTGCCACTGGCGCCCTGTGCTCTTCACAGATGAAAGCAGGTTCACACTGAGCACTTGTGACAGACGTGTTTAATTTTTGTGTGATTTTGTTGTCAGCACATTCAACTATGTAAAGAACAAAGTATCTCATAAGAATATTTAATTAATTCAGATCTAGGATGTGTTACTTTAGTGTTCCCTTTATTTTTTTGAGCAGTGTATATATATATATATATATATATAGATATATATATATATATATATATACAGTCAGGTCCATAAATATTGGGACATCAACATAATTCTATTCTATCGTTTTGGCTCTATACACCACCACAATGGATTTGAAATGAAACGAACAAGATGTGCTTTAACTGCAGACTTTCAGCTTTAATTTGAGGGTATTTACATCCAAATCAGGGGAACTGTGTAGGAATTACAACAGTTTGTATATGTGCCTCCCACTTTTTAAGGGACCAAAGTAATGGGACAATTGGCTGCTCAGCTGTTCCATGGCCAGGTGTGTGTTATTCCCTCATTATCCCATTTACAAAGAGCAGATACAAGCTCCAGGGTTTATTTCAAGTGTGCTATTTGCATTTGTTGTTGTTAACTCTCAATATGAGATCCAAAGAGCTGTCACTATCCGTGAAGCAAGCCATCATTAGGCTGAAAAAACAAAACAAACCCATCAGAGAGATAGCAAAAACATTAGGTGTGGCCAAATCAACTGTTTGGAACATACTTAAAAAGAAAGAACGCACCGGTGAGCTCAGAAACACCAAAAGACCTGGAAGACCACGGAAAACAACTGTGGTGGATGACCGAAGAATTATTTCCCTGGTGAAGAAAACACCCTTCACAACAGTTGGCCAGATCAAGAACACTCTCCAGGAGGTAGGTGTATGGGTGTCAAAGTCAACAATCAAGAGAAGACTTCACCAGAGTAAATACAGAGGGTTCACCACAAGATGTAAACCATCGGTGAGCCTCAAAAACAGGAAGGCCAGATTAGAGTTTTCCAAACAACACCTAAAAAAGCCTTCACAGTTCTGGAACAACATCCTATGGACAGATGAGACTAAGATCAACTTGTACCAGAGTGATGGGAAGAGAAGAGTATGGAGACGGAAAGGAACTGCTCATGATCCAAAGCATACCACCTCATCAGTGAAGCATGGTGGTGGTAGTGTCATGGCGTGGGCATGTATGGCTGTCAATGGAACTGGTTCTCTTGTATTTATTGATGATGTGACTGCTGACAAAAGCAGCAGGATGAATTCTGAAGTGTTTCGGCAATATTATCTGCTCATATTCAGCAAAATGCTTCAGAACTCATTGGACGGCGCTTCACAGTGCAGATGGACAATGACCCGAAGCATACTGCAAAAGCAGCCAAAGAGTTTAAGTTAAAGAAGTGGAATGTTATGCAATGGCCAAGTCAATCACCTGATCTGAATCTGATTGAGCATGCATTTCACTTGCTGAAGACAAAACTGAAGGGAAAATGCCCCAAGAACAAGCAGGAACTGAAGACAGTTGCAATAGAGGTCTGGCAGAGCATCACCAGGGATGAAACCCAGCGTCTGGTGATGTTTATGCGTTCCAGACTTCAGGCTGTAATTGACTGCAAAGGATTTGCAACCAAGTATTAAAAAGTGAAAGTTTGTTTTATGACTGTTAATCTGTCCCATTACTTTTGGTCCCTTAAAAAGTGGGTGGCACATATACAAACTGTTGTAATTCCTACACCGTTCACCTGATTTGGATGTAAATACCCTCAAATTAAAGCTGAAAGTCTGCAGTTAAAGCACATCTTGTTCGTTTCATTTCAAATCCATTGTGGTGGTGTATAGAGCCAAAAAGATTAGAATTGTGTCAATGTCCCAATATTTATGGACCTGACTGTATATATATATATAAATATATATATATATATATATATATATAATATATATATATATATATATAGTGACAATGCACTGTCTCTCCCTGTTCTTTCCAACTCTTAGCATGGGGGAAGGCACAAGAGGCTTATCAATCCTTTACATGTCTTATTGTTTCCTAGCCAGCATAACAAACTTAAAAATAAAGCCTAGCTTCCTAGAAGTGGTATAGTTTCTCTCACTATCACTGATCGTGAGAACCCCCCAAAAACAACTTCACTTTCTACTGACCTCTCTCCTCCAGTATTTCCACTTGAGGACCTTTCACTTACCTGTAGTCCGAGCCCTCTCTTTAGTGTTCCCAAATCTAAAATAGATCCCCTACTGGGTAGCCAGATTCTGGGGTCTTTCAGCTCTTCTCATATAAACTGCCATCATTACATAGTTACACAGTAGTTAAGGATGAAAAAAGACTTTTAGTCCATCAAGTTCAACCTTTTTAGATCTCCTCTGCAATATGTGTGTTAGTTGTTAATTGATCCAGAGGAATTTCTAAAGTGTGTACCAACCTCAGACAAAAGTAGAAAAACAAAGGTGAGTTCTTAATATGAATCTTTATTTGAAACGTGTATTTAAATAAAATGAAGAACGCTGATATAAAAACATTTAAAAACAAAAAGGAAATTGTCTGATTGCATATTTGGGACATTGATTCTGGAATACTGCTAATATCAGTACCTATAATATGTGCTATGAGCTGAGGAGGTATAAATAAGCACCTGAAAATACAATTGGGCTATGTACAGTGAGGGAAAAAAGTATTTGATCCCCTACTGACTTAGAACGTTTGTACACTGACAAAGAAATGATCAGTCTATAAGGTGTAGACTGGCTAGGCCCCTTGAGGATCTTAATGTGCTTCTTCCTGACCCATTCCTTTGTTGCCTTGGCTGTGTGTTTTGGGTCATTGTCATGCTGGAATACCCATCCATGACCCATTTTCAATGCCCTGGTTGAGGGAAGAAGGTTCTCACCCAAGAAGTGACGGTACACGGCCGCCTTCATCGTCCCTTTTTGATACGGTGCAGTTGTCCTGTCCCCTTAGTAGCAAAACCCCCCAAAGCATAATGTTTCCACTTCCATGTTTGTTTGTATTCTAATACTTTTATTTATAACGTTTTTAACAAATACATAAAACATACATCATACAATAACATAGAGGAGAGAAGAAGGGAGAGAACAGCAAGGCAATATTCATTTATTATCGACATTCTTTGCAACACCTCTTGATATTCAAGAATCAGTCTTGAGCATATCGAAATCTTGCAGGAAACATACCAAGAAAAAAAAAAAAGGGGGAGAATATAGAAGGGGAAACAGCAGGAGAACCAAGAGTCTCACTGACTCTCTCTCCCCCGAGCAGAGGAGTGGAGCACAGCTATTCCTATTGTGAGCGGTACCCTTTACAGTGTAATTATATTACAATGGCAGCGTGGCATTTTTTGTTAACTTTTAAGCACACTAATGTTTCCACCTCCATGTTTGACGGTTGGGATGGTGTTCTTGGGGTCCTAGGCAGCATTCCTTCTCCTCCAAACACGGCAAGTTGAGTTGATGCGAAAGAGCTTGATTTTGGTCACAACACTTTCACCCAGTTCTCCTCTGAATCATTCAGATGTTCATTGGCAAGCTTCAGACGGGCCTGTACGTGTGCTTTCTTGAGTAGGGGGACCTTGCGTGCGCTGCAGGATTTCAGTCCTTCACGGAGTAGTGTGTTACCAATTGTTTTCTTTTAACTATGGTCCCAGCTGCCTTGAGATCATTAACAAGACCCTCCCGTGTAGTTCTGGGCTGATTCCTCACTGTTCTCATGAAAATTGAAAATCCACGAGGTGAGATCTTGCATGGAGCACCATACCGAGGGAGACTGACCGTTATTTTGTGTTTCTTCCATTTGCACCAACTGTTTCCACCTTCTCACCAAGCTGCTTGGCGATGGTCTTGTAGCCCATTCCAGCCTTGTGTAGGTCTACAATCTTTCCCTGACATCCTTGGACAGCTCTTTTGTCTTGGCCATGGTGGAGAGTTTGGAATCTGATTGGTGACTGCTTTTGTGGACAGGTGTCTTTTATACAGGTAGTGAGCTGAGATTAGGAGCTTGTTACCTGTATAAAAGACACCTGGGAGACAGAAATCTTACTGATTGATAGGGGATCAAATACTTATTTCCCTCACTGACCTGCAAATCAATTTATAACTTTTGTGACATGTGATTGTCTTGTTTTTTTGTTGTTGTTATTCTATCTCTCACTGTTAAAATACACCTACCATTAAAATTATAGACTGGTCATTTCTTTGCCAATGGATAAACATTCAGAATCAGCAAGGGATCAAATACTTTTTCCCTCACTGTACTGATGACTTAGCGTAGCCAGACATACAGCTGGTATAAATATATACAACAATGTGTTTGGCTTTATATCCTGGTGTTTACCTGCAATTTATATAAATTGTAGCATAGATGCCAGTGATTGTCTTCAGACTACAATAAAAAATACCAGCACTTGTTTGCAGAGGATGCTTTGATGAAATTCATACTGGTTGATAAGCCAGTCTTATCACTAGTCACTAGTCAGACCCTCACTAGAGTATACAGGGAGATGGGTCATTATTACATAGTTACATAGTAATTTCATTTGAAAAAAGACTTTAGTCCATCAAGTTTAACCTTTTTAGATCTCCTCTGATCTGCAATACACAGATTTATTGTTAATTGATCCAGAGGAAGCAAACAGAAAAAAAGCCCCAGTGAAACTTTGCCAATTGTCTCAACAGGGAAAAAAATATAAAAATTCCTTCCTGACCCCAGATACTGGCGATCGGATTTTACCCTGGATCAATACTCCCTCTCTATTTATCCAGGTTAGCCCTTAACACCCTTTTTATTTAAAAATATATCCAATCTCTTTTTAAAGTTATCTATCGAATTCGCTGTCACCACCTCCTTTGGTAGAGAATTCCACAGATTAACCACCCTTACGGTGAAGAACCCTTTTCTTTCTTTAAGGTGAAATCTTTTCACTTCTAAGCTCAAGGGATGTCCCCTTGTCAGTTGAAAACCTCTTGGCACAAAAAGTTCCCTTGACAAAACCTTGTATTGACCCTCGATGTATTTATATAAGGTAATCATATCCCCTCGTAGACACCTTTTTTTTCTAGAGTAAATACGTTTAATTGCGTTAGTCTTTCTTCATAAATTAGCCCCTCCATTCCCATTATTGGCTTTGTTGTCCCTTCTCTGTCCTTTTTCCAGCTCTAAAATTTATTTTTATGAAGTGGTGCCCAAATCTGTGCTCCATATTCCAAATGAGAGCATATTAGGGATTTGTATAGTGGTAGAAATATTTGCTCCCCTTGCTTCTATACCCTTCTTAATACATGCTTATATTATACTTGCCTTTGCAGATGCTGCTTGGCTTTGAGCGCTGTTACCTAGGTGGTTGTCCACTAGTACTCCCAAATCACTTTCAATGTCTGATACTCCTAGATTTTCACCATTAAGATTGTAAATTGCATGGCTATTTTTCCTTCCCAGATTTATTTGTAATAAATAGCATCTGCCATTTGGTTGCCTATTTCTCTAAATTATGCAAATCCCTTTGCAGGGAAAGTACATACTTTTCTAATTGAAATGCCTTGCACAACTTGGTGCCATCAGAAAAAATAGAGACACTACTTTCCAGTCCTACTTCTAAGTCATTAATAAATATGTTAAAAAGGAGGTGACCTAACACATTAGTCCAATCTGAGTATGTTCAATGAGCAGATATGTAATGCAATTCCTGTATCCCTTAGTTTGCACAGTAGTCTTCCATGTGGCACTATACAAAAAGCCTTTGCAAAATCCCAAAAGATTACATACACGGAGTTGCACTGATCCAAGTTCCTACTAACCTCCTCATGGAAACTGATTAGATTTGTTTGACATGACTGATCGCTCATAAATCCATGTTGACTCCTACTAATAATCTTGTTATTCTTGTATACTATGCCTTATTAACCCTTCTAAAAGCTTTTCCACTACAGAAGTGAGGCTTACAGGTCTAGAATTCACCGGATTTGCTCTTGCTCCCTTTTTAAATATAGGTATCACCTCTGCTTTTCTCCAGTCATCTGGTAGAGACCCTGTGTGTAGTAAATCTTGAAAAATTAAATATAATGGTTTGGCTATTACAGAACCCAGCTCCCTCAGTACCCTTGGATGTATTCCATCAGGGCCCGGGGCTTTATTAACATTTTATTTTTTCCAACCTCTTTTGGATTACTTCCTGTGTTAACCAATTATTTAGTGAAGGTAGTGTAGCCCCATTATGGTGCAGTGACCCAACCACTGGTACCTCCCTTGTGTATACCAAAGAAAATAACCAATTTAGCTCATCTGCCTTTTCCTGGTCACTAATTATCAGACGGCCTGTGTCACCTTGTAATGTTCCTATAGCTACCTTCCTCACCTTCTTCCCATTTATATACTTAAAAAATATTTTAGGGTTAGTCTTACTCTCCTTTGCAACTAACTTCTCGTTTTGTATTTTAGCCAGTCTAATAGCCCTTTTGCTGCTTTGTTGATTTCCTTGTACTAATTTAAAGCAGTCTATGTCCCCTCTTTGTATAATATAAATGCCTTTTTTTTTATTCCATAGCTTGATCTTTAACTCATTGTTAAGCCACATGGGATGTGATTTACTCCCTTTACTTTTATTTCCACATGGGATATGGTGATAAGTATGTATAATTACTAAGGATGTAAATGTTGCCCATTTATTGTCAGTATTTTTACCAATCGGTTCTTTGTCACAGTCTATACTTTGTTGCTGCCCTCAGACCATTAAAATCTGACCTTTTGCTCAAGCCAAACTGTCCTGGTTCTCCTCAATATGTCAAAACCTTCCTTTAACCAGAGGCATCCCAGGCTCCCTGTATGACATCTTCAATTCCCCTAAAAATGACCAAAAGCCTCCCTTCATGGTTAAATGGAAGTCTGATTTAGATCATGAATGAGAGAACAATAAATGGCTTAAGTCGTGCACCAATCTGTCGAGGGGCTCTATAAGCTATAATCTGTTGGAAACATCTATAAAAGTCCTACATAGAACATACTTCAGTCCATCAGGACTACATAAGATTTTGTAGTGTCAAGCACTAATGGGTTTATTTCCCTAAAATATTACTTTTCTATTTATCTAAACTAGTTGTTTAATCCACACTTAGGGGTTGCAATTACAAGTCTACACTCTTGCCCCCTCTCTTTGTTGTTAGTTTACCAAGTAAACTGCCCAATCTTAAAAGATGGCAGGGGCTAACATCACTAGTCTGGATTTTGTCACAATTACAAATTGAGGCAGAAGAAACATTCATGCCCTCAATACAACCCAGAATTGAAAATAAAGATGTTAACTCAGCTCTATATGAGCTTCAGAAGAATATGAGGAAACAAATTAGATCTATCTGGGAAATATCCAGTCTCCAAAATTATATGAAAAATAAGTTGATCCCTAGAGGCCTGAGGACTAATATTACACCAGCCTCCAATATAAATGATGAGGGTTTCTTGTCCAAATGGAAGGAAATCTTATTTAAATGCTCTATGGACCTTATGTCCTTAATTATTGAAACTGAGCAAAAAAATCTGAGAAAAACAAAGAGTTACACTGAATCAAGCAGAAGTTGATACATTTAAAGATCTCTCTGACTTTGAAAATTTATGTAACAAACTGAATTTTAACATTGATAAATTCCAAAAGGATATCAAAGACCGTAAACTGAGAAAATTTCTAAGAGATCAAACAGACTTTAAGACAGTTAGAATATATAAGAAACTACCAGTGAATTCAGAAACCAAAATTGGGTCTGAAATTAGTTCATCTGACTATGATGCCTCAGATATAGAGTACAATACTACCAGAAAAGATCTTATAGGTCCCAATTTTTACCAACACAAAACTAATAATAGAGCTAGAAACTCCAATTGGAGAAGAGACCAATATGAACTACGTTCTAGAAGGAACCAAGTCAGACCACATTTTAGGTATGAGAATGATCTCCCTCCTCCTCCTTTTTTAGGAATAGGACGATCTCAAGGGAGGAGATCGATACAAACAAGACCAAATCAATTTCTATGATACCTAGTAAAAGAGAGGATGAACTAAGAATCATAAACTTATCATAAACTTATCTCATTTTGAACTGCAAGAACAACATATTTCAGTGTTAAGTAAAGGCCTAACTTTTGTGCCAACATCTAAGGCAGATACCTTTACCCATATAAAGGATTTAAGTCTGTTCTCTAGGAAGTTAGCTCTACATAAATTTTATAAAATGAAACAAGAGAGAGAAATTTTAAATCTGGGCTTACCCCAAGAAGATATTAAGATAGTACAAGGTCTTGTAGAATTATTGGAAGAGAACTGTACACCAACAATTAAACCTAAGAGATGGAAAAATAAAAGCACATTTACACCCCAATTGAAAGACTATGCCAACATTTGGGTATTTTTACAACAAGTCTCGAATGACATAGAGAATATAGATTATAAGAGCTATAAGAAAATCTACAATCTTACTAAATCTGAATATACAGCTCTTAAAGAACTTAGAGATGATACCACTATTCATATCAAACCAGCCGATAAGGGTGGCAATATAGTCCTAATGAACAACATGGACTATAAAGATATGTGTGAAAGGATTCTCAAGGATAAAATGACTTATAAAATCATTCCCAAGGACCCTACTTTTGAATTTAAACTAAAACTTAAGAATATCTTGGATGGTGTAAAAAACTTAGGAATCATTGATGATCAGACCTATCAATTTTTGTTCCCTAAATTCCCTACTGTCTCAGTCTTTTATTCTCGTCCGAAAGTACACAAAAAAACTCGGCCTATTCCTGGAAGACCTATAGTTTCTGGCACTGATAATCTTTCACATAACTGCAGTGTATTTTTGGACTACTATCTCAGAGAATTTGTGTTGGGGTTACCATCATATGTGAAGGATACTCCAGATATTCTTAGGCAACTAGAAGACCTAACTATACCTACTGAATCTTGGCTAGTATGCATTGACGTCGAAGATCTTTATAGTAGTATTCCTCATCAATTTGGGATTGATGCAGTGAAATATTTTCTACAGATGAAAGGCTCCACTTTTGAAGAATTGAATAAACTGTTGATATCATTGCTCGAATATGTTCTGAAACACAATTTTTTCCTCTTTAACCAAAAATGGTACCACCAACACCAAGGAACTGCGATGGGAACACCATGTGCTCCCAGCTATGCTAATCTTTTCCTTGGTTGGTGGGAGGATAAATACATATATGACGATAACGTACATTCTTTTGGAAACAATATACTTATCTGGAGAAGATACATAGATGATGGTATCCTTGTCTGGACGGGTAACAGACAAGATTTAACAACCTTCATATCATATTTAAACAGTAATGAACTAGGCCTGAGATTCACCTTTGAGGCGAGTCAAAGTGAAGTTTCTTTACTAGACCTAAAAATCAAAAAAGATTTAGAAGGAAAAATCTGTATTTCTACCTTTAGAAAGGAAACAGCCTCCAACACACTATTAAAATGGGAAAGCCAGCACTTTGGGCCCCAAAAAAGAGGAATCCCTAGAGGCCAATATTTAAGAATTCGGAGGAACTGCAGTTCAGAACAAGAATTTAAGACCGAAGCAGATAAACTAAGACAACGGTTTAAATCAAGAGGTTACCCTTACAGGAGTCTCAAAGCAGCTTATAAGCATGCCTTATCCTGTAATAGAACTGACCTGCTAAATGCACATGTCATAAAACAACAGGGAAATAATACTACCAAAATAAATGATACATCTAACCAAAACCTCATTAGATGTTTAATGACATTCGGTCATGATTCTGAAATTATAAAAAACATCCTTGATAAACACTGGCATCTCCTTACAAGCGATAAAGATGTACAAGATGCACTAACTCCAAAGGCAAACATAACATATAGGAGAGGCACCAATATCAAACATATGATTGTACATAGTATGTATAAAGACAATCAGACTGAGGCCAAAACATGGCTTAAACCACTGAAGGGAATGTACAAATGTGGCAGATGCAAATTCTGTAAATTTGTGAAACCATGCAAAAACTATATACACCCTATCAGTGGGTCCAGCTTTGATATCAACAGTTTCTTTAACTGCAAATCCACAGGAGTGGTATATATAGCCACGTGCCTTTGTAATAAGATTTACGTAGGCAAAACCTGTAGAGAGCTTCGACGTAGAGTGGGGGAACATATATATTCTATTCTTAACGAATATGATACCCCCATAGCAAGATATATCAAATATTGCCATAATAATAATCCGGATGTACTTAAATTCTGCATCATAGATTCAGTAACTCCAGGACCTAGGAGGGGCAATTTCCAAAGGAAACTATTACAATGTGAATCTAAATGGATTTACAAACTTAAAGCACAAGTACCTAATGGTCTAAATGAAGGTTTTTCTTATACACCCTTCATTTGAATATATTACACTATATATATGTATATATTCTCTTTGAAGTCTCTAGACTGTTCCACCTTCAATAGTTTACCTATGCTGGCCTCTTCATAGGTTGCTTATGAATATTATGTATATCTCATGGCATATAAGTTGTATATTTCGAGCTCTACACATACAGCACTTTATCTAATGACCAGATTTCGTATCTATAGGTCACTTTATATAGCATTTTTATCATGTTTATAGATGTATGTTTCTTTGTCACTTAATTATGATCCCTCTATAAAAGAGATGTATTATAGAAATTAGTGTATTTTTATTACACTGGTCTTAGCACTTTGGCACCTTAATTGTTTATCCATTTGGACTCACAAGTTAATGTATAGAATACCCTATACTATTACTATGGATATTATTCCTTATCCATAGTAAACATTAAGCATTTGCACTTTTTTTAGTGATCTGATATTACTATCATGACCTTATTTACCTTTCACTTTAGATGTTATTTATTATGGTTGTTTCACTTATTTATTCCTCTAGTAGAATACTGTTCACTATAAGAGGTTATATCCTCCTCATTTATCACACTTATCATTGAGTATACTATTATATATGAGACACTTTTTTACTGTTTGGATGATCCCCCACCTTTATATTATATTACCTCGTATATAGAGATCTCGTAGTGTCTATGTGGCAATATATGGAAATACCACTATTTCTCCTCTGTTTTCCTTCCATTTAAGCTATATTTAAATATAAGAGACGTTTTGATGTGTAGCACACATGGTAGTATTGGTAACCATGACTACCGTTTTCCTTAAATAGCTCTCAGTTCCAGCACACGCCTTAATCCTTTGACAAAGACGTTTGTAACGTAGAAACATGTTAGGAAGCAGGCGAGCGTAGCGTGACGTCATCACGCACGCCGTAACTAGGAAGCGCGAACCTCTGAGTTGATGGAGGCGCAAACACTTTGTATTAGATAGTTCAGAGGCATTTTAAGGGCCTACTTCTTGCTACTATAGCTTATATCAGTAACAGATATGTACCCATGGGGACTCAGTTAAGAGGAGATAGAAATATTTGAAGAGATTAAATGTCAGTCTTGTGTGTGTATATATACACAAAGGGAAAGCAGTTCTGCTATATATACTGACCTTACTATTTATCCTACATCAGACTCCATTATACTCCCCTCGTGAGGTTGAGCACTTTGTATGCTCTGTGTCCCTGACCACCTATAAAGGATTGTTAATAATAGGTGTCCTATACCACTTGCTAGTAATTTCTAAAAGCATTATATACAGGGAGTGCAGAATTATTAGGCAAATGAGTATTTTGACCACATCATCCTCTTTATGCATGTTGTCTTACTCCAAGCTGTATAGGCTCGAAAGCCTACTACCAATTAAGCACATTAGGTGATGTGCATCTCTGTAATGAGAAGGGGTGTGGTCTAATGACATCAACACCCTATATCAGGTGTGCATAATTATTAGGCAACTTCCTTTCCTTTGGCAAAATGGGTTAAAAGAAGGACTTGACAGGCTCAGAAAAGTCAAAAATAGTGAGATATCTTGCAGAGGGATGCAGCACTCTTAAAATTGCAAAGCTTCTGAAGCGTGATCATCGAATAATCAAGTGTTTCATTCAAAATAGTCAACAGGGTCGCAAGAAGCGTGTGGAAAAACCAAGGTGCAAAATAACTGCCCATGAACTGAGAAAAGTCAAGCGTGCAGCTGCCACGATGCCACTTGCCACCAGTTTGGCCATATTTCAGAGCTGCAACATCACTGGAGTGCCCAAAAGCACAAGGTGTGCAATATTAAGAGGCATGGCCAAGGTAAGAAAGGCTGAAAGACGAGCACCACTGAACAAGACACACAAGCTGAAACGTCAAGACTGGGCCAAGAAATATCTCAAGACTGATTTTTCTAAGGTTTTATGGACTGATGAAATGAGAGTGAGTCGTCTTGATGGGCCAGATGGATGGGCCTGTGGCTGGATTGGTAAAGGGCAGAAAGCTCCAGTCCGACTCAGACGCCAGCAAGGTGTAGGTGGAGTACTGGTTTGGGCTGGTATCATCAAAGATGAGCTTGTGGGGCCTATTCGGGTTGAGGATGGAGTCAAGCTCAACTCCCAGTCCTACTGCCAGTTCCTGGAAGACACCTTCTTCAAGCAGTGGTACAGGTACAAGTCTGCATCCTTCAAGAAAAACATGATTTTCATGCAGGACAATGCTCCGTCACACGCGTCCAAGTACTCCACAGCGTGGCTGGCAAGAAAGGGTATAAAAGAAGAAAATCTAATGACATGGCCTCCTTGTTCACCTGATCTGAACCCCATTGAGAACCTGTGGTCCATCATCAAATGTGAGATTTACAAGGAGGGAAAACAGTACACCTCTCTGAACAGTGTCTGGGAGGCTGTGGTTGCTGCTGCACGCAATGTTGATGGTGAAAAGGTCAACCGATTTAAAACACTGACAGAATACATGGATGGCAGGCTTTTGAGTGTCCTTGCAAAGAAAGGTGGCTATATTGGTCACTGATTTGTTTTTGTTTTGTTTTTGAATGTCAGAAATGTATATTTGTGAATGTTGAGATGTTATATTGGTTTCACTGGTAAAAATAAATAATTGAAATGGGTATATATTTGTTTTTTGTTAAGTTGCCTAATAATTATGCACAGTAATAGTCACCTGCACACACAGATATCCCCCTAAAATAGCTAAAACTAAAAACCAACTAAAAACTACTTCCAAAAATATTCAGCTTTGATATTAATGAGTTTTTGGGGTTCATTGAGAACATGGTTGTTGTTCAATAATAAAATTAATCCTCAAAAATACAACTTGCCTAATAATTCTGCACTCCCTGTATATATATTTTTGGGACTTTCTTCATAGCTCATAAGTTAGTGAGCAAACGCCCTTTTATATACTCAAATCATTTTCCTTTGTAACTACACTCTATGAATAATATATGATAGAGTGGTAATAGCTGTTACAACAGCCATTGAAGGAATTATTTTTCACAGTGTTCTTAATCCTTTTTTAAATTCTTTTAATCGACGTTGTTTTTCCATTAATAAATTTTCAATACTATGTGAATATGATTAACCCTATGTTGCCCTTGTATCCGAATTTGTAGTGTCAAGCACTAATAGGTTTATTTCCCTAAGATATTACTTTTCTATTTACATAAGATTAAACCCCAAATAGTAATAATTGCTTCAGAGGCTGCCAGTTCGAGGGTGACTTCATCCAAACTTGATCTGATCTCTTCTGTTTCTTCATCTCTCTGCAGGTTGGATCGATGTGGTCTGACGTCATCCTGTTGTGAGGATCTTAAGGATGTTATTACCACAAACAGATCTCTCATCACCCTGGACCTGAGTAGGAATAAACTTGGTGACTCTGGGGTTAAACGTCTTTGTGATGGACTGAAACATCCAGACTGTGCTCTACAGAAGCTGAGGTGAGAAACCTTCTGTATAATCACTGGGAAACAAACAGTTACACAAAACAGAGGACGTTATATTGTTCTTCTGTCCTTCCTGACCAGTCACATGACATATCTGTCCTGACTCTCCCTAATAACTCTATTCCTCAGGACTATCCTCTCTTTCCTAATAGTGGTGCTTACTCTTTCACCTGTAACTGTCCTTATCAGACTCCTTACTGTCACACTCAGTATCTTCTTGCTTCTCCATGACTCTCCCTACCTACTCTCCCAGTACTCTCCTAGCCATCTCTCCTCTCACTCCCTACTTGCTCTCTTTCCTCATTTTCTTTCCTGATTCCTTAGTGTCTCACTGTCCCTACATACTCTCCCAGTTCCCTCCTTCTTTACTCTCCCGGAGCTCTTGTATACTTTTTGACTTTCTAGTGGAACCTATTTCAATATATACTCTCCTTCGTGCCTCTCACTACTTACTCTCTGGTCTTCTTTTTTTCCTTCCTGACTCCTTAGTGTCACTATTCATATGATCCCTCTTTCCTGACTTTTGTACACACATATGAGCCACACATTCATATTACTGGCCATTGGCTGACAGGGACAAGCACCAGGTCAGTTAAACATTTGAATCAGTTTTGTTTTCTCATTTGAGAGCATGATACGTCCAATGAAAAGACTGACAGTTTAGATGCTGCTTTCTTATTGTGCATATACAAAGGCCCTATGCAATAATAGTCACTGTTAATTTCAGGAAGTTTATCAGAAGAAATGGTAGATCTAATAGAAGTATAATTACATATAAAAGTTAATGTATTCACTTTCCATCCTAAAACATATTGCATAACATATAAAAAACTACTATATATATATATATATATATATATATATATATATATATATATATATATATATATATATTGTGGGAAAGTCAGCAGGAGCCTTGGATGTATCATAGAAGGCCGTTTATATCAGCAATAGGCTGAACAATTCACTGTGTCTAGCACTCAAGGAGTTAAGGCAATTAACTGCACCTGGTTCAGCAGCCAGACTATTTAAAGTCTAGGAAGCACCAGCCAAAGACTCAGTTGTGAGAGAGTCTGAGTGGAGACAGGAAGCGTTGTGAGCTTGGGAGAACTACAGACCAGGAGATAGTCGCAGGCTTCATACACCAGCGCTGCTGAGCTAGCAAAGAGGACTGCATACCCTATGTAACTGGAACCTGCTGTCATCACCCTGGAGAGATACTCATTGGAGCTACTGGAGACACATTCACTGCCAGCTAACTTTTTGTGGCTTTTTTTTCTTCTTTATCTTCACACCCGCTTTACTCTGTATGGGTCCCTGGGGGCGGGGCACACAGAGTCAGGTGGACTGTTGCCCTAACCACTAGGTGGTGATACACAGTGATCACGAAGTGAAAAAAAAAAAACAGTGACCATAGGATCTGCTTAAGTTCAGAGATTGTTTGGTGCACGCCGGTGGGAAGATTTGCTGTTTTCTAATTAATCCTGCTTTATGTTTTCCTGAGGCCGAATAGCGGCTCTGGCTAGTCAGTAATTCCGTTAATGTAGATTTTTGTTTTTGTTTCTTTTTTCCTCTTACATCGAGGGGGGGAAAAGTATTTGATCCCCTGCTGATTTTTAACATTTGTCCACTGACAAAGAAATGATCAGTCTATAATTTTAATGGTCGGTGTATTTTAACAGTGAGAGACAGAATAACAAAAATAAACAAGAAAAATGTATGTCAAAAAAGTTATAAATTGATTTGCTGGTCAATGAGGGAAATAAGTATTTTACCCCTTCAACTTCGAACTTGATGGCAAGATGTTTCTTGTAGTTGGCCACCAGGTTTGCACACATGTCAGGAGGGATTTTGTCCCACTGCTCGGCAGATCCTCGCCAAGTCCGTAAGGTTTTGAGGCTGATGTTTGGCAACTCGAACCTTCTAATCCCTCCACAGATTTTCTATGGGATTGAGGTCTGGAGACTGGCTAGGCAACTCCAGGACCTTAATGTGCGTCTTCTTGAGCCACTCCATTGGTGCCTCGTCTCTGTGTTTTGGGTCATTGTCATGCTGGAATACCCATCAACGACCCATTTTCAATGCCCTGGCTGAGGGAAGGAGGTTCTCACCCCAGATTTGACAATACATGGTCCATTTCATGGTCCCTTTGATGTTGTGCAGTTATCCTGTCCCTACTAAGGCTCCCCAAAGCATAAAGTTTCCACCTCCATGTTTGTTTGTATTTTAATACTTTTATTTATAAAGTTTTTTATAATAAAAAACATACATCATACAATAACATAGAGGAGAGAAGAAGGGAGAGAACAGCAAGGCAATATTAATTTCTTATCGACATTCTTTGCAACACCTCTTGATATTCAAGAATCAGTCTGGAGCATATCGAAATCTTGCAGGAAACATACCAAGAAAAAAAAAAGGGGAGAACATAGAAGGGTAAAAAGCAGGAGAACAGAGAGTCTCATTGACTCTCTCTCCCCCCCAGCAGAGGAGTGGAGCACAGCTATTCCCATTGTGAGCGGTACCCTTTACAGTGTAATTATATTACAATGGCAGCGTGGCATTTTTTGTTAACTTTTAAGCACACTATTCAGTGCCATTTTAGTTTATTTTTCTTCTGCTGCTTATATTATCTTTATGAAACCTGTTTCAATTAATTTATTTCTGTCAACTATGAGCTTTATATCATTTCAGGTTGGCATCACTGGGTTTTTCCAATATGTGGCAACTAGCCATTTTGTTACAAGAATGACAGTCATTGTAATTATTTTTTGTTTTGGAAATTTTATAGGAAAAAAACTATTAACTCTGGTACAAAATCTATATCTAATTTCAAAATTCAATTGCTGGACACGTCCACCACATATGCATTTGAGAAGCTTTTTCTTTGTTGCATCTCCAGCATATATCTTTATTTTCTTGTGAAGCTAGTCTTGCTAATTTTGGGGGTTAATATACCACCTCTGTATAATCTTGAATTGAACTTCTCTAAAAGTAGTGCATTTTATATACTTATCCATATTTTTAAAGGAGATCTCACAGATTTGTTCTTCCCATTCTTATTAGCATTCTTGTTCCCATCTAACTATGCCTTTCGTTTTTATATCTTTATCTAATAATCTAAACCTTTTCATTACATTTGAAATTGAATGTTTTTTCTCAATATCATGTGTATGTACCTCAAAATGTTTATTGCTTATTGTATTTAGGTTATAGTCATAGTTAAGGATTGCTGTATAATGCATATTATAGAAAAGCCATGTATCTCCTGGTATATTCTTATCTTTTGGAATATGTAGGAAGGTTTTTGGTCTTTATTTGAGTATAAATCCTCTAAGCTTCTAACTCCCCATTTAGTCTAATCTATCTTCAAAAAGGACAAGAGTACTTTGCTAAGCTTCCATGTTGGTGTGATGGAAATTGAATTAGATGTAATTTGTCATTAATTTTAATCCATTGTTTCATCAGAGCTTTTGGTACCAGTGGTAATTTGTTGATTTTTTTTTATTTTTATATCATAGATTCCCAATCGCTTTCAGCGACTGATTGGCTTTCCATTATTATAAATTTGGGAACATCTATTTTGATTTTATATTTTAGTATATTACAACTTTTGACTATTCCATAATGTTTGGTGCAGCAAGACCACCTTTTTTATACGTGGTATTTTGTTTTTATATATATATACAGTTGCAAGCAAAAGTATGTGAACCCTTTGGAATGATATGGATTTCTGCACAAATTGGTCATAAAATGTTATCTGATCTTCATCTAAGTCACAACAATAGACAATCACACTCTGCTTAAACTAATAACACACAAAGAATTAAATGTTACCATGTTGTTATTGAACACACCATGTAAACATTAACAGTGCAGGTGAAAAAAGTATGTGAACCCCTAGACTAATGACATCTCCAAAAGCTAATTGGAGTGAGGTGTCAGCCAACTGGAGTCCAATCAATGAGATGAGATTGGAGGTGTTGGTTACAGCTGCCCTGTCCTATAAAAAACACACACCAGTTCTGGGTTTGCTTTTCACAAGAAGCATTGCCTGATGTAAATGATGCCTCACACAAAAGAGCTCTCAGAAGACCTACGATTAAGAATTGTTGACTTGCATAAAGCTGGAAAGGGTTATAAAAGTATCTCCAAAAGCCTTGCTGTTCATCAGTCCACGGTAAGACAAATTGTCTATAAATGGAGAAAGTTCTACTCTCTACTCTCCCTAGGAGTGGCTGTCCTGTAAAGATGACTGCAAGAGCACAGCGCAGACTGCTCAATGAGGTGAAGAAGAATCCTAGAGTGTCAGCTAAAGACTTACAAAAGTCTCTGGCATATGCTAACATCCCTGTTAGCGAATCTACGATATGTAAAACACTAAACAAGAATGGATTTCATGGGAGGATACCACATAGGAAGCCACTGCTATCCAAGCAAAACATTGCTGCACGTTTACAGTTTGCACAAGAGCACCTGGATGTTCCACAGCAGTACTGGCAAAATATTCTGTGGACAGATGAAACTAAAGTTGAGTTGTTTGGATAATCCTATTACAGGGACTCCTCGTAAGCTAAGGAAGTCTATTGTATAAAGTGTTTTCATTCTCAGCCATAAGAACAAAGAAGGATGATCTAATCAAGTTCTAATTGTATCAAAGTTGCCAGGTAGCCTCAGGGAGGTGTGACCCACCTATTGTCCCTCTATGTGTATTGTGTGGCCAACTATAAGGGATGTATATTGCCTGTGAAATGTCTGTGTGTTATGGGTAAAAGATACTTTTACTAACTTTTCAACCCCTGGTCTGATTCATGCCATTTTTTAATATGTTGTTCCACAATTTATGTTGTTCATAAAAATGTAAGATTTATTTATGTACTATGTAAAATCATAAAGTTATAAAAATGGATAAAATTGTGTACGTTTTAGCTGGGAGATAATTGAGTAGATACAGTAATAAACTCAATTATCTCTCAAGTAGAGGGGAGGGGAACTGTGGGCGTTACTATTGTGTTATTCGTTGTTTATACCTTCCCCTGGGTGTGTTCTGTTTACCTGACTGTAATAAAAACCAGACTGGGTGTGCCAGCAAGAGAGTTCTACTTGACCCTTCAAAACGTAGCCTCGTCTCGTTCTTGGAGGGGATTGCTATATCACACTGGGGATTGCTATGCTTTGCATACTCCCTTGAGCTTTAACTACTGAACCCTTGTTCCTGATGTAGGAGAGGTCTTCCCCACACAATCCTGGTTGCTGGAGATTCATACAGGGTGGAAGGAAGACGGCGCGGCTCCAGTTAAGCTACGGCGGTTGTGGAGTCTGTGGTGGTTGTGGTGTCTGGTGCGGTGCTTGTAGTCCTCGGCGCAAGCTAGGACACGTCCATAAACGGAGGTAACCAGTCGGGGTGCCAGTAGATCCGTTACAGTAACATTTAATTCTTTGTGTGTTATTAGTTTAAGCAGAGTGTGATTGACTATTGTTGCGACTTAGATGAAGATCAGATCACATTTTATGACCAATTTGTGCAGAAATCCATATCATTCCAAAGGGTTCACATACTTTTGCTTGCAACTGTATATATATATATATATATATATATATATATATATATATATATATATTAATCTATTTTATTCTGAAGTGCGTCTAAGTTACTGATTGGAATTTTCAAAGGTACACCTGAAGTTGTACATGATTTTTGGTATGATCATCATTTTTATTTCAGCTATACGTCCTAGCCACGACAGGTTTAATTTTTTCCAATTTGACATTGTAGATTCAATATCTCTGATTAATTTGTTAAGGTTGTTTATAACCAAATATTTTGTTTGGGCAAAAATGAATCTCTAAATGTGTCATTGAATTCAATTTTCAATCATAGGAGAATTTTTCTATTAAGTTTGATATTTCTATTCCTTGAATATTGATGGTAAAGGCTTCTGACTTTTCTGACTTTATGTAATTCTGTCAGTGAACTTTTGGTGTTAGCTACAGTTAAAACTAGATTGTCTGCGAATACTGTGACTTTTTATTAGATGTTAAGCCAATTGTTATGTCCTCTATACAGTTGTTCTTTCTGATACCTTCTAATAGTGTAATAATGGTTCTAAACTTAGGCCGAATATCAGGGGGGACAGGGGGCAGCCCTGTCTGGTGCCATTGGTGATAGTGACATTTTCGATCTTAAAATCCATTCCCCTGACATATTCATTAGCATTAGTATATAGGGCTTTAACTGCTACTGATCCATATGTTCCAAATCTAAATTTACTCCGGACACCACCAATAAAGCTCCAATTAACCCTATTGAATGCTTTTTCTTCATCCATTGCTAGTGTGAGGAATTGACTCTGCTGGGTTTTGAACCCTGGTCCCCAGGCTGCTATACCTCTTCCCTACCACTGCGCCAGCCTGCCTTTTGTGAATTTCATTGAGATCTGATAAGCTTGACTCTGCTAGCAATAGTATCATTACCTAAGTCTCTTCAGCTGTGTCTGGTCAGATGTCTGGTCCTTGGCCTATATAAGGCACTTCCTGTCAAATGTACCTTGCCAGATTATTGTGTGGTTCCTGATCACTTCAATAAAGCTTGTTCCTGTTTCACCTACAAATTGCTGAACTGGATTATTGCTGAACTTGGCTGCTGGTCTCCACAACCTTGTGATTCCATATCATTACAGAATAATCTGGCCGCTTTCATGGAGACCGCCGGGTCAGATTCTGCATTGGCCCAGCAGGTTGCTTTATTTGCAAGAACTGTGCAGACCCAGGCACAGACCATTCAAGTGCTGCAGGACCAGGTAGCTGAACTGCAGGCCCAACAGGTTGCTTTTACTGCAAGAAATGTGCAGACCCAGGCACAGACCATTCAAGTGCTGCAGGACCAGATAGCTGAACTGCAAAATAAAATTCAGTCAATGCACAGTGAGTATACCAGCTACAGGGCACGAAATGTTGCGGCTGCTACTGTTACACCTGCACAAGATGCCCGCTTGCCCCTACCAGAAAAGTTTGGAGGAGATCGCAAAAAATGTAGGGGTTTCCTAAATCAATGCCGTTTGCACTTCATGATGTTACCTCAACGATTTCCATCTGAAAGAGAGAAGGTGGGATTTATTTTTTCCTTATTCAAAGATGAAGCCCTGGCTTGGGGCTCCCCTCTTCTGGAACAGGACAGTCCAGTCTTGGGTAATTTAAATGACTTTCTTGAGGCCATGTGCCTAGTTTTTGATGACCCAAATCGATGTGCTACAGCAGAAGCCACTCTCCTTCATTTGCATCAAGGGAGGCGCTCGGTGGCTGAATATGCTGCTGAATTCAGACAGTGGGTTGCTGATACTACCTGGAACCAATCAGCCCAGAGGTTCCACTTCAGAAAAGGTCTCTCAGAAGCTATAAAAGATGAGCTAGCTCGTGTTGATCTTCCTGCTGACTTTGATACATTTGTGCGTTTGGCTATCCGTATTGATCGGAGACTTTCTGAAAGAAGATTGGAAAGACAGGGCTCTTTTAGACCAAGTACTACTCCAATTTCCTATTCAAGAACTTCTACTCCGATCCCACAAACACTTACAGACTCCGAGCCAGAGGCTATGCAGGTAAATCTAATAAGAGGGCCATTATCCAACGAAGAAAAACAGTGGCAACGCACTCAGAATTTATGCCTGTATTGTGGTAGTGCAGGGCACTATGCCATCAATTGCCCTAGCAAATCCAAAAGAACAATAGCTATGGCGGCTGAGGGTGCACAGATTCAACACCAATCCCAGATTTCAGATCAACTGGATTCTGTCACACACTCTTGTTTTCTCTGGCTCATGGTGAAGAGGGTATGTTGACTCAACATCCTCATTTTGTGGTGCCTATCACGTTGCAATGTGGTGATCGTAAAATTTCAACTACAGCTATGATAGATTCTGGAGCAGGCGGAAACTTTATGGACATTAAATTTGCAGCAAGAAATAGAATTCAGTCTATCCCTAATTCTTCACCTGTGTTAATGGAGACAGTTGACGGTTCTCCACTTACGTCAGGCCCGGTTACACATGAGACTGTGCCCTTAATGTTGACTGTGGAAGTGAATCACCATGAGGCTATCTCTTTCCACCTAATTTCCTCAACACAGTTTCCAGTGATTTTGGGGGTACCTTGGCTTGCTCTGCATAACCCACAGATTGATTGGAAGATCAGAACTTTGTCCTTTCCTTCAGAACACTGCTTAATGAATTGTCAACCCTCTAAGGTAACACCTGTTGCCACAACAATTAATGAAATGGTTGCTACAAACTTGACTAAGCTTCCTCTACAATGTCGGGATTTTGCAGATGTCTGTGATAAGAAGAATGCTGATCAGCTTCCACCACACAGGCCTTATTATTGCCCAATAGAGCTGTTGCCTGGGGCTGCTATCCCATTTGGCCGTATATATTCCCTTTCTGAGCCTGAATTGAAAGCTCTTCGTGAATATCTACAAGAAAATCTTGCCAAAGGCTTTATTCGACCATCAACTTCTCCAGCAGGAGCTCCTATTTTCTTTGTAGAAAAGAAAGATGGCAGCCTACGGCCATGCGTTGACTACAGGGACATTAATAACATCACTGGTAAAAACCGCTACCCCTTGCCTCTGATTCCTGAACTTTTGGAGAGACTTCGCTCAGCTAAAATATTTACGAAGCTTGATCTTCGGGGGGCATATATTCTGGTTCGCATAAGACCCAATAATGAATGGAAAACAGCTTTCAGAACCAGGTACGGGCATTACGAATATCTAGTAATGCCTTTTGGGCTGTGTAATGCCCCTGCAACTTTCCAGCATCTTATCAATGATGTACTACGAGATCTCCTGGATCAGTTTGTTGTGGCATATTTGGATGATATCCTAATATTTTCTGATAATCTTGAAAACCACAGAAAACAGGTCCGTATAGTTCTAGAGCGCCTTCGTACCTACCGCCTATACATTAAACTAGAAAAATGTGAGTTTGAACAAACAGAAATTCAATTCCTGGGGTATGTAATAACTCCCAAAGGTTTAAGTATGGACGCAAGTAAAATTAAAGCTGTGCTGGACTGGCCCATCCCCAAGAATGAAAAAGATGTTCAGAGATTTGTGGGGTTTGCCAATTTTTACAGGCGTTTCATTAAGAATTTCTCTGCCTTTATTACACCGATCACTGAACTCACACGTAAAGGGACTCCCTTTCAGTGGTCCGATAAGGCGGATACCGCATTTTCCCGATTGAAGACTCTGTTTACCTCTGCCCCTGTCCTGGTACATCCTCAGCCGGAATTACCATTTATTGTGGAAGTTGATGCTTCTGATTCAGCTGTTGGTGCTATACAGTCTCAAAGGACTGGACCTAAGATGCTGTTACATCCGTGTGCCTTCTATTCCCGCCAGATGGTGCCAGCAGAAAGAAACTATGACATAGGGAATAAAGAACTATTGGCTATAAAAGCTGCCTTCACCGAATGGAGACATCTCTTGGAGGGAGCTACCCATCCAATTACTGTCCTCACAGATCACAAAAATCTGGAATGTATTCGATCAGCTAAGAGACTGTCAGCCAGACAAGCACGCTGGTCCCTATTCTTCTCGAGGTTTAATTTTTTGGTTACATACCGTCCTGGCTCCAAGAATGGTAAGGCGGATGCCTTGTCTAGAATAGCTGACCCCCTCCATACTACCGTAACCAAGACCACCATCTTGCTGGAGGATATATTTATAGGAGTCACATTTCCTTCTGATCTGATGTCTCGCATTAAAAAGGGCTATGCTGAAGACCCAGTTCTTCATGATCCTCCTCGTGACCTCCATATGACGATGCTTAATGGGTTTTGGATTTTTCAACAACGTCTGTTTGCTCCGGAGTCAGTGCGACTGGACCTTTTACGTCTCTACCATGACTCAAAACCAGCAGGTCATCCAGGAATCCGAAAGACACAAGACCTACTTGCCCGATCCTTTTGGTGGCCGAAGTATCATGAGGATTTTAAGAAGTATGTGTCCTCTTGTGATGTATGTGCCAGACATAAGACTCCTCGCTCATCCCCTGTTGGCTTGCTTCAGCCTCTTCCGATTCCTCATCGTCCCTGGGGATCTATATCCATGGACTTTATTGTGGAACTACATCTCTCTAAGGAACACACTACCATTCTTGTTGTTGTGGACAGGTTAACTAAGATGGGTCATTTCATACCAGCTCGTGGTCTCCCTTCAGCTAAACAGACGGCTGACCTGGTTATTCTGGAAATATTTCGCTTGCATGGAGTGCCTGATGAAGTAGTTTCTGACAGGGGAGTGCAGTTTACATCTCGTTTTTGGAAACATTTTTGCTCTAATCTAGGTATTAATGTAAATCTGTCGTCAGCTTTTCATCCGCAAAGTAATGGACAGACTGAGCGAACCAACCAGACTTTGGAGCAATATTTGCAGTACTATATTAGTTACCTGCAGGATGACTGGCTGGATTTTCTACCCACGGCGGAGTTTGCCTATAACAATGCCCAACACTGCTCCACTTCTTTGAGCCCATTTTTTGCCAACTATGGTTACCATCTGACCTTTCTAGTCAGTCTCCCAATTACTACTTCCATTCCTGCTGTCACTGACTGGCTAACCGCCTTACGTGATTCCCAAGCACTGTTGAAAGAGACTCTTTTGGAGGCTCAGAAATGTTACAAAAGAGCTGCTGATAGGCATAGAAAGGAGGCCCCAGTCTATCACGTTAGTGACAAGGTGTGGCTGTCAACAAAGAATCTTAAACTTCGGATTCCTTCTCATAAATTGGGTCAAAGGTTCATGGGACCTTTTGAGATCATTGCTCAGATCAATGCTGTCACTTTCCGTTTGCAACTCCCGAATTCCATGAAAATACATCCAGTGTTTCACGTCGCACTGCTTAAACCTTTTCATGAAAATACTTTCCCTGGCCGAGCCCTGCCCGCCCCACCTCCAGTCCTCGTGGATGGTGAGGATGAGTACGAAGTGGAAAAAATTCTTGACTCCAGGATCTTCCGTAACAAGCTTCAGTATCTGGTTCGCTGGAAAGGCTATGGTGAGGAGGAGAATTCGTGGGAACCAGTGGACAATATTCATGCTCCTGATCTCCTTCGGTCTTTTCATGTGCAGTACCCTGTTAAACCAGGTAATAGGGCATCCAGAGGCTGCACCTATAGAGGCGGGGGTAATGTGAGGAATTGACTCTGCTGGGTTTTGTTGAACCCTGGTCCCCAGGCTGCTATACCTCATCCCTACCACTGCGCCAGCCTGCCTTTTGTGAATTTCATTGAGATCTGATAAGCTTGACTCTGCTAGCAATAGTATCAGTACCTAAGTCTCTTCAGCTGTGTCTGGTCAGGTGTCTGGTCCTTGGCCTATATAAGGCACTTCCTGTCAAATGTACCTTGCCAGATTATTGTGTGGTTCCTGATCACTTCAATAAAGCTTGTTCCTGTTTCACCTACAAATTGCTGAACTGGATTATTGCTGACCTTGGCTGCTGGTCTCCACAACCTTGTGATTCCATATCATTACAGCTAGGGTAACTTCTGGTATTTTTTTACTATTAATATAGGCTATTATGTCAATTAATTTACGGGTATTATCCATCGCTTGTCTCCCTTTTATAAAATCACTTTGATCTGTATTAATAAGATATTTTAAGATACTGTTAAGTTATTTAGCTAGTATACCTGAGTAAATTTTCAAATTGGTATTTAAAAGTGATATGGGACGGTAACTTTCACATTTGGTAAGATCTTTATCTTCTTTTGGTATATTTATAATAGCGGCTTCGAGATTTTCTGAAGGAAAATATCCAGTCAGTTGTAAAAAAGGTTGCTAACAAAATACATGTTTGGTTAGAGTAGTGGAAAGGTACTATAATAAATATTAGAGAAGCCGTCAGTGCATGGTGATTTTCCCATCTTTAAGGAAGATATACTTATGGTAACTGCATTTATTTTTCAGTTATTTCTGTTGTCAAGTCTTTAAGTTGTTGATCTGATATTTTAGGCAAATTAATCTGATCTAAGAGTTCCTGAATTTGTCTTGTAGATGGTCTTTGAAAGTTTGGATCATCTTCTAGTTTGTATAACGATTTGTAGTATTTAACAAAAATCTCTCCTGTTTCATTTGGGTTGCTTATTCATTTTCCTTTATCATCTTGTATTTTTTCTATTCTCACATTTTTATGTTTACCAATTTTGGAGATCAGCTTTGGAATCGGTAGAATTTTATTTAAGTTTTGAATATCTGTGAGCTTTAAATACAACTGTCTTTTTGTCTGGCCTCTTTGCTTAGATTTTTGTATTGGCCATGCTTGTAAAATGCCTCTTATGTACTGTTTATGCGTATTCCATAGTAGAGTAGCTGGCTCTACCGAGTTTATATTAGTTACAAAGAATTTATTTATCTCCAATGTTAAATTATTTTTATTTTCAGCTGATTTAAAAAGAGTCGCATCTAAAAATGGAATTCTTCCACTATTCTTTAGCCCAGTTGCTCTCAAATTTATATATAAATTTATAGGAGCGTGATCGGAACAAGAAATTGGGCGATTTCCACTTTGTCTGTTTGATTCAGAGTAATCTGATTTAGAAGAAAATCATCTAATCTGGAGTATGTTTTATATTTTGCTGAAAAACGAATAATCTCTTTCATTTGGATGAAACACACGCAAACCATCATAAATTTAATATTTTTTAAGCATTTTTTGTAAATTTGTTGCATCTCTAATCATGATGTTATCCGGGGTTGGTTTCTCCAGAGATTTCCTATCAATAAAATGGTTAAAAACAAACATTTTAGATCGTCACAAATCAGCAACATGCCCCTTTTAATATTGTTGATATGTTTAATAATTTTGTTTATAAATCTATATTGATTAGTGTTTGGTGCATATAGGTTTATTAAAGTAAAGGAAATTGTGGCCGACCGTGCCGATCCAGATTTATATACCTTCCCCCATCGTCTAGCTTGACAAAATCCTCTTTTATGAAAATTATTTTATGAAAAGAGATAGAAACACCTCTGGCTTTTGAATTATATTAGAAAAATTTCTCAAAAAAAAAAAAAACACATAAAAACACATAATTGCCCCTCATGACAGTAGAAATGTTTACCGTAAATACTGTCCGATACAAGAATATCTCCAATCAGATTAAGAGCCTATCTGACTGGATTGCTGGACATAGCCATGAGTTATAATTCTTGTGGTCTAGAAAGTGCAAATGTTCTTGTTCTTTTAACCAATTTATGTTCTTTTCCTCCTCTTCCTTTTCCTGTAAATCTCAGGATAATAGATTATTATGAAAGAGGTTATAAGGTATCCCTTATTTTACTTTTCTTGCCTTTCACCTTCGATACCGTTCTCTTTCATTGATGAGTTCATTTAAATAAAAATAAAAAATGCATCTTAATCTGATTGGGAATAGTAACAGTAAAGTACACGTGCAACATTGATTACTAAAACACTTTTTGAAAGGTATGACATAACTAACTATAAAGTGCCCAGTGCTAGTGTAATTTTAAATATTCCTAATGTGGTTAAGAGTCATGTCAATAGAGTATTGAATTAGTATTTCATCTAATTAGTGTAATGTACAAATATTTCTTGTATTTAAGCTTTAACTTTGGTTGTTTATCACCTCAATCCGTGACATGTAATACTTATAAAAAGGAAAAGTGCTATTGATAAGTGAGTTTATAATTTTAATTTTGTATAAGTTGCTAATACCAACTTAATTTTACCAATAATACAAGACAGCTATGAACTATTATCTATTATAGACTATGATTTAACTTTTATATCAAATAATATTAATTAATTTGTAATATAATTTCATATTGTGCAAATGGGAAAAAAATGGTGAAGTATTGAGTATCTCTAAAATTAAAAATCAATTTAACATTTTTAAATCCTTTAATATAGAATATAGTATTTTTATTTATAAAGTGACTAGTGCTAATACATTAAATTTAATATGAAATGGTCCTATTTTAAACTAACCAGTGCTCTTCTCTAATTAATTAGTATTATTTTTAATTCCCTGCATTATTTCTTCTCTAATATTATTCTGAAATTCTATGAATAATGTTTTCATGTATGTTGGGTTATTATTTCCTGCAGATCTACTCCTGGTTGTTCAGAAGTACACTGCAACGTCATCTGAGATTTGGATCTATGTTTCTTCTTCCCTTTTGGGGAGAAGGAGCTAGTATCCGGTTTTGCTCCAGTTCTTTAATCTATTTTTAGCTGAATTTCTCATTTTTAAGCTGTTCTTATCTCTTTCTCTTCTCACTGCCCCTCTCCTTTTTCTTTCCTTTAGTCACCTTTCCTCCCCTTTTACACATTTGTACTGCTGTCTTTTCCCTTCTCCAACCTCCTCCCTCTTACAAAACCTATTACCTTCCATTTCTTCCCCTCCTTTCCTCTTCCTCTCTCTCCTTCTAACACAGATGATGTTACTTAAAGTATACCCAGCGAATAATCCAGGAACTTTTTTCTAGTTACTTTCTAAAGTTAGGGCCATAGATTTAAATTCAAATTCAGTACCAATTATTCAATTATCAATTCCCAAACACAGCTAGAAATAAAAATAGCAATACAGCAATATATGCATCCCAATAAAGTTTTCTAGAATGCACAGTAAAATTATCATGCAGTCTCAATTATTGGGTTTACAATGATCCTATTCTGCTCCTGGGGTATCTTATATCACTTGCAATAAAGGTTGGCAATGTATAAGTTCACAGATATAGTTCACTTACAAAACAACAGCACAATAGTGTACAGCAAGTAAGCTCTTGAGCACAACAAACTTCAAGATAACAGCACAGCAATGTGAAAAACCCAGTAACAGAATTTAAGAGATTATACACATTTTCTAATGATTTCTAAAAAAGCACAATTCAGTTATTGTGAGATCACAATTTAAAGTTTCTAATAAGCGTCTTCCCCTCCTGGGGTGTCCTGGATGTACTTTTATCGTCTCAGATTACACTCTTTAATAATGATTTGAAATTGAGAATCACTCACAAATGATCTCACTAATTAGAAAGGCAGCAGAGTATGGGGGATTGTGACACGCTCTCAAGGTGTCAGAGCTTTTAATATTTCAAAGAAAAGTTATTTAATCTTTAAAGGGTATTCTTTTGAAAACGTGGTGTTGATTTAGAAAATAGCATTAAAAGCAATACTATACTAGTTATCTTACCCATTTGGGGCACTTCACACATATCTGAGCTTTGAATTATATCACCTGGTCATTGATGGGACCTTGATGTATATCGTCGGTGTCCTTGTGTCTGTGGCGATACCTCACGGAGAGCGGCCTAGCGCCAAATGACACCAGTGTCTCTCCATGGACTCCTGCAGCAGTGCTGTTGTCTCTACCGGTCCCCAGAGACGCCCTCGCCTTTAAGGTTACCAACTGGAGGATCCCAAGATTTTCGCCCCAGCTAGGGCAGCAGACGGGTAACTCCCAATTCTGCACTGCACACTGCTCTCCTTTGCAGGGGGAGGGTCAAACTCCCTCAATTCCGCCTCATTGCTCCAACCTCAATCGTTGACCAACCTGCAAACTCCAACCCCAGAACTCCGGCGCTCTCAGATGTCTCCCTGCCAGAAACACCAGCAGAGACGTCACTGGACTGGACACTGGACTCCCGGGGTGGGTATATAGATGGTATACAAGCAGTGCACAGCTGTTTATAATCTGACCTCTATTATGGAGCCCTTGCGTCTGGTACATCAACGGAAGTCCTCTGAGATACTGGAGCTTCTTAAGGGGAACGATTCATTGTGAACCTCTTATTAGGCCAAACTCTCTTTAGCAGGCCTCATGGCTAGCCAGCACGCCAACCTGACCACACGGCTAATCTCACTTCCTGGGTAGAGCCATCATGTCCCTTGGACGCCCCCTACCTCCATGTTTGACTGTGGGGATGGTGTTCTTGGGGTCATAGGCACATTCGTCCTCCTCCAAACACAGCGAGTCGAGTTGACGCCAAAGACCTTGATTTTGGTCTCATCTGACATGTCCATGTGCTTTCTTAAGCATGGGTACCTTGCGGGCGCTGCAGAATTTTAATCCTTCACAGCGTAGTGTGTTACCAATTGTTTTCTTGGCGACCATGATCCCAGCTTCTTTGAAATCATTAACAAGATCCTCCAGTGTAGTTCTGGGCTGATTCCTCACCGTTCTCATGATCATTGAAAGATCTTGCATGGAGCACCAGACTTACAGTTATTTTGTGTTTTTTCCATTTGCAAATAATTGCACCAACTGTTGCCACCTTCTCACCAAGCTGCTTGGCGATGGTCTTGTAGCCCATTCCAGCCTTGTGTAGGTCTACAATCTTTCCCTGGCATCCTTGGACAGCTCTTTGGTCTTAGCCATGGCGGAGAGTTTGGAATCTGATTGGTGACTGCTTTTGTGGACAGATAATTTTATACAGATAATGAGCTGGGATTAGGAGAACTCCCTTTAAGAGCGTGCTCCTAAACTCAGCTTGTTACCTGTATAAAAGACACCTGGGAGCCAGAAATCTTGCTGATTAATAGGGGATCAAATACTTATTTCCCTCATTGACCTGCAAATCAATTTATACATTTTTTGACATACATTTTTTTTGTTTATTTATGTTATTCTGTCTCTCACTGATAAAATACACCTACCAATAAAATTCTAGACTGATCATTTCTTTGTCAGTGGACAAACATCCCAAATCAGCAAGGGATCAAATACTGACCCCCCCCCCACCGTTTTTTGTGCACGTTGGATCTCACGAAAGACCTCATGGCTGGTTCCCCCTAGCCAAGTCCGCCAAGGAGAAGATGGCATTTTGTACCCCGGAGGGACTCTTCCACTAAAATGTGAAGCTGTTTGGGTTGCATGGTGCTTTGGCCACCTTCCAACAACGGATGGACAAAATTCGGAGACCCCACCGAGGCTACTCAGCTGTATACCTGGACGATATCATAATATATATACCCCTGATTGGGATACTCACGTGGACAAGCTTGAAAGAGTCATAGAATCACTTCAACGGGCTGGGCTGATGGTCAATCCGGCCAAGTGCAACCTGGGAAAAATGGAGGCGAAGTACCTCGGCTATGTATTAGATCGTGGATTGGTCAGACCACAGTTGAATAAATATAATACTCAAAAAAATGATCTTAGTTTATTTTTTAGGCCTAGGTGTTATTACTTAAATGCGTACCAAAATATTGTCCTGTGGATCCTATTTAGGAATCCTTGAACAACCAACCAAGGTTGTACAGAAACACCTTTTATGCAGCCTTTATTTTAATTATTATTGCCACTTACTAATTTAAAAAATTCTATCTTTATTTGTACATTTAAAATGTTGTTAAAAATGCAACGATTAAAAAAACTCATGTTAAACCAAAGGGGCCTCATTCTATTAACGGCCGTAGGAGATGCGGGGCCGCAAGGACCGTCCGCAGGCTATTTGCCTATTCTATTCCTTTCTGGCCGGGGGCTCCGGCAGGCTTGCGGCCGGCGCCTTGTTATCCCTTGTGCTCGCACGTGCCGGAGGAAAGCCTTTGATCTTAAACGGCCTCAAGAGTTTCGGCCGCAAGAAAATCGCGGTTGCTATTCTATTGCTCCGGGAACCCTCTCTGCAAGGCTAAAACCGAGCCGCAGCTTTCTTGCAGCAAAAAGGTCCCGCTAGCACACAATTAAGCACATAATAAAGCCATAATAAAGCCATCCTGCACTCTGAGGAGACTATAAAGTGATTGAAGGTGTTAGCATTCATAGCACAACATTCCCCTACACTCAAATCCGTAAATAATTTTTATTTTAATTTATGTCAAATATCCGTGGAAAAAGTCCCGAGGGCTTGGAGCACCTCAGACCCGCCGACGCTACGGCCGGAAAATAAACAGTTAATGAAATCTCGGATTTGGGCTGATGTGCAAGCTTGAGAGGGGGTCCCCCATTATGATCCCTAGCATTTACAGAGCTTTACAGTGCCGTCTTGAATTTATATTTGCTTTTAAAGATTTCTGAGCTTACGGCCGGTTGCAAGATATGCGGCCGGCCGGAAGGGGATATCCTTGCGGGCGCCGTCTATTTGAATTGTAAGGTAACGGAACCCCTGCAAGGAATCGCAGCTTTGCGGCCGTTTTACGGCCGATAATAGAATGAGGCCCAAGGTGTTTAATCCTTTGGGCTTTTTGACGTCCAGCAAATTATTAAAGGTTTATTTAAGTTTTATTTTTGTTGTTATTATATTCTTTGCTTTGATCACAGCTTTTTTATTTAATTACTTTATTGTGCTCAAGTCAATAAAAGATTTGGTTTTTCAATTCAACTGTATTTGTGTATTTTTGGTTATGTTTCCTTAGTCAAATCCTTATCAGGTACCCTGGATTTTAATTTACACAAGATTACAATTTTTACATAAGATTAAGATAAGGTTTTATAATCCTTTTGTCTGTTGTATAGTTTTGTTTATTCATACAGCACTTCACTGGAGTATATGTTTTAAGTGCCTTTGCATTTCTTTTGTGTTAATTTTTTATCCTGTTTATTTATGTTAATTCGTAATTCTATTACTTAAAGTGCATTATAATTCAAGTTGTGTTATTCAAAACTTCTTATCTTAAAGTGCTTGTGCTATTGTGACTTAGTGCTTATTTCTTCTTATATTACCCTTTTGCCTCGTGACTGTTAGTCTGTCACAGTCACTACTTTACCTTATTCATTTATAGTGCTAATGCTGTGCTATTTTTTAAAAATGTATACACTCCTGATTATGCGGTTTCTTAAACTATATATTTCCTTAATGCTTCTGTCTATTGTTTTTTAGAAGGAGGTTGTGTCCTCCTTTTTCTTCCGTTTTTTTGCTTTAATTATGCTTTTACTCCTTTTTCCTTTTTCTTGCTTTTCTATTTCCTTATTCTTGTATATTACTCTATTGTTACTATATTGTGACTTTGTGGTGAAGGAATTAGCTTTCTATCTTTCTTTTAAGTTAGTAGTGGACCTGGAGCTTTAGAGCTGTATCTATCATACTCCGCACTATGTTGGCGTGGTCTGCGCTGTGATCGCGCTTACTGATGACATCACAATCTCCCGACGCGCATTTCGTGAGGCTCTATCAGTCTCTCACTCATCAGGCGCACAGTGCTGCCTTCTCTGTGAAGCTATTTATAGTTTCTATGGCAATTGTTTAACTCTTTGTGTTCCATAGTTTCTATGGCAATTAGTTAACTCTTTGTGTTCCTGAATGTTTTTGTTCATGCTTTATTTTCAAATGTTGCTTTTGACTTTTTCTTTTTTACTATATTATCTTTATATTATTTAAATAAGTGTAATGATTTTGAATAAGGAAATTACTTTCAAAGTAATACTTTTAACTTGCTAGCATTAGTATGCCTTTGTATTATTTTATTAAATCTTTGTTTGCTAAACATATTTTTTGATTTTAAATTATAATTTAAAAGAAGAACTCAATTGAATAATAATGAACAAAATTTAAAATTAACATATGAGTTCAATAAAGAAATAGTGACATTCCTTGATTTAAGCATCTATGTAAATTCCAAAAAAGAACTAGCAACAAGAACTTATAGAAAAACAACAGCAACAAACTCGTTGTTACATTGGAAGAGTCACCATCCAATTTCAACAAAGAAAGCCATACCAACAGGACAGTATTTACGTATAAAAAGAAACTGTAGCAGTCAACAAGAATTCAAAATACAAGCTAAAGAACTACAGGAAAGATTAATTCAAAGATACACAAAAAAGTGTTGAAGAAAGCATACCATAGGGCCTTAACACGGGATAGAAATCAACTATTGGTTGAAAATAAAAGAGACAAAAAACAACAACCTATAAGATTCATCACAAACTTCTCAAGTCAATCCCAACAAATAAGATCTATATTGCAAAAGCACTGGAACATCTTGAAATTAGACAGAGATCTGGATGAAGTACTTACAGAACGAAGCACAATTACATACAGAAGAGCAAAAAACCTAAAAGATCTCCTGGTACATAGCCACTATGAAGAAAAGAAAAATAAGAGGAACTGGCTAATAGAAGGCCAAAAAGGATGTAAAGCATGCGGCAAATGTAAAGCACGTCCATTTTTATTAAAAACCACAGAATTTCAAGATGCAATAGGATTAAAGAATTATAAGATAAGACACAATATAAAATGTCTAACTGAAGGTGTTATCTACCAAATAATTTTCTCATATAATAAAAAATACACAGGCAAAACCAAAAGACAGTTAAGACGCTGTGTATTAGAACATGTAAATGATGTTTTAAATTTAAAAGATACCCCAATAGCAAAGCATGTACGTCATCATCACAACAATAATCCATACTGTTTGAAATTCATAGGTATTGACATATACCAAAAACAGCAAGAAGAGGAGATTGGGATAAACACCTACTGTGTCAAGAGGCAAAATGGATATTTCAATTGGATACAAAAAAAACACAGGATTTAAATGAAGAATTTACATATACAGCATTCATTTGAAAAAAACCTCTTATGAAAAATACCTAGATTTAATATATGAATAGGATACAAAAGTTTAACAGAATAATCTATATATATATATATATATATATATATATATATATATAGTAATCATTTGAAAGAATTACTAATGAAACAAAATACAAAATTAAAAAAAAAACAACTTTTGATCAAAGATATGAAAAATTAAAAGAAGTAATTAGAATACTATCTTTATCTATAAAAGTCATTAATATAATAATAAATATAAAACATAAATAAAATAAATATATATAAATAAATAAGTAAATAAATAATATATACGAACAAATAATGAAATATAAATAAAGAATATAGAAAAATAAAAATAAGTATCCGGATTAGATAAAAAATAAAATGGAATGCGAAATAATTATAATTGAAAATCAAAAAATATGTTAAGCAAACAAAGATTTAAAAAAATAATACAAAGGCATACTAATGCCAGAAAGTTAAAAGTATTACATTGAAAGTAATTTCCTTATTCAAAATCATTACACTTATTTAAATAATATAAAGATAATATAGTAAAAAAGAAAGTCAAAAGCAACATTTGAAAATAAAGCATGAACAAAAACATTCAGGAACACAAAGAGTTAACTAATTGCCATAGAAACTATGGAACACAAAGAGTTAACTAATTGCCATAGAAACTATAAATAGCTCCACAGAGAAGGCAGCACTGTGCGCCTGATGAGTGAGAGACTGATAGAGCCTCACGAAACGCGCGTTGGGAGATTGTGATGTCATCAGTAAGCGCGATCACAGCGCAGACCACGCCAACATAGCGTGGGGCATGATAGATACAGCTCTAAAGCTCCAGGTCCACTACTAACTTAAAAGAAAGATAGAAAGCCAATTCATTCACCACAAAGTCACAATATAGTAACAATAGAGTAATATACAAGAATAAGGAAATAGAAAAGCAAGAAAAAGGAAAAAGGAGTAAAAGCATAATTAAAGCAAAAAAACGGAAGAAAAAGGAGGACACAACCTCCTTCTAAAAAACAATAGACAGAAGCATTAAGGAAATATATAGTTTAAGAAACCGCATAATCAGGAGTGTATACATTTTTAAAAAATAGCACAGCATTAGCACTATAAATGAATAAGGTAAAGTAGTGACTGTGACAGACTAACAGTCACGAGGTAAAAGGGTAATATAAGAAGAAATAAGCACTAAATCACAATAGCACAAGCACTTTAAGATAAGAAGTTTTGAATAACACAACTTGAATTATAATGCACTTTAAGTAATAGAATTACGAATTAACATAAATAAACAGGATAAAAGATTAACACAAAAGAAACGCAAAGGCACCTAAAACATATACTCCAGCGAAGTGCTGTATGAATAAACAAAACTATACAACAGACAAAAGGATTATAAAACCTTATCTTAATCTTATGTAAACATTTTAATCTTATGTAAATTAAAATCCAGGGTACCTGATAAGGATTTGACTAAGGAAACATAACCAAAAATACACAAATACAGTTGAATTGAAAAACCAAATCTTTTATTGACTTGAGCACAATAAAGTAATTAAATAAAAAAGCTGTGATCAAAGCAAAGAATATAATAACAACAAAAATAAAACTTAAATAAACCTTTAATAATTTGCTGGACGTCAAAAAGCCCAAAGGATTAAACACCTTGGGTTTAACATGATTTTTTTAATCGTTGCATTTTTAACAACATTTTAAATGTACAAATAAAGATTGAATTTTTAAATTTAGTATGTGGCAATAATATTTAAAATAAAGGCTGCATAAAAGGTGTTTCTGTACAACCTTGGTTGGTTGTTTAAGGATTCCTAAATAGGATCCACAGGACAATATTTTGGTACACAGTTGAATAAAGTTGAAGCCATACGGACCTGGCCGAAACCTCTACGGCAGAAGCAGATACAAGACTTTTGGGGCCTGGTGGGGTACTACCGCAAGTTCATCACGGACTTCGCCACCATTGCTGCCCCCCTATCCGATCTTACCAAGGCTAAAACCCCTGACATGGTTAGATGGAACCCAGAAGCTGATGCAGCCTTTGAAGGCCGGTATTAGTGGCACTGGACTTCGGCCAACTTTTTTTTCTGCAGACAGATGCCTCAGAGGTGGGGTTGGGAGCCGTGTTATCACAGGTGCTGGACGGAGTTGAACACCCTGTGCTCTATCTAAGCCAAAAACTGCTGCCAGTGGAGCGGCAGTACTCCATGGTGGAGAAGGAGTGCCCGGCCGTCAAGTGGGCCATGGATGCTCTGCGGTACTACCTTTTGGGGAGACTTCACCCTGGTCTCAAACCATGCTCCCCTACAGTGGATGCACCGGAACAAAGGAGCGAATGACCGGGTGATGAGGCGGTTCCTGTCCCTGCAGCCTTTTTGTTTCAACCTGATCCACATGGATGGGATGCCCTCTCACGGATCCACTACTTATCCATGGACGCTAGCTCCCGTGTCTTTGTACTGGGGGGGGGGGGGGGTGATGTCTGGGAAAGTCAGCAGGAGCCTTTGATGTATAGATGGCCGTTATATCAGCAATAGGCTGAACAATTCACTGTGTCCAGCACTCAGGGAGCTAAAGCAATTAACTGCACCTGGTTCAGCAGCCAGACTATTTAAAGTCCAGGAAGCACCAGCCAAAGGGGGGAGACTCAGTTGTGAGAGAGTCTGAGTGGAGACAGGAAACATTGTGTACTTGGGAGAACTATAGACCAGGAAATTGTCGCAGGCTTCATACACCAGCGCTGCTAGGCCAGCAAAGAGGACTGCATACCCTATGTAACTGGAACCTGCTGTCATCATCACCCTGGAGAGATACTTATTGGAGCTACTGGAGATAATAAAAGGAATGATAAAAACTTACATTTCCATTTACAAACAAATCTATAATGAAAAGGTTTTCAAGTCTAGAAGCTCACATGTTCTTGGTGAGTCTTACAGATTCCTTCTACATTAGGACACACGTGGGGTCATTTTACTCTCATTTCTTCATTTAAAAAGATTAATCTTCTCAACAAAACTATGAGAACTTGTTTAGCCAAATGGGAAAGTAATCCTTAAGTGAAAGCCAGAATACTCCAGATAATTTCCTTATCTGCATCACATGACACCCCGTTTATAATGACAGAGTCTGATCTGATGCATCTTGGTCCGTGATTAGTGATAAGTCTGGAAGTGACAAGTAATGATGTATCAGGTCATGTGATCTCTTCTGTTTCTTTACTCTCTGCAGGTTGCGTAGATGTGATCTGATGTCATCCTGTTGTGAGGATCTTCAGGATGTTATTACCACAAACAGATCTCTCATCAACCTGGACCTGAGTGGTAATAAACTTGGTGACTCTGGGGTTAAACGTCTCTGTGATGGACTGAGACACCCGGACTGTGCTCTACAGAAGCTGAGGTGAGAAACCTTCTGTATAATCACTGGGAAACAAACAGATACACAAAACAGAGGACATTATATTGTTCTTCTGTCCTTCCTGACCAGTCACATGACATATCTGTCCCCCCTGTCCTGACTCTCCCTAATAATTCTATTCCTCAGTACTATCCTCTTCCTAATAGTAGTTCTTACTCTTTCACCTGTAACTGTCCTTATCGGACTCCTTACTGTCACACTCAGTATCTGATTCTCCATGACCCTCCCTATTTACTCTCCCAGTTCTTTTTTTCTTACTCTAACTCGGCTACAATAGAAGCCCCAAAGATACATTTTAAAGGTTTGTCATTACACAGGAAGACTGAAATATATACTATAACGATAATGTTACTGCACAAGAACACAAGAGATTATTAATATTATTATTTTACACCATTGCTGTATGCTGTAGGTGCTCAAAGACGCCTCCAGTCCATGTTTAGAAAACTTCTTGTTTGGTTACAATTTACTGAATTACTGAAAACGAGTTGTAATGGAAGACATTGCTATGGACGTGCTAACTTACATTGGATTTTATTACTGTATCTTGCTTATAATTTTTTCTTTTATCCCTTTCCCTACTCAGTCTACCAGCAGTTGTCATATATAAATGTATTTTACATTCCTCTCTTATAATATACTAGCGACTTGCCGTCAGAAATGACGGCAATAAAATTGTAATGCTGGTAATGCTGTTTGCCATGCAAAGTAAGGCTTTTGGTCCTCTGAGTACCTTCAGCGCTCATTGTCAGCCTCTCCCCTTGTGTACTTTTGCTCCTCTGATGTACGCGTTTCGGCCATTAATATTGTATTTTTGCTTCCTCATATTTCTCTTTCTTCGAAGTCCTGTGGCTCGTATTTTTTTTTTTTTTCTAAGTCCTGATTTTCGGGGCTTTTTTTACAGAGAGTGAGGCGCCGTAGAGCTTTCACCTCCGCAAATCCGGACACTCGCTTCACGAGTTTTGCATTTGCGGCCTGCCAGCTGAAGTTGGAGCCTTCACCTCTGCAAATGTGGCCCTCTCTTTGCGACCCGATCTGCGGCCCTCGCTTTGCGTGACGACAACTCGCAGTTTGACAATTTTAATATGTGATAAGCTTAGAATCTAATGTACAGAAAGGTTTTTGAAAAAGCACAGACAGAAGATTGAAAACTCACAAACTTACAATATAAAATATATATAGTACAATATAAACCACACATTTTTGCTACATTTGCTGGATTTCCCACTTCTTACTCTTCCAGCTCCGTTCTATTGGTCGGATCTATATATCTCTTAATAAATGTTCTCTCTATTATCATCAACACAGAAGCAGAAGGTCTCATTTGTTTAAATATTTAAATAGCAATTTGTTATTGTTTTTAGATATAATTTTGACAAAATAAATGTCAGTGAATATAGAAAATCATGTGGGCTCAGACCAGTGTCCATCAACTCCCCATCCGGCCAACAATCATGAGAGGAACCAAATCCAACAGGACACAATCTACAGGTATAGTATTAAAGTTATAGGTTATCTAATAATATTATGACTAGTTATAGTGTTATATGTAATGAAGACTATGGTATCACTCCATCTTCTACTTGGTTTTGCAGATCTTGAGGCTGTTGTATAATATATTATGATTGGGTAATAAATGTTTCCCTATTTACACCTGATTGGGTTGGCCCCAGTTAACCCCCTCAGATTAAAGGGCTAGAACTGTAGAAAAGAAAGTCTTATTCTTCAACAGTACTTCTTATCTAAGGGAAGGATACAAAACTTACTATATATGGGGCTATGTAAATCAAGTGCTCTAAGTTGGTGTTTTTGTTTGTTCTCTTAAAGGACCCATGCCATCTAAAAGTTTACCCCCTGCCACGGGGGCACCTAATATTAACCCTATCCCTCATTAACTCCTCTGTCTCAAAGGGGTCTATTGTGACCCCTATGGAACATCTGTTACATAGTTACATAGTAATTAAGGTTGAAAAAAGACTTTCAGTCCATCAAGTTCAATCTTTTAAGATCTTCTCTGATCTGCAATATGCGGATTAGTTATCAATTAATTAAAAAAAACACAAGCCTATCGTTGCAAAGGGAAGAAAAAAAATAATTCCTTCCTGACCCCAGATACTGGCGATCGGATTTCTCCCTGGATCACTACTCTCTCTCTAATTATCCAGGATAACCCTGAATTCCCTTTTTAATTAGATAACTTTAAAAGGGGACTGGTTTTATTTCTATCGAATCTGCTGTCACCACCTCCTCTGATAGAGAATTCCACAGATTAACCACCCTTACTGTGAAGAACCCTTCTCTTTCTTTAAGGTGGAATCTTTTTACTTCTAACCTCAAGGGATGTCCTCTTGTCAGTGGAAAACCTCTTGGCACAAAAAGCTCCCTTGACAAATCTTTATACTGACTCTGGATGTATTTATATAAGGTAATCATATCTCCTCTTAGATGGCTTTTTTCTAGAGAAAATTAGTTTAATTTGGTTAGTCTTTCTTCATAACTTAGCCCCTCCATTTCCCTTATTAGTTTTGTTGCCCTCCTCTGTACCTTTTCAGGCTCTAAAATGTCCTTTTTATGAGGTGGTGTCCAAAATTGTACTCCATATTCCAAATGAGGGCGTACTAGAGAGTTGTATAGTGGCAGAATTATATTTGCTTCTCTTGCTTCTATACCCTTCTTAATACATGCTAATATATTATTTGCCTTTGCAACTGCTGCTTGGCTTTGAGCACTGTTACCTAGATGGATGCCCCTAGATTTGCTCCATTAAGATTATAAATTGCATGGCTATTTTTCCTTCCCAGATGCATAACTTTACATTTATTCCTATTAAATCTCATCTGCCATTTAAAAGCTCCTTCCTCAATTTTATGTAAATCACGTTGGAGGGAAAGCACATCATTATCTGATTTAATTACCTTGCACAACTTTGTGTCATCAGCGAAAATGAAGATACTACTTTCCAGTCCCACCTCGAAGTCATTAATAAATATGTTAAAAAGGAGAGGACCTAATACTGAACCCCGAGGAACCCCACTTACCACATTAGTCCAATCGGAGTATGTTCCATTTACAACAACCCTTTGCTTCCTGTCTTTTAGTCAGCTCTCAATCCATGAGCAGATATTACTGCAATTCCTGTATCTCTTAGTTTGCACAATAGTCTCCCATGTGGCACTGTATCAAAAGCCTTTGCACAATCCAAAAAGGCTACATCCACTGAGCTGCCTTGATCCAGGTTCCTACTAACCTCCTCATAGAAACTAATTAGATTTGTTTGACATGACCTATCCCTCATAAATCCATGTTGACTCCTACTTATAATCCTGTTCAAATAGACATATTCTTTTATATTATCCCTTATTAACCCTTCTAGAAGCTTCGCCACAACAGAAGTGAGGCTCATTGGTCTATAATTCCCCAGATTTGCTCTTGCTCCCTTTTTAAATATAGGTCTCACATCTGCTTTTCTCCAGTCATCTGGAAGAGACCCTGTGTGTAGTGAATCTTGAAAAATTAAATATAATGGTTTGGCTATTACAGAACCCAGTTCCCTCAGTACCCTTGGATGTATTCCATCAGCACCCGGGGCTTTATTAACATTTATTTTTTCCAACCTCTTTTGGATTATTTCCTGCGTTAACCAATTATTTGGTGAAGGTAGTGTAGCCCCATTATGTTGCCGTGTCCCAACCACTGGTACCTCCCTTGTGTATACCGAAGAAAAGACCCTATTTAGCTCATCTGCCTTTTCCTGGGCACTAATTATCAGACGGCCTGTGTCACGTTGTAATGTTCCTATAGCTTTCTTCCTCGCCTTCTTCCCATTAATGTACTTAAAAAAGATTTTAGGGATAGTCTTACTCTCTTTTGCAATTCATTTTTCATTTTCTATTTTAATAAGTCTAATAGCGCTTTTGCTGCCTTATTGATTTTCTTGTACTCCCGTAAAGCAGTCTCTGTCCCCTCTTGTTTGTATAATTTTAAATGCCTGTTTTTTACTCTGTATCTTGATCTTTAATTTATTGTTAAGCCACATTGGATGTGATTTACTCCTTTTTACTTTTATTCCCACTTGGTATATGGTGGTAAGTATGTATATTTACTAAGTATATTTAGTAAGGATTTAAATGCTGTCCATTTATGTTCATTGTTTTTACCTGCCAATTCCCTGTCCCAGTCTATACTTTGTATTGCTGCCCTTAGACCGTTAAAATCTGCCCTTTTAAAATTAAGAGTTTTTGTTGGCCCCTTTGAATTAAAAAACAAAATTGTATCTCACATGAGACCAAAGGTTGTCCTATTACAACATTTGATACTTTATCAATATTATTTGTGATGACTAAATCTAAGATAGCTTCATGGGCCAGATAATGATCCCCGAGTGTACTCAAGAACCTGCTCCCCTCGCTGAACTTCTGATTTCATTTATCCAGTTTATTTCAGGGTAATTAAAATCTCCCATTATAACTTGCCCATGCTTAGCTGCTTTTCCAATCTGTAACAATAATTGTATTTTCTCGTTTTCAGCTGTATTTGGGGGTTTATAGCATACTCCTACTAATATTCTTTTAAAATTGTGCTTCTCCACTATTTAACTCTACCCACAAACATTCAACTTTATCACTAGTTCCGCCATAAATATCTTCTCTGACTATATGCTTAAATTCAGGCTTAACATACAGACAAATCCCTCCTCCTATTTTACCATTGCCTCGATCTTTCCTAAATAGGTTATAACCATCCAGATTCATCCCAGCACGTTTTGGAAATGCCTATTAAATCCCATTTTTCATTAATTGCTAATAATTCTACCTCTCCCATTTTTCCTGGCAAGCTTCTGGCATTAGCAAGCATACACCTCATGTTATTAGTCTGTAGTTCTGAAGTTCCTGCCACTGTACTTGAGTTACTTAGTACTACCTCCCTATTGACTATACTACCCCTCCCGCCATCTCCTCCCCTATGAGTTGTTAATTCATCCCTTATACCCTCTGCAATTTTTATCCCATTACTTATATCTAGTCCCTTCCCCTCACCTACTAGTTTAAAGACTCCTCCAGCCTTTCTAACATCTTATCCCCTAGCTCAAAAGCTCCCTCATCATTAAGGTGCAATCCATCCCTGCTGTAGAGATTGTACCAAAGTGAGAAGTCAGCCCAGTGCTCTAAAAACCCAATCCCCTCCTTAGTGCACCACATCTTTAGCCACGCATTAACCTCCCTAAGCTCCTCCTGCCTCCCTGGGCTAGCACGTGGCACTGGTAGTATCTCAGAAAATACTACATTGGAGGTCCTTGCCTTCAGCTTATACCTAGTTCTCTAAAACCATTCTTTAGGACACTCCATCTTCCACTAACTTTGTCATTGTTACCAATATGTACCAAGACCGCCGGTTTATTTCCAGCCCCTCCCAATAATTTGTCTACCTCTCCACAACATGACGAACCCGAGCACCCGGGAGACAGCAAACTGTTCGATTGCTGGGATCTGGGTGACAAATCACCCTATCTACCTTCCTAATAATAGAGTCCCCTACCACCAAAACCTGTCTGTTGCTCTGCCTATTCTGCCCTCACACTCCTCCAATAGAGCTGTTCTCCTGGCTGTTAGAGGGAACAGCTCAATCTGGTATTGCAATTCCTGAATGGACATCCCCAACAGTTTCACTCAATCTGGCAAACCTGTTGGTGTTTGCCATCTCAGAACTGGCCTGCCACCTCCTGTTCCCCCTGATTCCCCTTGTAGCTGTAACCCAGCTACCTCCCTGGACATCCTCACTAGCCCCAGCTTCACCCTCCATGCTAGGCCCAGCTAAACTGTGCTCAGTGAGCACCAACTCCCTTTCCAATGGAGCAATATCACTAAGTGCTGCAATTCTCCTGCCAGTTCTCCAATTTGAGCTTCCAGAGAGGCAACATGCTCACACCTCTCACTGAGGTATGGACCCTGGATAATCTGTTCCATTATTGCATATATGTGACAGGATGTACACTGAGTGAGATTGCCACTGGACTGACTTGACTGACTGGATCTTTTTTTTAAATTCTTCTTCCTTTGCACTATAAATCTGCCCTCCCTTTTCTTTGAAGTCCCTCCTTTTATTTAAACTCCTTCACTTTTTACTAGAATTGCACTTATACTAGAAATGTTCGCAAGCTCACAAGTTCGCCCCCTTCCCCTGTTCATATTAGCTTCTGCCTACTCACCTGTACACAATTAGTGCACTCTGCAATTTATCAGCCTTTACTTGCAAAGGGCCATCCATCCTTTGCCACCAGTTAATATTGCTATTGTGTTAGCGCTATACAGGGGTTACAGTCAAGGCAAAGGAATATGTTGGCGCTTTACAAATATACGTTAATATTAATCATAAATTAATAAAAAAATAGCCATCTAATAATTAAACCCTCCAAAAAACCTGATGCTCTATAAAATAAAAAAAGGTCATTTTGTTGTCACCCTTCTCACTCTATACTTTGAATATTTTGGACCAATCCGATTGCTCAGAATGAGGGATCTTAGAAGGCTACATTTTTAAATGGTGCAGGACATTAAGGACCTGTGCAGCAGAAGGGGTTAACTTTTAAATGCCTCAGGGGAATTTAGGGACCCTGCAGCAATCGGTCAAACCTAGCAGGGACTGTTGCAATGAAAGTCTATGGGAAGGATTTTCCAATGTTATTTCCCATAGACTTGAGGCCTTTCTGTGATTGTATTTTCTGGGCTTGCAGGTATTCCTGTGATGGGCTTCCCATTCATTCCCCTTCTATTGTTTCCCCAAGAGGTAGCTACCAGCCACATGGATTGCCAAGTAGCAAATGACTCGTATTGCGTTCCAGAGTGGGTGGAGCCCTCTGTGGGGTTTGTTTAAAAATAACCTATTTACTGTAGCTAGTGTACTGATTGGATCCCATACACCTAAGCGGGGAATTCAAACAAGGTCATGGTATTGTGGACTGACCCATCCTGGTTTATTCGTGTATATGGCCTCAAATAAGCAGTCCATTCTGTCTGTACATAACCAGTGTACTGTCATTCTTGGGTAAGGGCTTCCTGAGCTAAAATCACTTGAGGGTACCCTGATATCTCTTTCTGGTCCTACCTTAAAGGGACCTACATCTGCCTGATTGTTTGTTCCTGCTTGTTCTCGCTTGATCCTGATAGTTCCTGATGTATTCTGTGTTCCTGGGTTCCTACATTGGTTCCTGACCTGGAAAAGCACACTGGGCTCTGAGATCACTAGAACCCACACAATCTAGGGGATCCCTGAAGCTGTAGCGGGAAGTTTTTGGGGTGCACTGGTCTCCTGGGTCATCACATGATCAATATGACAGCATGCTATCTCTTAGATTGTTAAAGTTGCAGATGCTCTATGTTAGTTATAGCCTAGTATATATCACAGAGATAGAATTACATGGATAAAACCGGACCTCACTAGTATATATCACAGAGATAGAATTACATGGATAAAACCCAACCTCACTAGTATATATCACAGAGATAGAATTACATGTATAAAACCGCACCTCCCTAGTATACATCACAGAGATAGAATTACATGGATAAAACCGGACCTCACTAGTATATATCACAGAGATAGAATTACATGGATAAAACCGGACCTCACGAGTATACATCACAGAGATAGAATTACATGGATAAAACCGGACCTCACTAGTATATATCACAGAGATAGAATTACATGGATAAAACCGCACCTCACGAGTATACATCACAGAGATAGAATTACATGGATAAAACCGGACCTCACTAGTATATATTACAGAGATAGAATTACATGGATAAAACCGGACCTCACGAGTATATATCACAGAGATAGAATTACATGGATAAAACCGGACCTCACTAGTATATATCACAGAGATAGAATTACATGGATAAAACCGGACCTCACTAGTATATATCACAGAGATAGAATTACATGGATAAAACCGGACCTCACTGGTATACATCACAGAGATAGAATTACATGGATAAAACCCGACCTCACTGGTATATATCACAGAGATAGAATTACATGGATAAAACCCGACCTCACTAGTATATATCACAGAGATAGAATTACATGGATAATACCCGACCTCACTTGTATATATCACAGAGATAGAATTACATGGATAAAACCGCACCTCACTAGTATACATCACAGAGATAGAATTACATGGATAAAACCGCACCTCACTAGTATACATCACAGACATAGAATTACATGGATAAAACCAGACCTCACTGGTATATATCACAGAGATAGAATTACATGGATAAAACCGCACCTCACTAGTATACATCACAGAGATAGAATTACATGGATAAAACCGGACCTCACTAGTATACATCACAGACATAGAATTACATGGATAAAACCAGACCTCACTGGTATATATCACAGAGATAGAATTACATGGATAAAACCGGACCTCACTAGTATATATCACAGCCAGAGAAGTAACCGGATACAACATAACCTCAGTAGTATGTCATTTATTTTGTACAGGTATAAATTGAGAATTTATGAGAAGGTGAGATCATAAGAATGAAAATTATATAGTGTATATTCTCTTTTTGCACAAGTAGATTTATGTTCTTTTGATTTTTGTAATACATTTTTTGTATATTTACTTTTAGGTGAAAATAACTGGGAAAAGAGGAAAGCCGTTCTTTCAAGTGATTTTGTTGATATTTCACTTCTTATCTCTTCTATCTCAAGCTCTACTGGCTGCATACAGTAGGATTTCTTGTTTTCTATTTAAAATTTTAATTTTTTTGGTTGTAGTTTTTTTTCTGTGTGTTAATGGGATTATTTCATATTATAAAAATAAAGGAATTTTGATTTAATTACAGAAATACTATATAAATGTCATTGTTTTTAATGATGTCCAACAATATTTTTATTCATTCATATATATTCAATTTAATCTAATTAACCATTTGTACTTTCATGTATGAAGTTATATGTTAGATTGGCTAAAGGGTTTCTAAAAAATGTTTTTTCATTAGTATAATATACAATATAGAAATATCATGTGTGGCTCATATGTATGATATTATTTTCGCCACCTTTTTCCAAATTTATATTGATATATTTCACAATATTAAATTTTTCCTCTTGTATAATGTTATTTGATATAAATAATATATCAAGAAAAATATAGGGCTAATATTTATAAACAAGTTTATTCTTTATGCCATAGACTACAATGAATATAAAATTTTATATAGTATATAAATATTAAATACAATATGTGATGAAACCTTTAACAATTTGCTGTTTGCAATAGGATTTAAACAAATAATTATAATAACTACATACAAGAATTCTTTATTTTCCTAGTGCCCATGTGATGATCTGAGGGTAGGGGCTATACAAGCCTAGGGTCACCTGCTATAGACTACAAGTTAACCACCCACAAGGACCGTTGGTTCTTGGCAATCTCAGCTCCAGCACCTTGATATCTTGCTTCTGTATTGGTCATGGTCCTTGCATCAGAAACCAGCACTTCCAGGCTACCAAGAGCCTTCAGATCTGCTTCTTCTAAGGTGCTTGATAAGACTTGTTACAGTAAAACCTACCCCAGCAAGATCCTACAGAGTATCCCAGTACCTCCCTACAGCCATCCAGAAGCAAAATAAGAGAGACACAATTTCTATAAGTCTCAGTAGTCAACTGATTTATTTTTGAAAAGTCAACAATATTTATAGCGGATACAGAGGGGGTGTACACAATGTAACAATGAGAAGGTGTGGCAGACTATTACAGGAGATGACACCACATGGGGTCTAGCAGTAGCTTGATAGCTGGCACCTGAGAACAATAGGGCTACCTTCTAATACATATCCTGTCACATCCTACCTAGCACATCGGAGATGTACTTCGCTTATCTTACAAACAATGGGATAAAGCAGATTACAATACAATGGAGTGGCTGGAGCCAAGCCGTCTGTCAATGGGCTAAGATCCAGGAACTGGAAAAGGGGTCCGTGACAGCCCATATACCAGAGCACAACATTTTAACTGGTGGATCCTAATATTTTCCAGAAAGCAAACCGATAGTCTATTCTCAAGCAAATATGATTTACATTGATACCTATTGATAACCAAGATATAGTGGTCCTGTATAATGACCTCTGCATACGTTATATGTACGAAACTCTAAACCACCCACTAATACCCTATAAATAAAGTACAGACACTGATATGGGAATAAAACTGGCCACAACCTTTATTTAAATTTAACAATTCACCAAAACCATACCAGAGGTGATTGCTCACGAACCTCAAGGGGCACCCACCATCTGGGATCTCCCGGCCCACATGACCAAGAAACCACCACCATAATCTGCTCTCCCGAGAGCAATCACCCCCACCACCAGCTAGCCCCATACGGTTAGCACTGTCCGACAATAAAGGTAAGGCCTGCTGAATCCTCTCTCTTAAGGGGTAATTAAATACCCTGAGGCGCACCTCATTAAGATGGACCCCATCCTTCAAATAATAAGACGGTGCACATGCCAATTCCAAATCACAATGTCTAATAATAACACCGCCCATACGTCTGACAAATGAGCCCACTATCTTGTTTAAACAAATTGTACTTTTCTCCCGTTTAGGTGGATCAATCGCCACTCTCCACTTTAAACAAGGCGTAATCCCAGACCAAATGATCACCACCCCAGGAAACAATACTAACAAACAGTGAATATCACACTTAATGTGCATAAATAAATCCTTTAGTGGGACCGACCCCAAATAATTTCCCCCAAGGTTATTTAACAAACCCCCCGGAGGACCAAACATTCTAGCGTAAGCCACCACCTTAGCCGCCAATTGGTGCCACTGCATGCCCCTAATACCTAACGATTTGATATCCAACACACCTGGGGGGAAACCAAGCTGTGTACCAATAGTCTTAACTGCAGCCGTTCCTCTTGTCCAATAAATGAAGGAGTGGCCGGTTATCCAAAGGAGTATTGGCGAACCTAAAATAAACAAACATATTAAACCAATAATTGTGGGCGTATATAGGTACGAAAGCTCCTAGATTCCCACCTACCTATCTTCTTTACTGTGTCAACGTCTAAATCTAACCTAGCAGCCTCCGTGGCTGTGCCAATCCTAAAAGAGTGGGTACCAAACTGCCTAGGATCAAGCTGTAATTATAAAAAGACTTAAACACTGAAGAAACTGAAACTTGGATAAACTGGTACCATCCCTATGAATTAAGAGGGAACCATCCCCTCCGGGACGTAACCCCCAAAATTCCGTTAATTCTACAACCAGACAGCATCTGCTGCCCGGAACAGAATATATAAAACCCTTTTTACCTTTACCTAACTGATCAGTTTTCGACTTCCCAATATAAATAGTGATCACTGAATCTTCTACCACCACATCCTTCATTATCAAGCCCCCAACCGCTAATCTAGATGGCGCCACTAACTCTGAAATGTGAAAAGCCCCAAAGAACTCTAACAAAAAAGCTGCCCTGAATAACTTATATTCGTACTGAGAAACACAAATACCTTTTAATGACATCACCACTTTATACAATAATTCAAATAAAACTGGCCTCCTGTTATGCCTCAAATTCTTACGCACTCTTCTACGAATCCCCTTAACTGCCTGTCTGACAACAAAGTTTTTTGTAACATCCTCCCTACCCTGGAGTTTAAAGTAGATGGCTAAGGCGCACAACACCTTTGACAGGGCAGTAAAAGAGATACCCTGTGAATGCCTTTCCATGATAAATAATAACTGAACCTGTACTGTGCTACATTGCAACTGCTGATGTCTTCCGTCTGACATAAATTGCACCCATTCTGCCCAAATCTTGTTATAAACAATCAAGTCCCCTTAGCCAATGAATTGCGCACCAGTGCAGTTATACCTGGTACGCTATCTTCCACAATTCCAAAGGCATCAGAGTTCCTTGCTCCTCCGCTGCCAGTGCTGCCTCCCGCAATCTCGTCCACTGAAAATGAGAGAGAGCATCAGCAATAACATTATATTCCCAGGGATGTGTACAGCCCTGAAAAATATATTAAGGAGCAAGCATTTTAAGACCAATCTCCTGAGTAAACGTACCATAGTAGCATAGATGTTGCAGAAATGGCTCTCACTACGCCCAAATTGTCACAATGAAACACTATGTGTTGATTCTGAAAACTATCTCCCCACAGATGCAGCGCCACTACTATGGGAAATAATAAAACAAATGCCAAATTCTTTAAAATGGTGTCATCCCACGATGCCGGCCACCTCTCCGCGCACCAGCGACCACAAAAATAAGCACTGAAACCTCTCGAACCCGCCTCATGGGTAAAAAGGTATAATTCCGAATTTTGCACCGGATCACGCATAATAACCGACCGCCTATTGAAATGAGATAGGAACATTTTCCAGACCTTGAGGTCCTCTCTATGGTCCAACGTCACTCTAATATGATAGTGCGCGCATCTTACACCCGCCGTAGCAAGGGACAAGCGCCTCGAGAAAATCCTCCCCATCGGTATGATCCGGCAGGCAAAACTCAACTTTCCAAGTAACGACTGCATCTCCTTCAACGTCACCTTCTTCATGGCCCAAATAAAATATCCAACACCTTGTCCAAAGGAAGGCTGCACATCATGTTTCTTGTGTCAATCTGTATACCCAGGAAGTTCAACTTCTGCGTGGGGCCCATCGTTTTATCCGCCATCAGAGGAACCCCTAAATCAGCCGCAATTTCCCCAAACGTCCGTAGCAACACCGCACAGTACAAAGAGTCCCGCAGACCGGTTAATGAACCAAAGACACCAACCCAGACTTCTTAACCGTAACCCAATGAATTAATGAACTAGAATTCTCGAAATACGAGCAAGAAATCGAACAGCTCATTGGTAGTCAAAGATCAACAAAATACTGGCCATCAACATGACAACAGAAATTGCGATGCAGGATTCACTGGCAGTAAGCGAAAAGCAGATTCGATGTCAACCTTTGCCAACTGCGCCCTCTGACCTGCCTTCCTTACCAGTTCAACCACCCTAGAAAACGGAGTGTACGACATAGCCGCCAAATTGCTATTAATTACTGATGCATGTTTTGGGTATGATAAATGATGGATTAGACGAAAACGGCACTACTCCTTCTTTAATACCAAACTCAACGGGGACACCCGCATATCAGGTAAAGGTGGTTCACTAAAGGGACCCGCCATTCTGTCTTTGTCAACTTGGTATGTTAATAAATAAATATGTTTATATAAAGACTATATTTTTTTTAGTTGTTCAGTTGTGTCCGACTCTTCATGACCCTATGAACAACAGCACGCCAGGCACACCTTGTGTCTGGTTGGGCTAATCCATAATTTTTTCATGGCAAAAATACTGAGGTGGGTTGCCAGTTCCATCTCCAGTGGACCGCCATTTGTCTGACCTCTCTGCTATTACCTGCCCATCTTAGGTCACATGGTATCGCAGGTTCATTGAGGTACACAGTATAGATATATATCACCTTTCTGGATCGCTACCTTGTCGTGGTGAAGGGGCTTGTGTACCACAATATACATATTAGAGGTTTTATCTCCCTGGGAATGGTTTTATATACAAACATAACATTACACAAACACTATGGCTTTTTATACCTACTTAAGGCTCCATTACATGACTAAAGTCCTAACATTGCTATTACACGCTGGCTGTAACGAATCCTAATGTGTAACTATGCATGATATGCGGTATTTGCAATCTCCCACTATGGCCATAAACCCCAGAACAACCTTTGCACGTGCACATAAAGCCCTAAACTATGGCTATTTGTATACTATTACAGGTCAATGATCATGGCAAGGAAGGAGTTAATAACAAATACAAATGATTATGGGGTTTATGACCCCCTTTTCCTATGTCCTGTGTCCCATAATAAAACTATGCCCCCTTCCCTTGTGCTTTGGGATGGATGGCCCATTATCCCCCACCCTAAATAAACCTATCCCTTCCCTAATGGACTGCCATAACCCAATCTCCTATAGAAGTCCCTACAGACTCCCAGAGGCCCTATACACTGTCATGGGATATATTGGCAGCCAATCAGAATAATAACTGTTTATAATAACTAATTATATAGATCTCCTGACAGTGTATTATTATTATTTGTGTGGGACAGATATATGGGATTTATATTTACTCCTCCGGATATCTATAGAGTACGATATTGGAAGTGGCCATGCTCGTAAATATAGTTTTATTCGTCATTTTTATATTTTTATGGTAAAAAAATGTGTTTTTATTTAACTTCTGCCTAATTATTGAGAATGAATTCCCAGGGTGCACTATAATACAATATAATTCAATTACAAGTGTTGACTTCTTCATTTACATAATCAGTGTATTAGTTATAATTAGACGTCTTGCCCGTACACGTGACGCCCTTATTAGTTTTTATCTAATCAGTAATGTTGTTGTTTGGCATTGCTTATAAATATATGTATTTTCTTTTTATTTATCTATTATTTTAAGAGATATGAAACCCTAGGCTGGGTGCCAATCAATCATGGGGTAAATGTACTGGATACACACATGGGGTAAATGCACTGGATACATACATGGGGTAAATGCACTGGATACATACATGGGGTAAAACTGGATACACACATGGGGTAAATACACAGGATAAATGCACTGGATACACACACATGGGGTAAATACACTGGATACACACATGGGGTAAAACTGGATACATACATAGGGTAAATGCACTGGATACATACATGGGGTAAATGCACTGGATAAATGTCAACTTGGATCTAAAAAGGTTGAACTTGATGGACTAACTCATTTTTTTATTCATCCTCAAATACTATACTATTAATAATTATTTAACAACTAATTAATTAATAACTAAACTGCATACTGCAGATCAGAGGAGATCTTAACAGGTTGAACTTGATGGACTGAAAGTCTTTTTTCAACCTTAATTACTATGGGCCTCATTCTATTAGCGGCCGCAGCCGTTGCGGGGCCGCATGGACCGGCCGCAAGCTATTCGGCTATTCTACTCCCTTACGGCCGGGGGCTCCGGCAGGCTTGCGGCCGGCGCCTTGCTATCTCTTGCGGCCGCTCGCGCCGGAGGAAAGCCTTTGATCTAAAACGGCCGCAAGAGTTTCAGCCGTAAGAAATTCCTATTTGCAATTCATTTGCTTCGGGAAACCTCTCTGCAAGGCTAAAAACGAGCCGCTGCTTACTTGCAGGAAAGAGGTCCCGCTAGCACCAATTAAGCACATAAAATAGCTCAAATAAAGCCATCCTGCACTTTGAGAAGACTATAAAGGGACTTTAGGTGTTAGAAAAAATAGCACATAATTATCCTATACTCAAATCCGTAAAATATTTTATTTTTAATATCCGTAAAATATCCATGTAAAAAGTCCAGAGTGCTTGGAGCACCTCAGACCCGCCCACGCCGCAGCCGGAAAATAAACAGTTAATTTGAACTCGGGTTTGGGCTGATATGCAAGCTTGAGAGTTGGTTACTTTTAATCCTCGTGTCCCCCAATATGATCCCTAGCATTTACAGAGCTGTACAGTGCAGGCTTGAATTTATTTTTGCGTTTTTAGATTTCAGAGCTTACGGCCGGTTCCAAGATATGCGGCCGGCCGTAAGAGGAGATCCTTGCGGGGCCGTATAATAGAATCGCGAGTTAACAGAACCCCCGCAAGGAATCGCAGCCTTACGGCCGATTTACGGCCGCTAATAGAATGAGGCCCTATGTAACTATGTAACAATGTGCTGCTCCTTATAGTCCTCCCAAGATGATCCTGTACATGTTGCACCTTCAGCTGCTTCTTATCGAGTGTTATAATGGCAGGATATGACTGACTGCCAGAGAATGCACTGGGCCCTGGTCAATCTGATTTCATCAACCTTCCTCTATGTCTCCCTATTTAGTGGCTTGCAGGGCCCTGGGAAGTCAAAGGTTAAATAATGACAAACACAAGGAAATATCATTTGTACCAATGAATTCAGAGTTTTGGTCAGAATGGCGCCTGTGTTTATAATGCAGAAGGCGTCATACAGAAGCAGAACATATTACAATACTTCTTTGTCGTATGACGCGTTGTCCGTCATTTGTTTATTTGCGGTTACATAGAAGCCAGCAGACATTTGTAATCGGAAGTACGCAAATCCGTTATAGAAAGTAAAAGAAGAAGTAGCATCTCAGGATGGGATATTACACATGAAGAATCCCGTTACAACCGCCCCACTCTGTAATTTTGCCAGAATTTAGCAGAAAGCATAAAATGAGGAAGTCGTCTATCAGAGAAACATATGAGGAAGTTATATGCGTCGTTATGATATGATTATATATAAACTAGGAACTTGCCCGTCAAAAATGACGGGATTAAAATTGTAAGGCTGGCAATTCTGTTTGCCACACAATGCGAGCCTCTGCCCCTGTGTACTTCAAGTTTCCTGCTTTGCACTGATCACCTTTGGCGCTCATCGCGAGCCCCACGCTGAGCGCCGTCGGCGATCATCACAGGGCTCGCAATGAGCGCCTTTTGCGCTCATTGCAAGCCTCTCCACTCACATGCGCTCATTGCAAGCCACTCCCGCTCGCACTGCTCATCAGGAGCCCTGAAATGAATGCCTTCATCGCTCATCGTGTGGCTCGCAATGAGCGCCTTTGGCGCTCATTGCAAGCCTTTCCTCTCGCCTGCTGTGCTGGTCGCTCATTGCCGGGTTCGTTAACCTGCAAGTTTCCAGCATGTCCCCCTGGGCCTACCCTGTGTCTCTCCTCTGTGTGTCTGCTGAATGTTTGAATGATGACAGAGGTGAAGGTGGCAAACTCAGAGACCACCCCTGGCGGCAAAAGCCCTAGCTACGCCACTGCATACATTGCCCCACTTGCCTCACCTATATTAGTAAATACATCAACTGTGACGGCCTCCTGTGTGCAATGGAGGATCCGTCTCTGGCTCCATAACAATAATACTAGAAACTAATAACTTGTAACTGAAATGGCTGTAAAATAGTCCAAACATAAGAACCTGCTTCATTAAGTAAAAAAAAAATCCAATATTTTAATAAAATTATATGGAGCATTGCACAAAAATTGCCTTCTGACTATTTTCCAGCGAGAGCTGCCATTTAACCCTTAATTCTCAAGTTTTTTTTTTGGCCATTGATACATTAGACTCAAAGTCTGTAATCTAATTAGAACTACTGGTCTTCTGAGCATTCAGATTACAGAATCAAATGTTTTAACATTGTTTTTATTAATCTTCATTATTTTGCCTTAATGGGATGGTTAAATTAAGGTCTCCTCAGCAGGTGTTTCAGTGTCCCTTTGTCTATATTTTATCAGTTTTTACCACCAGTCCCTCAAGTACTTTCCTCTCTAAGAACACATTCGAGGACTAATATCTGGAAAGGGATATCTGATTGCGAAGAGCAAGTAGGAGTAAGTCCCAATTTTTTCCATCTCGTGACACAACTTTTCTTCGCATACTTTTCAAAGTTTTATTGAACCGTTCTACTAGTCCGTCTGTTTGCGGATGTTAAACTGAGGTCCTGAGTGACTTCACCTGTAAAAGCTGGCACATGTCTCTTATTCAGCTTTGACACAAAGGTGGTCCCTTGGTCTGTTAGGATTTCTTTGGGTATCCCCACCCTTGAGTATAGTTGAATGAGCTCTTTTGCTATATTTTTTGAGGTGGCGGTGCGTAAGGGTATGGCCTCCGGGTATCTGGTGGCATAGTCCATTATTACCAGGATATATTTTCGTATCCTCAGGCTGATTTTTCTAGTGGACCCACCAGATCCATTGCTATTCTTGAAAATGGCTCCTCAATTATGGCTAAAGACACCAGTGGAGCTCTTAGATCGGAGCGGGGGGCTGTCAACTGGCGTTCAGGGCAAGACGCAAAGTACTGGTCTACTTCAGCAAATATGCCAGGCCAGAAAAAAAGCTTTAATATCTTTCCCAGGGTTTTATCCTTTCCAAGGTGGCCCCCGAGGATGTTACAGTGAGCCAAATCAAGGACTTTTTTCCTTTTTGCTCGGGGAACTAAGAGCTGCTCCAGTGTTTCTTTCTCTGTACAGCAAGTTATTCCGTAGTATGAAATATTGGCCCCGTCTCCTCTCTCTTCCGGTGACTGGAGTCCTGTTCACTTCCACAAGCTGATGATGTATGTTCTGTAGGATTGGATCCACAGTTTGATCACATGCAAGTCATTCTTCTCAGGGAACCACTGAGGTGGAGTAAGTTCCTCTTCTACAGGTTCTCTTGTTTGGGCCCTCTCTTCATCAAGTTGAGCCATTGGACCCCTACGGACTGTCTCCTGCCTTTCTTCTGTCTAACAGGCATGCTGAAGCCTCTTCAACGGCTTTCTTCCTTATCTCTGTGCCTATCCTCTTAGCTTTCTTCCTTTCCCGCTTCGTTTTGCAGGTTTTCCTGGATCCAGAGAATATAGATCCTGGTCCATGAATGATGGAAGTGGCCACAGGGTCTCCTCGGCCTCTAGGGCACTCCATTTGCATTGTCTTTCTTTTTCACCTTTTCCTGGTCGTCTGAGATCTTCAAGTTGGGAAAAATCCCTGCCTAGGACAACAGGGTAGGGTAGGTTGGCTACTACAGGAGCGGTGAGCAACATCTTTTTCTCCTGAACCTCCTGTGCTGCGGTACTAGTAGGGTAAAGGTTCACTGTCCCATGTACACATGTGATGCCCACCTTCCTTGAGGTTTGTATTTTGCTAGATTTTATAATTTTGGCCGAAAAGAGGGTCACCACACTCCCAGAGCCAATTAAAGTGATGGTTTCCTTTCCATTAACTTTTATGGTTTCAATGAACTGATGTAGTTTTCCGGCCACTCCTACCAGGTTCATCATATTGCAGTGTTACGTATGTTCCCCCAGGTTGCACTGCATGGGTTCCTCCTTATGTGGGCAATAGGCAGCTATGTGTCCTAATTCCCCGCAGTAAAAGCATTTGATCTTGCTTACTGTGGTCCCTCTTTGGTTATTTTCTACAGGATCTGAACCTTCTGGGTTCCCTTGTAGCGAGTGTTTTCCAACTTCCATCTTTATGGGTCTTGGTCTGGTTCTTATTTTTATATTTTTTCTTCCCTCTACCTAAAATATTTCAGTTTGTTTTTCAATTGAGTTGTACAGTTTATAGGTCACATTAAAGGTGGAAAAAGTTCTGACATGATTTATCTTTGTCTCATTTTTTTACAGCACAGAAACCTGACATTTTAACAGGGGTGTGTAGACTTTTTATATCCACTGTATATACTTTGTTTATAAGTGATACTATAATGTATATAATGATACATCTTTATTTTATAAAAAGATACGTGTCATGAACTGGTTGGTGCTTAACACCTATTGGGTTAAATGTGTTAATGTCTTTTAAAATATAACTTTTAGTAATATTATTGCATAAAAGTAGTGTACACCGTGTCAAATATACCTACAAGTGCTCTAATATAGTCTCTAAATCAGGGAGTGCAGCGGGACACCGAAATCTCACAATCTGAACCGGGGAGGGAGTGCACACACGGGCTCACACAAAAAGTAATATACGTGCTTTACATGGAGTTTTCACTACACTAAGATAAGATATATTTCTATCTGGTGTGTATTTGATACACGTATATACATGCACTATGACACTTATAGGTCTGTCAGCTCCATTGCTAAGGCATAAACAGTATCCGTGACATACAAGAGATTGGGAGATTTCGGTGTTCTCCGCTGCACTCCCTGAACATCACTGGGAGGTATATTTGATATGGTGTACACTACTTTTATGCAATAATATTAATACAAGTTATAGTTTAAAATAACATCTTTATTTTATAGATATTTCTAATAAATGAAAATGATTGATGAGCCCATTGTCCTGAAACATTTCACCTTATCTTATACCAAAATAGTTTTATGTTAGAATTAATATGATGTGCTGATACTTTATAACCTCTTGGTACTGAATGTAACTATACAACTGTCATTAAATATAATTTTTCTGTAAATTCTTGTTTATTATTACTTATGCTTAAATGGATAACATATTCACAATATGTACTCAGGACTTTTTCACACCATTGCTCAGCTTCTTCCTCTAGACTTGTGTTCCTGGACTTCTGCCACTACTTGGATTTGTATAATCCGTTTGGCAATGTCCCTCTCTCTCTATAAGTCATATATGAAGTATTAGCCCTTGTTTCCCATACAGGTTCTGACATTATACCCATCTTAGGACATCCTGCTCTATGCTTTTACCATAAAGCTCCCACCTTCTTCCTAAGGCTACTATAAATAAAGACTATTTGTTATCTAGTCTGCATCTGTTCTGTTTTATCACAGTACAAGTCTATGCACGGCCTGGTTGGTTACTTTATCAGAATAATTACAGTATTTTTATTATTATCGTTTATTTGTAAAGCGTCAACATATTCCGTAGCGCTATACATAAGAGAGGAGCTGCCGACATTGAACGTTGTGTACGATAGATGAGTCTGACGGAGGCATTCATTATGGATTGAAGTGGGGAAAGGCGAGTGGTGGGCAGGGCAACAAGGGGCGAGGTGCAGTAGTCGAGATGAGAAATGATAAGAGAGTGCATTATAATCTGTCTTGTGTGAGGTTATGGCGTATTTTGGATATGTTTTTTAGATGGAGAAGGGAAGCTTTAGTTACTGATTGTATGTGAGGGATGAAAGACAGGGCGGGGTCCAGTACAACCCAGAGACAACGGGCTTGGGAGGTGGGAGTGATGATGGCATTGTTGACAGAGAAATGTGAGGAATTGAAGCTGTAATAGAGGGTGGGAAGATTACGACACACATACCGTTATATAAAATGAATGCATTATTAAATTTATACCAAAAATACAATGGGGAGCTACAGTTCATTGCGGGAACCATGAATGCAAACATGTATTGTGACATACTGAAGCAGAGCATGATCCCTTCCTTTCGGAGACTGGGCCGCAGGGCAGTACCCCAAACACACCTCCAAGATGACCACTGCCTTGCTAAAGAAGCTGAAGGTAAAGGCGATGGACTAGCCAAGCATGTCACCAGACCTAAACCCTATTGATCTGTGGGGCATCCTCAAATGGAAGGTGGGGGAGTGCAAGGTCTCTAACATCCATCAGCTCTGTGATGTCATCATGGAGGAGTGGAAGAGGACTCCAGTGGCAACCTGTGAAGCTCTGGTGAACTCCATGCCTATGAGGTTTAAGGCAGTGCTGGAAAATAATGGTGGTCACACAAAATATTGACGCTTTGGGCCCAATTTGGACATTTCCACTTAGGGATGTACTCACTTTTGTTGCCAACGGTTTAGACATTAATAGCTGTGTGTTGAGTTATTTTGAAGGGACAGAAAATTTACACTGTTATACAGGCTGTACACTTACTACTTTACATTGTAGTAGTGTTGTCACATGAAAAGATATAATAAAATATTTACAAAAATGTGAGGGGTGTACTCACTCTTGTGAGATACTGTATATGGATGCATTTCCATTTTTAGATATTCTGTGTTTATAGTGTGTCTACTAGTGACAATTATTCTTACTTTCATATTATGGAAAACAGATGAGTAGAATCCTTTTAATTACAAGAAATGATCTGAGATCGTAAGAATGTGATAATGAGTATTTCGTCCTTACAATGCAGGTGCCTGGCAGGGAGGGAGGAAATTAAGTAAAATAGATATCTAAAAATTTGATACATAGAGTGAAATACATCAAAAATAATTGACAACCTGAGATAGAAATAAGATGGTCATGAGGTCTTAAAAAGTTTATTTTATTATGTAAAATATAATTTTTAGAACCAGACTGCCATCTTGAGAAACATAACAGAAGTGCAGTTATATGTATTTTAGTAAGTTTTTCTTTATGCAGTAACTAATTATATCTTCATATTATATTTTATTGGCTAAGAGAACTTGCATGCGGTGATAAACAATTGAGATGAGGTTAAAGATTTAGTATAATTACGAAAGATACAAAGGGACTGGATGGAGGCTCTAACAAGGAACATCCAACATCTGATATCTATATACACATCCAACACATCTATAAGCTACATCGATAGACTACATCTAACATGTAGAGTCTAAGAGCTGAGATCTAACACAGTCTTCTTGACACACTCCAGTGGAGACACAGACATACTATTGAAATATTCTCAAAACACATAGCTAATTCAAAATGTATTTCCCAAGAGCTATTAAGAAACCTTCATTGGTCAGTAACAAAATAATTCACATACTTACATTCCAAGAACTTCTTTTGAAATATAAGGAAAGATCCAGAGTCCCATTGGGCTGAATCATTTGATGAAACCAAGTACCAGAACTAGGTATGTGATAAGATTTAATATTCTTTTAAATTTTACTTTTCATTACAGGTATGGAAATATTTTGTTAATTTTCTGTAAAATAGTTTGCTTTATCAATATTTACCTAATATATACAATACCATTATCATTTGTAAACTGTAAGTTGAAGTGCAGTTTACAAATTAATTTTATAAATGTCTCAAATATCAGCTGTTATAGCAATCCAACATCTTAATTAGACTATAAAAGCTATAAATATCATATGATGTTAAAATGGTATGATATCTTAGTAAATAGATATTTGTAAACATACCAAAATAATCAATATCATAAATATCATATAAATTAAATTAAGCATATAGTGCATGTCTTATATGTGATTATGTGGACAATGTGATAACTGATATTTTATAATTGTTATAACCTTGATATTATATCTGCTACAATAGTTTATTGCATCTTGTTATATTGAAATACACTGAAATATTATCTTTATTCATTTATATAAAGTATATTCTCATATACAGTTCTGTTTATTTCAGGCTAAGGCTTATATATATATCGTGTAGTAAGAATTTGAAATTAGTCAAAATTGGCAAATATATAAAATATTTAATTTTTACTTAATATTAATAAAGGTTATTGATATAAAAAATATCATCATATTATTTGCCAAGACTCACGACAATCCGGGATACCAATCCTCAGGGTCCAAGGTAGTAACACAGCCCAACACTAGTTCCTTTTCATTCAATAACCCACCCCAAATTTCTGGCATCATTCTTGGGGACACATCCAAGGTCTTGAGGACTAGGATTTCATCCAGGGGCATACTGTTGCCCCCTTGACCACAGGCAGGTTGTGCCTCTGGGGTAACCCATCTAGGGAGCAGCTCAGGCAGGGGTAAAAAAAAGCACTTCCCCGCTGACACAATCTCCTTAGGATCAGTTGTAATGGCAGGGTTAGGGAAAAATAGAGAGTGACTCAGGATTAGGGTTTCTGGATGGAGGCTCACCCGGGGTAGCAGCCTTTGCTGGGGTGGGTAGCTCCATAGGGTAAGTATCCTCAATGGCTGTTAAGGTTGGGATCACCTCTGCAGCTAGGGTACACTGTGTCAGTTCTCTGGTACTATGGCCGCTTGCCCATAACCTTTAACTCTGGGACTGTCTGGAGTGATCCACGTCAGGTAGTGGAGCCTCTACTTGCTCCTTCCTCAGGCCGCAGGACCAGTGCCCTCACCTGAACTTCCACAATTATCTGGATGCACCTGATTCATGTTGGGAAAGAGCTTCAGGGTCGCAGCTGATAGCTTGATGACCCGACCTGGCATCACACTATACAAGACTGTCAGCCTTATCATGTGTATCTGTTTCCTGACCACCTTGATATTAGTGATCTGTGGTTCAGGTTGGGTAACAGTCCATGGTTAGTTGGTCAAACTCTCAGGGCTTACACCCTCCTCTGCCAACTGTTCAGGCTCCAGCTTCTCTGGTTGTTGGCCATCTACCAGTAACTAGTGCCACCTAACTCTGCTCCCCGGGATTGCACCTACCATGGTCTGGACTGTTCTCCCAGCCTTCCTATCCTGGTGAGTTCTCCTCAGATCTCGCCTGTTCTGTAGTGGTTAAATCTCCAGGTACTATCTGGTTTCCTTCTACCACCTTATAGGGGTGTAGCCAACAGTCCATTTCTTCTGCCAGTTAAGCTGGGGAAGCATGGGGTAACTCCAAGTACTTGAGTCTGGGGCCACCACCTTAAGCAGATCCTCATACTCTTTATCCAAATTCTTTATGGACCAATGGTTTGAGCAACCTTACTTCTTCTCTCCCTGGGTCTATTTCCACATCATTTTGGGGTCGTGCCAATAGGATTTCCCAGCAATCTGTGGTTCCAAGGTCACAAATTGGATCTCCCTGCAGCACATCCGGGTGCCCTTCCACCAGTCCAAGCGTGTATTAGGAGGGCCATTGTGATACAGTAGCCGGAAGCATCTGAACATCATACTGACCATCCAAGTCACGCTCCATCCACAGCAGGTCCTCAAGCCACTCTGCTAGCTCCTCACCCTGCTGAAGCCCCAGGGAAGCAATCCACTAATTCAAAAGTGCTGTTCCCTGATCACATTCTGTGGCAAGCCGTTGCCTTCACCACTCCTTTCCTCCTGGTTCACTTCCAATCTGCAGGTATCCATGTTACATAGTTACATAGTTACATAGTAATTAAGGTTGAAAAAAGACTTTCAGTCCATCAAGTTCAACCTGTTAAGATCTCCTCTGATCTGCAATATGCGGATTAGTTATCAAATAAATTATTGATTAAATAATTATTAATAGTATAGTATTCGAGGATGAATAAAGAGTTAGTCCATCAAGTTCAACCTTTTTAGATCCCTATTGATCTTTTTAATGTGGACTATTTATTATTAATTGTTATTTGATCCAGAGGAAGGCAAACAGAAAAAAAAAAAACATTGAAACTTTGCCAATTATCTCATAAGGGGAAGAAAAGCAAAATTCCTTCCTGACCCCAGAAACTGGCGATCAAATTTCTCCCTGGATCAATATTCCTTTGCTAGTTATCTAGGATAGCCTTGAATGCCCTCTTTATTCAAAAATATATCTAACCCCTTTTTGAAGTTGTCTATCGAATTCGCTGTCACCACCTCCTTTGGTAAAGAATTCCACAGTTTAACTACCCTAACTGTGAAGAACCCTTTTCTTTGTTTAAGGTGAAATCTTTTTTCCTCTAATCTCAAAGGATGTCCTCTTGTCAGTTGTAAATCTCTTGCTACAAAAAGTTCACCTGACAAAGCCTTATATTGACCCTGGATGTATTTATATAAGGTAATCATATCCCCTCGTAAACGCCTTTTTTCAAGCGAAAATAAGTTTAATTTTGTTAGTCTTTCTTCATAACTTAGCCCCTCCATTCCCCTTATTAGTTTTGTAGCCCTTCTCTGTACTTTTTTTTTTATATATATTTGCTTCCCTTGCTTCTATACCCTTCCTAATACATGCTAATATTTTATTTGCCTTTGCAGCCACTGCTTGGCTTTGAGCGCTGTTACCTAGGTGGTTGTCCACTAGTACTCCCAAATCCCTTTCAATATCTGATACCCCTAGATTTCCTCCATTAAGATTATAGATTGCATGGCTATTGTTCCTTCCCAAATGCATAACCTTGCATTTATTTGTATTAGATCTCATCTGCCATTTAGCCGCCCATTTCTCTAATTTATGCAAATCCTTTTGTAGGGAAAGTACATCATTATCTGATTTTATTACCTTGCACAACTTAGTGTCATCAGCAAAAATGGAGACACTACTTTCGAGTCCTACTTCAATGTCATTAATAAATATGTTAAAAAGGAGAGGATCTAATACTGAACCTTGAGGAACCCCACTTATCACATTAGACCAATCAGAGTATGTTCCATTCACAACAACCCTTTGCTTGCTGTCTTTTAGCCAGCTCTCGATCCATGAGCAGATATTTACTGCAATTCCTGTATCCCTTAGTTTGCTCACTAGTTTTCCATATGGCACTGTATCAAATGCCTTTGAAAAATCTAAAAAGACTACATCCACTCAGTTGCCCTGATCCAAGTTCCGACTAACCTCCTCATAAAAATGAATTAGATTGGTCTGACACGACCTATCCTTCATAAATCCATGTTGACTGCTACCTATGATCCTGTTCAAATAGACATATTCTTGTATTCTGTCCCTTATTAACCCTTCTAAAAGCTTCCCAACTACAGAAGTGAGGCTCACTGGTCTATAATTCCCCGGATTTGCTCTAGATCCCTTCTTAAATATAGGTATCACCTCTGCTTTTCTCCAGTCATCCGGTAGAGACCCTGTAGTGAGTGAGTCTTGAAAGATTAAATATAATGGTTTGGCTATTACAGAACCCAGCTCCCTCAGTACCCTTGGATGTATTCCATCAGGACCTGGGGCTTTATTAACATTTATTTTCTCCAACCTCTTTTGGATTTCTTCCTGCGTTAACCAATTATTTAGTGAAGGTAGTGTAGCCCCATTATGTTGCGGTGTCCCAACCCCTGGTACTTCCCTTGTGTAAACCGACGAAAAGAACCTGTTTAGCTCATCTGCCTTTTCCTGGTCACTAATTATCAGATGGCCTGTGTCACATTGTAATGTTTCTATAGCTTCCTTCCTGGCCTTCTTCCCATTAATATATTTAAAAAATATTTTAGGGTTAGTCTTACTTTCCATTGCAACTGACTTCTCATTTTCTATTTTAGCCAGTCTAATAGCCCTTTTGCAAGACTTGTTGATTTCCTTATAGTCACATAAAGCTGCCTCTGTTCCCCCCTTCTTGTATAATTTAAATGCATATTTCTTTTTCCTCATCATGATCTTTAAGTCATTGTTAAGCCACATGGGATGTGATTTACTCCTATTCATTTTATTTCCACATGGTACATGCTGATGAGTGTCGGGATTTTCTAAATAATATAGAATAATGAATTTTGAGTTCAGAATCAATTTATAGACACATATTCCTTTTTATAAAATAACATTTATTGAAAATAACAAAATCAACTAGTCTAATGATAAAAATGTAATGTATCAAATAAAATAAAATATAACCAGCCAGATATTAAAAGAAAATTAATCCATCATATTTTAATACTTATTATTTTATGATATCTTCTATACAGTCCTAAAATCTTAATATAAAAGTTTATCTCAATCACATGTACAATAAAACCTGGAATAGTAACCCATAGAACAAAATCAGATAAATCAATTAATACAATTCACCCAAAATAACGTTTTAACATGTACTAATAATGTCTAATGATATTATAATATAGCTATACAGGAATGTATTAAATATAACACAATTATGGTAAAGTATTTTATAATATAATTGATAAGTTAGCTAAGTAAAATTAATTTATCTGTATTGGTCAAAAAGAAAAATTAGATATCTAATTTTGTATTAAAATTTATATCCGGATTTATAAATTTCAATGACCAAAGGAAATCTAAATAACTTTTTGATAAGAAATAAACCAAACATAGAAATTATGGTAATGGTTTTCAATTATATCATAAAATAAAATATTTCAATTTATACATTACCAATTATGACAAGATTCCACTGGTTAATTCTAAAATTGTCTGGCCTCTTCACAGGATCAAAGTTTTTCTCTCTTACTTTCTTTTTTCTCTCTCCTTCTTCCTTTGTCTCCCCTTTCTTTCCTTTTTTCTCATATCCTGCCTCTATCCATAATTATACCTCTTGCTTATTTGCCTATCAGAATCCCAAATCAGTTAAAAGTATCTAGTAACCAATAGAATCTTTCATGATGTCATCACATATTTAAATTTTATAATGAATATATTTTTCTATAGAGACATTTATTCCTTGAACCATAAGATGACGCTCTCGGACCTTTGAATTTTCATCCATTTAATTAACTAATGACCCCTTTGACCCACAACCTATAAACAAAATGGGGTCATAAGAATGGTTATCAGTTAGATACCCCTAAACAGATTTATTATTCTGTGAAGGAGACTTGGTGTCTATGAACAAATTCTTCACATGTGAAATCTTGGGGAGGATTTCATTATTTCTAAGGAACATAACCTTTATAGACCTTTATCCATTAGTTTAGGAATTCACTCAATTTTTATCTCTACAACAAAGAACCATTCAGCCATGGATAACTCACTGATGAGAAACCGTGAAAACATATCTTTTACATAGATATATTCAGATAATGGAATCGCATGCATAGATATATATATATAAATATAAAAAACATATAAAATATTAATACATTGGATATAAAATAGTGGTTAATAATTGGAATACCATATTATACTATAATATCCATATAAGATAGAACGTTATTCATACAAAAGTTCTGACATAACCCCCTCTCTGAAATAATATCGCTCTTTAATAAAGTAGGTGATATTATTACAGTTGTAACTATGACATTGTTTTTTTTTTTTTTTTTATACAGTTGATTGATCGGTATTAATTTGGATAGTGAGAGGGATAGTATGTCTCATTTTCGTGTTCATACATACCAAATATGTAATAACACTCATCCAAACTATGACAAACACAATACCTGGAATAAGGACAAACGTAATTGTGCCTATCCAGTCTCGGTTGGCTATGATCTCCATATCTTTAGAAGAAAGATTTTAAAAAACTATAGTAATATTATTCCTCACACTAAATGTGCCATGAGCAGGGTAAGAAATACTCATGTTAGTTAATGATGTACTATCTAACCATTTATTTTGCACCCTCATAGCCTTAGTAGAAATCAGATCCTCAGATTTACTCATAACTACCTGACACTTTTCAAATTCATGCATCATATAATTTACTCCACACAAAGCACGCGTGGCGTCGTGAACAAATGGTTTTCCTGGGCACAAATAATTTAAGTCTTTGAATACCACACAATCGCTGACATCAGGAATCAAATATGGACCATTTATCCAAGCTTGGTATGCCAACATAGATGGGACTTGAATCTGAAGATGTATGCCCTCCTTCCATGTCCCAACATTATAAACAGTTTTGATTTGGTAAACATGTTCAGGCATAATAAAAGGTACAGTTAACAAAAATCCTAGTTCCATCTTTTCTGAGTCAATAAATAATGGAATAGCACTTCCCATTTCAAAGGCCACTCTAATTTGCATATGTTCTACTTTCTTATGATACATTTTTTAAACATATTCCTCACAATATCATTGTTTACAAAAAATAATGGAATACGACCATGAATAAGGCTTGTTATACAATAATTGTATTTCTCTGAAAAAGTTAGTAGTAATAAAAGTAACTGGTTCCCGGAAATACAGAGACTCAACCCTCGATATGCTGTACTTCTTATGTAAGTCAATTGAATGGGAAATAAGCTTGGAATGCAAATTTGTAGTAACAATAGTCTCATTCACTACAGTTATTAAGTCATTTAGATTCTGTTTTTGGAGCTCCAATTCTCTCTGCACCATCTTCAAGGAATCCCGAAATTCCCTAGATTCCATATTTAATGTTTCAATAGATACAGAGTTTGTTATTGACATAGTGGTACCTATAACAGCTCCAAGTATAGTCATTATCGCAGCCCCAATAAGGAAATCGATAAATCGTTTCGGACGTTGGAATTGTAAGACTCAGGAATAAAAGTTTCCTTAATTGTTCCAACATGTTCTTTAAAGTAGCTTGTGATCGATCAATGTGTTCATGATACCATACTTTGGTTTCCTCCATCTGTATGTTAGATATGTTAAATTGCCTTTCAATCACTGTTTGTGGATCCACGCTCACGAAAATCTTTTGCGATGTCAATCTCCTTCCGGTCAGAATAAACCCTGGAGCCTCTTGGATAAGAATTCCTGAAGAAGGGTCTGGTTCCACAATAGGTTCCATTCGGACCTCTTGGCATAGGATCAACATCACCCATATCAGAGCTGTTTTTCTTTTTTTCATCATCACTAATTCTTGTTTTTTTTTTTTTTCAACTAAGAAATAAAAATAAAAAGTTTTAATAATGTATTCTATACAATGTAAAAATAGAATAATCTTATTAGACAGGGTATTCAAAGTCACATTATTCATCAGGAATATCGTTAATGATTCTTAATTGAGATCTTGGGTGACAACTTTTTATTTGATTAATATGAACCCATCTTTCAACCATTTCACCATTTTTTTTAATTTGTATTTTGTATACAACAGGTGAAATTTTGTCAACAATAGTATAAGGTCCTTTCCATGAAGGCAAAAACAGTTTCTCTTTCACTTGGTTTCGTTGAAAGTTGTACAAATATATCTGATCTGTGATCTCGTACTCCTTTTTGGATGTCTTAAGATCATAATAAGTTTTAGTACTTACAGCAGATTTCTCTAAATTTCTTTGTGCAAAAGCAAATGCCTGCTGTAAGTGTTTCCTCAGATTCTCTATATATTGATGGGTTGTAGCAGCATTCACTAAATTATGGTCTTGGGTTCTATAAATAAGGTGTTGTGGGAGTACCATACGTCTCCCCGTCATTAATTCAAATGGCGACATTTTTGTTGCAGTACTAGGTGTAGATCTTATAGCCATTAATACTAAAGGTAATTTTATATCCCAGTCTTTACCTGATTCTTTCACAAATGTCTTTAAAATGGTAATAATGGATTGGTTGTACCGTTCCACATTACCACTAGAAGCAGCACGATAAGAAATATGTAATTTTCTCTTAACCCCTAGGATTTTCCACATACGGTTCATTACTTCACTGGTAAAGTGAGATCCACGATCAGACTCAACTCGTTGTGGTAAACCAAAACGGGAAAAGACATGGTTAGTTAATCACATTGCAGCAGTTTCAGTTTTACAATTTGTGGCTGGAAGGCACTCTACCCATTTGGTAAATAGACATGTAACCGTTAGCATATATTCATTACCCCTAGATGATGTTGTTACTGGACCAATAAAATCTATTTGGATATCTGACCAGGGCATAGACATTCCTCTTTTCTGAAGAGGAGCTCTATGGGTAGGTGTATTAGGTTGATATTGGGGACATACCAAACATCCCTGACAATATGTCTGAATATCTTTCAACATGTGCGGCCAATATGCAAAATTTCGCAGTATTTCATAGGTGATTTTATCCCCTCTGTGACCTGATGTCGGGGCATCATTGGCATGCTGTAACATTAGACCTCTATATGAAGTAGGAACCACCCATTGCTGTATTCCATTCTTAGATGTACAAATAAGCAATCCATCTAAGATGCTAAATTGGGCTTTTGACTTCATTAAAACTCTCAGGTCTTCTTTACCTACAACATCTATCTCACTCAGAGGATATTTAGCTGGTTACTCTGAATTTTGGGAGTTCTATACACACCATCAGCCCCAAATTTTACCTGCATCTGGTTTCAGAAGGCCTCACTGGTTACTCTGAATTCTGGGAGTTCTATACACACCATCAGGTATGGAGGAGACCCTTGAAAGCTGCATCTTCCCAGGAGCCAATATCTTTTATTAATATTTCTACTATATGCTTGTTATTATATTTGCTGACATAGAATTATTTCAAAAATTAGTTCAAACTTTTTCATATGTTTACTGTATCTTACCTGGCTTTACTCCCCCTTCCCCCTTTTATGGCCTGTATAATTTGCCTAGATCTCCTCCTTTCCACATGTCTTTGCATTTACTCTCTGCTAACTGCTCTCTCTCTATCCCTCTCTCTATCCCTCTCTCTATCGCTCTCTCTCCCTCTCTCTCCCTCTCTCTCCCTCTCTCTCTCCCTCTCTCTCCCTCTCCCTCTCTCTCTCTCCCCCCTTTTCTATTGGTTCCTTATACCATATTTTATTGTTTTCTTTTAGCCCCAAATTTTACCTGCATCTGGTTTCAGAAGGCCTCACTGGTTACTCTGAATTCTGGGAGTTCTGCCCTCCCTCCCTGCCCCTCCCTGCCCCTCACCCTCCCACCCCAATTCTGATTAAATATATAGTGAAATGGGAATTACCTGACTTTCCTACTTGCATATATTATCTCACCACGAGGGGTAGACAACATTTTAAATGCTAGAGCCCTCACCACTGTTCCTTCTCTCTCTCTCTAAATGAAAAACTTTTCTAACTTTCACTTCTCTTTTGACCCTTTTTATTCCTTATCTGTTTAATCTTTCCCTGACTTCTGCCCCTTCCATTCCCTTTAGATTGTAAGTAGCGAGTTTTCAGTCTTCTAGGATGCTTTGGGAAAAAGCACTTTCTGCAAAGATTCTAAGCTCAAAACAGGGTCCTCCATTTTTTGAATTTTGTTAATGCTGTATTTTCCCTTGTTTTTATCCCCTGTATTGCGCTACGGAATATGTCGGCGCGTTACAAATAAAAGTTAATAATAAATAATAATAAAATCTTGTATATGGTTATAAAATATACCTATGATTGGATCCTCTTTCTGACTACTGATTAAATCAGAATTGGGAGTATCCTGGGACCATTGAGCTGTAGACAATTCTGTACTTTTTTGGATTTGTTGTCCTGTTATAGCCTGAATTTGAAATGGACCCAAAAGATGATCCACATCAACAAGTTCCCCCTTTAGGGCACCTTGTTTTGCCAACTTATCAGCCAAATCATTTCCTTCTTTATCCTGTCCCATTACCTTTGAGTGGCCCTTTGTCTTCTTCCAATATATAGTCATTCCATTAGAGATTACCATCTCATCAATAGCATGTATTATTTTACCATGTTTCACTGGTTTCTTCCGGGCACTTGTCATTTCATTATGTTTCCATACCTGTAAGTATTCTACGAAACTATTACGGACATATTCCGAATCAGTGATGATCACTAATTCCTTAAGATCATGCTCTATTGCGGTTTGGACAGCGTGATATACGGCTACCAATTCTGATATTTGACTAGTCTTAGATCCTATTTTATAACTCTCAGGTGGAATCGGGATATTGTCTTTCCATACATTACCGATTCCTGCAACCAATTTGTTATCTGCCCCCTCAATATGATATGCACATCCATCCATGTATACTGTGGGCAAAGTATTACATAATACCTCTTCATATACCTTATGGGGAGATAATTTGTATTCCTTTCTAAGGTCCGTTTCGGACCAATTTTCTTTAAGAGGATCCTTGGTGGTACAATCATGTAAATCAGCTAACCCTTGGGCCACTGGATTCCTCTTATTCTGTGCATATCTAATTTCCAAAGGCCATCCTTGTAAGGATAAAGTCCATGCGGTTATACGGCTATTTGACAAATTACCGGCTCTAATTTTATCACTCTGAATGTATTGTAATGGTTGATGAGCGGTTTCTACTATAATTTTTTCACCTTGGATAAAATTTTGGAAATTCTGTAAGGCCCACACTGTGGCAAACAGAGCTTTCTCACAGTCATTAAACTTTACCTCTACAGGTGATAATGTCTTACTTGCATACACAATAACTTTACTATGCTGGTCATATTTCTGATATAGAACGTCACTCAAACAAAAATCAGTATATCCAGTTTCTAAAAAGAATGGTTTACCCATTTTAGGATAAACTAGGCAAGGAGCCTGACTGAGTTTTTGTTTTAATTTGTTTACGGCTTGATTTTGAATTTCCCCCCATTGCCATGGCTCTCCTTTCTTTAATAATCGAATGAGAGGCCTAGTTACCTCTGCATAGTTATCAATAAACTTACGAGAATAATTGGTGACACCTAAAAATGATCGTAATTCTTTTAAATTTGTAGGGGTTCTTGTTTTAAAAAGAGCTTCCACTTTCTTTTTCTGTGGATTTATACCTTTAGGAGTTATTTCATGGCCTAAAAAATTAACTTTAGTGCGGCACCATTGTGCCTTTTAAAGAGACAGTTTAACTCCTGCATGTTTCAATTGATCTAGAACATATCTGATTTCAAAAATATGTTTATCAAAATCGTTATTTTTAATCAAGATATCATCGACATATGTTAATGTCCCTTGCTCTTGAGCGTCAGGCATTGCCTTATGTAAAAATATAGCACTCATGCCCTGAATTTATAAAGCCAAATGGGGTTCTAGTCCACGAATATTGCTGTTTCCCAAAGGTGAAAGCCAGTTTATATTGGTCCTCTTCACTTACTTTAATGGTCCAATAACCTTGGGCACAAACAAGCGTAGTAAATAATTTAGATCATTGTATTTGTGCTAAACATTGATCGATATATGGAACGGGCCATGCAGACATGTACACCCGTTTATTTAATTGTCTCAAATCAGCGCATTAACGCCAGGTTCCATTTGGTTTCAAGACACCAAGAATAGGGTTATTAAAAGAACTGTGCACTGGTCTAATAATCCCCCTAGACTCTAGGTTCTTGATAATATCTGCCAATGATTCTTAACAGGCAAGAGGGAGTCGATATTGTTTCACAAATACAGGTGGCATATTTGGGTCAGTTTTAATTTTAGTGACATATAAATTTGTCAAACCACAATCATATGAATCCTTAGAGAACATAGCCTGGTAATCAATTAATACTTGTATTAGTTTTTGGCGCTCAATGTCATTAGAACATCCGCTAGCTAAGGCTATCTGTTCCTCAACTCTTTCTCTAAACCCAGGGAATACCTCAGGCTGACTAATCTCATAAGTCTCCTCCAATTGTGTAGACAAATCAGTAGTGATCATACTTACCTGCGTCACAGTGTTCTGATATTTCTCATACTCTTGTTCATCAATGGTTTGGTAAAAATAAGTTCATTATCCATAATATCACAGTTACTTTCAGTGAAACTAAAAGGATAAATAGACTGAACAGTAAATAATCCCTCAGGTTGTGTGTCAAAACACTGATCCATAATCTGGTCATCATTTACATAATTCTCTGGTATCAAACCAATAACAAAATTCATAAACTCAGAAGTAAAATACTCAGAATCTATACCCATACCTATTAGGGATCCCTTCTCCAAATGTATTCAATGGGATGCTGTGTTATTTACCAGAATAATGAAAGATATCTGTGTTGTAGTAATTAGAGGTGTATGAATGAGGGTTGCATCTGATGACTAAGATTTACAAAGGCATCAATACCTTTAATCTTTTGACCCCTTTTTACCTGTAAAGGGAGAGGAAATTGTGCCACCCCCTCTGGCATTGTAACACTTTGTCCCATTTGCACGGTTACTGCATAAGGCATTTGTTGTGCAGATTTCAATGCTTCTGAGTCATTTAGGAATTCTAAGGGCTTATCCTGTAGTCTAGACCAAATAACATTATTGATCAAATCAATTTGGGATGCAAAGCGATGTAGTAGATCATTTCCAATATAGATTGGATATTGAGAACCCTGAATAACTAAGAATAGGTGCATAATCCTTTTACTTCCAATGAAAAGAGGTAATAAACATTTTGCCATAATAGCATGAGTTGAAGTTTTATGATCTATCTTATATACCCATTGATCATCGGGTTGTCTATTTCGGATTAAATTAGTATTCTTTATTTGTTTTAATAAGCTCTCATTAACATAGCTATGCTCATGTTTTAGAGCTAGTTTTGCTTGTTGAGAATTTCTCATACCTGGAATATCAACAGGAATAAATAAACCTTCATCATTGGTTTCTATTTCCACTAGAAATCTGGAGTGTTTACTTATGTTTAAAGGCTTAGAATCGTTCTTATTTAAAGAGATAGTTAATACATTTCCCTCTATTTAAATATTTTTAATATGCGCCTGATCAATTTGGATCACATTTTCATTATTTACTTGTTCTCCATTAATGTCTTTACATTTAAGTACTGTCATCTCAGGCATTTGATTATTTTGGAAGTGAATCTCTACTGATTCCTCTTTTTTCTCAATAACATGACAGTTCCTTTGCATATGAGGTTGTTTAACCTGATCATAATTGATGGGAAATTTAACTTTTGACCATATCACCCCATCAATAAAATCAATTACTGGACTAAATCTTCTAAGTAAATCAGTCCCAATTATAATTTTGTAACTAGGAATATCCACTATAATAAATGGATGTTTCATTTGTTTATTTCCTATTCTGATATCTAACCACACATGGCCTACAGTATTAACTTTAATATCATCAAAATTTCTAACAATTCCAACGAATGGTTTCAGAATAGCTTTCTTTTTGGCTCTACTCTCAATTTTCTCATATGTATCTTTGGAAATTACTGTGACTTGAGAACCTGTATCAATTAATGCTTTATGATTTAAGGTTTCAACATTCTGTATACCAACAGAAACATAATATCGGTTCTGTATTTCCTCCATTTCACATAAGAAATGTGTATGTAACATCTCTAACTTCTTCCATTGTTTATTTTTATTTAAGAAGTCAGATTGTGGAGTATGATCTATCCAATTTATAACTATTTCTGTAGGACTATCAGCAATTTCCTGATTAACATTTGTTTCATTTTCAATAAACTGAACAGGTAATAAATCATCTTTCATGACATTGCAATAATCTACTTCAGCTATTAACCCTTTACGGGTAAACTCTGGTTCAATCTGTGTTACCTCCTGTGAGCTTAAAGGGTCAACAGTTATATCTTCTGGGTCATCTTCCTTGGTTTTGAAAACACCCCCTCCCTTGCTGAATATGAATTTCTGAAGAGAAAGGATACTCAGGGAGGAAAGATAAATCATTAACATTCTTTTTAGAACATACTTTTATATTTTTATTTGAATCAAGATATTCACAGGTATCACTGCTGTTTGTGTTATTGATCACTAATATATTTTCACAATTAGTATTCAGTCATTGGCTTTGGCTTTGAGAATTTTGACCGTCTTGGATTGGATTATTTTTCACTGACTGAGTATTAAATCCTGCCATAAATGCAGCCATTTGTTGTGTCAAAATTTTAACCTGCTCTTCTAAATTAGACAATGGTTTAGAATCTTGATTTTGGCTATATCTTTTAACCCTTTGACTCTCTGAATAATTTGAAGTATTGGGCATTGGAGGGGTTAATCTTCCTTCTGCACTAGGAGATTTTGGCCTCCAGACATGATTTTTAATAGGATTGTTTCCCATGTAATTTGGACTAACATAAAAAGAATCATTATTTGCATTTTGAGATTTTTCACTTGCAATTTTTACTGGCCTAAATGATGACTGTGCCTGACTTGATTTGTTTGAACCTTTAACCACATCTGTGTAAGATTTTGTACCTGTCTCATACTGTAGATTAGGTTTAACAGAAATTTCTGCCACATTTTGACTATTACATTTCTCCCTTCGCTTATAATTATTCCCATCATCAAGCTGAATCTCATATATTTTGGTACATTAATTTACCAACCAACTTAAAGGCTTGGCGTCATCAAAATCACACGCCATATTTCTCTGAATATACAAAGGTAGTGCATGGGAGTAAATTCTCTTAAATTCAGGAGATTCTGGGTCTGTCTTTTTTTGCAGTCTGTCTATAGGCGTGTTTTATTGTGATTAAAAATTATTTTGGACTTTCGTCAGGCTTACATCTAAGATTATGAACTGCTTTCATATCAGCCTGTGGGTTTCTATACTCAGAAAAGTATTTTCTCACCTCAGATTTATATATCTCCCAATCATTTATATCGCTATCATGGAGAGAGGTGAAAAATGAGGTATAAGAGCTATCAAATGACCAAGGGAGGTATGATATTTTATCATTAGCCCCCCTTATCCCTAGTTCAACCATCACCCTTTCTAATGAATCAAGGTGGTCTTCTATGGACAATTTAGAATTTTTGGTGTAGGGTTTAATTAATTTTCTTATAGCCTGGGCTTTCTCATGGAAAGAGAGTCTTTTATTTGATCGTATATCTTCATCACTATCAGTTTCATTTTTATAGCTATGTAAAGTTTTTATGGGTGATCGTTTATGTTTATTCCTTGAAGGTACTACTTCTAATTCTTCCTCAGAATCACTAAAGTCCTTTATCACAATTTTGCTTGAGGCATAATCTTGAGCCCTATTTAAATCCATTTTTAGATTTTCAACATCCTGTTGGTATTGTTTTATCTCATTCTTAGCGACAGTCAGTAATTTTGGATCTTTTTATTCTCTACAAATATCTCAGCCTCATGGATTTTCTTATTAGTTAATTCTTGAGTTAAGAATTCATTCTTTTGTTGCAATTTCTTCTGTTCTATTTTTAAGTCCTGACAAGCCTGAACATACTTTTGCGCTAATTTATCAGCATGTTCAGCTTTCTCATTTAAGTATTCACATTTCTCAGACAATTCCTCAAATTGAACTGATTTTTTACTTTCCTCATCTTTTGCACGCTCAGCTACCAATGTATCTATTATTGCCTGTAATTCATCACATTTCTCTGAATATTTACCATTTAAATGTTGAGCTGCGTTAAATGTCTCTGTCGTTTCTACAACTTTCTTCCTTAATTCTTTAATTTTGATAAACTGCTGATCTGCTAGCTGCGTTTTATCTCCATGTAAATCTCTCAAAGTTTTGACAGGTTATAGAGACTTCCTGGATTTGATTATTTAAATTTGTTATGGTAATTTCTTTTTGGGAATTTTGATATTTCCAGCTTCTGGCTAATTCCATCCAAACAGTAGATAACCTGGCTAAATGCTTCTTTCTTTCTGATTTAATTTGAATTGCATTTATAGTACTCATCACAGTTGTCAACAAATTCTTATCGTGTAACCAATCATCAATTGTAACACCATCAATTTCTGGATGTATTTTATCCAAATATTCTGACAACTGTTCCCTGTACTCACAAACAGGATATACATTTGAAATTAATTTTTTAATGAACAACTCCATTCCCTGTTTACCATGACCAATTATGTCATCTAAAGATAATGCCCCTACTGTTTTTTTTTTTCAACAAGTGTTATTAAATAAAAAGTTTTAAATCAATTAAATAATTGACCACGTGTCTATAAAGATATATATCTCACTGGGGCCTCCAAATATGTCGGGATTAATACGACATATTATTTTCTAAATAATATAGAATAATGAATTTTGAGTACAGAATAAATTTATAGACACATATTACTTTTTATAAAAAAACATTTATTGAAAATAACAAAATCAACTAGTCTAATGATAAAAATGTAATGTATCAAATCAAATACAAATAAAATATAACCAGCCAGATATTAAAAGAAAATGAATCCATCATATTTTAATACTTATTATTTTATGATATCTTCTATACAGTCCTAAAATCTCAATATAAAAGTTTATCTCAATCACATGTACAATAAAACCTGGAATAGTAACCCATAGAACAAAATCAGATAAATCAATTAATAAAATTCACCCAAAATAACTTTTTAACATGTACTAATAATGTTTAATGATATTATAATATAGCTATACAGGAATGTATTAAATATAACACAATTATGGTAAAGTATTTTATAATATAATTGATAAGTTAGCTAAGTAAAATTAATTTAGCTGTATTGGTCAAAAAGAAAAAGGAGATATCTAATTTTGTATTAAAATTTATATCCGGATTTATAAATTTTAATGACAAAAGGAAATCTAAATAACTTTTTGATAAGAAATAAACCAAACAGAGAAATTATGGTAATGGTTTTCAATTATATCATAAAATAAAATAATTCAATTTATACATTACCAATTATGACAAGATTCCACTGGTTAATTCCAAAATTGTCTGGCCTTTTCCACAGGATCAAAGTTTTTCTCTCTTACTTCCTTTTCCTTTCTCCTTTTTCCCTCTGTCTTTTTTTTTTCCATAATTATACCTCTTGCTTATTTGCTCAGAATCCCAAATCAGTTAAAAGTATCTAGTAACCAATAGAATCTTTCATGATGTCATCACATATTTAAATGTTATAATGAATATATTTTTCTCTAGAGACATTTATTCCTTGAACCATAAGATGGCGCTCTCGGACCCTTGAATTTTCATCCCTTTAATTAACTAATGACCCCTTTGACCCACAACCTATAAACAAAATGGGGTTATAAGAATGGTTATCAGTTAGATACCCCTAAACAGATTTATTATTCTGTGAAGGAGACTTGGTGTCTATGAACAAATTCTTCACATGTGAAATCTTGGGGAGGATTTCATTATTTCTAAGGAACATAACCTTTATAGACCTTTATCCATTAGTTTAGGAATTAACTCAATTATTTTTATCTTCAAAACAAAGAACTATTCAGCCATGGATAACTCACTTGTGGACAGCTGTGAAAACATATCTTTCACATATATATATTCAAATAATGGAATTGCATGCATAGATATATATAAATATATAAAGCCTATAACATATTAATACATTGGATATAAAATAGTGGTTAATAATTGGAATATCATATTATACTATAATATCCATATAAGATAGAACTTTATTCATACAAAAGTTCTGACAATTACATGACTAAAGTCCTAACATTGCTATTACACGCTGGCTGTAACGGATCCTAATGTGTACCTATGCGTGATATGCGCTATTTGCAATCTCCCACTATGGCCATAAACCCCAGAACAACCTTTGCACGTGCACATAAAGCCCTAAACTATGGCTATTTGTATACTATTACAGGTCAATGATCATGGCAGCGAAGGAGTTAATAACAAATAAAAATGATAATGGGGTTTATGACCCCCTTTTCCTATGTCCTGCATCCCATAATAAAAATATGAACCCTTCCCTTGGGCTTTGGGATGGAGGGCCCATTATCTCCCACCCTAAATAAACCTATCTCTCTCCCTTATGGACTGCCATAACCCAATCTCCTATAGAAGTCCCTACAGACTCCCAGAAGCCCTATACACGGTCATGGGATATATTGGCAGCCAATCAGAATAATAACTGTTTATAATAACTAATTATATAGATCTCCTGACAGTGTTATTATTATTTGTGTGGGACAGATATATGGGATTTATATTTACTCCTCCGGATATCTATAGAGTACAATATTGGAAGCGGCCATGCTCGTAAATATAGTTTTATTCGTCGTTTTTTTATATTTTTATGGTAAGAAAATGTGTTTTTATTTAACTTCTGCCTAATTATTGAGAATTAGTTCCCAGGGTGCACTATAATACAATATAATTCAATTACAAGTGTTGACTTCTTAATTTACATAATCAGTGTATCACATATATAGTTGTGAGCATACGAGCCGTTGCTCAAGCTTGCGGGCTCGCATAGCGAGCCCGCATAGGGAGCCTGTGGCTTTCACGAAGAAACTGTGACCCTTGCATCTTTACGTTGTAGCGCAAACAAAATACAAGACACGTTACGACCCATTACGACCTCACAAAAATCGTCCGCAACACGCGCACATCAAAACATGAAAAATACAACAAATACACACAACAAATACATAAAAAGCTTACCTACAGCAAGAGGGAGCATCCAGGACCTCGAAAATTATAGTTACACCTCAATTTAAGTCAAATTAAAAGAGTTTAGACACTATAAAATTCTCTAAGCGAGAGAAAAAATGGCCGCCGAAAAAAACGAAAACGAGGCTACAGCAGTCTAAAGACGCAAAACACCAACAAACACCTACGTATTTGAAGAAAAACACCTACGAGATTAAAAAACAAGGACGCAACCCGCGCGAGCACAAAAACATAACAAACATAATAAATACAAACAACAAACACATAAAAAGGTTATTCACAGCAAGGGGGGCACAGAGGACCTCTGGAAGTGAAGTTATACCTCAATTTAAGCACAAATTTCGGAGTTTTGAGACCCGAAAATCACCTAAGCAAGAGAAAAAATCGCCACCGAACAAAACTAAAACGAGGCTAAAGGTCCCTAAACACGCAAAACACCACCATAAACATGCAAAACACTACCATAAACACGCAAAACACCACCAACACCTACAGATATTACGAAAAAGCCCACCAAACTGCTACGGATATTCCGAAAAACTCGCACGACATAGAAAACGAATATTCCGAAAAACTTGCACGACATAGAAAACGAAGGACGCTACATCAGCCACTTTATATACACCAAACACCATTAGCTCACTTACAATTTCATTGCCATCATTTTTTGACGGGCAATTCGCTAGTCACATATATAGTTGTGAGCATGTGGGTTGTTGCTAACGCTTGCTTCGCGAGGTCCGCAGTTGCTGGCAATGATCGCCAAAGGCGCTCCTTGCGCTGGTGATTACGACCCCCTACGACTTTAGGCCCGCAATTTGCGGAGGTGGAGGCTTCCACGTCGGCTGCAATGAGCCACAGCCGGGACTTATACCGGAAAATGTACGGACTTAGCATCCACAAATACGAGCCACGAGACTTTTAAAAAAAACATTACGAGCTTGCAAAAATACAGCCTTAACACCAGAACCGCGCGCACATAAAAACATTAAAAACACAATAAATACACACAGCAAATACATAAAAAGCTTACCCACAGTAAGGGGAGCCAAGTGAAGTTACACCTCAATTTAAGTCCGAAAAAAACGAGGCTACAGGACGCTAAACACGCAAAACACCTACAGATTTTCTAAAAAGCTGTACGAGGTACAAGATACACCATTACTAAGCACGCTACATCATACACAGCCGCGTTCCACATACACATTACGACGGAAGTACACAGCTACACTAACGGCTTCCCCTCGCGCACGCAGCCTATTTACACCACACACTGCGCACATTGCTGACACTTACACCTCAGCTCCACAACACTGCAAACCTACATTGTATGCTGCAGGAACATCAAAACAGATTGTCAGCTCTTCAGCACAATGCTTCCTGCATATATTACTTCCAAATAGATAAAGTATATTCATTTATTAATGTATTCATTATTTCATTAGCATACAAAAACAAATATACCCCCCCCAAAAAAAAAAAAATATATATATATATATATATATATCATAATAAACACAAAACCCATTCACCGCGCGTCTCCACCAAACAGCATTACCTGCCTTACAATTTTATTGCCGCCATTTTTTGCCGGGCAAGTCGCTAGTTGGTTATAATTAGACGTCTTGCCCGTACACGTGACGCCCTTATTAGTTTTATCTAATCAGTAATGTTGTTGTTTGGCATTGCTTATAAATATATGTATTTTCTTTTCATTGGACAGCGGCACTTTAACAAAAAACTTTCTAAACTATATTCTAAAAGAATATGAAAGGAATATAACAAGGAATCATTTTATATTTATCCAGCAAAGCGCATCTTCTATAGACATTACGAGGCGCGACATTATAATGAATACAAATCAGTTGGTTTGGTCTGTATATTATTATGTGGATTACTAACTATAATCACCTTTATCAGATCTGTTTATTAGGATTGGA
>CM050163.1:8993592-9006092 GCA_027410445.1 Discoglossus pictus
ATAAGACATTTTAAAAACTCTTTTCCTAGTGAGATTCTTCAGAGAGAAACACTGTGTAATATTATTGTGAGTAAGTGATAAAGAAAGTAAAATATAGGAGCCAGCCATGAAAATGTGTGAGCCCAACACAAACAAGAGTGGAAATGTTGTACGGCTGGCTCCTAAATATTTTCTCCAAACTATAATCATCTCTGTGACGTATTTTTGTCACAAGTTTGTGTATAAATTCTGTATCTTCGCGCTTACACTCACCTAGTCCAAATAGAAAAATAATAAAGTGAGGGATTTATTATCATCTTTATTGTAACTGTGAATCAAAGAACACCAAGAAAAAAAAATTAAAATCGTACTATGATGACTTGGTGGCAGAATGTAATATTTAAAATATATTGTTCAGGGCAAAATGTACCTTGCACAGGTATAGTAACAATATAAAGTTTCATTCTGTGTTTCAATTTGCACCTAATAATACCTATATTTTATTTCCCCTTGCTTAACTAGTATTGTATTTCTCAGCAGTAGTTAACACGCTTTATTTACTTAATACCCACATCAGTCCATCTTTAAATGCTAGATCTCTATTTCATCTGTAGAGTGTGATGGTTCTTATGGATAACGCTCTCATACGCTAGAGAGGGGGATCCTGACCAATCTCCAGTCAATATACTTTAGAACTGAGATATTGGATGTTATTTGGACCATACTTACCCTACTAGTACTAACCCAATATATCTTTATCTCTACACAAGTATCAGTGACGTGTACCCCAGATCATTTTGAGCACACACATTTCTGTATAATTATTCTATCTGGAGCCTAGGGAAATATCCATAAATAGTTCTTGTATTGATTTTATATTCACTATTGTATAATATATTTTATTATCACTAATGTAAATAAAAGTTCAGCTTTAAATGCCTTTAATGCCAAATAATCATGTCCCTTACTCATGAGATCATTTGAATTCATACATATTGCTTCCCCAATACTTCTATTACATGAGCTGTGTGTTCATGGGTTACCTATTATTCTTACATTGGGATTTGGGAGGTGTTACCACTAGGACCGGGTTATAATGGGGCACTTTTTTTTCTGTTTAAAAGCTTATGGATAAACGTCCACTCTAATATAGCAGATTGAATTATAAATAGTATATAAATTTGCACCATAAATTGGGTATTTTAATAGTGATTTGCTATTCACTCAATACTAGGAGCCTCATTCAATTAGAAGCCCACATCTCGTGGTATACAGGCCGTATGTCATGCGGCCTCAAGTTCTGCTACAAATCCGGTGTTATTCAGTTGAACAAAGGTGCAAGTTACGGGCCGAAAACCCGAAACCGTAAACCATGCACCTGTAAGTAGCATTTCAGCGCGGGAACATGATCAATTTAGCAACTACCATAAAACTACCCATTTAGAAACAACCAATAGAAAATGAGACCGTCATCATGACATCAGTAAAACATGAGGTTTCATGTTAGCGTTTAGAGGTCCCATATACGATCAGACTCGTAATTCGGCAATGTACAAAATAATAAGAATGAATGCTGATACTGTTCTAGTCCATGTGGGTGGCCTGATATGTATTAACTCATTGATTCCCGAGATTGATATAACTCTGAAATAGGATATTTTATTGCCGACTTGCGAGCTTGAGACTGTTGGGCTATTAATTCTAATGTCTGTCATCGCTTTCCCCGTCACTTACAGGATTGATTTTTTTATTTACATTTGCAGTGCTACGGACAGTACAAATGCAGGGCTAGTTAAGCAAGGAGAAAAAAATATATAGATATTATTAGGTGCAAATTGAAACACTGAATGAAACTTTATATTGTTACTATACCAATGCAAGTTACATTTTGCCCTGAACAATATATTTTGAATATTACATTCTGCCACCAAGTCATCATAGTCTTTGGTTTTAAAATTATTTTGATTTCAGTGTTTTTTTAAATTCACAGTTACAATAAAGATGATAATAAATTCCTCACTTTATTATGTCTGGAGACAGAGATCGTCCATTTAATAAGTGTCTGTTGTTGGTGTCTCTGACACATTATAGTCCTGGGGTCTGAGTGACGTCTGGAGTCTGGGTGAGTCCGGTTTCTTCAGCCTGATTACAGGCTCAGAATTATTATACACAAAGTGGAAGACACAATAATATCATCTCTGTGTCTACACAAACATGGAACAGTAAGATGGACTTTATACTGAGTCACAGAGACCGGGTGATGATCTTGTGTGGATTGTTATCATGTAATGTATATGGGTGACCGATACTCGTCTGGTATAAATGTATAATATTTATCTAGTTATTTTGTCATGATCTGGTGTGGATTGTTATCATGTAATGTATATGAGTGACCTATACTAGTCTGGTATAAATGTATAATAATAATTTTGCAGTCTCTGTGTTTGCATGATAATGTGAGATTTGTCAGTTCTGAAGCTCCCACAATATCTGCCCCTTGTTCTGTACTGCCCATAAACATATTTAGCAAATCCCGGCATGTGACCGTCTCATGTTTATTTGTACTGACCATAAAGACATGTAACAAATCCCAGCATGTAACAGTCTCATGTTTATTTGTACTGACCATAAAGACATGTAACAAATCCCAGCGTGTGACCGTCTCATGTTTATTTGTACTGACCATAAAGACATGTAACAAATCCCAGCGTGTGACCGTCTCATGTTTATTTGTACTGACCATAAAGACATGTAACAAATCCCAGCGTGTGACCGTCTCATGTTTATTTGTACTGACCATAAAGACATGTAACAAATCCCAGCGTGTGACCGTCTCATGTTTATTTGTACTGACCATAAAGACATGTAACAAATCCCAGCGTGTGACCGTCTCATGTTTATTTGTACTGACCATAAAGACATGTAACAAATCCCAGCGTGTGACCGTCTCATGTTTATTTGTACTGACCATAAAGACATGTAACAAATCCCAGCGTGGGACCGTCTCATGTTTATTTGTACTGTATATATATATCACTATATGGTGATTCCTGAGTGCTTAACACTCTGATATTAGTGGTGAAATAGTGTAAAAAATAGGAATCATGCACATGACTGGAGTGAATAAGGTTGAAGCTATAGTATGTACCAATAGTAATCTCAAACGTATAATACACACTGGACGGAATAGAAGTACTAATGACACTCTAAGTATCAATATATAAATAGAGAAAAGAGAGACATATAACCGCCCAAATATATCCAGCCTGTCTAGAAGCTAGTGGTACCAGTATCCTATGAGATAGGTGATAGCTTCCCTCATATGGCAATATAAATTGCTTAATCCTTGGGGAGCTATAACTATAGCTAAAACCATAAGTTGTCTAAGACAACCAAAAAAAACAAACAGAACAAGGTAAGTGCAATTGCCCATGGGTAGGAAACAATTAAATTAATGGTATAAAGCAGACCTAATACAAAGTAAGATTAGTTGTAGGTCAATATACCTATCAAGGAGAAAATGTGAGAATATTAATTATTTAATAAAGGGCAGATGGAAAAACATTGCCAGTGTTTTCCATATAGATTCACCACATAATCATTAAAGCATAACATGCAATTCCAAGTGGTGTTCCTCCCAAAATACAAAGATACACTAAAGAGATTTTACACTAAAGTGAGAATATTCACACATTTCTCTGCACAATAAATGAAAACAAAGCAACTGCACTTATCTGTATGTGTAGAAAAGAAGTCCCGACGGCTCGTTTCGCCCTTCCTAGGGCTTAATCATGGGTTAATTCACTTCACTTCTGTGGTGCTTTTATAGCACCCTCCTATCCACTGCTTGCCGATTTTGCTGCCACCTCATTGGTCTATTGGATAGCGTGGTGACGTCACACGTTGTTGCGTAACCACGCTATCCACGTTTTGCCAACCAACTGTGTTTTGCCATCCAAGGCTGTTGTGTAATCGCGTGATGACGTCACAGCGTCATCTCACGCATTGCATCTCTGGGAAAAAACGCTGCTGAATGTCTAATAGCTATATACATGTATTTAAGGGGAATAAAAATTACCTAATAGGTTGATACTAGATATTGGTATTTATACTACACAGGAGGGAGAAATAATAAAATGTGGGGGGATATCAATAAGATGTTTAATCATGGAGCATACTAGACCAAATTCTATGTTCAATAAAGTACATATATCTATATACATAATTGTAATAGGTTTAAACCCTATAACCCCAGTATGTAATTGTGAATAGAATGGGAAGTGTCATATAACATCTATAAGGTGCTTAGAGAATGCTTGTGAAAAACAATAATGACTGGATGGTCTCTATAGTGATGAGACTGGGAACATATACTGTATATGTGAAATGGAATGTGTGAGTATGATGCTAATAAAGCAAGTATGTGGGCACAAGGAATGAATAGGTAAGTTCCTGGATTATAGTGGAAAGTAATTACACTCAATAGTGAACAGGTATATATGATGACATAGTAGTGTAATGTGATGAAAGAAGAAAGGAAAAAGTGTTTGTAAAGGAGGATTGGGGTGTAAGGGTCTTGTCCTGAAGCGTACTTATAAAGTTGATAAATGATGTGGGCTATGTTAGGAATTATTTTTGGTGTTATGAGGTCTCTTCTATTACAAAAAAAGCTGAGTAAGTAAAGCCTTCATTAAGTCCTCGAGGACTTTGTGTGTCCAGTTCAAAAATCCATTTGCTTTCCAATTTCAGTAATTCTTTATCTAGGTCTCCTCCTCTGGGTCCCTGATGAATGTGATCTATTGCTGAAAAACTCATAACGCAAGGATTTTTGCCATGGAATAACTTTATGTGGCGTGATACCGGAGTGTCTAACTCCTTAGTGATTGAATAGGTATGCTCAAGAATACGTCTTCGCAATTGACGGGTTGTTTTTCCCACATATAATTTAGGGCATGGGCATACCATTATATAAATCACATGGGTGGAGCTACAGTTAATGAAGTTCTTCATTGGATAATTGAGTTGTGTGTTTGGGTCCACAAATCCTTTACTTGGCTTTATGAATTTACATGCTTTACATCTCCCACATCTAAATAACCCCTTTGTTGGGGAAAGCCATAGTGTTTTTTTATTGGATCGTTTAAAAAAACTTTTTACAAGTTTGTCTTTTATGCTCTTATTTTTTCGATATGTAACGGACGCTTTTTCGGGGAGACTGGATTGTAAAATTGGATCATGTTTAATAATGTACCAATATTTATCTAGTACTTCTTTGATGTATTTCCAGTCCTTCCCAAATGCCATTATGCATCTTATCTGGTTATCCTCCTGTGGCTCCTTATTGCTATATAGAAGTTCTTTACGATCTGATTCAAGAGCTCTTCTATATGCCCTTTTAAGTGTGCGATTAGGGTAGCCGCGTGTCTTAAATTTATCCCTTAATTGATCAGCTTGGTTCTTAAAATCCGCTGAATTGTTGCAATTTCTTTTTATTCGTAGATATTGGCTTATAGGGATGCCTGCCTTTAAAGCCCTTGGATGTTGACTGGACCATTTCAATAAAGAATTGGCCGCTGTTGGTTTCGTATATGTTAGTGTGTTTATTTTTCCCTTTGAGTCTTTGATAATTGTAAGATCTAAAAACTCGACCCTATCTTTGCTTCTCACATGGGTGAATTTCAGTCCAAGGGGATTTTGATTCAATTCTGACATAAATTTACCAAATTCATTTGTATCTCCCGTCCAGAATAGCAATATGTCATCGATGAAACGATACCATGAGAGGATTTTTTCACTATATTGAGACATATTTTCTGAGAACACATAGTTCTTTTCCCAGAAACCTAGGAACAGATTTGCATAATTTGGAGCACAAGGAGTGCCCATTGCTGTTCCGTTTATTTGATGATACCAGCGGTTGTTGAAGATGAAGAAGTTCTTAGTTAACACAAATTTAAGTAGGGTTACAATGAAGGTGTTCATCGGTCTATGCTTAATGGGTTTCATACTTAGAAAATGTTCCACAGCTTTTATTCCTTGATCATGTGGAATGCTTGAATATAATTGTTCCACATCTATTGATATTAATAATGTTTCTTCAGGAACTGTGATTTCATCTAAGTGTTTTAACAAATCCAGTGTGTCTTTCAAATATGACGGAATAGATGTTACCATATCTTTCAAATAATCGTTGACGTATTCACTGATCTTCTCTGTGAGACATCCATTTCCTGGCACAATTGGGCGGCCTGGTATGGGTCTTTTATTTTTGTGCCCCTTAGGTAACGAATAAAAGGTTGCTACCCTTGGCCATTTTGGAGCCAGGTGTTCTTTAGTGTTTTGATCAATGATTTTTTCTTGTTTTGCCATATTCAATAGATGTTTTAGTTCCTTTTGGAATTCACTCATAGGATTATTTTGTAAGACTCTATATGTTGAGGCATCAGATAATAATTTATCACACATTTGTAAATATTCTTCTTGTTCCATAATCACTGTATTCCCTCCTTTATCCGCTGGTTTAATTACCACATTACTTTTCTTCAACTCATGTAGTGCCTTAAATTCGTTGATACTTAAGTTAGATTTGTTATTCTGAGCTGGGTTCAACTCCGGGTTGAATATCTTTTTTAAGTCTTCTGTCACTAAATCCAAGAAGACTTGAATATTGGCATATTGTTTGAGGTCAGGTGTAAATGTTGATTTATTTTTTCTCTTTATTCCATGTGAAGATGAATCACAATCCTCTTGTTCATTCATTAGGGACACCATGGTTTCAAAAATTTCCTTATCTTCATTATTTACTCCCAATTGGATCAATTCTCTTTCTTTAATGTGAAGAATTTCTTTAAAGCGAGTTTTCTTGCAAACAAATTTATATCCTTTACATTTTCAAATAAATTTGAATTGCTAGTAGGTACAAAGGAAAGTCCTCTTGACAACAGGGATTTGTGAGCCTCCTTTAGATCACATTGCGATACATTTATTACTGTTGCTTCTTCAGTTTCATGAGCAACGTCTTCTTTTACTGTAGTAATGTTAACTTTGTTAGATTTTTCTAATTTTTTTTAGATTAATTTTTTATGCTTGTTGTTATTCACACAGGGAAACTCATTCGATCTAGCAGGGATTACTGATTTTTCCTGGGGCGCGTGGTATAATGGCGTTTTTGGGCGGGCCCCTCCCTAAAAAATGATGTTCCATTGTTGTTTTGTTTGATCCTGATCGTGTAATGGGACCTGTGGTATCTCCTCCTCTTGCATAATTATATTTGGAGGGTTTGTATCGATAGGGAGTATCTTCTCTCTCTGACGCCTCAGCTTTTGAGGAACTTATATCAGTACTGTTGGGATTTTCTCGTTTAACAAACTTGTAAACTCTCCCTACTTTATAATCATTGCTATCACGTTGGAACTTCCTCTGTTTTCTACTAATTAGCTCTTTTTTAAAAATCTCTAAGTTGTTGTTTAATTTCTTATCATGGGATGCATGTTCAGTGTTTTCCTGAAACTTTGCAAAGTTAGATTGACACTCTGTAACCATTTTTTTCGTAGTTTCCAGATTTTTTCTTTCTTTTTCCAGAATTAAATTCATTAGGTCATTAGAACATTTGTCTGTAATTTCAGTCCACTTGGTAACAAACGTTTCATCCAGAAGATGGGATGCCAGAGCTAATTGAATTCTTAGTCCTCTAGGGACCATTGTGGATTTAATATAATTTTGTAAACTTGATATCTCCCAAATGGTTCTAATTTGTTTTTTTAGAGCTTTTAATAATTCCTTAGAAGATTCTGTTATATTGATTTCTTGTGTAGTTTTAATGGTCACTGTCTCTTTAATAGAAAATGTGGATTCATCTTCCTTGATTAATTCTGAAAAGTCCCATTGATCTATATTAAAATGTGCCATTCTACCCAAAATTTAGAAGAAAGATTGATTGTTCGCAGGTCTTTGGCTGTTGATTGTATTTTGTGAGGTGGACTTACTGTAGTGTTTTATTGTGGATTGAACCACTGATCAATAATATATATATATATATCACTATATGGTGATTCCTGAGTGCTTAACACTCTGATATTAGTGGTGAAATAGTGTAAAAAATAGGAATCATGCACATGACTGGAGTGAATAAGTTTGAAGCTATAGTATGTACCATATCTTTGTATTTTGGGAGGAACACCACTTGGAATTGCATGTTATGCTTTAATGATTATGTGGTGAATCTATATGGAAAACATTGGCAATGTTTTTCCATCTGCCCTTTATTAAATAATTAATATTCTCACATTTTCTCCTTGATAGGTATATTGACCTACAACTAATCTTACTTTGTATTAGGTCTGCTTTATACCATTAATTTAATTGTTTCCTACCCATGGGCAATTGCACTTACCTTGTTGTGTTTGTTTTTTTTGGTTGTCTTAGACAACTTATGGTTTTAGCTATAGTTATAGCTCCCCAAGGATTAAGCAATTTATATTGCCATATGAGGGAAGCTATCACCTATCTCATGGGATACTGGTACCACTAGCTTCTAGACAGGCTGGATATATTTGGGAGGTTATATGTCTCTCTTTTCTCTATTTATATATTGATACTTAGAGTGTCATTAGTACTTCTATTCCGTACAGTGTGTATTATACGTTTGAGATTACTATTGGTACATACTATAGCTTCAACCTTAATCACTCCAGTTATGTGCATGATTCCTATTTATTTGTACTGACCATAAAGACATGTAACAAATCCCAGCGTGTGACCGTCTCATGTTTATTTGTACTGACCATAAAGACATGTAACAAATCCCAGCGTGGGACCGTCTCATGTTTATTTGTACTGACCATAAAGACATGTAACAAATTACAGCGTGTGACCATCTCATGTTTATTTGTACAGACAGTGACAAAGTGACACCATTAGTTCTCTCAGAGTTTGATCAAGAAGAAGAGACAAATATGAGGAGTCCCCGGGAGATTAAAGAGGAGGAAATTCCTGTAAATATCAATGAAGGTGAGTGATATAATATTTATCCCAGTCCCTGTATAAATAATGTATGTGGAACACAATGAATTAGTGGAAGTAATAAGGAACACATGGGGATACCGCATATAGTATAAAAAATACCATATAACTGTTTCTCTACATATAAACATACATGTTGATAAGGGACACAGCATATTTGGTTACATGAAAACTATTAATGATAATACCCAGCTTCTTTTTATATCTTTTTTTTTTGTTTGTTTCCAAAAACTATTTACTGCTCTCATTACAGATCACATTTACATGTTCTTCTTGTTTTCTATTCTTATTTCTGAAATTAAAAACTTTATATATATATATATATACAAATTACAGATAATATAGGAGCACTACAGTGTAATATTTATATTCTGTATGAAGAGCTTGACCTTATAATGTGGAAAAATGTTTTTACACAGTTTCCAATAATTTCAGCATTTTATTTTTATGTATTGTATTCAGTTTTGGTGAAATAATGACAGACATTATTATTTGTCTGTGATGGGATTAGAGAGCAGGGAGGAGTGAGAGGAACTGAAGACGTAGATAAGATCTGTTTTAACTTCTGCCATAAAAGGTCCTCTTGAAATTGCCCCTTGACAATATAACTGAATGGTAGAGTAAGGCCCCATATGATAACCTGCCCCTCAAACTACAGACAGACTAGAAGTCTAACATGGAATCCTACATGATACAACCGGAGCCATCTAAATATAACATTTCTATAAATCCTTTTATGTTCCTGTCTTACATACCTGCTAATGTTGCTATTTTGTTACATACCTGACCATTATGTGAAGATTTTACCAAAATACAGTGGCCCTTTAAAGCTCAGTGTTATCATTTGTCACCTGAATGTATACAACTAAATGTCCATCTAGATCCTGTAGACTCTACTTCTGTGACATAGCTTGTCCGTCCTCATATTGAGTGTCTCTGACTTGTGTAAATAATGTAATCTTATAGTAAATATAAAAGAGATGTCATTTGTGTCAGCCAGTAGTTTTTAGTACAAGACAAGAATGAAAACAATATGGTGGCCGTATCCAGGTCTTATCTAACAAGTGGGATGCTAGGATTTCACAGACTCCAATTTAGAAAATTCTGTCTCGAGATAATTATGTTATTACCAGAAACGCTATTTATTACTAGCCTCTTAATCTGGTTGTATAAATATGTATTGGGGCAACTAGATAGACCATCTTATGTATGTTGTAGAATAAAACTCTTCAAGTAGTTCTCTATTGGACCAACAGGACTCCCTGATTACAATCTGCACATTGTGACTGTTAAAGAGGAAAAGGAATATGAGAGCGAAGACGACGGTGATATCCATCAAGGTATTTTTTATTCTGATCCATGTGAAGTGCGTGACATAGATATGACCCTAATAATAATTCAATAATGTTATATATTGTCTATAATCCGTTTATCTCTATCTGTGTAGGACCTTTAGATATGAAGCCCCCAGTTGTCCCAAAGGTAGAACAAGAAGAGCTGAATATAAGAGATCAGCAGCCGGTGAAGGAGGAGGAGAGTCCTGGGAATATCAGGGAAGGTGAGGAAGTAATACAAACATAAACATATAGCAATACATTATTTAAAGACCACACTGTCACCCCAACAACAAGTTTATTTATTATAAAAAAGCCTTAAACACTGTCTATACATTGCATTAGTTCTTTTATTTCTGCAGGAAATCATTATTGAGATGTACAGCATTGTTTGTTCGGTTCCTATATGCTAATGTGCAACCCCGTATATGAATGTAAGTCCCAGAGCGCTTGATGTTCTGGGGTTTAATACTTGCTAATCATCGCTAATCATTGCTAATTTGGCACAAGTCTATAACAGGCTGTTAACTTTCTAATGGAGTCTGTGCAGACAATGCACTGGATACATGCATGGGGTAAATGCACTGGATACATGCATGGGGTAAATGCACTGGATATATACATGGGGTAAATGCACTGGATACACACATGGGATAAATGTACAGGATAAATGCACTGGATACACACGTGGGGTAAATGCACTGGATACACACGTGGGGTAAATGCACAGGATAAATGCAGTGGAAACGCACATGGGGTAAATGCACAGTATACACACATGGCGTAAATGCACTGGATACACACGTGGGGTAAATGCACAAGATAAATGCAGTGGAAACGCACATGGGGTAAATGCACTGGATACACACGTGTGGTAAATGCACAGGATAAATGCAGTGGAAACGCACTTGGGGTAAATGCACAGTATACACACATGGCTTAAATGCACTGGATACAGACGTAAGGTAAATGCACAGGATAAATGCACTGGATATACACATGGGGTAAATGTACAGGATACACACATGGGGTAAATGCACTGGATACACACGTGGGGTAAATGCACAGGATAAATGCACTGGATACACACGTTGGGTAAATGCACTGGATACACACGTGGGGTAAATGCACAGGATAAATACACTGGATACATACGTGGGGTAAATGCACAGGATTAATGCACTGGATACATACGTGGGGTAAATGCACTGGATACATACGTGGGGTAAATGCACAGGATAAATTCACTGGATACATACGTGGGGTAAATGCACTGGATACACACGTTGGGTAAATGCACAGGATACACACGTGGGGTAAACGTACAGGATAAATTCACTGGATACACACGTGGGTAAATGCTCTGGATACACACGTGGGGTAAATGTACAGGATAAATGCACTGGATACATACGTGGGGTAAATGCACTGGATACATACGTGGGGTAAATGCACTGGATACATACGTGGGGTAAATGCACAGGATAAATGCACTGGATACATACGTGGGGTAAATGCACTGGATACATGCACTGGTTACATACGTGGGGTAAATGCACAGGATAAATGCACTGGATACATACGTGGGGTAAATGCACAGGATAAATGCACTGGATACATACGTGGGGTAAATGCACAGGGTAAATGCACTGGATACATGTAAATTTCATGCTTTCACCCCACATGAGCTACTTCCTTATAGTCCTCCCAAGATGATCCTGTGTATGTTGCACCTTCAGCTGCTTCTGTATTTACTTCTTTTCAGGAAACTCAATAAGAAGTGCACAGCCCTGAGACTGTAAGATGTACTTACTGTCACAACCTCCTATGATGATGGGATCTAGAGTATCCTAGTACTCTTATTCCCAGTAGGTTTAGACCTAAGTTTGGGTGACTCTAGATCTATGGACAGTCTTTGTCGGTACATAGGCATAAGTCCCAGCTTGCTTTGGTAGTGTACCTGGGAGCACCTTGGTAGGGAGTCAGAACGAGCTCCTCTACAAGCATATGCCTCTGGGTCAATAATACATGCTTAGTCAAAGTATGAAAATTAAGAACCACTTCTTTATTTTTAAGTATTTAAACAACTCACAAAACCAGTACAGGGAGTGGCTACCCCCTTGTCCAACCCTCATCTTCCTCTTGGCCAATGGGGTAATCTCCAGA
>CM050163.1:9011092-9268592 GCA_027410445.1 Discoglossus pictus
CTACTACCCTATCTCTCTACTTCCCCTGGCTTCCAAACTGCTGGAGCGGCTCATCTATACTCGCCTTACCAGCTTTTTTTCCTCTAACTCCTTTCTTGACACCTTCCAATCCGGCTTTCGGCCCCAACACTCCACTGAGACAGCTCTAACTAAAGTCACCAATGACCTGCTTACTGCCAAGTCAAAAGGTCACTTTTCTATTTTCCTTCTTCTAGATCTCTCTGCTGCCTTTGACACAGTTGACCATCCACTTCTCCATATCCTCTCCTCCCTCGGTATTCGAGACACTTCCCTCTTGTGGTTCTCATCATACCTACAAAATAGATCATTCACTATCTCCTTCTCTGACACCTCTTCTTCTCCTTACCCCCTGTCTGTTGGCGTACCGCAAGGATCAGTCCTAGGCCCGCTCCTCTTCTCCATCTACACTTCCTCACTTGGTACCCTAATATACTCTTTTGGGCTTCATTATCATCTCTATTCAGATGACACCCAAATCTACCTCTCAGCACCAGATCTATCCCCCTCTCTTCTAACACGTCTCCAACTGCCTCTCTAGTATAGCCTCTTGGATGTCCACACCATCTCAAACTCAACATGTCTAAAACTGAACTCCTAATCTTCCCTCCCTCTCCCACAGCGTCAATTCCGCACAGCTCTCTCACTGTCAATAATGACATAATCACCCCCTTCTTCCAAACCATTTGTCTTGGGGTCCTTCTGGACCCCGCCCTGTCTTTCATCCCTCACATACAATCACTAACTAAATCTTGTCTTCTCCATCTAAAAAACATCTCCAGAATTCGCCACTTTCTCACACAAGACAAAACCTAAATCCTTATACACTCTAATCATCTCTCGACTGGACTCCTGCTTCTTGCTGGCCTACCCACCACCAGACTATCTCCACTTCAATCCATTATGAATGCCTCTGCTAGACTCATCTTCCGTACACAACGTTCAGTGTCGGCATCACCTCTCTGTCAGTCTCTCCACTTGCTTCCCATAGCCTCCAGAATAAAATTTAAAATCATGACCCTAACTTTCAAAGTCCCCAACAAGAGCGCTCCCCCTTACATTTCTGGTCTCATCTCCAAATACTCCCCCACCCGCCATCTTCGCTCTGCTAATGACCTTCTTCTTTCCACAACTCTTGTCACCTCTCACTCTCGCCTTCAGGACTTTTCTCGTGCTGCCCCTATTCTCTGGAATTCCTTGCCTCACTCCACCAGATTATCCTCCAGCCTCAAAACATTCAAAACCTCTCTAAAACACATCTCTTTAAAGAAGCGTATCACCTTCTACCCCAACACACTCTCTCCTCTCTCTCCCTCCTTTTCCTCACACAATACCTTTAGGTTGTAAGTCTGCGAGTTTCAATCTCACAAGGTGCTTTAGGGAAAGCACTATGGATTTGAGGCTCAAAGACAGGGCCCTCCTTGCCTTGCTATTTGTTAATTTTTATGTATCCTTGTTTTGAACGTATATTATGTACAGCGCTACGAAATATGTTGGTTCGTTTATAAAAAAAAATGATAATAATAATAATACAATTGAGCCAATCACCATCTAAACGTACCAGGGGGCTACCAGATTTGTTTAAAATGATAGTACAGCCAACACTGTTTATGAGGTTCCGAAGCAAACGGCTGGTCACTGCACCCATGCTGACGAGGATTCTTCATCAGAAATGGCTTCAATTTGCATGACAGTACTGGCATTGAACCTCTTCTGATTGGCAAAGGCAAACTTCACTGATGAGTCACGTTTTCTGCTCCATTGACTAGATAGGCGTTGGTGTATCAGGCGCCAAACCTCTGAAAAGAACACCCTGCAACCATCGTTGGAAGAACACAAGCTGGTGGTGGCAGCGTTATGGTTTGAGGAATGTTTTCTTGGCATTGTCTTTCTCCACTCATACCTCCGGAAGGCACTCTTAACCAATTGGGTTAGCTACCCATCCTTCCAGCAGAACAATGCACAAAAAAGACTTCCAAGGCTTTACTGGCCCCCAAATTCCCAGGTCGAGGTGTGGGACCATCTGGATCCCCATGTTCGTGGTATGGATCCTTCACCAATCTTCAGCAGATGTTGGATGCACTGCAGTCTGCATGGCTCCAGATACCCTTGCCAACCTTTGAGCATCGTATTGACTAGCTATCACACCGTCTAGCTGCTGTCCGTGCTGCACACATTTTTTTAGATATTATGGTGGTCATAATAATGTGACTCTACTGTGTATATACAGTTAATATATTCTACATAATGCCCACAGAAATATATATATACTAGCGAATTGCCCGTCAAAAAATGACGGCAATGAAATTGTAAATGAGCTAATGCTGTTTGGTGTATATAATAATAAAATAAATAATATATTAATAAAGTAATATACTGTACCTATTTTGAAGAAATGTATGCAGGAAGTATTCTGTTGAAGAGCTGGCAATCTGTTTTGATGTTGCTGCAGCATTAGTGCTGTGGAGCTGCTGTGTAAGCGTGATGAATGTGTGCAGTGTAATAGTGTGCGTGCGCGAGACAAATCCGTTAGCGTAGCTGTGTACTTCCGCATTGTATAAGTTACTGTTCTAAAATGGCGGCTAATGTGTGGTATGCGTTTTCGTTTTGTTCTGCGGCCATTTTTTCTCTCACTTAGAGAATTTTTTAGTGTCTAAACTCTTTTATTTTGAGTTAAATTGAAGTGTAACTTCATTTTTTGAGGTCCTGGATGCTCCCTCTTGCTGTAGGTAAGCTTTTTATCTATGTGTTGTGTGTATTGTGTTCATTTTTTCATGTCCGCCGGTTGCGGACGATTTTTGCGAGGTCGTAATTGGTCGTTACGTGTCTCATACTTTTTTGCGAGGGCCGCAGTTGCTGGAGCAAGGGCCGCAGTTGCTGGCAAGGAGCAAGGGCCTCAGTTGCTGGCATGGAGCGCCTTCGGCTTCGCGAGGGCCGCAGGCTCGCTGTGCGAGCCAGCTAGCGTTCGCAACAACTCGCATGCTCACAACTATATACAAGTATGTGATTATATTATATATATATATATATATATATATATATATATATATATATATAATTTATATTACTTCTGTTGGGTTTAATGTTGAATATATATAAAAAGGATCAGGGGCCTCCATTCACTAGTTCCACCACTGATGTGAAACAATTTTTTTGGTATTGAGAATTCTCAAGTTTTTTTTTTGCCATTGACACATTAGACCCAAAGTCTGTAAACTAATTAGATCTACTGGTCTTCTGAACATTGTTTTTCTTAATATTCATTCTTTTGCCTGAATGGGATGGTTGAATGAAGGTCTCGTCAGCTGGTAACTACACGTGGTAGAATTCATACAGCTGAAGCCCCAGGTTTAATGTTTGTGGCCCTCTGTCTATATATTATCAGTTTTTACCAACTCGTTTTACCAACCAGTCCCTCGCGTACCTTCATCTCAGAGAACACATTCGAGAACGAATATCTGGAAACTATTTTAAGCTAGGTTTTTATGTAACAATTCCAATGAGACTTCACTTTTTTTTCTTACTGCCAAAGAGGTTGTATTATATTCAGAAACCATTGTGATATTTTGTTGCTTATTCTGTTGCTCCCATTCTGTTTTGGCGTTTGGGACATCCAAGTCCATTTTGGATACTTAGTGCCCATTTTATTAACAGCATCTTCCGTTTAATTCCTATTACTATTTAATCTCCATGTGTGTAAGGTAATCCATCTTTCAGTGATAAAGTATTAAAAAAAAACATGTTTTATCAGCATATTTACTATACACCATTGTCTCTATTATACACCATACGTACAAAATGTGTATATCCAACAGATTAATGTCAAATGTATCACAAGTCATAAGTCAAGAATTCCCAATATTATCCTCAAAATTAGAACTAATTATTTTCAAATATTGTGGTCATAAGAGTGATATACAATGTATTTCTGGTCCAGCATAGACATTACACTCAGAAATCAATTGAGACTCAAAATACCCTGTCACTGGGGAATATCCGTATATAGACTCTGCACATACATAGTTACAAAGCACCAATTTTCTTTAATACATCCAACAGTCTTTAAGGGAACATCTAAAAGGTGGATTTTTTTTTCATTTGAATCGAATTGCTATACTTTTGAAACATTAAATATTGAAATTAAATATTTTGAGCTTACTTGCTTTACATTATTTGCTGTCCGCATTGCTCTGTATAAAAGCTGCCATTTTATCTCTCACATTTTCTCATTAACATACCTCCATCTTGTTTAGCTAAATAGATGATGTCACTGGTGGACAGGCTCCACATGCAAAATAATGGGGTGTTCATCACCTGAGCAGGAAAGCTGGACTTTATAAAACACATACAATGTAATATATATTATTGTACAGCAAACAAAATAATTTGATTGATAAAAAACGAATTAAATAAAATTAATTCAAATAAATAAAAAATCATATTAAACAATACCATAATTAACAATTATTTGTAATTTACAAGATCATGGTTGAATACAAATTGGTTTCAGGCAAATAATTTACATTTAGAAGTATGTTAAAACTCTCAGGTTTTAAAATAATATACTCTTTTGGCTTTTATTCCCAACAGATGGATCCAAGTTCTGCAATACACTTGAAGAGAACCACATTACCCGTAGTTCACCAGATTGTGTATTGGAAGATGTCAGTGTATCACATAGTTATCTGGAAGCAAAGCCACTGACTTACACAGGAGAAAAAACATTTGCATGTTCTGACTGTGGGAAATGTTTCAGTCGGGCAACAAATCTTAATCAACATATGAGAATTCACACAGGCGATAAACCATTTGTATGTTCTGAATGTGGAAAATGTTTCAGTCAGGCCACACATCTCAATCAACATATGAGAACTCACACAGGAGATAAACCATTTGTATGTTCTGAATGTGGGAAATGTTTTAGTCTGTCCACAAATCTCAATCGACATATAAGAATTCACACAGGAGAAAAACCATTTGTATGTTCCGAATGTGGGAAATGTTTCAGTCAACACTCAATTCTTAAGGAACATACGAAAACTCACACCGGTGAAAAAACATTTGTATGTTCTGAATGTGGGAAATGTTTCAGTAGGGCTACAAATCTCAACCAACATGTAAAAACTCACACAGGAGAAAAAACATTTGCCTGTGCTGAATGCGGGAAGTGTTTCAATCAGGCTTCATATCTCAAAACACATGAGAAAACTCACACAGGAGAAAGACCATTTTCATGTTCTGAATGTGGAAAATGTTTTGGCCAAGTTTCACAGCTAAAAACACATAAGAAAACTCACACAGGAGAAAAACCATTTTCATGTTCTGAATGTGGAAAATGTTTCGGTCTGGCTTCAAATCTTAGAGCACATAAAAAAACTCACACAGGAGAAAAGCCATATTCATGTTCTGAATGTGGGAAATGTTTCAGTCGGGGTTCACATCTTAAAACACATAAGAAAACTCACAGAAGAGAAAGATAATTATTATTATTATTGCTTATTTCTAATGCGCCAACATATTCTGTAGCGCTATACATGGGTTAAGTTACAGGCAAAGACAAATCCAATACATTGCAAAGAATGTCGAGCCCTGTCTTTGAGCTTAGAATCCGATGTCCATAATCTTTCCCCAAAACACCTTGCAATATTGAAAACTCTCAAACTTACAATCTAAAGGTTTTATGTGTTGTATAGGAGGGAGAGAGAAGTGTTGTACATGTTCGGGTGGAGGGTGATAGGCTTCTTAATGTATTTTTAGTGAGGTTTTGAGTCTGGTACCGCGAGGCAAGGAGTTCCAGAGAATAGGGGCAACACAAGAAAAGTCCTGATGGTGGGAATGAGAGGAGGTGACAAGAGTAGTAGAAAGAAGAAAGTCGTTAGCAGAACGAAGAGGGCGGGTGGGGGAGTATTTGGAGATAAGAGCAGAGATATAAGGGGGTGCGCTGTTGAGGGCTTTATTTGTTGTTATGGTCATGATATAATTGATATATTCTGATATATATTGTGAAAAGTTTCAGTGAAATCTCACATTTCTAAATACAGAGGACACCACAGGAAAAAGACCATGTGTGTATTCTGAATGTGGGAAGTCAATTCTTAAATCTGAAAAACACGAGATGTTACATTTGTGAAATGTTTCTGTGAAATCTCAAAAGACGCAAGAAAACACTCATGACAAAGATAAGTTGTATTTTTTTAATGTGGGAAATGTTTAATCTTGGCCAGCTATTACATATCTACATGACACATGTACATGTAATTAATCAAAAACATTTGACAAGCTCATAAAGATATATTCAGTCTTACATATGCCGTCCCACACAATGGATATCTGAGTTGTAAAGCACGTTGATAAAACTTTTCAGCTGCGCTGCTCTTTTAGTAAATGCTATAAGTGCATGAGCTTGTATTATTAGAAGACGTACTAGGAGGCGGCGCTGGTTCTGAGCATCGCTGCTATCTGCTTGGTTACCAATTGCCTTTTGATGTAAAGGACCATGAAATTATGGACTTTGTTCTAAACCATCACGCTGAGCAATCATAATCAATGTTTAAACCTGTAAACTATTTTATATATAATTATATAAATATTTTAAATCTTTTATAAATGTTTTTTTTTTCCCCAACATTGATCGCTCCTCACATTAAACGTATTGTGTTCTGTGTTGGTTTTGTTTCATCAACCAAGGCATTGAGCCTATGGGGCTGTAAAAGAAAAACTATACGCTGTCTGTGACAACCTGACTATAAATGTGTATATACTTTGTTTATAAGTGATACTATAATGTATATAATGATACATCTTTATTTTATAAAAAGATACGTATCATGAACTAGTTGGTGCTTAACACCTATTGTGTTAAATGTGTTAATGTCTTTTAAAATATAACTTTTATTAATATTATTGCATAAAAGTAGTGTACACCATGTCAAATATACCTACAAGTGCTCTAATATAGTCTCTAAATCAGGGAGTGCAGCGGGACACCGAAATCTCACAATCTGAACCGGGGAGGGAGTGCACACACGGGCTCACACAAAAAGTAATATACGTGCTTTACATGGAGTTTTCACTACACTAAGATAAGATATATTTCTATCTGGTGTGTATTTGATACACGTATATACATGCACTATGACACTTATAGGTCTGTCAGCTCCATTGCTAAGGCATAAACAGTATCAGTGACATACAAGAGATTGGGAGATTTCGGTGTCCCGCTGCACTCCCTGAACATCACTGGGAGGTATATTTGATATGGTGTACACTACTTTTATGCAATAATATTAATAGAAGTTATAGTTTAAAATAACATCTTTATTTTATAGATATTTCTAATAAATGAAAGTGATTGATGAGCCCATTGTCCTGAAACATTTCACCTTATCTTATACCAAAATAGTTTTATGTTAGAATTAATATGATGTGCTGATACTTTATAACCTCTTGGTACTGAATGTAACTATACAACTGTCATTAAATATAATTTTTCTGTAAATTCTTGTTTATTATTTCTTATGCTTAAATGCATAACATATTCACAATATGTACTCAGGACTTTTTCACACCATTGCTCAGCTTCTTCCTCTAGACTTGTGTCCCTGGACTTCTAGCACTTGTACTTGGATTTGTATAATCCGTTTAGCAACGTCCCTCTCTCTCTATAAGTTACATAGGGCCTCATTAAATTCTCCCTCATAGTTCTCTCGGTCCTCGCAAAAGGCAGTTTTTTGCTGTTTGCAAGGACCGAATCCCTTGCAGCCTGCTTTGCGAGATGACTACGAAAAATGGCCGAAAATAGGCTCCGAGAGAGCTACGGAGTCACACGCAGCCATAAATCTACAAGTGATTTTCGCAACTTGAAAGAATCCTAAGGAGCACAAAAAGTGCTAGCAAGGGAGCCTAAAGCCTCTAAGTGCTGCCTCGGAGCAGCCTGAGACAGCCGTGTGATGCTATCGGGACACTTGCAGCACCCCCACATTAACCTCTTGCAATAGGGGGCCCGGATCTGCATAGATCAGGCCCCCGCTGCATTTAAAATTTTTAGATTCCCTGCCGCAGCTCCTTAAAGGGCCCGCGGAACACTATTAATAATCCCAGGTGCGGCACCTAAAATTAACCCCCCTGTGAGGAATTGACTCTGCTTTGTTTTGGACCCTGGTCCCCAGGCTGCTGAACCTCTTCCCTACCACTGCGCCAGCCTGCCTTTGTGAATTTCATTGAGATCTGATAACCTTGACTCTGCTAGCAATAGTATCAGTGCCTAAGTCTCTTCAGCTGTGCCTGGTCAGGTGTCTGGTCCTTGGCCTATATAAGGCACTTCCTGTCAATGTACCTTGCCAGATTATTGTGGTTCCTGTTCCCTTCAATAAAGCTTGTTCCTGTTTCACCTACAACTTGCTGGATTATTGCTGACCTAGGCTGCTGGTCTCCAAAACCTTGTGATTCCTATATCATTACAGAATAATCTGGCACTTTCATGGAGACCGCCGGGTCAGATTCTGCATTGGCCCAGCAGGTTGCTTTATTTGAAGAACTGTGCAGACCCAGGCACAGACCATTCAAGTGCTGCAGGACCAGGTAGCTGAACTGCAAAGTAAAGTTCAGTCAATGCACAGTGAGTATACCAGCTAAAGGGCACGTGATGTTGCGGCTACTACTGTTACACCTGCACAAGATGCCCGCTTGCCCCTACCAGAAAAGTTTGGAGGAGATCGCAAAAGATTTAGGGGTTTCCTAAATCAATGCCGTTTGCACTTCATGATGTTACCTCACCGATTTCCATCTGAAAGAGAGAAGGTGGGATTTATTTCCTCCCTATTCAAAGATGAAGCCCTGGCTTGGGGCTCCCCTCTTCTAGAACAGGACAGTCCTGTCTTGGGTAATCTAAATAACTTTCTTGAGGCCATGTGCCTAGTGTTTGATGACCCAAATCGATATGCTACAGCAGAAGCCACTCTCCTTCATTTGCATCAAGGGAGCCGCTCTGTGGCTGAATATGCTGCTGAATTCAGACAGTGGGTTGCTGATACTACCTGGAACCAATCAGCCCAGAGGTTCCACTTCAGAAAAGGTCTCTCAGAAGCTATAAAAGATGAGCTAGATCGTGTTGATCTTCCTGCTGGACTTTGATGCATTTGTGCGTTTGGCTATCCGTATTGATAGAAGACTGTCTGAAAGAAGATTGGAAAGACAGGGCTCTTTTAGACCAAGTGCTACTCCTATTTCCTATTCAAGAATTTCTACTCCGACTCCACAAACACCTACAGACTCTGAGCCAGAGGATATGCAGGTAAATCTAATAAGAGGGCCATTATCCAATGAAAAAAAACAGTGGAAACGCACTCACAATTTATGCCTGTATTGTGGTAGTGCAGGGCACTATGCCATCAATTGCCCTAGCAAATCCAAAAGAACAATAGCTATGGCGGCTGAGGGTGCACAAATTCGACACCAATCCCAGATTTCAGATCAACTGGATTCTGTCACACAACCCTTGTTTTCTCTGGCTCATGGTGAAGAGGGTATGTTGACTCAACATCCTCATTTTGTGGTGCCTATCACGATACAATGTGGGGATCGTAAAATTTCAACTACAGCTGTGATAGATTCTGGAGCAGGCGGAAACTTTATGGACATTAAATTTGCAGCAGAAAATAGAATTCAGTCTATCCCTAATTCTTCACCTGTGTTAATGGAGACAGTAGACGGTTCTCCACTTACGTCAGGCCCGGTTACACATGAGACTGTGCCCTTAAAGTTGACTCTGGAAGAGAATCACCATGAGGCTATATCTTTCCACCAAATGTCCTCAACACAGTTTCCAGTGATTTTGGGGGTACCTTGGCTTGCTCTACATAAACCACAGATTAATTGGAAGATCAGAACTTTGTCCTTTCCTGCTTAATGAATTGTCAACCCTCTAAGGTAACACCTGTTGCCACAACAATTAATGAAATGGTTGCTACAAACTTGACTAAGCTTCCTCTACAATATTGGGATTTTGCAGATGTCTGTGATAAGAATAATGCTGATCAGCTTCCACCCCACAGGCCTTATGATTGCCCATTAGAGCTGTTACCTGGGGCTGCTATCCCATTTGGCCGTATAGATTCCCTTTCTGAGCCTGAATTGAAAGCTCTTTGTGAATACATACAAGAAAATCTTGCCAAAGGCTTTATTCGACCATCTACTTCTCCAGCAGGAGCTCCTATATTCTTTGTAGAAAAGAAAGATGGCAGCCTACGGCCATGCGTTGATTACAGGGACATTAATAACATCACTGTTAAAAACCGCTACCCCTTGCCTCTCATTCCTGAACTTTTAGAGAGACTTCGCTCAGCTAAAATATTTACGAAGCTTGATCTTCGGGGGGCATATAATCTGGTTCGCATAAGACCAAATGATGAATGGAAAACAGCTTTCAGAACCAGGTACGGGCATTACGAATATCTAGTAATGTAATTTGGGCTGTGTAATGCCCCTGCAACTTTCCAGCATCTTATCAATGATGTACTACGAGATCTCCTGGATCAGTTTGTTGTGGCATATTTGGATGATATCCTAATATTTTCTGATAATCTTGAAAACCACAGAAAACAGGTCCGTATAGTTCTGGAGCGCCTTCGTACCCACCACCTATACATTAAACTGGAAAAATGTGAGTTTGAACAAACAGAAATTAAATTCCTGGGGTATGTAATAATTCCTAAAGGTTTAAGTATGGACGCAAGTAAAATTAAAGCTGTGCTGGACTGGCCCTTCCCCAAGAATGAAAAAGATATTCAGAGATTTGTGGGGTTTGCCAATTTTTACAGGCGTTTCATTAAGAATTTCTCTGCCGTTATTACACCGATCACTGAACTTACTCGTAAAGGGACTCCTTTTCAGTGGTCCGATAAGGCTGATACTGCATTTTCCCGATTAAAGACTCTGTTTACATCTGCCCCCGTCCTGGTACATCCTCAGCCGGAATTACCATTTATTGTGAAAATTGATGCTTTTGATTCAGCTGTTGGTGCTATACTGTCTCAAAGGACTGGACCTAAGATGCTGTTACATCCTTGTGCCTTCTATTCCTGCCAGATGGTGCCAGCAGAAGGAAACTATGACATAGGAAATAAAGAACTATTGGCTATAAAAGCTGCCTTCACCGAATGGAGACATCTCTTGGAGGGAGCTACCCATCCAATTACTGTCCTCACAGATCACAAAAATCTGGAATGTATTTGATCAGCTAAGAGACTGTCAGCCAGACAAGCACGCTGATCCCTATTCTTCTCGAGGTTTAATTTTTTGGTTACATACCGTCCTGGCTCCAAGAATGGTAAGGCGGATGCCTTGTCTAGAATAGCTGACCCCCTCCATACTACCGTAACCAAGACCACATCTTGCCCAAGGATATATTTATAGGAGTCACATTTCCTTCTGATCTGATGTCTCGCATTAAAAAGGGCTACGCTGAAGATCAAGTTCTTCGTGATCCTCCTCGTGATCTCCATATGACGATGCTTAATGGGTTTTGGATTTTTCAACAACGTCTGTTTGCTCCGGAGTCAGTGCGGCTGGACCTTTTACATCTCTACCATGACTCAAAACCAGCAGGTCATCCAGGAATCTGAAAGACACAAGAGCTACTCACCCGATCCTTTTGGTGGCCCAAGTATTATGAGGATGTTAAGAAGTATGTGTCCTCTTGTGATGTATGTGCCAGACATAAGACTCCTCGCTCATCCCCTGTTGGCTTGCTTCAGCCTCTTCCGATTCCTCATCGTCCCTGGTGATCTATATCCATGGACTTTATTGTGGAACTACCTCCCTCTAAGGAACACACTACAATTCTTGTTGTTGTGGACAGGTTAACTAAGATGGGTCATTTCATACCAGCTCGTGGTCTCCCTTCAGCTAAACAGACGGCTGACCTGGTTATTCGGGAAATATTTCGCTTGCATGGAGTGCCTGATGAAGTAGTTTCTGACAGGGGAGTGCAGTTTACATCTCGTTTTTGGAAACATTTTTGTTCTAATATAGGTATTAATGTAAATCTGTCGTCAGCTTTTCATCCGCAAAGTAATGGACAGACTGAGCGAACCAACCAGACTTTGGAGTAATATTTGCGGTGCTATATTAGTTACCTGCAGGATGACTGGCTGGATTTTCTACCCACGGTGGAGTTTGCCTATAACAATGCCCAACACTGCTCCACTTCTTTGAGCCCATTTTTTGCCAACTATGGTTACCATCCAACCTTTCTAGTGAGTCTCCCAATTACTACTTCCATTCCTGCAGTCTCTGATCGGCTAACCACCTTACGAGATTCCCAAGACCTGTTGAAGGAGACTCTTTCAAAGGCTCAGGAATGTTACAAGAGAGCTGCTGATAGGCATAGAACGGAGGCCCCAGTTTATCATGTTGGTGACAAGGTTTGGCTGTCAACAAGGAATCTTAAGCTTAAGGTTCCTTCTCATAAATTGGGTCAGAGGTTCATTGGACCTTTTGAGATCATCGCTCAGATCAATGCTGTCACTTTTCGTTTGCAACTTCCAGATTCCATGAGAATACATCTGGTGTTTCACGTTGCACTGCTGAAACCTTTCCATGTCAACACTTTCCCTGGCCGAGCCCTGCCTGCCCCACCTCCAGTCCTCGGGGATGGTGAGGATGAATACGAGGTGGAGAAAATTCTGGACTCCAGGATCTTCCACCACAAGCTTCAGTATCTGGTCCGCTGGAAAGGCTATGGTGAGGAGGAATGTTCGTGGGAATCAGTGGACAATATTCACGCTTCTGATCTCCTTCAGTCCTTTCATGTGCAGTACCCTGCTAAACCGGGTAATAGGGCATCCAGAGGCTGCACCTATAGAGGCGGGGGTAATGTGAGGAATTGACTCTGCTGGGTTTTGAACCCTGGTCCCCAGGCTACTGAACCTCTTCCCTACCACTGCGCCAGCCTGCCTTTGTGAATTTCATTGAGATCTGATAACCTTGACTCTGCTAGCAATAGTATCAGTGCCTAAGTCTCTTCAGCTGTGCCTGGCCAGGTGTCTGGTCCTTGGCCTATATAAAGCACTTCCTGTCAATGTACCTTGCCAGATTATTGTGGTTCCTGTTCCCTTCAATAAAGCTTGTTCCTGTTTCACCTACAACTTGCTGAATTGGATTATTGCTGACCTAGGCTGCTGGTCTCCAAAACCTTGTGATTCCTATATCATTACACCCCCTCTATGCTGGGGGTCCCCATCGGGACCCCTGAAGTGTACCCACATTAACCCCTTGCTGCAGGGGTCCATAGGGACCCCGCAGCCCCCCACATTAACCCCTTGCAGCAGGGGTCCCCGATCGGCACCGATCGCGACCCCGCTGCATTTACATTTTTTTATTTCCCACCTTGCAGGTCCTTAAAGGACCGTAAAGGTCCTAAAAGGACTCTCACTAAAAAATATTAACCCCAGGCAACTCAAATTAACCCCGTCACTCATGGGGGTCAATACAGAACCCCATAAGGCCTTAAATAACCCCATCACTCATGGGGTTCAATACAGACCCCCATAAGCACAATAATTAACCCTATAACTCATGGGGGTCAATACAGACCTCCATAAGCCAATAATTAACACTATAATTCATGGGGGTCAATACAGACCCCCATAAGCACTTTATTAACCCTATAACTCATGGGGGTCAATACAGACCCCCAAAAGCCAATAACCAACCCTGTCACTCATGAGGGTCAATACAGACCCCCATAAGCACTTAATTAACCCCATAACTCATGGGGGTCAATACAGACCCCCATAAGCCAATAATTAACCCTATAACTCATGGGGGTCATTACAGACCCCTTTAAGCCAATAATTAACCCTCTAACTCATGGGGGTCAATACAGAACCCCATAAGCCAATAATTAACCCTCTAACTCATGGGGGTCAATACAGAACCCCATAAGCCAATAATTAACCCCATCAGTCCCATAAGGAAATATTATGACCCTTATGGGGCTGTTAAAACCCTAACATTAACCACATAAGTGCCATGACGGTCAACAAGGACCATCATGACACTAACTACAAGCACTACACTATAACCCCCAACAAACCATTAAATCTAAACTAAACCCCCTCTATACTAATCTATTAACACTAACAATACCTACCTACACTACCTACCCCCTAATAAACCCCCCACCATTCTAATTACAAAAAATAAAAAAAAACTACCTTACAGAAAATAAAAAGAACCTTCCGTATATACTCGAGTATAAGCCGAGTTTTTTAGCCCTTTTTTTAAGGCAAAAAAAGGGCCCCCTCGGCTTATACTCGAGTCACTCTCCTCCCGTGTCTCTCTAACCCCCCGTGTGTCTCTCTAATCCCCCGTTTGTCTCTCTACCCCCCCGTGTGTCTCACTACCCCCCGTGTGTCTTTCCCTCCCCCCTCCTCAACGTAAACCCCCCTCAACCCCCCTCCTCCACCTAAACCAGCCTAAATACCTCCCCCCTCTCCCCTCACTTACCTGCTTGTGCTCCGGCCTCCGCTCCTTGACCCGGCGCCGGTGCGCGGTATATGCTAATGACACTGCGCACATGTGATGTCACATGCGCGCCAGCGCCGGGGTCAAGGAGCGAAGGCCGGAGCACAAGCAGGTAATTGAGGGGAGAGGGGGGAGGTGTTTAGGTGGAGGAGGGGGGTTGAGGAGGGTTTAGGTTCAGGAAGGGGGTTGAGGAGGGAGGTTGGGGTTGATGGGGATTGACGGGGGAGGTTGAAGGGGGTTGAGGTTGAGGAGGTTGGTTGGGGTTGAGGGGGGTTGAGGTTGAGGAGGGAGGTTGAGGTTGGGGGGTTGAGGAGGGGGTTGAGGATGGGGGGGTTGAGGAGGGAGGATGAGGAGGGAGGTTGAGGATGAGGAGGAGGGGTTGAGGATGGGGGGTTGAGGAGAGAGGATGAGGATGGGGGGGTTGAGGAGGGAGGTTGAGGAGGGGGGGTTGGGGTTGAGGGGGTGTTGAGGTTGAGTAGGGGGTTGAGGATGAGGATTGGGGAGTTGAGGAGTAAGGATGAGGATGGGGGGCTTGAGGAGGGGGTTGAGGATGGGGGGTTGAGGATGAGGAGGAGGGGTTGAGGAGGGGGTTGAGGAGGAAGGTTGAGGATGGGGGGTTGAGGAGGGGGTTTAGGAGGAAGGTTTAGGGCGGGGTTGAGGATGAGGAGGGAGGTTGAGGATGAGGAGGAGGGGTTGAGGATGGGAGGTTGAGGAGAGAGGATGAGGATGGGGGGTTGAGGAGGGAGGTTGAGGAGGGGGGTTGAGGTTGAGGGGGGTTGAGGTTGAGGAGGGGGTTGAGGATAAGGATGGGGTTTGAGGAGGGAGGATGAGGATGGGGGTTGAGGATGGGGGGTTGAGGAGGGAGGTTGAGGATGGGGGGTTGAGGATGAGGAGGAGGGGTTGAGGAGGGGGGTTGAGGTAGAGGAGGGAGGTTGAGGATGGGGGGTTGAGGATGAGGATGGGGGGGTTGAGGAGGAAGGTTGAGGAGGGGGTTGAGGAGGGAGGTTGAGGAGGGGGTTGAGGAGGGGGGTTTAGCATGAGGAGGGAGGATGAGGATGAGGTGGAGGGGTTGAGGATGGAGGGTTGAGGAGAGAGGATGAGGATGGGGGGGTTGAGGAGGGGGGTTGGGGTTGAGGGGGGGTTGAAGTTGAGGAGGGGGTTGAGGATGGGGGGTTGAGGAGGGAGGATGAGGAGGGGCTTGCGGAGGGGGTTGAGGATGGGGTGGTTGAGGAGGGAGGTTGAGGAAGGGGTTGAGGATGGGGGGTTGAGGATGAGGAGTAGGGTTTGAGGAGGGGGGTTGAGAAGGGTGGTTGAGGATGGCGGGTTGAGGATGAGGGGTTGAGGATGGGGGTTGAGGAAGGGGTTGAGGATGAGAAGGAGGGGTTGAGGATGGGGGGTTGAGGATGGGGGGTTGAGGAGGGAGGTTGAGGAGGGGGTTGAGGATGAGGAGGGAGGTTGAGGATGAGGAGGGAGGTTGAGGAAGAGGAGGGAGGTTGAGGATGAGGAGGGAGGTTGAGGAGGGTGATAAGGGAGGGGGGAAGAGACACAGGGAAGGGAGAGAGGAGAAGAGACACGGAGAGAGAGGGGGACACAGAGGGCACAAGAGGGACAAAGGGGGCAGCACATTTCCCACCCTCGGCTTATACTCGAGTCACTCATTTTACCCAGTATTTTGTGGTAAAATGGGTGCCTCGGCTTATACTCGGGTCGGCTTATACTCGAGTATATACAGTAAGTCACCAAAAATAAAAAACCTACATTACAGAAAATAAAAAAATACAATACACTCCCCCCCTACAGAAAAAAAAAATTACACACCTGTAAAGGAAAGACAGACATACACAATACATACATACATACAATACAATACATACAATACAAATAATATACAACACCCCCTATCTATCTAACATACAATCTATTTAATGTACAATAAATCCTAACTACAGTGGATATAAAAAGTCTACACACCCCTATTAAAATGTCAGGGTTCTGTGCTGTAAAAAAAATGAGACAAAGATAAATCATTTCAGAACTTTTTCCACCTTTATTGTGACCTATAAACTGTACAACTCAATTGAAAAACAAACTGAAATCTTTTAGGTAGAGGGAAGAAAAAATATAAAAATAAAATAATATTGTTGCATAAGTATGCACACCCTTAAACTCATACTTTGTGAAAGCACCTTTTGATTTTATTACAGCACTCTTTTTGGGTATGAGTCTATCAGCATGGCACATTTTGACTTGGCAAGATTTGCCCACTCTTCTTTGCAAAAACACTCCAAATCTGTCAGATTGCGAGAGCATCTCCTGTGCATAGCCCTCTTCAGATCACCCCACAGATTTTCAATCGGATTCAGGTCTGGGCTCTGGCTGGGCCATTCCAAAACTTTAATCTTCTTCTGGTGAAGCCATTGCTTTGTTGATTTGGATGTATGCTTTGGGTCGTTGTCATGCTTAAAGATGAAGTTCCGCTTCATGTTCAGCTTTCTAGCAGAAGCCTGAAGGTTTTGTGCCAATATTGACTGGTATTTGGAACTGTTCATAATTCCCTCTATCTTAACTAAGGCCCCAGTTCCAGCTGAAGAAAAACAGCCCCAAGGCATGATGCTGCCACCACCATGCTTCACTGTGGGTATGGTATTCTTTTGGTGATGTGCAGTGTTGTTTTTGCGCCAAACATATCTTTTGGAATTATGGCCAAAAAGTTCAACCTTGGTTTCATCAGACCATAACACCTTTTCCCACATGCTTTTGGGAGACTTCAGATGTGTTTTTGCAAAATGTAGCCTGACTTGAATGTTTTTCTTTGTAAGAAAAGGCTTTCGTCTTGCCACTCTACCCTATAGCCCAGACATATAAAGAATACTGGAGATTGTTGTCACATGTACCACACAGCCAGTACTTGCCAGATAGCTCCTTTAATGTTGCTGTAGGCCTCTTGGTAGCCTCCCAGACCAATTTTCTTCTCGTCTTTTCATAAATTTTGGAGGAAGCTCCAGTTCTTGGTAATGTCACTGTGGCGCCATATTTTCCCCACTTGATGATGTCTTCACTGTTCCATGGTATATCTAATGTCTTGGAAATTCTTTTGTACCCTTCTCCTGACTGATACCTTTTAACAATGAGATCCCCCTGATGCTTTGGAAGCTCTCTGTGGACCATGGCTTTTGCTGTGGGATGCGACTAAGAAAATTTCAGGAAAGACCAACTAGAGCAGATGAACTTTATTTGGGGTTAATCAGAGGCACTTTAAATGATGGCAGGTGTATGCTGACTCCTATTTAACACGATTTGGAATGTGATTGCTTAATTCTGAACACAGCTACATCCCCAGTTATAAGAGGGTGTGCAGACTTATGCAACCACATTATTTTTCTTTTTTCTTTTTCTTTCCTCCACCTAAAAGATTTCAGTTTGTTTTTCAATTGAGTTGTACACTTTATAGGTCACATTAAAGATTCTGAAATTATTTATATTTGTCTAATTTTTTTTACAGCACAGAAACCTGACATTTTAACAGGGATGTGTAGACTTTCTATATCCACTGTATATCAAATACATCCCCCTATCTATCTAATATACAATAAATCCTTACTACATACAGAAACCCTAGTACTAAGCTAAAATAAAATAATAAAAATCCTAACTACATACACAAACACTGATTGGGTGAAGACATCTGCTCATTCTCATTGGCAGACAACAGCCAATGAGAATGCGCAGATGTCTTCACCCAATCACTCCATGGGGGTGTATCCCATTGTGTTTTGCTGAAGGCATCTGCGCCTTGTGATTGGCTAACGCACCTGTCAATCTTTATTTGAACCAATCATGGTGGGATTTTGGGGTCTATCCCATCCTGATTGGCTCACACATTGACGACTTCTGATTGGCTGAAATTGATAGACAGCTTTTTCAGCCAATCAGAAGCCGCCATTGCCAATTTCCTTCTGGAAAAGGCTCTGGGAGGCTCATTAGCGTTGGGGAGGTCTGCGAGTGCAGACCTCCATTATTTTTTTTTTTTTTTTAGAGCGCAGATGGTTCCAGGGCCCAGCCGGGGCTGAAGAGGAGGAGGCCGGGGACATCGCGAGAAGGTAAGTTGAATGTATATTTATATGTTTATATTTTTATTTTATTTTTTGTGTATATGTTGTAGTCATGTAATGTGTTTTTTTTTAACAGAGCCGCACCAGAGAAGAAAAGAAGAAGGACGGGACATTCAGGAAAGGTGAGTAGAATATTTAGAATGTGTATAATGTTTATTTATTTTATGTTAATGTTTTGTATTAATTTTTTTATTTGTTTTACCCCTAGGTTGGTGCTTTGAAGGGACATCTTAAAGGTAAGTGGTCTTAATTGTTTTATTTTAGCTTCGAATTAGGGTTTGTGTATGTAGTTAGGATTTTAATTATTTTATTTTAGCTTAGTATTAGGTTTTCTTTATGTAGTTAGGATTTATTGTATATTAAATAGATTGTATGTTAGTGTAATGATAAAGGAATCACAAGGTTTTGGAGACCAGCAGCCTAGGTCAGCAATTATCCAATTCAGCAACTTGTAGGTGAAACAGAAACAAGCTTTATTAAAGGGAACAGGAACCACAATAATCTGGCAAGGTACAGAGACAGGAAGTGCCTTGTATAGGCCAAGGGCCAGACACCTGACCAGACACAGCTGAAGAGACTAGTCACTGATACTATTGCTAGCAGAGTCAAGGTTTATCAGATCTCAAGGAAATTCACAAAGGCAGGCTGGCGCAGTGGTAGGGAAGAGGTTCAAAACCCAGCAGAGTCAATTCCTCACATTACCCCCGCCTCTATAGGTGCAGCTTCTGGATGCCCTATTACCCGGTTTAACAGGGTACTGCACATGAAAAGACCGAAGAAGATCAGGAGCGTGAATATTGTCCACTGGTTCCCACGAACATTCCTCCTCACCATAGCCTTTCCAACGAACCAGATACTGAAGCTTGTTGCGGAAGATCCTGGAGTCCAGAATTTTCTCCACCTCGTATTCATCCTCACCATCCTCGAGGACTGGAGGTGGGGCAAGCAGGGCTCGGCCAGGGAGTGTTGTCATGGAAAGGTTTCAGCAGTGCAACGTGAAACACCAGATGTATTCTAATGGAATCTGGAAGTTGCAAACGAAAAGCGACAGCGTTGATCTGAGCGATGATCTCAAAAGGTCCCATGAACCTCTGACCCAATTTATGAGAAGGAACCCTAAGCTTAAGATTCCTTGTTGACAGCCAAACCTTGTCACCAACATGATAATCAGCAGCTCTCTTGTAACATTCCTGAGCCTCCAAAAGAGTCTCCTTCAACAGGTCTTGGGAATCTCGTAAGGTGGTTAGCCGATCAGTGACTGCAGGAATGGAAGTAGCAATTGGGAGACTCACTAGAAAGGTTGGATGGTAACCATAGTTGGCAAAAAATGGGCTCCGAGAAGTGGAGCAGTGTTGGGCATTGTAATGGGCAAACTCCACCGTGGGTAGAAAATCCAGCCAGTCATCCTGCAGGTAACTAATATAGCACCGCAAATATTGCTCTAAAGTCTGGTTGGTTCACTCAGTCTGTCCATTACTTTGTGGATGAAAAGCTGACGACAGATTTACATTAATACCTAGATTAGAGCAAAAATGTTTCCAAAAACGATATGTAAACTGCACTCCCCTGTCAGAAACTACTTCATCAGGCACTCCATGCAAGCGAAATATTTCCCGAATAACCAGGTCAGCCGTCTGTTTAGCTGAAGGGAGACCACGAGCTGGTATGAAATGACCCATCTTAGTTAACCTGTCCACAACAACAAGAATTGTAGTGTGTTCCTTAGAGGGAGGTAGTTCCACAATAAAGTCCATGGATATAGATCCCCAGGGACGATAAGGAATCGGATGAGGCTGAAGCAAGCCAACAGGGGATGAGCGAGGAGTCTTATGTCTGGCACATACATCACAAGAGGACACATACTTCTTAACATCCTCATAATACTTCAGCCGCCAAAAGGATCGGGCGAGTAACTCTTGTGTCTTTCGGATTCCTGGATGACCTGCTGGTTTTGAGTCATGGTAGAGATGTAAAAGGTCCGGTCGCACTGACTCCGGAGCAAACAGACGTTGTTGAAAAATCCAAAACCCATTATGCATCATCCTATGGAGATCACGAGGAGGATCACGAAGAACTTGATCTTCAGCGTAGCCCTTTTTAATGCGAGACATCAGATCAGAAGGAAATGTAACTCCAATAAATATATCCTCCGGCAAGATGGTGGTCTTGGTTACGGTAGTAAGGAGGGGGTCAGCTATTCTAGACAAGGCATCCGCCTTACCATTCTTGGAGCCAGGACGGTATGTAACCAAAAAATTAAACCTCGAGAAGAATAGGAACCAGCGTTCTTGTCTGGCTGACAGTCTCTTAGCTGATTAAATACATTCCAGATTTTTGTGCTCTGTGAGGACTGTAATTGTATGGGTAGCTCCCTCCAAGAGATGTCTCCATTCGGTGAAGGCAGCTTTTATAGCCAATAGTTCTTTTTTTCCTATGTCATAGTTTCTTTCTGCTGGCACCATCTGGCGGGAATAGAAGGCACACGGATGTAACAGCATCTTAGGTCCAGTCCTTTGAGACAGTATAGCACCAACAGCTGAATCAGAAGCATCAACTTCCACAATAAATGGTAATTCCGGCTGAGGATGTACCAGGACGGGCAGATGTAAGCAGAGTCTTTAATCGGGAGAATGCGGTATCAGCCTTATCGGACCACTGAAAAGGAGTCCCTTTACGTGTAAGTTCAGTGATCGGTGTAATAACGGCAGAGAAATTTTTAATGAAACGCCTGTAAAAATTGGCAAACCCCACAAATCTCTGAATATCTTTTTCATTCTTGGGGATGGGCCAGTCCAGCACAGCTTTAATTTTACTTGCGTCCATACTTAAACCTTTAGGAGTTATTACATACCCCAGGAATTTAATTTCTGTTTGTTCAAACTCACATTTTTCCAGTTTAATGTATAGGTGGTGGGTACGAAGGCACTCCAGAACTATACAGACCTGTTTTCTGTGGTTTTCAAGATTATCAGAAAATATTAGGATATCATCCAAATATGCCACAACAAACTGATCCAGGAGATCTCGCAGTACGTCATTGATAAGATGCTGGAAAGTTGCAAGGGCATTACAAAGCCCAAATGGCATTACTAGATATTCGTAATGCCCGTACCTGGTTCTGAAAGCTGTTTTCCATTCATCATTTGGTCTTATGCGAACCAGATTATATGCCCCCCGAAGATCAAGCTTCGTAAATATTTTAGCCGAGCGAAGTCTCTCCAAAAGTTCAGGAATGAGAGGCAAGGGGTAGCGGTTTTTAACAGTGATGTTATTAATGTCCCTGTAGTCAACGCATGGCCTTAGGCTGCCATCTTTCTTTTCTACAAAGAATATAGGAGCTCCTGCTGGAGAAGTAGATGGTCGAATAAAGCCTTTGGCAAGATTTTCTTGTATGTATTCACGAAGAGCTTTCAATTCAGGCTCAGAAAGGGAATATATACGGCCAAATGGGATAGCAGCCCCGGGTAACAGCTCTATTGAGCAATCATAAGGCCTGTCAGGTGGAAGCTGATCGGAATTCTTCTTATAACAGACATCTGCAAAATCCCGATATTGTAGAGGAAGCTTAGTTAAGTTTGTAGCAACCATTTCATTAACTGTTGTGGCAACAGGTGTTACCTCAGAGGGTTGACAATTCATTAAGCAGTGTTCTGAAGGAAAGGACAAAGTTCTGGTCTTCCAATCAATCTGTGGTTTATGCAGAGCAAGCCAAGGTACCCCCAAATTCACTGGAAACTGTGTTTAGGAAATTAGGTGGAAAGATATAGCCTCATGGTGATTCGCTTCCAGACTCAACTTTAAGGGCACAGTCTCGTGTGTAACCGGGCCTGACGTAAGTGGAGAACCGTCTACTTTCTACATTAACACAGGTGAAGAATTAGGGATAGACTGAATTCTATTTCCTGCTGCAAATTTGATGTTTATAAAGTTTCCGCCTGCTCCAGAATCTATCATAGCAGTAGTTGAAATTTTACGATCCCCACATTGCAACCTGATAGGCACCACAAAATGAGGATGTTGAGTCAACATACCCTCTTCACCATGAGCCAGAGAAAACAAGGGTTGTGTGACAGAATCCAGTTGATCAGAAATCTGGGATTGGTGTCGAATCTGTGCACCCTCAGCCGCCATAGCTATTGTTCTTTTGGATTTGCTAGGGCAATTGATGGCATAGTGCCCTGCACTACCACAATACGGGCATAAATTGTGAGTGCGTCGCCACTGTTTTTCTTCATTGGATAATGGCCCTCTTATTAGATTTACCTGCATAGCCTCAGGCTCAGAGTCTGTAGGTGTTTGTGGGGTCAGAGTAGCAATTCTTGAATAGGAAATAGGAGTAGCACTTGGTCTAAAAGAGCCCTGTCTTTCAACTCTTCTTTAAGAAAGTCTCCGATCAATACGGATAGCCAAACGCACAAATGCATCAAAGTCAGCAGGAAGATCAACACGAGCTAGCTCATCTTTTATAGCTTCTGAGAGACCTTTTCTGAAGTGGAACCTCTGGGCTGAATGGTTCCAGGTAGTATCAGCAACCCACTGTCTGAATTCAGCAGCATATTCAGCCACAGAGCGCCTCCCTTGATGCAAATGAAGGAGAGTGGCTTCTGCTGTAGCACATCGATTGGGGTCATCAAAAACTAGGCACATGGCCTCAAGAAAGTCATTTAAATTACCCAAGACTGAACTTTCCTTTTCCAGAAGAGGGGAGCCCCAAGCCAGGGCTGCATCTTTGAATAGGGAGAAAATAAATCCCACCTTCTCTCTTTCAGATGGAAAACAGTGAGGTAACATCATGAAGTGCAAACGGCATTGAATCAGGAAACCCCTAAATCTTTTGTGATCTCATCCAAACTTTTCTGGTAGGGGCAAACGGGCATCTTGTGCAGGTGTAACAGTAGCAGCCACAACATCACGTGCCCTGTAGCTGGTATACTCACTGTGCATTGACTGAACTTTATTTTGCAGTTCAGCTACCTGGTCCTGCAGCACTTGAATGGTCTGTGCCTGGGTCTGCACAGTTCTTGGAGTAAAAGCAACCTGATGGGCCAATGCAGAATCTGACCCGGCGGTCTCCATGAAAGGGCCAGATTATTCTGTAATGATATAGGTATCACAAGGTTTTGGAGACCAGCAGCCTAGGTCAGCAATGATCCAATTCAGCAAGTTGTAGGTGAAACAGGAACAAGCTTTATTGAAGGGAACAGGAACCACAATAATCTGGCAAGGTACATAGACAGGAAGTGACTTATATAGGCCAAGGACCAGACACCTGACCAGACACAGCTGAAGAGACTAGTCACTGATACTATTGCTAGCAGAGTCAAGGTTTATCAGATCTCAAGGAAATTCACAAAGGCAGGCTGGTGCAGTGGTAGGGAAGAGGTTCAGAAGCTTGGGGACCAGGGTTCAAAACCCATCAGAGTCAATTCCTCACAGTTAGATAGATAGGGGGTATTGTATGTATTGTAATGTATTGTATGTATGTATTGTGTATGTCTGTCTTTCCTTTTCAGGTGAGTAATGTATTTAGTTTTTCTGTAGTGGGGGCGGGGTTATAAAGTATTTTTTTATTTTCTGTAATGTAGTTTTTTTTATTTTTGGTGACTTTCATTTTTTATTTTCTGTAATGTAGGTTTTTTATTTTTTGGTGACTTATGTTTTTTATTTTCTGTAAGGTATGTTTTTTTTATTTTTGGCTACTTCGTTATTTTTATTTTCTGTAAGGTAGGTTTTTTTATTTTTTGTAATTACAGTGGTGGGGGGGGGTATTAGGGGGTAGGTAGTGTAGGTAGGTAGTGTAAATGTTAATAGATTAGTGTAAAATGTCTTTTTTATGAAGTGGTGCCCAAAATTGTACTCCATATTCCAAATGAGGGCGTACTAGAGATTTGTATAGTGGCAGAATTATATTTGCTTCCCTGGCTTCTATACCCTTCTTAATACATGCTAATATTTTATTTGCCTTTGCAGCTGCTGCTTGGCTTTTAGCACTGTTACCTAGGTGGTTGTCCACAAGCACTCCCAAATCCCTTTCAATATGTGATACACCTAGATTTGCTCCATTAAGATTATAAATTGCATGGCTATTTTTCCTTCCCAGATGCATAACTTTACATTTATTCCTATTAAATCTCATCTGCCATTTAGATGACCATTCCTCAATTTTATGTAAATCCCTTTGGAGGGAAAGCACATCATTATCTGATTTAATTACCTTGCACAACTTCGTGTCATCAGCGAAAATGGAGACACTACACTCCAATCCTACCTCTAAGTCATTAATAAATATGTTAAAAAGGAGAGGACCTAATACTGAACCCTGAGGAACCCCACTTACCACATTAGTCCAATCGGAGTATGTTCCATTTACAACAACCCTTTGCTTCCTGTCTTTTAGCCAGTTCTCAATTCATGAGCAGATATTTACTGCAACTCCTGTATCTCTTAGTTTGCACAATAGTCCCCCATGTGGCACTGTATCAAAAGCCTTTGCAAAATTCAAAAAGACTACATCCACGGGGTTGCCTTGATCCAGGTTCCTACTAACCTCCTCATAGAAACTAATTATATATGTTTGACATGACCTATCCCTCATAAATCCATGTTGACTCCTACTTATAATCCTGTTCAAATATACATATTCTAGTACATTATACCTTATTAACCCTTCTAAAAGCTTCCCCACTACAGAAGTGAGGCTCACTGGTCTATAATTCCCCAGATTTGCTATTGCTCCCTTTTTAAATATAGGTATCACATCTGCTGTTTTCCAGTCATCTGGTGGAGACCCTGTGTTGAGTGAATATTGAAAAATGTAATATAATGGTTTGGCTATTACAGAACCCAGTTCCCTTAGTACTCTTGGATGTATTCCATCAGGACCCGGGGCTTTATTAACATTTATTTTTCCAACCTCTTTTGGATTACTTCCTGTGTTAACCAATTATTTGGCAAAGTTAGTATTGCCCCATTATGTTGCTGTGTCCCAACCACTGGTACCTCCCTTGTGTATACCGAAGAAAATAACCTATTTAGCTCATCTGCCTTTTCCTGGTCACTAATTTTCAGATGGCCTGTGTGTAACGGAACCCATCACTGTTTTACCCTGTTTTATGGTTATTTAATTCTTATGGTTAAAATATGATCACATTGCTGTACTGTAGATATGTTGTTTTATGTTCTACAGAATATATTGGCTCAGACTATTACAGCTACTAGGCTAATAGATAATCCTATTACAGAGACTCCTCATAAGATAAGGAAGTCTATTGTATAAAGTGTTTTCATTATGAGACATAGAACAAAGAGAAGTATAATCTGATCAATGTCTGATTGTATCAAAGTAGCCAGGTAGCCTCAGGGAGGTGTGACCACACCTATTGTCTCTCTATGTGTATTGTGTGGCCAAATATGGGGGATGTGTATTGCCTGTGGAAAGAGGTGTATATATATTTCTGCATAACAAAATAAAGACAGTATTCTTTGACTCCCAATTGAGTGTCGTACAATATGGGTGGTCTGGGCTTGTGAGACTTCAGCGCTTCTTGGATATTTTACTGTATACCAGCGGAGATACTGGACTTCGTGTTCCAACTCCGTTACACTCTGTCACATTGTAATGTTCCTATAACTTCCTTCATCGCCTTCTTCCCATTAATATACTTAAAAAATGTTTTAGGGTTAGTTTTACTCTCTTTTGCAATTAATTTTTCATTTTCTATTTTAGCCAGTCTAATCAGGCTTTTGCTGCCTTGGTGATTTCCTTGTACTCTCGTAAAGCAGTCTCTGTCCCCTCTTGTTTGTATAATTTAAATGCCTGTTTTTTACTCAGTATCTTGATCTTTAAATCATTGTTAAGCCACATTGGATGGGATTTACTCCTTTTACTTTTTTCCCATGTGGTATATGCCGATGTGTATGAATATTTAGTAAGGATTTAAATGTTGTCCATTTATGTTCAGTATTTTTACCTGCCAGTTCTCTGTCCCAGTCTATACTTTGTATTGCTGCCCTTAGACCGTTAAAATCTGCCCTTCTAAAATTAGGAGTTTTTGTTGGCCCCTTAAAATTTTGTTTTTTTTTATTCAATCTCAAACCAGACTGTGTTGTGATCACTGTTTCCCAAAGGTTGCCCTATTCCAACATTTGGTACTATATCAATATTATTTGTGATGACTAAATCTAAGATAGCCTCATTTCTAGTAGGCTCTTATATAACCTGAGCCAGATAATGATCCCTGAGTGTACTCAAGAACCTGCTCCCCTTAGCTGAACTGCTGGTCTCATTTATCCAGTTTATTTCAGGGTAATTAAAATCTCCCATTATTAGAACTTGCCCATGCTTAGCTGCATTTCCAATCTGTAACAATAATTTTATTTCCTCACTTTCAGCTATATTTATAGCATACTCCTACTAATATTCTTTTGGAATTTGCTGCTCCGCTATTGAACTCTACCCACAAACATTCAGCTTTATCACTAGTTCAGCCATAAATATCTTCTCTGACTATAGGCTTAAATTCAGGCTTAACATACAGACAAATCCCTCCTCCTCATTTACCATTGCCTCTATCTTTCCTAAATAGGTTTTAACCATCTAGATTAACAGTCCAGTCATGAGATTCATCCCACCATGTTTCGGTAATGCCTATTAAATCCCATTTTTCATTAATTGCTAATAATTCTAACTCTCCCATTTTTCCTGGCAAGCTTCTGGCATTAGCAAGCATACACCGTATGTTAAAAGTCTGTAGATCGGAAGTGCCTGCCACTGTACTTGAATTAATTAGTACTACCTCCCTATTGACTATACTACCCCTCCCCCATCTCCTCCCCAATAAGTTGTTAATTCATCCCTTATACCCTCTACACTTTCTACCCCATTACTTATATCTAGTCCCTCCCCCCCACCTACTAGTTTAAAAAAACTCCTCCAGCCTTTCTACCATCCTATCCCCTAGTACAAAAGCTCCCTCATCATTAAGGTGGAACCCATCCCTGCTGTAGAGATTGTACTGAAGTGAGAAGTCAGCCCAGTGCTCTAAAAACCCAAACCCCTCCTTAGTGCACCACATCTTTAGCCACGCATTAACCTCCCTAAGCTCCTTCTGCCACTTTGGGCTAGCACGTGGCACTGGTAGTATCTCAGAAAATACTACCTTGGTGGTCCTTCCCTTCAGCTTATTACCTAGTTCTCTAAAATCATTCCTTAGGACACTCCATCTTCCACTAACTTTGTCATTGGTACCAATATGTACCAAGACCATCGGTTCATTTCCAGCCCCTCCCAATAATTTGTCTTCCTGATCCACAACGACGAACCCGAGCACCCGGGAGACAGCAAACTGTTCGATTGCTGGGATCTGGGTGACAAATCACCCTGTCTACCTTCCTAATAATAGAGTCCCCTACAACCAAAACCTGTCTGTTACTCTGCCTATTCTGCCCTCCCTCTCCAGTAGAGCTGTTCTTCCGGCTGTTAAAGGGAACAGCTCTATCTGGCATTGCCATTCCTGAATGGACATCCCCAACAGTTTCACTCAATCTGTCAAATCTGTTGGTGTTTTCCAACTCAGAACCGGCCTGCCACCTCCTGTTCCCCCTGATTCCCCTTGTAACTGTAACCCAGCTACCTCCCTGGACATCCTCACTAGCCCCAGCTCCACCCTCCATGCTATTCCCAGCTAAACTGTGTTAAGTGAGCAACAACTCCCTTTCCAGTGGAGCAATATCACTAAGTGGTGCAATTCTCCGCTCCAGATCTCCATCTGAGCTTCCAGAGAGGCAACATGCTCACACCTCTCACAGGAGGTATGGACCCTGGATCATCTGTTCCAGTATTGCATACATATGACAGGATGTACACTGAGTGAGGTCGCCACTGGACTGACTGAATAATACATTATTATTATTGTCTACAAAATTTCAGTGGGAAAAATAAAGGATATAAAATAACTAGCGACTTTCCCGTCAAAAAATGACGGTCAATAAAAATTAAATGTTGTGAAATTTGTTTGCGACACAAAATGAGTCAGCTACATTTGTCCCTTTTTTTTTTTCTAAAAATAAAAACACATTCATTTTTTTTACTTTTTATTTTTTTAAATTTCAACTTATATTTCACCACCATGAAAGTTTGTAACATGCAACTTGTATATTAAACATTCGTTCAACATTTTGTTAACAATACTAACACTTTTCAATACATATTTATCACTAAGTAACTGCGGACTATATTAACTTAGAGTAAGTAAATTGTTTTAACAATAAGTTGCTTTTTATCATTTGTAACATTTTTGTTAAACTCTTGTTAAACTAAATTAGCATTGAATCCAGAGGAAGGCAAACAATAAAAAAAACCCTATTGAAACTTGTCCAGTTGTATCAAAGAGGGAAAATAATTAATTCCTTCCTGACCCCATTAACTGGCAATCGGATTTTTCCCTGAATCAATACTTTGTCTTTAAATAATACATTTCCAATTATTATGAAATGCTTCAACTTTATACTAACAATACATGTTTGACTATACCACATATATATTTAACAAACTTTTTTAAAAATCCAAAAAACACATATTTAACATCTGAAATTGTAACATCAAACAATAACATTTAACTCTTGTAAATCCTGAAAAATTCAGTTAATTGTTTTGTGGGGCCAATCATGTTAATATGAAACTTTGAACCCATTCCAATCTGTTTAAGGATATTTTACTGTTGTTTTTGTTGTTATTTTTATTTTTACAGTTTGTCCATTCTGCAAATATCACATAGATTTTCATAAGTGAAATAGTGGTCCCCTATTTAAAGAGTCCCAGAGTACTTCAATTTTGTCATGGAAGTCAAACCCCTGTTCTGAATGTTTTTTTGTCCATTGTTTAGCTGTTTTACTTGAAATATTGTTTTTGTGCAATCATATTGAGTACCATAAAATGTTGACATTAAAATGAAACCATTGTCCTCTATCTTTCCAACACCTCATAGTAGACAATGTTTTTGGTGTAAACACATCCATCATCCAATAAATGACCTTGATTTTCGTTTTCTTCAACATGCACTTTAATTTCTTTTGGATTAGTGCACCTTGAAAAAGCCACATAGAGTTGTCCATGTGCAAAAACTGGTTCCTTTAAAAAAATCCCAACCGACTTAAAAGTTTGTCCTTGGGATTTATTGATGGTCATGGCAAATGCCATGATAACTGGAAATTGTCTCCTTTGAAGGACAAAAGGCAAACCACTCTCACTTGCAGCTAAATCAATTCTTGGTATAAACACTCGTTCACCTTTATGGGTACCAGTTATAATTTCTGCATGTATAAAATGATCTTTTAACTCATGCACAATTAATCTTGTCCCATTACGAAGTCCTTTTTTTGGATTCATATTTCGCAATAACATGACAATTGCGCCTTTTTTCAATTTTAAAATATGTGGGGGCATTCCAGATGGTGTTAACAAATTAATAAATTCGATACTAAAATTCGATTCACTGTCTTTATCATCTGACAGAATAGAATCTGCACTGTAATAATTCTTTTGTGGTGCATTAATGTATTTTAAAATTTCGTTATTTACATTCAAGGCATCAATATTTTTTGATGTTAATATCACTTTGTTTACAATGTCTGAGTAATCCTCATTATTAAGAGTGTTTAGAAATATGGCTGATATGAGTGATTTATTGCAAACCATTTCTGATGGAATTTCAATGGTATCATTTGGTAAATGCTGTATTTCTGGATGTTTTCATTCTCCGATTTTAATGAGCCAGTCATTGAATTCATTTTGGCCTTCAGATCTCATATCATTTAATTATAATTTGAGATGTGTAAATATTTGCCACAGTTTACTGGTCTTGATACATGTTTCAATGATCTCCGTTCTATTTCCGTGTGGCACAACAGGTAATGTTTGCCTAAAATCTCCTCCTAACAGCATCACCTTTCCACCAAATGGCAACTTATTATCCATCACTTGTTTTAAAAATCTGTCAATACATTGCAATGCATGACATGACATCATTGTTGCCTCGTCTATGATAATTAGTTTAGTTAGTTTAAATGTTTTTGCTTGTAAGGAATTCAATCGAATATCTGACACTGATGTTTCCAAAATGGGAACTGGCAGCTTAAATCCACTATGCACAGTTCTCCCACCATCTAACAAAAGTGCAGCATTTCCAGTTGTTGCAAATGGCATAGCTATCTGACCCTGTGATCAAATATAACTCATCAAAAAATTGTACAGATAAGTTTTTCCTGACCCACCTGGGTCGTCTAGATAGAAATACAGGTCTTTGACCATTTCATCATTTGTAGCATTTGTGATGGCATGAAATGCTTCTAACTGTAAAGTATTTAAAGTTGCCAGTTTTTCTTGTTTTTTTTGTTGTTGAAGCTCAGTGTCATAATCATCAAAATTGATGTCATCTATAAGTCCTGGATCTGGTAAATTAAAACTTGCACAATTTAATCCATGAGCCAACAATATTTCTTGTATTTCCATCAATGTTTTTAACAGAGCTATTGGTTCTCTGTAACGTTTCAAGAAATCTTCTGACATGTTTAATTTAAATGTTTCCCACAAAGTGAAAGCATCTGGTACATTGCAAAATATGCAAATGAATGCAAATTATTGTCTCATTTGCTTAGGCATTTGACATAGTGCTGCTTCTTCCAGACACCTCTCCCATTCTGTATCATCAGCTATGAAATTTTGATGTCTTGCAGCTAATAGGAATGTATCATAAACTATGTCATTCACTGTACGTAAATGCTCAAAACTCTGTGCACCGGGAACATGTAGCAGAAGTAATCTTAGGCTGAAACGTTCAATGTCCCTTGGACTGACGGTATAAATGCGTGGTATAATTTTATGTGCATCTCTTCTTTGTTGTCGCCATAGACCATTTACAAATACATAGTGATATGGTATCTCTATGTATAAAAATTGTCTGGCCTGCGTATCCTTAATTTAAACCATGCAGTGAGTGTGGTATCTCTGTCTTCACTTTGATATAATGCAGTACTTTCATTTCCTGCAGTAAAGCAAACCAACTGACTTTGAGGCAAATGTACAGCTAAACGATAGATAGCATGTGACCGATCATGCATCTCAAATTTCAAAAGGCGCCACATTGCTTCAGGAGCACTCACATACCGAGCATCTAAATAATTTGATAGTTCATCATGTAAAATTGGATTTTCGTTTTCATTTGCAGCACCTTGTACAACAACAGTTGCTGCGTCATATCCTTTGTATATATATTTATACACATACTTAATTGATTTAATCGAAGTGCAAGCTTCCACATTGATGTGTGCATTGTACTTGATGAGCAAATGTGGATTGTATGGAACAACAAATCTATTATCAACCTTTTGTCCACGGATAATAGCTGTTTGTCCTTGTGTTCTTTTATACAAAGGATATCCATCACAATTTGCATAAGTTTACATTTGAAATTGTTTAGGAAATTCTTTCGTACATTTTTTATTTTCCATACATGGTGAATTAGGATTCATCTCTCCACATGGGCCATGAATCATTCTATGTGTAACAATCTCCCAAAGTTTTGTATATTTTTCTTGGTCTGGCAATTGTGCGGAAATTACTGAATCCACTCTCTCTGCAGTGTTTAACTTATCTTTTTCCTGCAGTATTAAAAGTAGAGCATGTGGCAATCCTCTTTTTTGAAATTCAATGGTGTAAACAAAAGCCACACATTGTCCAAATAAGTGTGCTTTAGTAATATCATGTATTAATGAATTGAGTTTGATTTTGAATACTCTTGCCACTAAATCTGGTTGGTCAGAAGTAGTTTGTCCCAGATTCAAATTTTCCTTGATCTCTGGCCATTGAGGATTACATGTGAATGTAATAAATAAATCTGGTTTTCCAAATTTTGTAACAATAGCTATGGCATCATTATACCTTTCTTGCATATTGCAAGGAGATCCTTGGAAAGTGGATGGCAAAATAATTGCTCTTCCAGCTGGAATGTCTCTGTTGGAAGCTAAATCTGCCACATAATCCATTAATCAACAATTCTGTTCCACTCGTACATTTTTTGTTGATATTTAATGAAATTTAGATTATTGGCTTCAACTTGTAAATATGAATCAATAATCCATTGTTGAGTGAGTTTGCCTCCATGTAAAATTGGATTAAAACAATCACGGATAGCAGTTTGTGCCACTTTATATTCCAGCATGGAAATATTAGATCTAATACGAAGTTTAGTATTGGGATAACTTTCCAATTGTAATTTTGGTTCCCATCCAGGTTCCCCATTTGGAAAGAAAATGGGATATGTCATTGGATCTAAATTACAGCTTAATATATTGATGTTGATAAATGGTTGTTCTTCATTGCGTGGATATATTCTAATATCCCGCTGAAAAGGTGGTTCACCATCTTCATTTTTAAACACCATGACAACCTCATTTACTGTAGGTAAATTATATCTTCTTTGATCAGTGTTGTGATCTCTTTTTAACACCATATTTACTCTTGGTGTAGGCAATTGATGTCGTTCAACATGTTCCTGTTTTTCTTTTTCAAGCTGTGCTAATTGTTTGTATGCTTGACTATATGTTTTTTTTTGCCAATTTTTTTTCAAGCTGTTCAAAGACTATGCGCAAACACTGTCTGTTTTCTTGAAGTGTCATTCTTTGTTCCACAGCTTCCATCGTATCTAAGACATATAACTGTGCAAATTTCCTTTGCTCTCCTTCTTTTGGGTGTAAATGTGAAGTTCGGTGGTATATTTGACCTTGAACTCTGAAACAGTAAGGACCATGTCCTGGTACATTTTCTGCTAATGTTGCACCCATTGAAACAAATAAAATTGCACTGTTGTAAAACCTTATGTTATGTTTGAAATTATTATAATTTGGAAATGTTGGATCGCTCATAATGCATTCTAAATAATATGGAAATGGGTGTCTTAGTGGAAGTTTCACATTTCCTTTCTGACAGCAACTAATGAAATTTCCGTCAGTAGGTCTTTCCTTTATAAAATGATACCCCCCACAAAACTGACAAACCACATTAAGTAACCCACAATAATGAGTATCTACTTGTACTGCAGTAGTAAACACATTGTCATGCATTTCTTCAATATATATATCAGACCCACTTTCTATATGTACATTGTTTTCTTGTGTGTCTACATTTAAGTCATTCTGCAAAATAGAATCATTGGACAATGGTTCACAGAGATGTTTTTGTTTACTTTTACGTTTCTTTGAAGCCCCAACACACTCACTTGCGGCTTTCTTACTCATCTTTCTTTTATTTAAAAGTCTCTGTCGATCTTCTTCTCGCAAGCGTTGTGAAGTATCCGGTATCTGAGCATCTCTCCACCTTTGCTTCCTTTCCCTTGCCAATCTTCTTTTGCGTTCAATTTTGTCTTCTCCATTCTCCGCCATTTTAATCTGTAATTGTAAATAGAGATGTAATTATTGTTTGTTCTTTGTTTTGTATACATTTTTTTTCCTTTTTGTACTGTTCCATTAAAGTAGATGAATAAACTAATCAAGCATTTTAAAATTTTGCACTTTAGACTGAAAGAAATGAAACCATTTTTCAAAGTATTTTATTGACATATATTAAATAGGAAATAGCTGCACATATCTATATTTATATTATTATCCTTCAATGCCATTCCTTCTTGATTGAATTCACAGCATACCATCAATTTCTTTTTTTTGCAAGTGTTGTAAGCTTCTTAGTTTTTTAAAATATTATTATTAATTAGTATTTCTTTTTAACTTTTTTCAAGTTATGACTAAATATCATACGTTAATGACTCAGTAAGTACTCTCCATTTTCACCCAATATAATATAGCCTTTTTCTATGCATCACTACAAAATTACATTTTATACCTCTGATGATGATGTTGTTTAAAGGCTGCAAACGTCATGCTGTGTGTTTATTCCCTTGCAGATCCAAAGAAACTGTAAAATCAAATTGAGAATATTTTTTATCTTTTGCTTCATCGATATCATTAAATGAACATCAACAGACATATATTTGGCTACATTAAAAACCTCAAATCATATTTTTTAATATCTTGATGTTATGATGTTCAATGTTTTCGAACGTCACTATCTCTGTTCATTCAGCTACAGTTCACTGCAATTATGCAAAATAGTAAAATGAATGTATAATATGTTGCTTCATCTGTGTCAATCAATGAGGCTTAACATACATATTTTTGCATAGATTAAAAACATGAAATAAATATATCAATCAATCAGCATGAACACACATATGTAAGCATAGATTAAAAACATACAATCAATATTACTGTTAGTCTTTAAATAAGACTCAATTAATCTATATTAATCTTAAATTAATGTCTGACTAAATATAACGTCAAGACGTAAGCATGAGTCTATTCCCTTTTTTTTTGCTTGAGGGGTATTTTAAAATGAGTTACAACTGAATTATTAAAATAATGTACATTACTAATGAAATAAGAATCAATTAATGTTCATTAATATTAAAGTAATGTGTGACTAAATCTAACATCAAGATGTAAGCATGAGTATATAGCCTTTTTTTTTTTCTTTGGTTTATTTTATACTAAATATATAAGAACTGAATTATTTAAATAATGTACATTAATAATTAATTAATCAACGTGTTCCTTTTTTTATGCACATTCTTAAACGTTAACCTTTTTTGATATTAATGATTTGTAATGATTAATTATTTAATTAAATAAAGTACATTATGAATGTAATTTACAATTCTTTCACACAGGTAATCACGATATATAACAAATTAATTATTAAATTAATGTACATTAATAATTAATGAATCAATGTGTTGCTTTTTTATTCACATTCTTCAACTTATTTTGATAATAATGATTAATTAATTAATGTACATTATGAATGTTATTAACAATTGTTTCACACAGGTAAGCACAATATTATTTTTCTATTAATTAAATTTAATATTTTTTATTTATTAAGTAAGTAGCAATTTACTAATTAATAATTATAAATGATATTTACCTTTTTTAATGTAATATTGCTGAAGCAGTATCCTGAAGAGCTAACAATCTCTTGAGATTTTCCGGCATCAGAAAACGTCCAGTCAGACTGTCATTACCTGAGGAGAAAGTGTCAGTTATGTGTCAAGTGTGTCCTATATATAGGCTTTGTGCGCGAGACAAATGCATTGTTTTAGGCGGGAAATCCGCTGTTCCGCAAGACAAATGCATTGTTTTAGGCGGGAAATCCGATGTGGTGCGAGACAAAGGCGGGAAAACTGTGTTAATTCGTAAATCTGTAATTGCGTTTCGTAAAATGTACTCGCTACTGTCTTTTTTTACTCATTGTGCGGTTATTGCGCATCCTTTCTCTCGTTGTTTTTCGAGCACATACGTCTGTGGCTGTGTTTTACGCAGTTCGTAGTAGTATAGCCTCGTTTTCATTTTTTTCGGCAGACATTTTTTTCTCGCTTAGCCGATTTTCGATCTTTGTAACTCGTCTAAATCGATGTAAATTGGAGTTCCAACTCACTCACAGAGGTCCTGCCTGGTTCCCCATGCTGTAATTGACCTTTTTTTATTTTTTAGTGTGTATTTAGTGTTTTTTTAATTGTTTTGGTTCCGCCGCTTATCTCGTAATTTTTTTCATCTCGTATTTTTTTTCTAAGTCCTGCGTCTTGTGTAAAAAAGTGCTACTTAATTACTGTGGGACAGGAGGTTTGCTTCTATATATATCATACATCATATATACATCAGTATCCTGGGTTGGCTAGATGTGAGAACAGTGGCTGTACCCTAGAGATAGGCCTGAGATAAAGCCTGCAGTTTATTATTTAAATGTATATAGTATATTGTTTTTATACAGTATTTATAGTATATATATATATATATATATATATATATATATATATATATATATATATATAGTTTCAGAGTATTGCAGTATATGGTAATACCTTTTATATTGGACAAACATATCCATTTATTATGGATATGTTTGTCCACTAAAAAGGGTATTACCATATACTGCAATAAGGAAAGAGTCCGACAGTGTTTTTAAGTTTCTATCATGGAACACTGACAAGACTCCTTCAGGCAAAGGGGATACAACCCCCATATTATCACTCAGAAAAGTAACCTCTGCCACCAAAACACCCCGGGAAAATCTGTTACAGTACAAAACTAAATAAACAACTTCACATGCACCACTGGTCACCACATACCACCCGGCCCTAGAAGAAATACACAAAATATTTAAGGATTTACTGCCACTACTGAAAGAGGATGCAGAATTGAAACTTATATTCCCCAAACCTTCCATTCTTGCATTTACACATCCACCAAATCTGAGAAAAACATTGGTCAAGAGAAGATTGGCCAATAAACAGCATAAGAAAGAAAATGGAACCAACCCTTGCAATAAAATTTGATACAAACTATCAGCCCCTTTCAATTGCTAAGTTTTTGAGATCTGAGGTCGCAAGTGGATCTCGCTGGGCTTGCTATTCAATTGCCTCCATTTTGCGACCCTGCGAAAATGGCCGACTTGCAACTCGGAGCTTACATCACTCTGAAGCCTTTGATGTTTCACTTTCGCAGCCCAGAAAATTAAAACCCCTATTCAATTGCCCTATCCCTCTCACTCCAAAAAAGCATCCCAGCTCACAAAGCGCAAATGCAGAACAAAGTCCTGCTTGTGCTCGGGAGGACTCGCAAGGGCTTTCGAAGAACATAAGTATGGTCCCCAATATGTCCCCAGCACACCACTCCTACATAAGACCCCAATGATGCAGTGGTCCCGATCGGCACCCATGCAGGGTCCCCACATTAACCCCTTGCTGCGGGGGTCTCGATAGGGACCCTCACATTGTGCGCACATTAAACCCATGCTGGAGGTCGCCATCGGAACTCCCGGAGTGTCCCCACATTAACCCTTGCAGTGTAAGTACCCCCACCGGCACCTAAAATGAACACCCTAAATGATGGGGTCTCCATCGGACCCCCCACATGGTCCCTACATTAACCCTTGCAGCGGGGTCTCCACGGGGTATATCTCATTGTGATTGGCTGAAGGCATCTGAGCCCTCTAATTGGCACGTTTTATATTTAGAATGTTTATTGTTTTGTTATGTTGTGTGTATTTGTGTACTAATGTTATGTTTCTTTTATTCCAGGGGCCCAGCCGGAAAAGACTACACAAAGGACGGGGACATGGCGAAAAGGTAAGTTTAATATTTAGTATGTTTAGATGTTTATGTTGTGTTTATTTCTGTATTAATTTTATGTTTCTTTTTTTCCCTAGGGGTGGCTGATCTGCAGCAGGAATTCCTTCATCACTGGAGGGTCATCTGAGTAAGGTAAGTGGTCTTATTTATTCTATTTTATGTTAGATTTAGGGTTTTTAATGTATGTAGTTGGGTTATTACTGTATTTAAATAGGGATCACTGTGTGTAGATACGGTTAAATAGTATGTAGATAGGGGTTAATGTATGTAGATAGAGTTTAATGTTTTAAGACAGGGTGTAATGTATTTAGATAGGGATTACTGTATGTAGATAGGGTTAAATAGTATGTAGATAGGGTTTAATGTATTTAGATAGGAATTCATGTATTTTGATAGGGTTTAATGTATGTAGATAGGGTTAAATAGTATATAGAGTTTAATAGTATGTAGATAGGATATTACTGTATGTAGATAGGGGTTAATAGTATGTAGTTAGGGGGATATTTGAACTGTATTTATTGTGTATATTACTGTATTATATTGTGAATGTAATGGAATGTGATGTATATATGTGTATGTATTTTGTTTTCAGGTGCGTAATTCTTTTTTTTATTTTCTGTAGTGGTTGGGTGTTTTTATTTTTTTTAATGTCTGTTTAAATTCAGTGACAGCTTTTTTTATTTTCTGTAACTTAACTGTTTTTTTTTTTTGTAATTTAACTTTTTTACGTTCCTGTAATTAGTGGGGTGGGGGGTTTAATAGGGGGTTAGGTAGGTAGTGTAGGTGTTAATAGGAAAGGGTGGGGGGTAGTTTAGATTTAGTGTTTTTTTTGGGGGGGTAGTGTAGTGTATTGTTTGTACTTAGTGTCATGAGGGTCCTGGAGGACCCTCATGGCACTTATGTGGTTAATGTTAGGGTTCTAATTGTCCCATGAGGGTCTTTATAGACCCCCGTAGGAGATGGGGTTAAATCGGCTTAGATGGGGTTAAATAGGCCCAGTTAGGGTTAAATAGGCCTAGTTAGGTTAAATAAGCACAGTTAGGGTTAAATAGGTACTGTTAGTGTAAGATAGGCCTATTTAGGGTTAAATAGGTACTGTTAGGGTTAGATAGGCCTAGTTAGAGTTAAATAGGTACTGTTAGGGTTAAATATGCCTAGTTAGGGTTACATAGGTACTTATAGGGTTAGATAGGCCTAGATAGAGTTAAATAGGTACTGTTAGGGTTAAATATGCCTAGTTAGGGTTACATAGGTACTATTAGGGTTGAATAGGCCTAGTTAGGTTACATATGCCTAGTTAGGGTTAAATATGTACTGCTAGGGTTAAATGGGCCTACTTGGGGTTAAATAGGCCTAGTTAGGGTCAAATAGGTACTTTTAGGGTTGAATAGTCTCAGGGTTGGGTTAATGGGGTATAGTTGGGCTAATAGTGTAGTGCTTAGACTTTGTGTCATGAGGATCCTGAAAGACTCTCATGGCACTTATAGTGTTATTATAGGGGTTAATTAGTTTCCTATAGGTGTCTATATAAACCCCTATTGGACTGATAGGGTTAAATAGAGGCTTATGGGGGTCTGTATAGACCCCCATAAGTGACAGGGTTGACAATGGGCTCATGGGGCTCTGTATAGAGCCCTATGAGTGATAGGGTTGATTAGTGGCTTATGGGGGCTGTATAGACCCCCATAAGTGACAGAGTTGATTAGGGGCTTATGGCACTTTGTATAGAGCCCCATGAGTGATAGGGTTAATTTGGTGTCCATGGGGCCCTGTATAGAGCCCCATGAGTGACAGGGTTAATTAGCGGCTCATGGGCCTCTTTATAGAGCGCCATGAGTGATAGGGTTAAATAGGCCCAGTTAGGGTTAAATAGGTACTGTTAGGGTTGAATAGGCCCAGGGTTGGATTAATGGGGTATAGTTAGGGTTAATAGTGTAGTGCTTAGACTTTGTGTCATGAGGATCCTGGAGGACTCTCAAGGCACTTATAGTGTTATTATAGGGGTTAATTAGTGTCCTATAGATGTCTTTATAAACCCCTATTGGACTGATGGGGTAAATAGAGGCTTATGGGGGTCTGTATAGACCCCCATAAGTGACAGGGTTGATAAGGGGCTCATGGGGCTCTGTATAGAGTCCTATGAGTAATAGGGTTAATTAGTGGCTTATGCAGATCTGTATAGGCCTCCATAAGTGAAAGAGTTGATTAGGGGCTCATGGTTCTCTGTATAGAGCTCCATGAGTGATAGGGTTACTTAAGGGCTTGTGGGACTCTTTATAGAGCCCCATGAGTGGCGCGGTTAATTAAGGGCTCATAGGGCTCTGTATTGACCACCATAAGTGATGGGGTTAATTAAGGGCTCATGGGGCCCTGTATAGAGCCCGATCGAGACCCCCACAGCAAGGGGTAATGTGGGGACTCTGCAGCATGGTTACTTCTTCAGAGGCTGCGAGAGCACTCACAGATTTGAGTACTATCAATCATGACGGTCTCAACTCCCATTGGCTGATACTGAGCAGTAGCTGCCACCTTGCACTCGCAAGCCCAGCTCTGCTTACATCGGAAACCTGGGTTTCTGAAATGGGATGTCAGGCAGCATGACTCGGCCATAGCTAATTGAATAGCCTCGGAAACGGAGGGGAAGTGCAGCTCGCAGCTCACTCAGAGACATCTGACACTCTGCGAGTGAGTTGCGAGCTGGCAATTGAATGAGGCTGTATGTCAACACATCTGTAGAGTTGGACACAGCCACACATAACAACAAGACCTATAACATCAGGGGATCATATTATCATATTCATGAGGATGAATCTCCACAGACTCTCCATACCAAAGCATAATGAGGACAGTTACTGTAACGGAGTTGGAACACGAAGTCCAGTATCTCCGCTGGTATACGGTAAAATATCCAAGAAGCACTGCAGTCTCACAAGCCCCAACCTCCCATATTGGACGAGTCAAAGAATACTGTCTTTATTTTGTCATCCAGAAGTATATATACATCTCTTTTCACAGGTAATACACATCCCCCTATTTGGCCACACAATACACATAGAGAGACAATAGGTTTGGTCACACCTCCCTGAGGCTACCTGGCTACTTTTATACAATACAGACATTGATTAGATTATCCTTCTCTTTGTGCTATCTCTCACAAACACTTTACACAATAGACTTTCCTATCACAGGAGCCCCTGTGATAGGATTATCTTTTAGGCTAGCAGACCAACATATCTACAGTATAGCAATGTGATCATATTTTAACCATAAGAATAAAATAACCATAAAACAGGGTTTTTCTTCACACTCTGCATCCGAAGTGCATAGCAAAACTGCAGATCCTTTGTCCGAGCATTTAAAGGGCCAGAACCAGTCTAATAAAATCCACTATGCTCAAATAACATACAGTTCAAATACAGGCAATAATCAATGCAAAAGTCTCTTGTGGCTGCTTCTGCCACAATGCTCCCCCAGAACCAAGCCGGCATACACAGTCTGATCCCAACGGATCTGCTTGGGGATGTCCGGAGGAGTGCTCACAAATTATTTCTCGAGTTCTGTCTGTCTGGACAACCCGTCGGCGTTACCATTTTGTTTCCCTGGGCGATACTGGATGGTGAAATCAAATGGTTGTAGTGCCAAGCTCCATCTCAGTAGTCTAGCGTTGTCCCCTGACACCCGGTTTAGCCACACCAACGGGTTGTGATCTGTGAGCAAGGCAAATTGTTGTCCATATAAGTAGGGCTGTAGTTTCTTGAGGGCCCACACCACCGCCAGGCATTCCTTTTCGATGGCGGCATAGCTTACTTCCCTGGGTCGTAGTTTCCAACTTAAGTAAGCGACTGGATGCTCGCCGCCATCGGCCCCAACTTGGCTCAGCACTGCTCCCAATCCAAACATAGAAGCATCTGTATGAACGAGAAAGTGTTTAGTTGGATCGGGAGCGGCCTGTACAGGGGCATGAATTAGGGCATTTTTCAGTTCTTGGAATGCCTTCTCACACTCTGGGCTCCAGGTCACTACTTTGGGTAAGTTCTTTTTGGTGAGGTCAGTAAGGGGCTTGGCTAGGGCACTATAATCAGGTACAAATTTACGGTAATACCCGGCAGTCCCTAGAAAAGCTAAAACTTGAGTTTTTGTGCGAGGGGTTGGCCACTTAGCTACGGCCTCTATCTTAGCGGGTTCTGGCTTTTGCTGCCCACTACCCACCCTGTGGCCTAAGTACTGCACCTCGGCCATCCCTATGCGGTACTTGCTGGGTTTTAACGTGAGACCTGCCTCCCTGATGCGGTCGAGGATGGCTCCTATATGGGTCAAGTGCTCGTCCCAGGAGTTGCTAAAGATTGCTATGTCATCTAAATAGGCGCAAGCATACTCCTGGGATCCGTCCAGTAACCGGTCCACCATCCGCTGAAACGTAGCCGGCGCATTCTTCATCCCGAATGGCATCACCTTGAATTGGTATAGCCCAAACGGGGTGACGAATGCGGACTTTGGGATGGCATCCTCGGCTAGTGGGATCTGCCAGTACCCCTTGCACAAGTCTATTGTGGTGAGGTACTGGCCCCTTGCCATTTTATCTAAGAGCTCATCGATTCTGGGCATGGGATAGGCATCTGAAATGGTTTTATCATTAAGTTTCAGTAGTCGACGCAGAAGCAGGTCTGGTAGGGGTAGATTATCCGGGTCCTCGGCGGCCGATGCATATATGGTAGTTACTTCTTCGGTCCGCTCGTGATAGGGTTTCAGCATGTTAACGTGGAGCATGCGTCTACCGCCTGCTCCTGTACATGGTGCAATTATATAGGTGGTGTCACATACCTGTTCCACCACCTTATAAGGGCCTTGCCAGGAGGCCTGCAGTTTGTCATTTTGGACTGGCTTCAAGATTAACACCTTTTGTCCTATTTGAAAACTGCAGTCTCTGGCTCCCCTATCCTACCATCTGCGCTGTCGTTGCTGGGCCGCCTGGAGATTAGACCACACAGTCTGGATTAGGGTTTCCAAGCGTTCCCTGAACTCTAGTACATATGGGACGATAGGGGTACCGTTACTGGTGACCGTTCCCTCCCAGTGTTCCCTAATGAGGTCTAAGGGACCCCGCACTCTCCTTCCGAATAGTAATTTGAATGGCGAGAACCCCGTGGACTCCTGGGGTACCTCTCGGTACACGAAGAGCAGATGGGGAAGAAACCTTTCCCAGTCCTTCTGTGTATCCATGAAGGTACGGAGCATTTGCTTTAAGGTTGAATCGTTCACAGAGCCCATTGGACTGGCGGTGATACGCTGAGTTTACAATAGGTTTTACCCCACATGTTCTCTGTTATAACTCAAGTTGGCCACTAGTTGTGCCTACCAGGAGGGACTGTTATATACCAATAACCGCCATCTTGGGGCTGGTATATCATCCACAGTTGGTGCCATATGGAGAGTAAGAGTTCTGGGTTTAGGAGACCCACTGTGTATTGTGCTATGGGTTATAATATGTTAGTATTATATTGTATATTGTATTAGTTCCCAAGGATTAACCCTGTCACATAGGACAGAGGTAATTAGCTGCTTCTAAGGGCTACTCCATTGGCCCAGAGGGGGGTTGAGGGTTTGACTAAAGGTAGCCACTCCCTATAATGTGTTGTGCAAGGTTTTAAATAAGCTGACCCAATTCAATAAAGTGTTCATAATTTTCATCAAGACGTGGCGTGTAGATGTATTATTTACCCGGGGACATATGCTTGCAGTAAGATTCATCAGACTTACTGTCAATATTGCTCAGTCTAACCCAAGGCTGAGACATGATGTTCCTGTAATCAAAGCTACCTAGGTCCATAAGTCCAGAGTCACCCAAATCCGGTCAACAGACCCCAGACAGAGAGTGGGTCGTGACAATTGGTGGCAAGTGGTGAGAGACTCTAATAAGGACCAGAAATGGAACAGCAGTATGAGGTCCTCAGCAGAACTGAGAAAGGCGCAAAAACTAAAAGGAATTCCCCGGAAGAAAAGGGACCAACCAGCAGATGTGATAGCAGCCTTGAGAAGGTATGATGCAGAACAGCTGGAACAAGAGGAGTTGGGTGAGGGGATAAGCACACTACCAAGGACCCCAAGATCTCAGCAGGAAGAAGGACAGCCAGATAATATCCTAAAGGAGGCAAGACGCAGGTTCAGTGAAGCCAGGGAGTTTTGCCCCGGGGAGATAACGCTGGAAGAGGCAATTAAAGGACTGAACCTAATAAAGCAGCAAATACAGGAAGAACGTACAGGGGTGAGTGTCCAAGCTCAGCAAAGTCTTGGGGTCAACCCTGCAGAGATGCCAGTAAGAGTCAAACTGGCATATCAGAATTTTAAACAGTTCCAGGATGATAAAGACCGCATTGACGGATTTATCCAAGAGTTTGAGCAACAATGTAAGGTACAGGACATACCTCCTGAAAAATGGGCCAAGTTACTATTGACTAAGTTGACTGGAAAGGCCAACGCAGCCTGTCGGGCCCTTCCTCCACATCTAGCCATGGCTTACAACCATTTATGTACAGTGTTACTGGGTAGATATGCCGTAACCCCTGCAACTTTTTTGGCCAGATTCAGAGGCACTACCAAGGGGCCAGAGGACACTCATGTTGAGGTAATGTGTAAACTAAGGCGTGCCTGCACTCAGTGGTGGTCTACACAAGGGGTTACCACAGCAGAACAAATTTTGGAGGTGGTGCTAATGGAGCAATTTTTGCAACTTTGAGCACCAGAATTAAGGGATTGGCTGCAGGATCAGAAGCCAGTAGATGGGGACCAGGCAGCTAGTCTGGCCGACCATTTTGTTAGTACCAGAACTAAGAGAGTTCCCCAGATTACCAACTCTAATGGGCATACAGACCGGGGCTCAAGAGACTTGGGGACAACACGACAGGCCCCTATTGCACGCAGTGTGCCTAGCCATGTGCCCTGGTCGCAGCCTCAGAACGCATATGGACAGCGGGGTATCAAGTCAGGACCCAATCCCAGAGCACACCCAGAGCCCAGATTTCCCAATAGAGAGTGCTTCAAGTGCAACCAGCAGGGCCACATAGCAAGAGATTGTCCTCAGCTTCAGAGGCATCAGAGAGGACAGCCTGCAGTGAATTATCTGGGGGAATGGGATGCTGGAGCAGGAGCTCCCAACGCAGCTCCCTGGGAGCCAGAAGCAGAGGGATGGTGCCATGGGATCCACACGGTGAGGAGAGCACAGAAGGACTCCGGGGAACAGCACAGACAACCAGTCTGGGTGCGGGGTCACAGGGCTGTGGGTTACCGTGACTCAGGATCCGCAGTCACTGTAGTTCTACCTAAGTGGGTGCACACCTCAGACTGCATACAGAGGCAAATGTGGGTTATGGTTGCTAGGGGAAAACAATTTTCCATTCCCATGGCTCGCATTCAATTGGACTGGAGCACTGAAAGTAAATCTACAGAGGTAGGAGTTATGGATATCCTTCCTGTGGATGTTTTGCTAGGGAACGATTTGGGTCACATGGTGAGCCAGTATGTACAGCCCTTAACAAGAGCTCAAACCAGAGCCAATGGATGCAGGATGAACCAGGACCCGATGGAATACCCAGAACCCAGGGTAAGTGACTTGCTGGCTACGACATTGACCTTAGGCTGGGCAAAGGGGGAAGAACTTAGAATAGCATTGCAGGAAGATGAAACTTTAGCAGGGGCAAGGGACAGGGCCACCCAGGGCAAATCAGTGGATGATCTAGATAGTTTTGTATGGGAACAGGGGTTGTTGTACAGAATCAAGGTGCCTGGGAAGGATGAGGTAGAAAGGGAACCACGAAAGCAGTTAGTGGTCCCACAACAGTATAGAGGCAAGGTATTACAAATAGCCCATGAGATCCCTCTGGGAGGGCATTTGGGGCAGAAGAAAACTCTGTGTAGGGTAGTAGAGGTATTTTTTGGGCCAGGATTAAATCAGGATGTAAAAGAGTACTGTCGATCCTGTGATGCGTGCCAAAGGACCCAGCCGTTTAAAAAAAAATAGCAGAGCTCCCCTACAGTCACTCCCTGTGATGAAGATACCATTTCAAAGTGTAGCCGTAGACATTGTTGGGCCACTAACTAGGGTTAGCAAGACCGGCAAGAAATTTATTCTCACCATGGTAGATTATGCCACCAGGTATCCTGAGGCGGTGGTTTTATGTGTGGCATAAGACACATTACAGCTTCCCCCTACCATCCCCAAACCAATGGCCTCTGCGAGCGCTTCAATGGGACACTCAAACACATGATCCGTACTTTTACTGATCAGGAGCCAGACTGGGAACGATTGTTGCCTTGTCTGCTCTTTGCCTACCGAGAGGTACCTCAGGAATCTACAGGGTATTCCCCTTTTGAACTTCTATATGGTAGGCCTGTGAGAGGACCCTTGAGCGTGATCAGGGAGACGTGGGAAGGGGAGTATAGTCACCACCCTGTACCAGTGGCTACCTATGTATTAGCTTTCAGGGAAAATATGGCTAGGTTGGCTGGAATTGTGAGGAGCAATATGCGTAAAGCGCAAGAGAGAGATAGGAGATACTACAAGGCAGGAACCAGTAACAGGGAACTAGAGGAGGGGATGGAGGTGCTCATGTTGGAACCTCAGCCCCAGGATAAGTTACAGTTTTTGTGGGAGGGACCTTATACAATTAGCAAAAAACTGGGCGACAAGTCATATGTGGTTATGGTAGATCCAGAGAGAGTGGTTACCAGGGTGGCCCACATTAAACGCTTAAAAGCATATGTAAAGCGAGCAGCTCATATGTTAACCATTTGCAGGGCCACAGAGGATGACCCAGAGGAAGGGCAGATACCAGACATGTTGCAAAAGGCAGAGCAGGAAACGCTAGAAGAAGGCCTGCACCAGACCAAAAACCTAAGTACAGAGCAGCAGGAACAGCTTTTATGCCAACTAACACCCTTCAAACCCTTATTTACTACTGACCCTAGGTGTACCCCCCTAGCAGCTCATGTAGTGGTGATAGGGGAATGTGCCCCATTAAAACAACAACCATACCGAGTCCCTGAAGCTGTTAGGGCAAGCATACAAGCAGAATTAAGCAAGATGTTACAATTAGGGGTTATTGAAGAATCCAGTAGTCCATGGGCATCTCCTGTCGTATTAGTACCCAAAAAAGACGGAACAACTCGCTTCTGCGTGGATTATCGTAGGCTCAATGATAAAACAAAAACGGATGCCTACCCTGTTCCACGCATGGACGAGTTGTTGGACCGGTTGGGTACTGCCAAGTATTTAACCACGCTGGATCTCTCCAAGGGATATTGGCAGATCCCTTTGGAAGAGTCAGCTAGGGAGAAGTCCGCATTTGTCACCCCCTTTGGACTATACCAATTTAAGGTAATGCCTTTTGGGATGAAAAATGCCCCTTCTACCTTCCAGCGACTGGTAGACAAATTGTTACATGGGCACCAGGAGTATGCTCAGGCTTACTTGGACAATATAGCCATCTTTAGTCACACCTGGAAGGAGCATATAGAACATATTGCTAGAATTATGCAGGCCATTAAGCAGGCCAAGTTGACCATAAGACCAAATAAGTGCCAGTGGGCAAAGGCAGAGGTGCAGTACTTGGGTCACTGGGTAGGTAGTGGGAAGTTAAGGCCAGAACCAGCCAAAGTAGAGGCTATTGCAGCTTGGCCTATCCCTAAGACTAAAAAGCAGGTACTAGCTTTCTTGGGCATCACTGGGTATTACTGCAAGTTCATTCCTGATTTCAGCACTACAGCCAAGCCACTGACCGATTTGACCAAAAAGAAATTGCCCCGGGAAGTGACATGGACTCCTGCTTGTCAAACTGCATTCCATAACCTCAAGGAAGCTCTGACTTGTTCCCCAGTATTGGCTGCCCCGGACTATAACTGACCCTTTGTGGTCCAGACAGATGCCTCCATGTATGGCATAGGGGCTGTGCTAAGCCAGACAGATGATCAAGGAGTGGAGCATCCTGTTGCATATTTGAGCAGGAAATTGTTGCAGCGTGAAACGGCCTATGCTACTGTGGAGAAGGAATGTTTGGCCGTAGTTTGGGCTTTGCGCAAACTTCAACATTATTTATATAGAAGACCATTCACTGTGACCACTGACCATAACACCTTTGCTGGCTGTCTAAGGTAGCCGGAGAAAATGGACTTAGGGGTAAACTCCATCAAAATGCAGATGGATTATCACGCCAACTGGAGCTATGAGTATCAGCGTAGCTAAGAAAATCATGGACCCTTGATGTTCTCAGGCTACACTTGGGGGGGGGGGCAGTTGTCATAACTCAAGTTGGCCACTAGTTGTGCCTACCAGGAGGGACTGTTATATACCAATAGCCGCCATCTTGGGGCTGGTATATCATCCACAGTTGGTGCCATATGGAGAGTAAGAGTTCTGGGTTTAGGAGACCCACTGTATATTGTGTTATGGGTTATAATATGTTAGTATTATATTGTATATTGTATTATGGAGTGATAGCTATGTTTTAATTAGTCAACCCTCCCCCATTGTATAAACTCTCAGTCAGGAGTTGGCCATATGGTCCTTAGTGTAAACAAAGGAGATAGCAGAACAAAGAGATTTCCCAGACTGCCAGGCACCGTAGGACAATGGTATAGTACAGGGTCTTCCAGCCTCAATACTAGGCCCATAGGCCAGGGGAGGGGACTGATAGTTCCCAAGGATTAACCCTGTCACATAGGACAGAGGTAATTAGCTGCTTCTAAGGGCTACTCCATTGGCCCAGAGGGGGATGAGGGTTTGACTAAAGGTAGCCACTCCCTATAATGTGTTGTGCAAGGTTTTAAATAAGCTGACCCAATTCAATAAAGTGTTCATAATTTTCATCAAGACGTGGCGTGTAGATGTATTATTTACCCGGGGACATATGCTTGCAGTAAGATTCGTCAGACTTACTGTCCATATTGCTCAGTCTAACCCAAGGCTGAGACATGATGTTCCTGTAATCAAAGCTACCTAGGTCCATAAGTCCAGAGTCACCCAAATCTGGTCAACAGACCCCAGACAGAGAGTGGGTTGTGACATTCTCCATAACTGATGAGTGACTTCGGCTGTGAATTGGGTACCCCGATCTGAGATAATCTCTTTGGGGAACTCCATTCTGGAGAATATCCGGCTTAGGGCATCTACTATAGTCTCCGCATGGATATTAGTTAGGGCTACGGCCTCTGGGTACCGGGTGGCATAGTCTACTACGGTTAGTATATACTTCTTCCCTGACGGGCTGGGTTTTGCTAGGGGTCCGATTATATCTACTGCCACTCTGCTGAAAGGTTCATCTATTATGGGTAGGGAGTGCATTTTTTGCCTTGTACCGGTCCCCTCTCTTCCCTACTCTCTGGCATGTGTCACAAGTTTGGCAATACTGATGAATATCTTTGGAGACCCCTGGCCAAAAGAAGTTTTGGGTCAAACGATGCTTTGTCCTACTGATGCCTAGATGTCCTGATAAAGGGATGTCATGGGCAATACATAGTAATTCTTGCCTGTACTTTCGGGGCACGACTAATTGTATGAGGGTCACGGGTACAGATCCTGCTACTACCTTCTCAGCATATCTATACAATAATCCTTTCTCCCAAGCGTATCTTTCCCCCTCCAACCCTGCCTGATTCTGTGTAACCCTATCCCGGTATACCTGCAGGGACAGGTCGGTGACTACTTAAGTACCAAACTCTAAGGGGGGAGCCCAGGGGACGAAAGGTGGGTTAGTACTATTACTTACCGGAGCCTCAGAGTGTTCAGAAGATGCAGTGGTGCGGGCCTGCTGCCGTGTTACCACGGGTAGCGCTTCCTGCGCTTGGTGCTGAGAAACAAAAGCGGAGGTCAGCTCCCCAAGTCGTTACCCAGGATTACATCAGCTGGTAAGTCCTGCATGAGGCACACTTCCACATTCCCCGACCCCGCTCCCCAATCCAAATGTACTTTAGCAGTGGGAATTTTGTAAATCGCTCCCCCTGCCACCCGGACTGCCACATATTCTCCAGTGAGCTGGTGCTTGGGGACTAGGTGATTGCGAACCAGGGTTATGGTGGCCCCAGAATCGCGCAGACCCTGAAGGCGTTTTCCCTCTACGTGTACCCCTTGGCGGTGTCCCTGTCGGTTGTCTGCAGCTGCTTGTACTGGGTCAACCTCGTGGAGGGTGCCCAAAGAATCTTCATTAGACCGGGTCCCGAAGAAAGGTTGTCAAGGCTCATTCAGGTAGCAGTGTACTGCTGCCCGGTTTGCAGGGGAATTAGTTGGAGTATTCCACTTGGGGCAGTTTCTGTTTCTGGGACAGTCTCTCTGCATGTGGCCCTGCTGGTTACATGTGTGGCACCTGATGAAAGATCGGGCATTGTTGTACCGTGGAGGGGTTTGGTAGTTCCCACCGCCCAGACGTAGTGCTGTGGTGGGGTTAATGGTGGGAGGTGGGTAAGCAGCTCCCAAGATGGACAGTGCCTGTGCCCGCTGTGCCCTCCTGGCATCTTGGTACTCGTCTGCCCACCTGGCGGCGTCAGTTAAGATGCACGGTTTCCAGTCCCTCAGCCAGTTTTGTAAATCCGAGGTTAACCCCTGGAAGAATTGCTCCAGTAGCAGTAATTGTAGCATGTCCTCCACTGTGGTTGCTTGTATGGCTTGCACCCAACCTTTGCCCGCCCTAGTTAAGAGGTGTGCCCACTCAATGTGAGTATCTTTCTCCGTCTTTCGGCTTTCTCGGAACCGCTGCCGGTATGCCTCCGGGGTAATTGCATACCTGTCCAGGATCATCTGCTTTACTTTCTGGTAGTCTCTGCTATCCTCGTCTGGCATGGTGCGTTAGGCTTTTGCTGCCCGGCCCGCTAGCTTACCCACCAACAGGGGTACCTGGTCGGCGGCGTTGATCTCATGTAATTGGCATACCCTCTCAAAGTCATGCAAGTAGCCATCGATGTCTTCGGTCTCCACATAGTTTTTAAAAGCATGTACGGGATTTTAGGCTTCCCCGGTACTATGTGTGGTGTGATTAGGGACCCCTCTCCGGACCTACAGGACTGCCCGCTGCTTTTCCATTATGTATTCGTGGACATCTGCCATAATCCTTTCCAAGGTTTCTGTGGGAGGCGTACCTGGGAAAAAGGCCAGTCTGCTTTGGAGTTCTCTTCCAAACTCATTCTGTGTGCTGTCCGTAAGAGGTGCTGTAGTAGCTGCCCGGTCTCCCTCCATGAGTTCAGCAATAAGGGTAGCTTTGGTTTTATTGCTGGCAATAATTCCCCTTGCTTCCAATAGCTCTTTTAGCGTGGCCCGTTTCCAGTTGGTATAGTCTGTCCCCATTCACTATCCGTTCGGGTATATTCACATACCCTTTCCTTTAGGTTCCATACAAAATAGCAAATTTCCCAAATGGCTATAACTGCCGAACAACGGTCTGCTGTGAGGTTTGAATCCCGTCGCTGCCATCAATTGTAACGTTGGAACACAAAGTACTTTATCTCCGCTGGTATACGGTAAAATATCCAAGAAGCACTGCAGTCTCACAAGCCCCAACCTCCCATATTGGACGACACTCAATTGGGAGTCAAAGAATACTGTCTTTATTTTGTTATCCAGAAGTATATATACATCTCTTCTCACAGGTAATAAACCTCCCCCTATTTGGCCACACAATACACATAGAGAGACAATAGGTGTGGTCACACCTCCCTGAGGCTACCTGGCTACTTTTATACAATACAGACATTGATTAGATTATCCTTCTCTTTGTGCTATCTCTCACAAACACTTTACACAATAGACTTTCCTATCACAGGAGCCCCTGTGATAGGATTATCTTTTAGGCTAGCAGACCAACATATCTACAGTATAGCAATGTGATCATATTTTAACCATAGGAATAAAATAACCATAAAACAGGGTTTTTCTTCACACTCTGCATCCGAAGTGCATAGAAAAACTGCAGATCCTTTGTCCGAGCATTTAAAGGGCCAGAACCAGTCTAATAAAATCCACTATGCTCTAATAATATACAGTTCAAATACAGGCAATAATCTATGCAAAAGTCTCTAGTGGCTGCTTCTGTCACAGTTACTGTATGCCGGTTGGACATCATTTCACCCAGAATAACCACTCCATCGACAATATGAAATTCAAAATATTAGGAGAACATTTTAAAAGTCTCCAAGAGCGTAAAACTTTAGAATTTAAAATTATTAATTTTTTTGATTCAAAACATAGTGGTTTAAATATGGATTTAGGATTCTTATCTCATTACCAAAATGTTTTGTAACTCATGATTTATATCACATTCCACATATTCAATTGACATATGGCATTTTTCGTGTTTTGTTGCCTCACAACCTGGAATTAACATGGATTGTTTGAGGATTTGCATAATTTAATTTACAGAACATGCCCACAACTTTGAAGATGTTTTTTTTTTTATTGTGAAGCAAACAACAAATAGGACAAAATAACAGAAAAAGTCAATGTGAATAACTATTCACCCCCCTAAAGTCAATACTTTGTAGAGCCACCTTTTGCGGCAATCACAGCTCCAAGTCGCTTTGGATAAGTCTCTATGAGCTTGCCACATCTTACCTCTGGGATTTTTGCCCATTCCTCCTTGCAAAACTGCTCCAGCCCCTTCAAGTTGGATGGTTTGCGCTTGTGAACAGCAATCTTTAAGTCTGACCACAGATTCTGTATTGGATTGAGGTCTGGGCTGTGACTCGGCCATTCCAACACATTTACATGTTTCCCCTTAAAGCCCCCAAGTGTTGCTTTAGCAGTGTGTTTCGGATCATTGTCCTGCTGGAAGGTGAACCTCCGTCCTAGCCTCAAATCACGCTCAGAGTAGTACAGGTTTTGCTCAAGAATATCCCTGTATTTAGCACCATCCATCTTTCCCTCAACTCTGACCAGTTTCCCAGTCCCAGCTGCCTCCCTGTCTCTGTGCTGCCTGTCTGATTAGCCTCCGTTCTAGCCTCAAATCACGCTCAGAGTAGTACAGGTTTTGCTCAAGAATATCCCTGTATTTAGCACCATCCATCTTTCCCTCAACTCTGACCAGTTTCCCAGTCCCAGCTGCCTCCCTGTCTCTGTGCTGCCTCTCTGATTAATGCCCTCCTTGCCCGGTCCGTGACTTTTGGTGGGCGGCCATGTCTTGCCAGGATTGCTGTTGTGCCATGTTCTTTCTATTTGGTTATGATAGATTTGATGGTGCTATAACCTAACCCTGACTTGTACTTCTCAACAACATTGTCCCTTACTTGTTTGGAGAGTTCCTTGGTCTTCATGGCAGTGTTTGGTTAGTGGTGCCTCTTGCTTAGGTATTGCAGCCCCTGGGGCCTGCCAATCTCTCCCACCATCTACTTAACATGCCTTGCAAAGAATGCCTTTGGCGGCGTCTAACCCGCAACTTTCAGGCCTCGCACTGAGCGCCTTCAGCACTCTCCCCACTCTCTGACCCATGTGTCTGTTTCCCCCCTCTCCCTTCCATGTGTCTGTTTCCTCCTCTCTCCCTCCCCCTGTCTCTTTGCCCCCTCTCCCTGCCCTATGTTTTTCTCCCCTTATTTCCCTCCCGATCTCATCCCTGTGTCTCTGACGCCAATTAAACTTAAAATTAACTTCCAACCTCACTTACAGGCTCCCTGCCTCTCCCCCTGTGCTGTGTGTGAGTTTGTAAGTTAATTTTTTTATTAATTGGTGTCGTATGGTGGTCTTCCGACGGCTACTGAGTTACAGGGTTGATAAAAATGAAGGGCGTTAAAGCCATAATTTTTTCAAAGTCTTTCGGGCCTCGCGATGAGCTCCTTCGACTCACTTTTGTGGCCAACAGTTTAGACATTAATGGCTGTGTGTTGAGTTATTTTGAGGGGACAGCAACTTTACACTGTTATACAGGCCGTACACTTACTACTTTACATTGTAGCAGAGGGTCATGTCTTCAGTGTTGTCACATGAAAGGATATAATAATATATGTACAAAAATGTGAGGGGTGTGCTTTAAAAGTGGAGGACCTAGAAAGTATCCATTGCAGCTGAGAAGCTGAGAGACTGAATTTAAAGGTACCACCCCTCTGTGTGAACAGGTGTTTATTTTATGCTGAAGTTAAGCTATTGTTTATTTTTGAAAGCCTTTATTAAAAACAAAGCTAAAAGTATATCGGACTCTGTGGTTTATGGGACAATCACAGGAGCAACCAGTAGCCTAAGGCCGGCCCTGTCACACTTGGTGTCAGAAGCGGGATTGAAAATTGTCTGTGTGTAAGAAGACAGCCCACAGTACAAAAGTATAATGAAGGAACTGTTGAAAGCCCTGTTAGATGCCACTGCGTACCAAAAAGTGGGCGGAGCTTGTCAGCAAGAAAACCAGCAGGAAGGACTGCCAGAAATTGCAGAAGACAGAGCCCATGCTACAAATGATGCTCAACTAAGAGATGCTGCTGCATGTCTGAGAGAGGCCACAGAGAAATGGCAGAGGCAAGCAGAAGAGGACATAATCCGCATGCGTGAGGCTACAGAGAAATGGCAAATACAAGTGGAAATGGACAGAGTCCACATGAGAGAATCTTTGGAAGCACAGAAAGCTCAGCTGCAGCAAATGAGGTCAGAAAAGAACACTGTGGCTTCAAAATCAAGCAGGATTATGAATCCGAACCGCTTCCTAAAGAAGATGACCAGTAAGGATGATATTGAAACATACCTCCATTGAATTTTGAACAGATTGCCACTAGGGAAGGTTGGCCTAAACAGCACTGGGCCACAGTAGTGGGTCCCTATCTGTGTGGAGAAGCTCAGAAAGCATATGTGGTTTTGCCAGAAGAAAAGGCAACTACTTATTGTACCCTGAAGAAAGAGATCCTTAATCGAATGGGAGTGAAAGGGGTACAGCGTTTGCACTCCTGGGATTTTTTTCATGAACCTACTTATCACTATCCAAGGGACATGCTTATCTGCCCAAACTTAGAAAGCAGTTTCCCTGTTAAGGGATGGCAAACAGATCATGATAAAGAGACGGCAGAGAGCGCCACAGAGACGGCAGAGAGCGCCACAGAGACGGCAGAGAGCGCCACAGTGACGACAGAGAAAGCAAGTGATCCTGCAGGAGCCGCAAATGAAATGGCAGAGAAAGCAAAAGTGACTGCTGAGATGGTGCACGAGACTAGTGAGATAAATGCAGCTACAGACATGAGCAAAGATCCTAAAGGAAATATAAAGTATCCCGGGAGCACTTTGTCTCAGGTCGCAGTAAAACAAAGTGCTATGGACAAGGAGAACCAAGACAAGAAACCTATAAAGCAAGATGTACAGCTGAACCCTATCCCAGGGGGACTGGAAAAGCCTACAATGGAAGGCAGGCAAGTTGCTATGGAAATGAAGGGTATCAGGATGATACCGCATTATATTCCTGAATGGAGAAGGAAGACCGCACTTGAGGACATCCGAGTGTCCTATAGGAAGAAGACCCAGGTGTCAAGTTGGGAGCTGTGGAAGAGTCCTACCGTGCATAAGCAGAAGCTGCCGCAAAAGGACATACAGGAGAAGCAAGATCTCCTCACTATCCGTGCAGCTCAGAAGATGAGCGATCGCTCTAAAAGGGAGGCACAAGAGAAGGCGGAGGAGCATCTCAATTGGGAGCCGAATAAACAAACTTGGCACAGCCAAGTAAAAGGTCTGTGCTCCCAACTACAAGAGCAGAGGATGAACGATCCGTCTGATAAGAAGATCCGGTTGGAACATGGTAATGCATGTCCAGAAGAGACCAACCCTGATCTTCAGGAACCATATACACAAGATGTTGTGCGGAACACAGAGCTATGTCTAAAGGAAACTAATATGCATGACATAGTGAAGGAACTTGTCCTAGAGAGACAGAAGGATGGAGAAAGGATGGCAGAGCTGCCAAAGATATCCTGGGAGGACCTGAGCAAACAGAGAGAGGAACTTCTTCATTTGCATATACAGCGTCCAATGATCCAGTGTCCGCAGAGTGAACCGGATATACAAGCTAATGAGGAGAAAATACAGCGGAAGCGAGTAAGTAATGAGGCAAAGCTAACAGAAAAACAGAGAAAAGCTGAAGCGCAACGATTAAAAACAGATGTATTATGGGTGAAAGCTGAGGATGCTGAAACTTCCAGCTTTTCTAAGAAACCGATTATTCTAAAGGCTTCTAACAAGTGTACTAGCCTATGGGTTGAGTGCAAACCTGAAGTTGCTGTACCGCTAGAGATGTTCCAGCAAGATCAGAAATTTGAGAAACATGTCCTGGCAGAGTTAGAGAGACGCAGACCTTATACAATTGGAGGCCCCATGATATCGAGGATGCCCGGTTCGAACCATGAGACGGTTGAGGTGCAGATCCAAGAGGTAGACACAACCCTGGGAAGGGATATGCTGGTGGAGTCTAGTAAGGAAACCATACTAGAACAGAAACAAGATGGCGATAGGAAGCTGATCGAGTCTGGTGAGAATTTCCAGGCAGTCAATGGGACCACCTGGAACTGCAAAATTAATTGGGAGGAAAAGCTGGAAGTAAAACAGCCTGAACAGTTGCCATCTCATAAAAACTATAAGAATGGAGATGGGGAACCTAATAAGAGAGAGTTGGAGACTCTACCTAAAATACTGAAGAAAGGAGCCCAACCAGTAGAGATGTCGCGAATAGTTCGCCGGCGGACTTTTTTCGGCGAACATAGCATGTTCGCGTTCGCGGCGAACAGCGAACATATACGAGATTCGACCCGCCCCAATACTTTATCATTGAGCAAACTTTGACCCTGCATGTCACAGTCAGCAGACACATTCCAGCCAATCAGCAGCATACACTCCATTCCAGAGCCATCTACCTCATGGACAGCAGCCATTTTGGAATCATAATTAACTTGCAGTCTTACAGAGAGGAGGGACAGTTTGGATGATGTATCAATAGGGAAAACCATAGCTAGGCAAGTTTATTCAGTGTCCAGTGCAGTGCTGAAGGACTCATCAGATCTCTGCTGTAAACACAGCACCCCAAAAAGCCATTTTTAGGGCTATAACATAATTTTTTTTTTTTTGTAATCTAATTTCATTTGCCTGTCTCCCTGCTAGCCCCTGCTTGCAAGTGTGTGTCAGGCTCACAGCTTATACTGTGTGTGCACAACGCATACAATATAATATTGTTTACTAGTTGTCTACTTTTAAAAAAAACCATTTTTTTTTTCTTAAATGTAAGTGCATTTGCCTGACTGACCGTCAATCAAAACTCATTTGCTTGACCGCTACCCATAGTGTGTGTCCTGCTTTTCAAGTACTGTGCCAAGTTCAACCAATCCAGTCTAGTTGGGGTACCAACAGTCCACATTTAAAAAAACCAAACTTTTTTGTAAGTGCATTTGCCTGACTGACCGTCAATCAAAGTTCATTTGCTTGACCGCTACCCATAGTGTGTGTCCTGCTTTCAAGTACTGTGCCAGAGAGGTTGTGTGCATGCTTGAGCTCCAAAAAAAGGCTTTTTAGGGTCTTAGTCCCTCAAATACAAGTTTTATTTTAACACCTTTCTGTTTATAAGCACTTTGTGCACGGTGTTGTTCATTTTTGGGAGTTTTTGTGGTATTTTTCTTAGTTTAATTTAAGTTTTAGTTTTCTGGGAGTCAGGCTCAAGTCTCTATCCCAGGAGAGTGAGCTGTCTCCTGGATACTTTGCCACACCCCTCCCTTAGCACTACACCTTCACTCCTGGAGCTTTGTTACTTTGACTTTTTTTCTTTTAAAAAGTTTATTAGGTTTTGTTGAAGTTTTGTTTGTTTGGTGTTGGGTTTTATGTTTTGGGGGAGAGAATACAAGTAACATCTTTGTAGGCAGTGGGGGGGAAAACAATTAGAAGTTTTGTTTAAAAGGCTTTTTTAACATCTGACACAGAGACACAGAGGGGTTAAAAAGCCTCTGTGTTCTCTGTGTTGTTGCAATTAGCAAAAACCTTGCAACAGGCATTAACCCTTCCACTGCCAAACATCATCTTTCTCTCTCCCTTAGTTTTGTCTCCCTTAGTTTTGTCTTTTTGTTTCTTTTTCCCACTTTTATATTTAAAAAAAAAGAAAACAGTAAAAAATCATAAAACAAAAAATAAAAATAACTAAAATAAATAAACTAAAAAAAAAAGGGTCTAAACATGAGGGATAAGACCACTAAGAAGCCTCAGGGGTCAAAAGGGGGAATAATGGCCCCTGAAAATCCTAGCTGCAGCACTGCACAGCATAGGCCCCAGGCAGATAAGGCAGCCCCAGCTCCTGGTGGTTCTGCCAGCAGACCTACCCCTGTGGCTAATACCTGGTCACAGGTGGTTTCTGCTGGCCCAAGTAATACCACCGCTGGGGCTGAGGGGCAGATTACTAGGAAGCATGGGGTTAAATGTCAGATGTCTGGGGTCTACAGCATTGATATCTATCTGCGTGCTGCAGCTAATGTCATCAGCCCCTCTGTTATAGTAGCAGCCAGCAAAATGTACGGGAAAGCAGTTTTCTTTACCCGTACGCTGGCTGCTGCTCACATTCTTGTACAGAGAGGCATCACAGTGGGGGGATTATATGTCCCAATAGAACCCCTGGAAGGGTTGGGCACAAAAGTAACACTCTCTAATGTGCCCCCCTTCCTACCAGACTCCCTCCTGCGCCCCCACCTGCTAACCCTAGGGGAAGTAAAAACACCATTTATTAAAATTCCCCTGGGGTGCAGAGAGAGAGCACTTCGTCATGTGCTCTCTTTCAAGAGGCAGGTACAAATGTGCCTGCCTCAGGGCGCAGAAAACATTGAGGGGTCTTTTGGGGTTCCATTTGAGGGGGTGCTCTACAGGATTTTTTACAGCACTACGGAGGTGCAGTGCTATCATTGCAAGGGGTTGGGGCATACACGTAGGAATTGTCGTAATGAAAAGCATCATGCCCCAGCCCCAGCAAATGGCACCTCCGTCAGTACAGCACCCATCCCCGCTGAGCCCATAACAGCGGGGACCTCAAGGGTCATAGCCTCCCCACAGAGCTCAGGCAAGGAGGCCGTTCCTCAAGCCACCACCACGGCCTCCAAACCCCCTTCTTCCCCAAAAAAGCCATCTGTGTCTGTGGTTTCCAGCAAGACTGCAGACACGGGGAAAAAGGGGAAGAATGTCACCGGTCCTCCCAGTGTCACAGCTGCATCTCCCAAGTCCCAATCTGCCCCCACCATAATTACATCAGTTAGTGTGGGGGCACAGTGTAAGCAGAGGGATAATAAGCCCTCTGCAGGGGAGGCAGCTAGTGGCAGCTCCTCTTCCAGGAGTGACGTCCCCAGGAAGAGGAAGCATAAAACCAACAGGGAGGTTGCTGATAAGTGGGAAGTGCTCTATAGTGGAGCACCTCCCTCTAAAAGCAAGAAGAGGAACAAAACATCTCCTCCTCATCCGGTGACATTGTCTGGCCCGGTTATTAAGCTCAGCCAGCCGGTGCCAGACCACACATCTCTCTCTCCAGACCCTATAGGGGTTAATGTGGAAAAGGGTCTGGAGGAAAAGCAGGGGCAAGAGGGTCTCCCAAGTGAGGCAGGGGTAGACAAGAAAGATCAGGTTCTGCCTCTGGCCTTTGAGGGGGGTCCCAACAAAGCCCCTGCTGAATGGGTAGTCAGTGTCCCTGAGGTGCTGAGCTTCAAGGGCACCAGTCAGTCTCCTCCTCCAGTGTCACTCTCTAGTGACGTACCTCGGGCTTTGTTAGAGCCCCAGGCCGAGTCACTACTGGAGGGGGGAATATAGGCATGACCCCCATTCAGGACCCCATGGATTTGTCTGTCAGGGGGAATGTGGCACAAGGGGAAGTGGAAATGGGGGAGGGTGATAAAACAGGTTTTCCTGTTAACATCATGGGAGAGCCTGTCTACCCTCCTCAGCCGTCCACTGACCCTAACATCGGTGCCATCCAAGCTGAGCAAGCAGCGGTGGAACTGGCAGAGGAGGCATATAAAGCCTCCAAGGCTTCCATTAAGGAAGCCATGCCAGCCACTGCTGTCCAGCCAGCTACACCTGAATGCACTCCTGAAGCTACAGGGGTCAGGCAGCAATCCAAGGGTCCATTATTTACCTTGAAGGGTGCTAAAGGGACTCCTTCTGTATCATCTAAGATGGGGTCCCTGAGAATAAAGCTGAGGAAACTGACTCCAGCCGGGGAGGATGGAGTAAAAGCCCTCAGCCAAGAGGAGCCCAGGGGTGACCCACTAGAAGGAACATCAGATTCTGGGTGGGTTATCCCTGTCAAGGAAATAGATCTATTCCTTGAGAGCACCCTTCATGGACAAAAGAAAAGGAAGGTGCGGCTGGCCTTGGAGAGGTGGAAGAATATGTCGTTTATTCTCCACTCTCTCCAGCAATATCTAGTGGTCATCACTAGGGCCAAGAATTCTGGGACTGCGGAGCATCTCCGCGTCCGGAAATTCTATAAAATGTGCGTGTCCTATCAGCAGTCTCAAGGGTCTGAGGAACGCACAATTCCTGACACGCAGTAATGGCTTTGCACATCAGCACACTAAATACCAATGGCTGTCAAGACAGTTTCCGCAGGTTCCAGGTACTCTCCTATTTATATCAGGGAGGGTACTCTGTGAGCTTCCTGCAGGAAACTCACACCACTCCAGAGGCTGAGGCCTCGTGGCAACTGGAGTGGAGAGGCAGGGTCTTCTTTAGCCACTTCACATCGGCGTCATGTGGAGTGGTGACCCTGTTCTCAGAGTCTTTTCAGCCAGAGCTGCTGCTTGGGAAAGCTGTTATCCCAGGCCGTCTAATCCACCTCCGGGTCCGAGAGCAGGGTAGCATCATTAACCTAGTTAATATATATGCCCCTGCTGGAGGGCCCGAGAGAGTGAGGTTCCTCGCCAGACTGTCCCAGTTTTTGGAGACGGTTGACGCAGATGAGTGTTTGGCACTCGGGGGTGATTTCAACTGCACCCTCGACGCTCTGGACCGGAATAGTCCAGAGCCGTACCCGCCTTCTGCGTCAGCCCTGCGGGAGATCATCGCCCGCTTTTCCCTGGAGGACATCTGGCGAGAGCAGAACCCAGGGGCATCAGACGGTTTCACCTACGTCAGGGTGAGAGCCGGTCTGGTGTCCCACTCCCGGATCGACAGACTATATATATCTAGTCATTATATGTCACGAGTCGGTTCTTGTGCCATTAGGCTGGCTCCTTTCACAGACCACAACTGTGTGTCTGTGACGGTGGCGCTAACGCCAACAGCGCCACGAGCCGCCTATTGGCACTTCAACAATGCTTTGTTGAAGGACCAGGGGCTCGTGACATTGATCCGGGAGTTTTGGACGGACTGGAGGGGTTGCAAGGGAGACTTTGCCACTTTAAAACTGTGGTGGGACGTGGGCAAGGTTCATTTGCGACTTCTGTGTCAGGAATATACCAAGGGTGCGAGTGGGCAGCGCGAAGCTAAGTTGGAGTCACTCCGGGGGGAGGTACTCCATCTGGAGCAGAGGCTGTTCACTTGTAGGGACCAATCCCTGCAGAGCAAGTATGTAGAGAGGAAGGGTGTCCTCTGTGACCTGGAACGACACCAGGCCAAGGGGGCATACGTGCGCAGCCGCTTAGGTTTTCTCAAAGATCTAGACCGCGGCTCGCGCCTCTTCTACTCACTGGAGAAAAAGGGGGGTAACAGTAGGCACATCACCTGTCTTCTAGATGAAGACAGTGCCCCCCTTACAGATCCGGAGAGTATCCGGGATAGAGCCCGGAACTTTTATAAAGATCTTTACTCTCCGGATCCCATTTCTCCAGACGCCTGCAGGGTGCTATGGGAGGGGCTCCCCACAGTCAGTGCGGGTGTAAGAGAGCGGCTTGATATACCACTATCTTTTCAAGAGCTCTCTGAAGCCCTCCGTGCCATGTCCTGTGAGAAGTCTCCAGGACTGGACGGACTGACTGTAGAGTTTTTCCTATTTTTCTGGGAGACTCTGGGACCTGATTTTCATCTGGTCCTTGGGGAAGCCCTGGAGACCAGGGAGATGCCCCTGTCTTGTCGCAGGGCAGTACTTGCCCTGCTGCCCAAAAAGGGGGATCTCCGGCTTATTAAGAACTGGCGACCGGTCTCTCTGCTCAGCACAGACTACAAGATTGTAGCTAAAGCCATCTCGCTTAGACTTGGGTCTGTGCTGGCAGAATTGGTTCACCCTGACCAGTCCTATGCGATCCCGGGCCGGACTATCTTTGATAGTATCTTTCTGGTCCGGGATCTATTGCATTATTCTCGCAGGACTGGTCTGTCACTCGCCTTTCTCTCTTTAGATCAAGAGAAGGCGTTTGACAGGGTGGACCATGGTTACCTCATAGCCACTCTGCAAGCGTACGGCTTTGGCCCACAGTTTGTGGGCTTTATAAGAACGCTGTACGCCTCTGCAGAGTGTTTACTTAAAATCAATTGGTCCCTAACAGCACCTTTGGTATTTGGACGACGGGTGCGTCAAGGATGTCCCTTGTCTGGACAGTTATATGCACTGGCCATCGAGCCTTTCCTCTGCCTACTGAGGAAAAGGCTCACAGGGCTGGTGCTAAAAGATCCAGACATGCAGATTGTCCTTTCAGCTTATGCTGACGATGTGCTCCTCGTGGCCCAGGATCCAGTTGATCTTGAGCTGGCAAAACAGTGCCAGGAGGTATATTCAGCTGCCTCCTCCGCTCAGATCAACTGGTCCAAATGCACAGGCCTTTTAGAGGGTAATTTACAGGTAGACTCTTTGCCTCCCACGTTTCGTGACATCACGTGGGAGGCAGATGTCATTAAATATCTGGGGGTCTACCTGTCCGCTGCGGACGCTTCCGTCCCAGACAACTGGAGGGAGTTAGAGGGCAGTGTCCTCTCTCGTCTGGGACGATGGAGGGGTCTAGCAAAAATGCTTTCCCTTAGGGGGCGGACTCTAGTGGTGAATCAGCTGGTGGCTTCTCAGATCTGGCACCGGCTGATTTGTCTGAGTCCGACCCCCGAGTTTGTCACCAATATCCAGAGGAATTTGTTAGATTTCCTCTGGATGGGAAGGCATTGGGTCTCTGCAGGGGTGGCAAGTCTGCCTTTGGTGGAGGGTGGACAGGGAGTAGTTTGTGTGTGCTCCCAGTTGTCCACCTTCCGCCTTCAGTACCTGCAGAGATACCTATATGCAGATCCCTCTCCGCAGTGGTGCGCACTGGCATCCTGCTTTTATCGCCAGTTGCGCAACCTGGGGTATGACCGGCAATTATTTCTGATCAGGCCCGAGGGGTTTGGGAGAGACCTCTCTGTGTTGCCGGCATACTACCAGGAAACCCTCAAGGCCTGGAGCATGGTCTCCGTGACCAGGCAGGGCGTGCCTTTGGGGGATGAAATATTCACGGAGCCCCTGCTATTTAATCCAGCAGTGGGGGCTCCAATTTTACAGTCCCCCAGTATCATCCGCCGCCTTAGTCATGCACAGATGACCCGAGTCTGGGATCTCTTGGAATACGGGCGTTCTGATTGGGTGTCACCCCAGGAGCTTGCGCTCCGTTTGGGATATGTGACACCCAAAGTCTCAGGGCGCTTGCTCCAGGAGATTAGGGATGCCATCTCCCCCGACTCACGCACCTTCCTTCGCGGGGCTTTGCAGGCCGGAGTGCCACATGCACCTTTCAACACCCCTGCTCCGGCTGTTTGCATTGGACACAAGCCCCGTGTTTCCCCTCAGGCTCCTCCTGTCCCCAACCTCTCGAAGTTGAGGGACATACCCTCGGCATGCTTTCGCGGCATGCTGAGGAAGAGCTTATATTCTCTCGTGCTCCATACAGTGCACTTCCTTGCCCTCGTGACCCGTCCTGATACTATCTGGAGGCGGGTCCTACCAGCTGACGAGGGCAAGAGGCCCCGGTGGAGGGAACTTTATTCTCATTTAGTTCCACGACCCACCGGGGACTTGAGTTGGAGAGTGCTCCATGGTGCACTGAGCACGGGAGAGTACTTAGCTAAATTCACAGACTCTCCCTCCACTTGTCCATTCTGTGGCAAGGGAGAGTCCGTGTATCATATTTATTTTAGTTGCGCCAGACTGCAGCCCCTCTTGTCACTCTTGAGGGGCCTCCTCCTGCAGTTCTGGCTGCATTTCTCCCCTCACATTTTTATTTTTGGGCGCCCAGTGTCCCGGGGCAATAAGGCCAGGGACCTCCTCGTCAACCTGCTCCTGGCATTAGCCAAATTGGCTATATATAAGTCCAGGAAGCAGTGTTTGATAGAGGGGGTTCCCTTGTCACCTGAGGCCATGTTCCGGGTGCTGGTGCGCTCTCGTATCCGGGCAGAGTACCACCTGGCTTTGTCCACTGGGGGAATGGATGAGTTTGTCTCCCAGTGGGCTTTAGATGGTGTGCTCTGCTCGGTATCCCCCCATCCGGTTTCTTTATCTCTCACCCTCCTAAAATGATTGTTCTTTAGTTTACAGAACAGTTTTTCTCATAATTTAAAATACACTGTGCCAAGTTCAACCAATCCAGTCTAGTTGGGGTACCAACAGTCCACATTTAAAAAAAAATGACAGGCAGAGGCAGGACACCCCGCAGAGGCCGTCATGGTCGTGGTGCTGTGATTCCCTTTGGCCCTACAATAATGCCCAGTGTTCAGAGGCCAGTTACCCTGAACTTGAAAAGTTCAGAGGACGTATTTGACTGGCTAACACAGGACACCCAATCTTCTACAGCTTCCGCTTGGAACATTGACGCACCATCCTCCTCCAGCTTAGCTTCGGGCACCTCTCAAGTTACCACTCACCCGCCTGCCGCCACCACCAACACTAGTACCACAGCCAATTCAATTGATCAGTCAGAAGAGTTATTTACACATCAGTTTGAAGAAATGAGTGATGCGCAACCATTATTGCCAGAGAATGTAGATAACAGGGATATGTCTCAGTCAGGCAGCATTACACACATGTACGTACGATGTGATGATGATGATGATGATGTACCCGCTGCTGCTTCCTTTGTTCAGTTGTCATATACAAGTGAGGCGGGTGATGATGATGACGATGCGTCCGTGGATGTCACGTGGGTGCCTGCTAGAAGAGAAGAAGAACAGGGGGAAAGTTCAGATGGGGAGACAGAGAGGAGGAGGAGACGAGTTGGAAGTAGAGTAGGGTCATCACAACGAGCTAGTGGCACAGTCAGACAGCATGCATCAGCACCCGGGGTCAGCCAGACAGCACGCCAATCAACGCATGCTGTTGCCACCACCAGAATGCCGTCACCGCCGAGCTCAGCAGTGTGGCATTTTTTTTGTGTGTCTGCCTCTGACAACAGCGATGCCATTTGCAACCTGTGCCAAAAGAAACTGAGTCGTGGGAAGTCCAACACCCACCTAGGTACAACTGCTTTGCGAAGGCACATGATGTCACAGCACAAACGCCAATGGGATCAACACATGAGTACAAGCAGCACACAAGCTCAATCCTCCTCCTGGTCCAGCATCTTCATCCAAATCAACCACTGCTGTCCTCCTTGCCCCCTCTCAACTCTCCACCACTCCGTCTCTCGCCTCTTGCTGTTCCTGCTCATCTCCCCACAGTCAGGTGTCTGTCAAGGGCATGTTTGAGCGTAAGAAGCCAATGCCACAAAGTCACCCCCTTGCCCGGCGTCTGACAGCTGGCTTGTCTGAACTCTTGGCCCGCCAGCTTTTACCATACAAGCTGGTGGAGTCTGAGGCGTTCAAAAAGTTTTTAGCGATTGGGATACCGCAGTGGAAGGTACCCGGCCGAAATTTCTTTGCCCAAAAGGCAATCCCCAACCTGTACTCAATTGTGCAAAAGGAAGTAATGGCATCTCTGGCACACAGTGTTGGGGCAAGGGTCCATCTGACCACTGATACCTGGTCTGCAAAGCATGGTCAGGGCAGGTATATCACCTACACTGCGCATTGGGCAAACCTGCTGACGTCTGCCAAGCATGGAATGCGTGGCTCTGCAGAGGAGTTGGTGACACCGCCACGACTTGCAGGCAGGCCTGCTGCCACCTCCTCTACTCCTCCTACTCCATCCTCTTCCATAACCTCCTCAGCTGAGTCCTCTTCTGCTGCTGCGTCTTGCTCCACATCAACGGCACCCCCCCAGCTCCCCAGATACTATTCCACATTGGGGTTGACTTGCCTCAAAGCAGAGTCACACCGGGCCAGCACTCCTGTCCGCCCTGAATGCACAGGTGGATCAATGGCTGACTCCGCACCAACTAGAGATTGGCAAAGTGGTTTGTGACAACGGAAGAAATTTATTGGCGAGTTGACGCATGTGCCGTGCATGGCACATGTGTGTAATCTGATCGTACAACGCTTTGTCCATAAGTATCCAGGCTTACAGGACATCCTGAAGCAGGCCGGAAAGGTGTGTGGCCATTTCAGGCGTTCCTACATGGACATGGCGCACTTTTCAGATATCCAACGGCGAAACAACATGCCAGTGAGGTGCTTGATTTGTGACAGCCCCACACGTTGGAATTCAACACTCCTAATGTTCAACCGCCTGCTCCAACAAGAAAAAGTCATTAACGAGTATTTGTATGACCGGGGTGCTAGGACAGCCTCTGCGGAGCTGGGGATTTTTTTGCCACATTACTGGACGCTCATGCGCAATGCCTGTAGGCTCATGCGTCCTTTTGAGGAGGTGACAAACCTTGTCAGTCGCACCGAAGGCACCATCAACGACATCATACCATTTGTTTTATTCCTGGAGCGTGCCCTGCGAAGAGTGCTGGATCAGGCCGTAGATGAGCGTGACGAGGAAGAGTTGTGGTCACCATCACCACCAGAAACAGCCTTATCAGCATCGCTTGCTGGACCTGCGGCAACGCTGGAAGAGGATTGTGAGGAAGAGGAGTCAGAGGAGGAATGTGGCTTTGAGGGGGAGGAGGAAGACCAATCACAACAGGCATCCCAGGGTGCTCGTTGTCACCTATCTAGTACCCGTGGTGTTGTACGTGGCTGGGGGGAAGAACATATCTTCAGCGAGATCACTGAGGACGAGGAACGGGACATGACTAGCTCGGCATCCAACCTTGTGCAAATGGGGTCTTTCATGCTGTCGTGCCTGTCGCAGGACCCTCGTATAAAAAGGCTGAAGGGGAACGACCTGTACTGGATGCGCATGCTCCTAGACCCCCGGTATAAGCAGAAAGTGCCTGATTTGTTACCAAATTACCGCAAGTCAGAAAGGATGCAGCAGGTACAAAACAAATTAACAAGTATGCTTTACACAGCATATAAGGGTGATGTCACAGCACAAGGGCAATATAACAGGGGAAGAGGTGAAAGTAATCCACCTCCCACGACCACGCCGGCAAGGACAGGACATTTAAAAGACGTGTTGTTGATGGAGGACATGCGGACCTTTTACAGTCCTACGCATCGCATCAGCCCTTTGGGATCCACCCTCAGAGAACGACTTGACTGACAGGTAGCAGACGACCTCGCCTTAACTGCAGATATCGACACTCTGAGGAGCGATGAACCCCTTGACTACTGGGTATGCAGGCTAGACCTGTGGCCTGAGCTATCCCAATTTGCAATTGAACTTCTGGCCTGCCCCGCTTCAAGTGTCCTGTCAGAAAGGACCTTCAGTGCAGCAGGAGGTTTTGTCACAGAGAAGAGAAGTCGCCTAGGGCAAAAAAGTCTAGATTGCCAGAAGGCATACGGCATGTAATGGAAAAGAAAGCATATTGAACAGTCTTGCATAACACAACAGTTGTGCAAAAATACATATTTACAATGAAGACATTTTGTTAAAATTAGGTGGCTAGGCCTTCTTTTTTTTAACTTTTTTGGTTAATACATTTTCTTTTTTTTTACTGTGATTGCAATTTTTAAGAGAAACCTAAGACATGTTAAAACAGACAATAGTAAAGTCCTATTATCTATCATCACTCCAGCAGTAGCTTATTATTTACAATATCTAACCTGCTCAATCGCCCTTGGGTTACCCTGGGGCAGGCTTCAGTAGGCGACCTCTCCTTTCCTCGGATAATTTTGCCGCCGGTTGCTTCTGAAGGGTCTCCTCCAGGGCTCCCACACTCCGGTCCTTCCCCCCGAGTCGCTTCAACCATTAACAAATGTTTTATTATATTAGGGGGGCACTAAATGGGGATGTTATCCAGGGATCCCAAATTGTCTGGAACTGGGTGATTCTATCCAAGACTACATGGTTAAATCTCTCGTTGAGCAGTAAATAGTTAATTTTTTTATTAATTCCTGAAAGTTTTAATTTGGGGTTTTCCAACTACTAGCTATGTGTATTTTTTCTTTCAAAAAATATTTTATTAGGTCAATCTTAAACATTTTAGAAGCTAGTAAGCATGTTTCTTCCCATAGTCTTATGACTGCCGAACACTCCCACCAGACATGAATAAATGTAGCCTCATTACCACTGTTCCTAAAACATGAGCTGCTCCGTTTTGGATCCCATTTATTAGCTTAAAAGGAGTAATATATGTCCTGTGTAGGACCTTTATTGAATTCTCAAGCAGACTATAATTTAAAGATCCCCTACTTAAGCCTTGCCAACTTTTATCCCATGTGCTATCTGCCAACTGGGTGCCCAAATCCCTCTCCCAGGCTTTGGTATAGTATGGTTTGTTTGCCCATGAGTTTTCATTAAATAGTTCATACATGAGGCTAATAATACCAGGCTGAAAGGGGGAATCCCTACATTTTTTGAGTAGCCAGGTGTTTCTTTGGGGGGTTCCCCTACCACTTATCGTATATATAAAATGATGTATCCTGCAAAAATTATAGTGTTCAGCCAGGGGTAAATTATTTCTATCTCTCACCCACTCAAAGGTCATTATTTTGTCGTCATGCCACCATGGACCAACCCTTAGTAGGTTCTGAGACTTCCACCAACTGAGAGAGCTTTCCGGAAGATGTATCTTAAAGTGGGGATTGGGTACGATAGGCGTAAGATCTGATACCCGAGTGTCCAGTTTTTGTGTCCAGTTCATCTCCGTCCATATTTTTAATGAGTGCTTAATCAATGGGTTTTTCAAGTTTCTCAAAAAAGTATACAGGCCTGGAATCCATATTACTGTATCCCATGTATAAGGTGACATGCTTACATTTTCCATAAATACCCAGAGCGGCTGATGTGTTTTGGAGAATGCGCCAGAGGAATGAAAGCCAGCTGCGCTGCCTTGTAATACAGTTTGATATTCGGGTCCCTACCCTCTTTTGGAAAGACTATGAGGTCGGCCTGATTCAATTAAGGGGGCATAGGTTCTCCACTTAGTATAGCGTTAATCAAAGATGTTAGGTGCGGGGGTAAGCAAGGGCTCAAATTTCTTATAGTACAGATGAGTAAAACCGTCTGGCCCTGGGGACTTGCCAAATTTAAGATCTTGGATTGTAGATTTAACTTCCTCTTGGGATATGTCTAGGTTCAAGCTGTCCAATTGAGGTACAGGTATTTTGTGGACTTCTTGCTGTAGTAGGAAGGACTCTATGTCAGATCCGCTGCAGCGGGATTGGGATGAATATATGGTCTGATCGAAGTTTTGAAATGTTTCTTGGATAGCATTGGGGCTAAAGGAGGTTTGGCCATAGGGTAGTCTAAAGATACTGTATATTATGTCCTCTCTTGGGGGGTAAAGACACTAATAATTCCTCCAATAAAATTCTGCTTTTTTTTTTGTGGGCAAGGTGCCTGATTAGCCCCTTGGGTTATCTGTTAAAAAGAGTGGTGCAGAGACTGTGGGGGCTGTTAGCCTCCTTGTCCCTGTGTGGCCGTTTAGAATCCCTGCTGCTGCATGTTTCAGCTTTATTAAGGTGTAATTGTACAGCGTTTGACTCAAGTAGCTGCCTGTGCTGGGTCAGTTTGGCTTAATTGCTGGGCCCTTTTCCTGCCAAGATGGCGACCGTCAGTCCATGGGCCTCTATGTCCCCTTCACTACCTTTGTCCCCGCTTGTGTGCTTATTTGGGATGGCCCCCCTTTATATCTCCGGCCCGTGGCCTTGTAAGGGTCGCCCCCTCAATCTCTGAGTGTGGATATGCAGGGATGGGGCGTTGAATCAGGCCTACCTTCTTCTCTGCTCGCTGCAAGATCAACAATACCTAATTTTTCAGGCATGTGTACATGCCTAATTTTTCTGGCCTCTGGTACTGCACTGTGGCTTCAACAACGAAACCCAAATAGGTAACGTAACAAGTATTAAACTGATAAGAGTAGTACTTACAAACACATCACTCCTATCTGGTGGCACCTTTGACTGCACGTGCCGTGCCCCAAAATTGAAGTGATACGACCAACAAAGCATCTTTTTCCATCTCCTGGTTCTAAAAATCCAGGCCTTATACACGCCCCCTGATAGGTAACGTAACAAGTATTAACCTGATTAGAGTAGTACTTACAAACACGTCACTCCTATCTGGTGGCACCTTTGACTGCACGTGCCGTGCCCCAAAATTGAAGTGATACGACCAACAAAGCATCTTTTTCCATCTCCTGGTTCTAAAAATCTAGGCCTTATACACGCCCCCTGATAGGTGCTGTAACAGGTTTTAAACTGATAAGAGTAGTACTACTTAACACACCTTATAATAATGCAGAGAGAGGCAATGCAGTGAGAGGAGTCTGAAGAAGAGGAGTCAGAGGAGGAAGGTGGCTTTGAGGAGGTGGAAGACCAAACACAGCAGGCGTCCCAGGGGGCTTGTTGTCACCTTTCGGGGACCCTTGGTGGCTGGGTGGAGGAAGAGACCGTCAATGACATCAGTGAGGACAAGGAACGGGACATGGCTAGCTTGGTATCCAACCTTGTGCAAATGGGGAGTTTGCGGTTGTGCAAATGGACTGTTTGTGGTTGTTTGCGGTGCGTTAAACGGGGAGTTTGGTCTGTCACTGTGAAGCGGGCCTAACCCTTACACTACCTGATCGATACAACCTCATACCTGATGTTTTAAAGCATGTTATTCCAAACAATTTAGGAATGTTAGGTAATTTATGCCCTTTATGACTTAAAACCAGACTCTGTATCAACTATGTAATTTTCCGTGGGAGTTTTGCCATGGATCCCCCTCCGGCATGCCACAGTCCAGTTGTTAGGCCCCTTAAAACAACTTTCCCATCACTATTGTGGCCAGAAAGAGTCCCTGTGGGTTTTAAAATTCGCCTGCCCATTGAAGTCTATGGCGGTTCGCCGATGTTCGCCGGTTCGCGAACATTTGCGGCGGTTCGCGTTTCGCGAGCCGAAAATTTTAGGTTCGCGACATCACTACCAACCAGCTCAGAATGTCACAGAGCTTGTCCAAAGGGTACACAGACTGGTACTAGAGAGTCAGGTGTTACCCGAGCCAGACAACGAACCCCATCTAGAGACATTAGAGGAACCACATAGTAATGTGGATGTGTTGGAGAGAGAAAAAGTCAAACCCCATACGTTATCCAAGCTAAAAGCACAGAACGAAAAAGATGTCCATAGGCAAGATGAGGCGCAGAAGCTTCACAGTTCTCTAGTGAATAAAGAAGTCATGATCCTTAGTGTAAAACAAGACACTATAGTCCAAAGCTTCAAAGAGAATCAGAGTGTCTGGAGTTGCCCAGAAGTGGTTTGTGAGATGGACTTGGGACTGGCAGAAGTGGAGAACTCTGAGTTCTTAGGGAGTGCAGAGACACCAGCACGTGATAGGGAGACACCAAAAGAGACCACTCCAGGCTGGGCCAGGACCTCAGGCCCTTATTCAAAAACAGATGACCTCTCCAAAACAATGTTGAAATGGAAGAACCGTCCCAATTGGTTCATTGTAGAGGACGCTATCAATGAGAATAACAGCATGGTGTTGCCATCTCAGGTCAAGACGGCTGAGCTTCAATTGTTCCAAGCAGGCACAGTTCTTCTGATAGGGAAAAGAAGACGAGAAGCTCTATGTATTGTTCTTTCAGATGACACCTGCTCAGATGAGAAGATCCGGAGTTGTAGGAATCAACCTGAGAGTGCAGCTTGGAAATATTATCAGTATCCAGCTATGTCCTGATGTGAAGGATGGCAAAAAAGTCCAGGGGCTACCCATAGAAGACACCTTTGAATAAATCACTGGAAATCGATTTGAGGCATGTCTCAAGCCTTGCTTCTTGAAAGCCTACGGCCCAAACAAAACAAAGGACTTCTTCATTGTTCAGGATGAGATGCGCGCCATGGTGTTGCAGGCAGTGGTGACAGACTTTGTGAGGTGCTGTGTAGTAGAATGTGAGGATACAGAGAAGATGGATTTACAAATGGCCACTCAATCGCAACCTCATACCTCAATGCAGACGGCACAGAGGAGGAATGTTTTGCATGGCAAAAAGTTTTTGAGTGGTGAATGGCTCTACAGGATGCAGGGGTTACTGCACGAGAGATGGCAGTGTGTCGACCTGGAACTACAGTGCCTTCTACGCCATGTGGTTGCAGTGTACAGAATTTTTGGCATGTCGCTCAACACCATGTTGTTGAGCTGAGGGGGACGGTATGTAACCGTTTGCCCCCTAGAGGATGGTGCCAAGTAAAGTAGTGTAAAGAGTTCTTGACAGGAGTGACGGAGTTAAACTTCTAAAGAACTCCTAATTGCTGCAGGTGCAACTTCACTTTAAAGCCTGGAAGCAGACATGGGGGAGAGGCTGATTAGGCTCTGGCCTGAGTGCTGTGAGGAGTCTGTGTGGAGCTGCAGTCTATGTGAGAACCTGTGTGAGACAGTCAGGAAGACTGGCTCCTGGGAGCTGAGCTGAAATAAGCTCTGAAGTGAGACAGTCAGGAAGACTGCTTATAATGAAGATTAAAGTACAGAGAGACACTGGCAAGTAACTTGGATTGCCTGGAGAATACAGCTTACAGAGCAGCAGAGGAAGTTGCCAGTAAGAGGAACAGTCTGTGTGACTGCAACAACACTTAACTGAGAGACTGTTTGCTTTAAAAGTGGAGGACCTAAAAAGGATCCATTGCAGCTAAGAAGCTGAAATACTGAATTTAAAGGTACCACCCCTCTGTGTGAACAGATGTTTATTTTATGCTGAAGTTAAGCTATTGTTTATTTTTTAAAGCCTTTATTAAAAACAAAGCTAAAAGTATATCGGACTCTGTGGTTTATGGGACAATCACAGGAGCAACCAGTAGCCTAAGGCCGACCCTGTCACAATATATATATATATATATATATATATATATATATATATATATATATATATAAATATATATATATATTATAATAACTGTATTTTTCAGAATTCTGAGCAGGAAACAAGATTTTTTAACTTTTGTAACTTGTTTTAGACATTCAAATGTAAACACAGATGTGCTGTTTATTTACTGTACGGTGGAGGCTTGTATCGCTCTTTTGCACACCTTAAAGTAAATAATTGTTACGGTAAACTACCTCCCCACAAAATTAACTACACAGTTTAGGAACCGGCCACATACTGATCAGGGGCAGTAACCTCAGTGCTGTCTGTGGGTAGGTTTCCTGGCTTGTACTTAATCAATCCTGGATTTGCTTAAAGCTGTGTAATACAGCAGGCATATGCTTAAAAGGAGCCATGTGTGAAATGGAATTTGGATCAAAGAGCTAATCCTTTGCTGGTACATTAGCATGTCCCTGGCCACGTTACCAGAGTGCAGTGGAATAACTGTATTTTTTTTAATTCTGAGCATGAAACAGAATTCTATCGATAGATAGATAGATAGATAGATAGATAGATAGATAGATAGATAGATATATAGATAGATAGATAGATAGACAGATAGATAGAGACAGATAGATAGATAGATAGATAGATAGACACATAGATAGATAGATAGATAGACACATAGATAGATAGATAGATAGATAGATAGATAGATAGATACTCATTACAGTATATAGGAACTAATAATTTGCCCGTCATAAATTATGGTTTCATATGTTATGTTCAGTTGTCTGTGCTGTCTCTATGTGTGTTATCTCTGTATGCTCTCTTTCTCTCTGTGTGCACCCGCTTCATGCCTCCCTCCCTTTCTCTTTCTATCTCTGCTTCCCTCCCTCTCTCTCTCTGTCCCTCTCCCTCCCTCTTAGCCCCGTCCCTTTCTCTCTCTCTCTCCCTTTCTCCCTCTTTCTGTCCCCCTCCCTCTGTACCTATCTCTCTCCCATTCTCTCCCCCCTCGCAGAACAGCGTAGTGTAGCTTTGCACAGGCGTGATGGCGCGACTATGCTCCGCAGCCTCGATGGTGCGGGTATGCCACGCATGCTCAATAGAGCGCCTATGCCACGCATGTGCTGAAACGCTAAAACTGCGAAAGCGCAATTCATTGATTTGCCGCTGCAGCCTATCAATCAAGATGTGAGTAAGGTCTGTGCAGTATGCAACTCGCAGGCGTTACTCACATCTACTAACTATTAAAGGTGACTAGCGAATTGCCCGTCAAAAAATTACGGTAATAGAATTGTAAGTCAAGGAATGGTATTTGGCACAAACATTATTTTTTGTGGTGGTCTAAGATCTCGGTGCTCATTGCGAGGCTCTTGGTTGTTGTATTTTTTTTATCAGAGGTGCTTTTCTTGTAAGGTCGGCGCTGATCTGCTTTTTGCGCTTATTGCAAGGCTGTCCCCTGGTGTAGTTTGTGTGCTATGAGCAGCGTTGGTGTGGCGCGCAGTGAATGTCTTTTGCATTTGTTGCGATAGTGTTTTTTTTTATGTGAATATGTTTTTTGTGATGCTAATGAAATAGGTAGTAAATAAATAAATTAACATACTTTACTTATTTGTAAGTAATATATGCAGGATGCGGCATACAATGTAGGTTTGCACTGTTGTGGAGCTGAGGTGTAAGTGTCAGCAATGTGTGCAGTGTGTAGTGTAAATAGGCTGCGTGCGCGAGGGGAAGCCGTTAGTGTAGTTGGGTACTTCTGCATTCTGTAAGTTAGTGTTGTAAAATGGCGGCTGTGTATGATTTAGTGTCTTTGCTAATGGTGTATATTGTATGTCGTACGGGTTTTTGTAAAAGCCGTATTTGGTTTGTGGTATTTAGCGGCTTTAGGGGTCGTGTAGCCTTGTTTTCATTTTTTTCTGCAGCCATTTTTTCTCTCGCTTAGGAGATTTTCGAGTGACTAAAGTTTGTAAATTTGGCCGAATTCGAGGTCTAAGCTGTGTTGCAGAGGTCCTGGGTGTCCCCCCTTGTTGTGGGTAAGATGTTTATTTTAATTTTGTGTTTATTTTTTAATGTTTTGCGCTGTGCGCTTGTTGTCTGTTAAGGTCGTAATGGATTTTTTCGAAGTCCTGCGGGTCGTAATTGTTTTTGTGTAAGTCCGCAATTTTTTTTTCTAAGTCCCGCGGATGGTATATTTTTGTGTAAGTCCATAGTTAGTCATTTCTGATGTGGGAGCCTCCACCTCCGCAAATGCGGTCCACATTTGCGGTACGAAAGTCGGCGCTCCTTGCCAGCAACTGCGGCCCTCGCATCGCGAGAGCCGCAGTTGCGGCGGGCTACGTGAGCCCGCAAGCGTTAGCAACAACCCGTATTGCTGACAACTATATATGTGACTAGCGACTTGCCCGTCAAAAAATGACGGCAATGAGATGTGTATGTTTGGAAAGTTGTTTAGTTATTAATATACGTATTTGACACTAGTAAGGTTTTAGTTATGATGAAATAAGTGCTATTGTGATATTAAACATGTTTATTTTTGTAAAATGTTCTTTTGTTGAACATTAACTGTTAAAGCATTTGGTATTAAAAGTATTAACATTTGAATGTAAGAACAGTTGAACTTGAAATTAATCAGTATTGTAAACTTGAGGTAATGTTTTTTTAACATGCACGTTCTATCTGAAGAATTGTTAACTTAAATATACATTGAATCCAGAGGAAGGCAAACAGTAAAAACCCTCCTTGAAACGTAGCCAATTGTATCAGAGAGGGAAAGATTACTCCCTGGATTAATGTTTAACATAAAAGACAACATTTACATTGTGACTTAAAACGTGATTGAGCTCTTAACATGAACTTTGTAATATGTCTAAGTAAAGAACTTTAAACTATATTTTTTGAAACTTGAACTTTCTTATCTGTCTAAGTAAAGAACTTGAAATAAAAAATTTCAAACTTGTAACATTACAAACAGTAACATAATTAATTAACATTTTAACATAATTTGTGAAAATAATGCAAGGCAAGTGTTTTCTGAGGCTAATCATCCATAAACAGTACTTCCATTAATTCTGACTGAATTGTTTATTGATTTGTATTTTTCAATGGTTGACCTCCTTTGTTTGTTGCTGTGATTTAAAATGTGGTTGACCTCTTAACATGAACTTTGTAATATGTGTAAGTAAGGAACTGGAAAGTATATTTTTTTAAACTTGAACTTTCTTATCTGTCTAAGTAAGGAACTTTAAAAAAAAAATTTAACTTGTAACATTAGAAACAGTAACATAATTAATTAACATTTTAACATAATTTGTGAAAATATTGCAAGGCAAGTGTTTTCTGAGGCTAATCATCCATAAACAGTACTTCCATTAATTATGCCTGAATTGTTTATTGATTTGTATTTTTCAATGGTTGACCTTTTTTTGTTGCTGTGATTTAAAACGTGGTTGACCTGTTAACATGAACTTTGTAATATGTGTAAGTAAGGAACTTTCTTATCTGTAGGGAACTTTTAAAAAAATCAAACTTGTAACATTATAAACAGTAACATAGTGAATTAAGATTTTAACATAATTTTTTATTAAAAGTATTAACATTTGAATGTAAGAACAGTTGAACTTTAAATTAATCAGTATTGTAAACTTGAGGTAATGTTTTTTTAACATGCAAGTTCTATCTCAAGAATTGTTAACCTTAAATATACATTGAATCCAGAGGAAGGCAAACAGTAAAAACCCTCCTTTAAACGTAGCCAATTGTATCAGAAAGGGAAAAAAATTAATTCCTTCCTGACCCCATTAACTGGCGATCAGATTACTCCGTGGATTAATGTTTAACATAAAAGACAACATTTACATTGTGACTTAAAACGTGGTTGAGCTCGTAACATGAACTTTGTAATATGTCTAAGTAAGGAACTTGAAAGTATATTTTTTAAAACTTGAACTTTCTTATCTGTCTAAGTAATGAACTTGAAAATATTGTTTTGAAACTTGTAACATTAGAAACAGTAACATAATTAATTAACATTTTAAAAAAAATTATAAAAATAATGCAAGGCAAGTGTTTTGTGAGGCTAATCATCCATAAACAGTACTTCCATTAATTATGACTGAATTGTTTATTGATTTGTATTTTTCAATGGTTGACCTTTGTTTATTGCTGTGAATTAAAACGTGGTTGAGCTGTTAACATGAACTTTGTAATATGTCTAAGTAAGGAACTTGAAAGTATAATTTTTTAAACTTGTAACATTAGAAACAGTGACATAGTTAATTAACATTTTAACATAATTTGTGAAAATAATGCAAGGCAAGTGTTTTGTGAGGCTAATGATATATAAACAGTACTTCCATTAATTATGACTGAATTGTTTATTGATTTGTATTTTTTAATGGTTGACCTTTGTTTTTTGCTGTAGTAATTGTTTTTAATCGCACATATAGTTTGGTCTGTGGAAAAGTGGTTCTCTAAAAAGAGAACGCAAGAACTTAAACTTGTTGCCCTTTGTGTAAACGCCGTTCTGTATGTGTTTGACAATTTAATGTAGTTTAGCAGTAAAATATTGTTTTTGGACATGTAATTTCTGTAGCGTAATAATGACCTTTGTAAGGGAACGGACATTTATGTGTATTTATTGTAGAAATTTGGTGGTTATATTGTGGTGTTTTATATTTTTGCATTTGCTTTGAAAAAAAAAATTTCATGGCTTTTGATTCTTTAATGAAAAGTTAAAGTACTTCATAGTAGACAATGTTTTGAGTAAAAATACGTCCATCTTCTAATAAATCACCTTGACTTTCATTCTTTTCAATGTAAACTTTAATAGCCTGCGGATTTTTGCACCGTGATAAGGCAACGTACAATTGGCCATGTGCAAATACTGGTTGTTCTAAGAAAAAACCCACAGGTTTGAACGTTTGTCCTTGTGATTTATTAATGGTCATGGCAAATGCCACAATGATGGGAAATTGTCTTCTTTGAAGTGTAAAAGGGAGACTACTTTCACTTGGTGCTAAATCTATTCTTGGTATGAAAATGTTCTCTCCTTTATGGGTACCAGTTAAAATTTCAGCATCTATGAAATGGTCCTTTAATTGTTGAACAATTAATCTTGTCCCATTGCATAGGCCTTTTTTGGGGTTCATATTTCGCAGTAACATGACAATTGCACCATTCTTTAGCTGCAAAATATGTGGTGGCATTCCAGAAGGAGTTAGCGAGTTTATGAATTCAGTTGAAAAGTTTGCCTGACTTTCATTGTCATCAGCAAGTACAGAATCAGCACTGTGATAATTTCTTTGTGGTGCATTATTTTTTTAAAGATTTGATCATTGAGGATTAATGCATCCTTATTTTTACACGTTAGTATGACTTGGTTGGCAAGCTCTGAATATTCCTGGTTATTTATGCTACCTTCAAATATAGCCGATATAATATCTTGGTGACAAATCATATGAGGTGGGATCTGCACAGTGTCGTCAGGTAAATTTGGTATTTTTTCTGTTCTGCCTTCTCGAAATCAGTTTGGTCTTCTGATCTCATGTTTTGTTGCAGTTGAAGATGGGTAAAATGTTTCCATAGTGTGCTTGACTTTATACAGGTTTCGATAATGTCAGTTCGATTTCCATGTACAACGACAGGTAATGTTTGTCTAAAATTGCCACCTAACAACATTACCATTCTACCAAATGGAAAAGTATTATCCATGACTTCACGAAGCAAACGGTCAATACATTGGAGGGCAAAGCATGACATCATTGTGGCCTCATCTATTATAATTAATTTACTTTTTTTCAATTTTTTTGCTTGTAATGATGTCATGCGGATATCTGACACAGAAGTTTCTAAAATAGGCACTGCCAGTTTAAAGCCACTATGTACAGTTCTTCCACCTTCTAACAAAAGTGCAGCAATTCCAGTAGTGGCAAACGACAGTGCTATTTGACCTTGTGCTCGTACAAAACTCATTAATAAATTATATAGATACATTTTTCCTGATCCGCCAGGTCCATCAAGATAGAAATAACGCTCTGTGACCATGTCATCATCTAGTGCATTTTAAATGTCATTAAATGCTTGCAATTGTAACATATTTAAAGTTGCAAGTCTTTCTTCTGTTCTTTGTACTTGTAGTTGAATGTCATAGTCTTCAAAGTTTATGTCATCTATAGGACCTGGATCAGGCAAATTAAAACTTGCACAACTTAATCCATGAGTTAAAAATACTTCTTGGATTTCCATTAACGCTTTTAACTGTGCAATAGGTTCATTATATCGTCGCATAAAGTCTTAAGCCATATTACTTTTAAATGTGTCCCACAAAGCTAATGCATTTGGAGCATTTGAGAAAATACAAATAAATGCAAATTGTTCTCTTATCTGCCGTGGCATTTTACATAGTGCTGCTTCTTCTAAACATCTTTCCCATTCTGTATCATCAGCTAGTAAGTTTCTATGTGTTGCAGCTAAAAGGAAGGATTCATATACTATGTCATTAACAGTTCTTAAGCGTTCAAAACTTTGTGCTCCAGGAACATTTAAAAGTAATATTCGTAAGCAAAAACGTTCAAGATCTCTTGGACTGACTGTGTAAATTCTTGGGATTATTTCATTTCCTCTGCTTTTTCTAGGTCTCCATAATCCATTCACAAAAACATAGTGATATGGAATTTCAATATATAAGAATTGTGTTGCTTCTGAATCTGTGGAATTTAATTCAAACCATGCAGTTAGTGTAGTGTGACGATGTTCACTTTGGGCCAATGCATTACTTTCATTTCCAGCATGGAAATACACTAAATGTCTTTGTGGCAAATGTACTGCTAATCTATATATGATCTATCATGCATTTCAAATTTTAAAAGGCGCCACATAGCTTCTGGTGCACTTACATAGCGAGCATCTAAATGAGATGCAAGTTCATCATGTACTAACTCAGTGCTTTCAGGGTTGTCTGCACTTTTGACGACTACAGTAGCTGCATCAGCCTTTGTAAATATATTTGTACACATATTTAATGGATTTGATGGAAGTGCAGGCTTCTACATTAATGCGGGCGTTATACTTGATGAGTAAATGTGGATTGTAGGGGACTACATATCTATTGTCAACTTTTTTGCCACGAATAATGGCACTATCTCCTTCTCTTCTTTTATAAAGTGGATAGCCATCACAGTTGGCATAGGTTTTGTCTCTATAATCTTTTGGAAATTTTTGGAACATTTATTATTTTCCATACATGGTGATTGTGGTTTAAGCTCACCACAGGGTCCATGAATCATGCGATGAGTAACAATCTCATATAGTCTACCATATAGTTCTGGATCTGGTAGTTCAGCAACAATGACTGCATCCACTTTGTCAGCAGTATCTAATTTATCTTTTTCTTGAAGTATTATGAGAAGATGTGCATGTGGAAGGCCTATTTTTTTTTAATTCAATGGTATATACATAAGCAAGACATTTGCCAAATAAGTGACTTATAGTGATTTCACGTATTAATTAATTTAATTTAATCTTAAAAACTCTGGCTACTAAATCTGGTCTATCGGAAGGACTTTGGCCAAGAAATAAATTTTGTGTAATTTCTGGCCATTGGGGATTACATGTAAATGTAAGAAATAAATTGGGTTTGCCAAATTTGGTGACAATAGCCATAGCATCATTGTATCTTTCTCTCATATTTCGAGGAGATCCTTGAAAGGAAGATGGTAAAATTATGGCTTTGCCAGCTCTCATGTCTCTGCTTGTAGCCACCTCATCAACATAGTCCATTAGTCAACAATATTGTTCTACACGTAGGTTATCTTTTTGATATTTTATAAAGTTTAAATTATTGGCCTCAACTTGCAAATAGGAATTAATAATCACTTGTTGTGTTAGGTTTCCACCACATAAAATTGGATTAAATGTATTTCGAATGGCAATTTGAGCTACTTTAAATTCAAGCATAGAAAAAAAAATTCTGATTCTGGCTTTAGCATTTGGGTAACTGGGAAGTGTTAATTTTGGTTGCCAACCTGCTTCTCCGTGTGGGAAAAAAATGGGATATGTCATTGGATCTAAATTTGGACTTAAGATACTGATATTAATGAATGGTTGCTCCTCATTTCTGGGATATATTCTAATGTCTCTTTGAAATGGTGGTTCTCCTTCATAATTTTGAAACACCGTTGCAACCTCATTTGAAGATGACCATTATGGGCCTGTTACAACCCAACATTAACCACAAGGACCATCATGACACTAAGTATAAACACTGCACTGCACTATACCCCCCAATAAACATTAAATTTTAACTAAACACCCTCTACACTTACCTATTAACACCTACACTACCTACCTACCTACCCCCTAATAACCCCCCCACCACTGTAATTACAGAAATCAAAAAAACTAAAGTCATCAAAAATCAACATTACATAAAAAAAAAATATTTCATTACAGAAAAAAAAAACCTGTCACAAAAAATAAAAAAAGGAACATTACAGAAAATATGAAAACATCATTACAACCCCCCCCCCTTCCACTACAGAAAAAAAAATTACACACCTGAAAAGGAAATACATATAATACATACAATACAATACAATTAAATACAATACAATACGATACAATTAAATACACCCCTATACATCCCCCTATCTAATATACATCCCCCTATCTAATATACATCCCCCTATCTAATATACAATACTATCTATCTAATATACATCCCCCTGTCTAATATACAATACTATCTATACATCCCCCTATCTATCTATCTATCTATCTATCTATCTATCTATCTAATATACAATAAATACTATCTATATACTATACATCCCCTATCTATTTAATATACAGTACATGCTATCTCTGTATAGCAACCCTAATTCCAAGCGAAAATAAAATAATTAAGACCACTTACCTTTGAGATGTTTCTTCAGATCACCAACCTAGGGTAAAAAAGATTTACAAAATTACTACAACACATTTACATAAAATAAATAAACATTCTAAATATTCTAAATATTATACTCACCTTTCCAGCATGTCACGTCCTCCATCTTTGCTTCTCAGAAGCGGCCCCTGTTAAAAAAAAACATTACATTAGCACACATACATAAACATAAAACAAGTAAAATAAACACAATCTACGTTGTACTTACCTCCCCGCAATGTCTCCGGCCTCGTAGCGAGGCGAGCCGTTAAACCGTACCACTTTGCCGATCGTGCGACTTAGCCGTTAAACCGTAGCACTTTGGCAAAGAGCGCCACAGGCGCTCATTGCAGGCGAGCCTCATGTAGCGAGGCGAGCCGTTAAACCGTAGCACTTTTTTACACAAGACGCAGGACTTAGAAAAAAAATACGAGATGAAAAAAATTACGAGATAAGCGGCGGAACCAAAACAATAAAAAAAACACTAAATGCACACTAAAAAAATAAAAAAAAGGTCACTTACAGCATGGAGAACCAGGCAGTACCTCTGGGAATGAGTTGGAACTCCAATTTACATCGATTTAGACGAGTTACAAAGATTGAAAATCGGCTAAGCGAGAAAAAAATGGCCGCCAAAAAAAATGAAAACGAGGCTATACTACTACGAACTGCGTGAAACACAGCCACAGACGTATGTGCTCGAAAAACAACAAGACAAAGGATGCGCATTAACCGCACAATGAGTAAAAAAAGACAGTAGCGAGTACATTTTACGAAACGCAATTACAGATTTACGCATTAACACAGATTTCCCGCCTTTGTCTCGCGCCACATCGGATTTCCCGCCTAAAACATCGCATTTGTCTCGCACAACAGCGGATTTCCCGCCTAAAACAATGCATTTGTCTCGCGCACAAAGCCTATATATAGGGCACACTTGACACATAACTGACACTTTCTCCTCAGGTGATGACAGTCTGACTGGACGTTTTCTGATGCCGGAAAATCTCAAGAGATTGTTAGCCCTTCAGGATACTGCTTCAGCAATATTACATTAACAAAAGGTAAATATCATTTATAATTATTAATTAGTAAATTGGTACTTAATCAATCAAAAATTTTAAATGTAATTAATAGAAAAATAATATTGTGCTTACCTGTGTGAAACAATTGTTAATAACATTCATAATGTACATTAATTAATTAATAAATCATTAATATTAAAATTAGTTAACGTTTAAGAATGTGAATAAAAAGGCAACACATTGATTCATTAATTATTAATGTACATTAATTTAATAATTAATGTGTTATATATCGTGATTACCTGTGTGAAAGAATTGTAAATTACATTCATAATGTACTTTATTTAATTAATTAATTAATTAATCATTACTAATCATTAATATCAAAAAAGGTTAACGTTTAAGAATGTGCATAAAAAAAGGAACACGTTGATTAATTAATTATTAATGTACATTATTTAAATAATTCCGTTCTTAGATATTTAGTATAAAATAAACCCCCCCCAAAAAAAGGCTATATACTCATGCTTACATCGTGATGTTAGATTTAGTCACACATTACTTTAATATTAATGAACATTAATTGATTCTTATTTCATTAGTAATGTACATTATTTTAATAATTCAGTTGTAACTCATTTTAAAATACCCCTCAAACAAAAAAAAGGGAATAGACTCATGCTTATGTCTTGACGTTATATTTATTTAGACATTAATTTAAGATTAATACAGATTAATTGAGTCTTAGTTAAAGACTAACAGTAATATTGATTGTATGTTTTTAATCTAGGCTTAAATATGTGTGTTCATGCTGATTGATTGATATATTTATTTCATGTTTTTAATCTATGCAAAAATATGTATGTTAAGCCTCATTGATTGATACAGATGAAGCAACATATTATACATAAATTTTACTATCTTGTATAATTGCAGTGAACTGTAGCTGAATGAACAGAGATAGTGACGTTCGGACACATTGAACCTCATAAGGATAATTTTGACAGGTACAGAATTTGAATTATCTTACTACAGCAAGATATTAAAAAATATGATTTGAGGTTTTTAATGTAGCCAAATATATGTCTGTTGATGTTCATTTAATGATATCGATGAAGCAAAAGATTAAAAATATTCTCAATTTGATTTTACAGTTTCTTTGGATCTGCAAGGGAATAAACAGACAGCGTGACATTTGCAGCCTTTGAACAACATCAACATCATCTTCACAGGTATAAAATTTAATTTTGTAGTGATGCATAGAAAAAGGCTATATTATATTTGTTGAAAATGGAGAGTACTTATTGAGTCATTAACGTATGATATTTACTTGAAAAAAGATAAAAAACAATAGTAATTAATAATAATATTTAAAAAAATAAGAAGCTTACAACACTTGCAAAATAAAGAAATTGATGGTATGCTGTGAATTCAATCAAGAAGGAATGGAATTGAAGGATTAATATTATAAATATAGATATGTGCAGCTATTTCCTATTTAATATATGTCAATAAAATACTTTGAAAAATGGTTTAATTTCTTTCAGTCTAAAGTGCAACATTTTAAAATGCTTGATTAGTTTATTCATCTACTTTAATGGAACAGTACAAAAAGGAAAAAAAAATGTATACAAAACAAAGAACAAACAATAATTACATCTCTATTTACTATTACAGATTAAAATGGCGGAGAATGGAGAAGACAAAATTGAACACAAAAGAAGATTGGCAAGGGAAAGGAAGCAAAGGTGGAGAGATGCTCAGACACCGGAAACTTTACAACGCTTGCGAGAAGAAGATCGACAGAGACTTTTAAATAAAAGAAAGATGAGTAAGAAAGCCGCAAGTGAGTGTGTTGGGGTTTCCAAGAAACGTAAAAGTAAAAAAAACATCTCTGTGAACCATTGTCCAATGATTCTATTTTGCAGAATGACTTAAATGTAGACACACAAGAAAACAATGTACATATAGAAACTGGGTCTGATATCTATGTTGAAGAAATGCATGACAATGTGTTTACTACTGCAGTACAAGTAGATACTCATTATTGTGGGTTACTTAATGTGGTTTGTCAGTTTTGTGGGGCCTATCATTTTATAAAGGAAAGACCTACTGACGGAAATTTCATTAGTTGCTGTCAGAAAGGAAAGGTGAAACTTCCACTAAGACACCCATTTCCATATTATTTAGAATGCATAATGAGCGATCCAACATTTCCAAATTATAATAATTTCAAACAAAACATAAGGTCTTATAACAGTGCAATTTCATTTGCTTCAATGGGTGCAACATTAGCAGAAAATGTACCAGGACATGGTCCTTACTGTTTCAGAGTTCAAGGTCAAATATACCACCGAACTTCACATTTACACCCACAAGAAGGAGAGCAAAGGAAATTTGCACAGTTATATGTCTTAGATACGATGGAAGCTGTGGAACAAAGAATGACACTTCCAGAAAATAGAAAGTGTTTGCGCATAGTCTTTGAACAGCTGGATAAAATTATGCAAAAAAAAACATATAGTCAAGCATACAAACAATTAGCACAGCTTGAAAAAGAACAACAGGAACATGCTGAAAGACATCAATTGCCCACACCAAGAGTAAATATGGTGTTAAAAAGAGATCACAACACTGATCAAAGAAGATATAATTTACCTACTGTAAATGAGGTTGCCATGGCGTTTAAAAATGAAGATGGTGAACCACCTTTTCAGCGGGATATTAGAATATATCCACGCAATGAAGAACAACCATTTATCAACATCAATATGTTAAGCTGTAATTTAGATCCAATGACATATCTCATTTTCTTTCCAAATGGGGAACCTGGATGGAAACCAAAATTACAATTGGAAAGTTATCCCAATACGAAACTTCGTATTAGATCTAATATTTCCATGCTGGAATATAAAGTGGTACAAACTGCTATCCGTGATTGTTCTAATCCAATTTTACATGGAGGCAAACTCACTCAACAATGGATTATTGATTCATATTTACAAGTTGAAGCCAATAATCTAAATTTCATTAAATATCAACAAAATAAATTACGAGTTGAATAGTATTGTGGATTAATGGATTATGTGGCAGATTTAGCAGAGACATTCCAGCTGGAAGAGCAATTATTTTGCCATCCTCTTTCCAAGGATCTCCTCGCAATATCCGAGAAAGGTATAATGATGCCATGGCTATTGTTACAAAATTTGGAAAACCAGATTTATTTATTACATTCACATGTAATCCGCAATGGCCAGAGATCAAGGAAAATTTGAATCTGGGACAAACTACTTCTGACCGACCAGATTTAGTGGCAAGAGTATTCAAAATCAAACTCAATTCATTAATACATGATATCACTAAAGCACACTTATTTGGACAATGTGTGGCTTTTGTTTACACCATTGAATTTCAAAAAAGAGGATTGCCACATGCTCACATACTTTTAATACTGCAGGAAAAAGATAAGTTGAACACTGCAGAGAGAGTGGATTCAGTAATTTCCGCACAATTGCCAGACCAAGAAAAATATACAAAACTTTGGGAGATTGTTACACATAGAATGATTCATGGCCCATGTGGAGAGATGAATCCTAATTCACCATGTATGGAGAATAAAAAATATACTAAAGAATTTCCAAAACAATTTCAAATGCAAACTTATGCAAATTGTGATGGATATCCTTTGTATAAAAGAACACAAGGACAAACAGCTATTATCCGTGGCCAAAAGGTTGATAATAGATTTGTCGTTCCATACAATCCACATTTGCTCATCAAGTACAATGCACACATCAATGTGGAAGCTTGCACTTCGATTAAATCAATTAAGTATGTGTATAAATATATATACAAAGGATATGACGCAGCTACTGTTGTTGTACAAGGTGCTGCAAATGAAAACGAAAATCCAATTTTACATGATGAACTATCAAATTATTTAGATGCTCGGTATGTGAGTGCTCCTGAAGCAATGTGGCGCCTTTTGAAATTTGAGATTCATGATTGGTCACATGCTATCTATCGTTTAGCTGTACATTTGCCTCAAAGTCAGTTGGTTTGCTTTACTACAGGAAATGAAAGAACTGCATTATATCAAAGTGACAGAGATACCACACTTACTGCATGGTTTAAATCAAACTGTCAGAATACGCAGGCCAGACAATTTTTATACATAGAGATACCATATCATTATGTATTTGTAAATGGTCTATGGCGACAACGAAGAAGAGATGCACATAAAATTATACCACGCATTTATACCGTCAGTCCAAGGGACATTGAACGTTTCAGCTTAAGATTACTTCTGCTACATGTTCCCGGTGCACAGAGTTTTGAGCATTTACGTACAGTGAATGACATAGTTTATGACACATTCCTATTAGCTGCAAGACATCAAAATTTCATAGCTGATGATACAGAATGGGAGAGGTGTCTGGAAGAAGCAGCACTATGTCAAATGCCTAAGCAAATGAGACAACAATTTGCATTCATTTGTATATTTTGCAATGTACCTGATGCTTTCACTTTGTGGGAAACATTTAAATTAAACATGTCAGAAGATTTCTTGAAACGTTACAGAGAACCAATAGCTCTGTTAAAAACATTGATGGAAATACAAGAAATATTGTTGGCTCATGGATTAAATTGTGCAAGTTTTAATTTACCTGATCCAGGACTTATAGATGACATCAATTTTGATGATTATGACACTGAGCTTCAAAAACAAAAAACAGTTAGAAGCATTTCATGCCATCACAAATGCTACAGATGATGAAATGGTCAAAGACCGGTATTTCTATCTAGACGGACCAGGTGGATCAGGAAAAACGTATCTGTACAATTGTTTGATGAGTTATATTCGATCACAGAGTCAGATAGCTATGCCATTTGCAACAACTGGAATTGCTGCACTTTTGTTAGATGGTGGGAGAACTGTGCATAGTGGATTTAAGCTGCCAGTTCCCATTTTGGAAACATCAGTGTCAGATATTCGATTGAATTCCTTACAAGCAAAAAAATTTAAACTAACTAAACTAATTATCATAGACGAGGCAACAATAATGTCATGTCATGCATTGCAATGTATTGACAGATTTTTAAAACAAGTGATGGATAATAAGTTGCCATTTGGTGGAAAGGTGATGCTGTTAGGAGCCGATTTTAGGCAATCATTACCTTTTGTGCCACACGGAAATAGAACGGAGATCATTGAAACATGTATCAAGACCAGTAAACTGTGGCAAATATTTACACATCTCAAATTAGAATTAAATATGAGATCTGAAGGCCAAAATGAATTCAATGACTGGCTCATTAAAATCGGAGATGGAAAACATCCAGAAATACAGCATTTACCAAATGATACCATTGAAATTCCATCAGAAATGGTTTGCAATGAATCACTAATATCAGCCATATTTCTAAACACTCTTAATAATGAGGATTACTCAGACATTGCAAACAAAGTGATATTAACATCAAAAAATATCGATGCCTTGAATGTAAATAACGTAATTTTAAAATACATCAATGCACCACAAAAGAATTATTACAGTGCAGATTCTATTCTGTCAGATGATAAAGACAGTGAATCAAATTTTAGTATCGAATTTATTAATTCGTTAACACCATCTGGAATGCCCCCACATATTTTACAATTGAAAAAAGGTGCAATTGTCATGTTATTGCGAAATATGAATCCAAAAAAAGGACTTTGTAATGGGACAAGATTAATTGTGCATGAGTTAAAAGATAATTTTATACATGCAGAAATTATAACTGGTACCCATAAAGGTGAACGAGTTTTTATACCAAGAATTGATTTAGCTCCAATGAGAGTGGTTTGCCCTTTGTCCTTCAACGGAAACAATTTCCAGTTATCATGGCATTTGCCCTGACCATCAATAAATCTCAAGGACAAACTTTTAAGTCAGTAGGGATTTTTTTAAAGGAACCAGTTTTTGCACTTTGACAACTCTATGTGGCTTTTTCAAAGTGCACTAATCCAAAAGAAATTAAAGTGCATGTTGAAGAAAACAATAGTCAAAGGTCATTTATTGGATGATGGATGTGTTTACACCAAAAGCATTGTCTACTATGAGGTGTTGGAAAGATAGAGGACAATGGTTTCATTTTAATGCCAACATTTTATGGTACTCAATATGATTGCACAAAAACAATATTTCAAGTAAAACAGATAAACAATGGACAAAAAAACATGCAGAACAGTGGTTTGACTTCCATAACAAAATTAAAGTACTCTGGGACTCTTTAAATAGGGGACCACTATTTCACGATGGGCCCCACAAAACAATTTACTGAATTTTGCAGGATTTACAAGAGTTAAATGTTATTGTTTGAAGTTACAATTTCAGATGTTAAATATGTGTTTTTTGAATTTTTAAAAAAGTTTTTTAAATATATATGTGGTATAGTCAAACATGTATTGTTAGTATAAAGTTGAAACATTTCATAATAATTGGAAATTTATTATTTAAAGACAAAGTATTGATTCAGGGAGAAATCCGATCGCCAGTTAATGGGGTCAGGAAGGAATTAATTTTTTTCCCTCTTTGATACAATTGAACAAGTTTCAATAGGGTTTTTTTATTGTTTGCCTTCCTCTGGATTCAATGCTAATTTAGTTTAACAAGAGCTTAACAAATATGTTACAAATGATAAAAAGCATGTTATTGTTAAAACAATTTACTTACTCTAAGTTAATATAGTCCGCAGTTACTCAGTGATAAATATGTATTGAAAAGTGTTAGTATTGTTAACAAAATGTTGAACGAATGATTCATATACAAGTTGCATGTTACAAAATGTCATGTTTGTGAAATATAAGTTAAAAAGTTGAAAAAATAAAAAGTTAAAAAAATTAATGTGATTTTATTTTTAGAAAAAAAAAAAGGGACAAATGTAGGTGACTCATTTTGTGTTGCAAACAAATTTCACAACATTTAATTTTTATTGACCGTCATTTTTTGACGGGCAAGTCGCTAGTTTCTTATAATAAATGTTGGTGAACCCATTTGGGCCCGGGGATTTTCCTAATTTTAACTTCTAACTTGAATTGCATCTATAATTTCCTTAACCGTCACTTCCCTGTTTAAGGATTCTAAGTCTAGTGGTGAGATTCGGGGGAGATCTAGGGTGTTTAAATAAGACAGAATAGAGTTGTCTGTGGCGGAGCGCTTTGAGGAGTAGATATCCTGGTAGAAGTCTCCAAAGACTCCCTGTATTTCTCTTTGACTGTAGGTGAGGTCCCCTGTTTTATTTTTAATTTGGGATATTCTAGACTGGACATATTTGGCTTTCAGGCTCCTAGCCAGCATTTTATCCGGCTTATTCGCCTTAGCATAGAATAAGTGTTGGGTCCTTCTTAAAGCTTTGTCCGTCTTTATGGACAAGACACTATCTAACTCTATCCTAGTCCTGTCTATTTGCCCTCTCAAAGCTGTATTGGGGGAAAGCTGGTTTTGGTGTTCTAGATGGGCCAGTTTGTTCACCAGACCTCTCTCCCTTTGTTGGTTCTGTTTTTTATGTTGAGCGGCTAGTTTAATACATACCCCCCTAATATAAGCTTTATGTGCCATCCAAACCCATCCCGCCCGCAGTTTCCCTGCCTGCATTGGACCCCAAAAAAGCTACCAATTCCCGCTCAATTTGTTCCTGGGCTGTGGGCAGCGAGATCAAATACTCATTCAGCCTCCAAGTGTAGGGCATATTGAATTGCTTACCCAAGTCCATTTCTATTGAGACTTCTGCATGGTCCGACCAGGTACAGGGTATTATGGTAGCTTTATGAGTGCTATCTAGAAGTGCGTTGCTTACATATACAGTGTCTATGCGTGAATAGGACCCATGAGTGGGGGAGTAGAAAGTATACTCCCTCCCCCTCGGGTGGAGCCCTCTCCAGGCGTCTACCAAGCCCACCAGGTGCAAGAGTTTTTCTATTCGCCTAGTTTTCTTGGAAAAGCGGCTCTGAAGCAAGGTGTTGGATTTATCCGCCCTGGGGTCCAAAACTAAGTTAAAGTCCCCTCCTATGACCAATTTCCCCCAGTCCCCCCCTTTAGTACCCACAGGAATCTAATTAGAGTCCTGTGCGGTGCAGTTGTGGGGGCACAGAAGGAAGCTATAGAGATCGGGGCTCCAGACAAAGTGCCCTTTCACAAATATGAAGTACCCTTCCCGGTCCACTATCTTAGAAGTGAGCTGAATTTGAAAATTTTTATGCAGTAATATTGCTACTCCCTCCTTTTTAGAAGCGTGGGTCTCCTGTAGTAGAATTACCGAGGGCTTGTGGGTCTTGTAATACAGGAAAGCCTTCCTTCGTTTGAAGGGGGAGTTAAAGCCCATCACATTGTGGGAGAGTACTGTCGTGGGTGCTGTCATAAGTAGACTAGTAATTTGTGCTGGTGGTGTGTGAATCTGGCCTTACCTTCCCTATGTGCCGTTGAGGAGGGAGTGTGGAGCAGCGCCCCCTTTTCAGGAACTCTAAGGCACCAAGCCCAGGCCCGATGGGTCTCCGCCTGATTTGCTCTGTTAGGAGTGCAAAAATACAAACATAAGTTTTCTGGTATCCCTTCCCATAGTTCTACAGTAAAAGAGGGTTGCCCTAAAGGTGCCCAGGTTGCTATGCTTTTAGTTGTAAATAGGATTAGCCCTCTGTCCCGCAGCCTGGCGTTTACCAGGGCCCCTTCTAGAGTAAATCTGCCCCGTTCTGAAGCTATCCTCCTGGAATACGCAGAAAAACAGGGATACCAGGCAAGTAGAGATGTGGGAAAATTGTGAGCGACAGAGTATCTGAGGCCAGTAGAAGAGCAAGTAGGTATTTGTTGGTAGAAGACAAGTGAGATAGTAAGGATGCATAAAATGAAAGGGTTTAATACTTTGGGCATTCTAAGAGGTAAATACTCTACCAGGGCTGCCCACCCCTTCCTTAACCCCAAGTATCCTTGAGGTCCTGATTACTACTACTCTAATTCCGGCCGGCAGGGACCCACCATACCAAGGCACTATAAGAATAAGATATCCTGAACAGAAGATGTAAGAGAGTGTTTACATGACTAACTTACTCACTCATTAACTGGAGTCCTTCCCAATATCTAAGTCTACTGTAAACAGTTGGTCCCCGTCTGAGAAAAAAGAAAACAGAAACATATAAACATACAAAGCAAGCCCTAGAGGCTAACGTCCCCTCTTGTGGAGCATTGCTCCTGCCATATCTATTATGCAGTACAATACAAAACCTGTTAGGAACATCGATACAGAGAGAAATAAGACAGAAGAACATCCATAAATAACACATATGCATTAGTCCTGGATCAATAGATAGCTAGGAATTCTGCAGTCCTCCAGGCAGCTTTCGTCTAGTGTCTGACTGGCTTTTCCTAAGTTCCCCGTCTTGGGGCACTCATATACTCCGCACAGGAGGCCCTCTTTGGCTTGGCAAATTCAGTCCACTGCCTTTTTAAAGGGGGTAGGGCAGCTGCAGTCTGCGCTCTTGGGGGCGATTCCTCGCCACTGAGTTTTAGTCTCTGCAAAAGTTCTTGGCAATCCTCCAAGGAGCGAGAAGTGTACTGGGTTCCTCCTATTGAGAATGTGAGAGCAAAAGGAAATCCCCAGAGGTATTTGATACCATGCCTCAAGAGTACGTCCAGGGCTGGTTTCATGAGCCTCCTCTTTTGCAGTGTGGACGGAGATAGGTCCGCAAAGAATTGCAAGGTAGCTCCATCCGGGCCCATGATTGAAGACATTTTGCGGGTGGTCGCAAGGATTAAATCCCTGGACTGCTGGCGAAGAAACCTGACAATTATGTCCTTTGGTAGGTTCTGGTTCCGGCTCCCACCTAGGGCCCGGTGCGCTCTCTCAACCTCCCAGACATGCTCTGGGAATCCTGCCAGGATCTTGATGACTACAGCCTTGAGGTACCTGGGAAGGTCTACCACCGCCGTAGGGACCCCCCTAATTCTGATGTTAAATCGCCTCAATCGGTTTTCCAGATACTCTAGTTTGTCTTCTATGTTGGAGATTCTAGTTGCATTATCTGTGATGTTGGCCCTGTCCCCCTCTTGGGCTTCCACCACTTGGTCCATAGTCTCCTCTAGAAGCTGAGTCCGCTGGCCTATCTCCTGTATGTCCTTTTGCAATGCAGCTACCGCCCTATCAATGTGGGCAGCTAGCAGGGCCTCAAATCTCGCCATTGAGAGATTGTTGATATTTACCTCTGGCTGTGAGGCCGCTTCCTGTGTTTCAGAATCCGATTCATCAGATGGGTCAGAGCCTGGGTCTTGTGCAGATGTGGCTTGCGCCCCTGTGGTCTTAAAATGTTCCTCTATTTTTTTAGATGATAGGGGTTTTCTGGTTTTCCCCATTTTCTCCTGAATGCTGTTGCTCTTTAGTGGGCCTTTGTGTTGGTCCGTCTTAGCAGGTTTCTCTAGGGTAGCCCTAGATGCTCAATTATTTCCACTCTGTTACGTTGATTTTCTATTCTTGGCTTTTCCAGCTATGCCTGATCTCTTTGCAATTATTTTAGCATGTCTCAGTCCCTGCCGGTCAGAACTCTCAGTTGCATCTTGGATTACATCCCACCAGGTAGCTAGGTTTCATCCACTTTATATACTCAAAGAAGAAAAAGTTCTGGGCTGTAATTTCTTAATTTTACTAGTACTCTGTGCAGTGGGGGTACCTCCACCGGCTTGTTGTTGAGACTATTTCACTTTCAGAACACGGTCTTAGCCGTTATGCAATAAGCAATATTTCTTTCCCCACTCTTAACAGGTAGAAAAGAGAGTGTGCGAGCAAGAGCTGCAAGGTCTCTGTCTTCCCCTTGCAGTAACTGAGTGCACTTGTCAGCAATCTGTGTGTTCAAGAAAATCTCAGTCTTTTAGTTGCAAGCAGGTGCAGTTGCTGTGATACACAGAGTTCATTTATTAAGCTTCTGTGTGTGTGTTTCAATGCTGCTGTAACTTATGCCTCAGTGGCCTTGCCTGGATGGGAAAGCTGGCCCCTTTCTTGGGCCTGATGTTGGGGGGGATTGGGGGGGGGGGTGCCCTTGGTGCTCCTGCCGCCCTGTCTGCCTGTGTCTGAAGCTCTCCCCTTCAGAGGCTTTATTTCCCCTCTTGGGCCTTGGGATGTGGCCCGTCTTACCCCCTGGTGGCCCTCCGGGGTTCAGAGCCCACTCCTCTGCCTTCTTCTTGCTGAGACTCCAGTCTCACTGTTTGCTGGCTTGGCTTTGGGGTCTGGCGCACTTCCAGCGCCAGTACCCCCCGTCGGGATGCGGCCCTGTCCGCCGCAGCTGCTCCTCCGCCTTCCGCAGCCCTCCTCGGCCCCTCGGGAGTCTCCTGCTTGGTGCCGGCTGCTGCTCCCCCCGTCTGCTGGTCCTCGCCCCTCCACAGCTTCCTCCGCTGTGCCGCTCTCATCGATGGACCAGTTCCAGCCAGGGTCCGGGGAGGAGGCCTAGCCAGGCCACAGTTGCGGGACCCTCCGGCGGGAGAGCCCCCAAAGGTGCGGAGGTGTGCCCAGATGTCATTGTGGAGGCAGGGGAACCTCCTCTGGGCCTTACCAGGGTCTTATTTGGGCTTTTGTGGCACTTTTAGGTATCCTTTATGTTGTTCGGACACGGAGCTCCAGCTCCACGCGTCCTCTCTCGGCAAGCCCAAGCCACGCCCCCCAGAATGTTTTTTTATTTACTGTAAATGTGTTGCACTAATTTTTTTATTTTTTTCCCTAGGTGGCTGATATGAATGGAAATCTGCAAAGGTAAGTGGTCTTAATTATTTTATTTTAGCTTAGTATCAGATTTTTTTTATATATACATAGCATTTATTGTATGTTAGCTAGGGGTATGTGTTTTATATAGATAGCATAGCATGTATTGTATATTAGATTGTGGTATTTATTTTGATAGATTGGGGAATGTATATTAGATAGATAGGATGTATATTAGATAGATAGTATTTTTTGTATATTACATAGATTGTGTGATGTATATTATATAGATAGGATTATATTAGATTATGGTATTTATTTAGATAGATTGGGGGATGTATATTAGATAGATAGGATATATTGTATATTAGATAGGGGTGTATTGGATTGTATTGGATTTAATTGTATTGTATTGTATTGTATATATTGTATGTATTGTCTTGTATGTATTTGTATTGTATGTATTTGTATTGTATGTATTTCCTTTTCAGGTGTGTAATTTTTTTTTTCTGTAGTGGGGGGTGTGTTGTAATGTTTTTTTTTATTTTCTGTAATGTTCCTTTTTTTATTTTTTGTGACTTAGGTTTTTTTTATTTTCTGTAATGTAGATTTTTTTATTTTTTGTGACTTAGGTTTTTTATTTTAGGTAATGTAGATTTTTTTTTTTTGTGATTTTAGGCTTTTTTATTTTTTGTAATTAGAGTCGTGGAGGTTATTAGGGGGTAGGTAGGTAGTGTAGGTGTTAATAGGTTAGTGTAGAGGCTGTTTAGTTGATATTTAATGTTTTATTGGGGGGGTATAGTGCAGTGTAGTGTTTATACTTAGTGTCATGATGGTGCTTGAGGACCGTCATGGCACTTATGTGTTTAATGTTGGGTTGTAACAGGCCCATAATGGTCTTAATATACCCTTATGGGACTGATGGGGTTAAATAGAGGCTTATGAGGGCCTGTATGGACCCCCATGAGTGACAGGGTTAAATAGCGGTTTATGGGGGTCTGTATTGACCCCCATTAGTGAGGGGTTAATTAAGGGGTTAATGGGGGGCTGTATTGACCCTCCTGAGTGACAGGGTTAATTAAGGGTTTATGGGGGTCTGTATTGACCCCCATGAGTGAGGGGGTTAATTAAGTGCTTATGGGGGTCTGTATTGAACCTCATGAGTGACAGGGTTAATGAAGGGCTTATGGGGGTCTATATTGACCCCCATCAGTGACAGGGTTAATGAAGGGCTTATGGGGGTCTGTATTGACCCCCATGAGTGACAAGGTTAATGAAGGGCTTATGGGGGGTCTATATTGACCCACATGAATGACCGGGTTAATTAGGGGTTTATGGGGGTCTGTATTGACCCCCATGAGTGACAGGGTTAATAAAGGGCTTATGGGGGTCTGTACTGACCCCCATGAGTGACAGAATTAATGAAGGGCTTATGGGGGGGTCTATATTGACCCCCATGAATGACAGGGTTAATTAGGGTTTTATGGGGGTCTGTATTGACCCCCATGAGTAACAGGGTTAATAAAGGGCTTATGGGGGTCTATATTGACCCCCATGAGTGAGGGGGTAAATGAAGTTCTTATGGGGGCCTGTATTGACCCCCATGAGTGACAGGGTTAATAAAGGGCTTATGGGGGTCTTTATTGTTCCCCATGAGTGACAGGGTTAATGAAGGGCTTATGGTGGTCTATATTGACCCCCTGAGTGAGGGGGTTAATGAAGTGCTTATGGGGATCTGTACTGACCCCCATGAGTGACACAGTTAATGAAGGGCTTATGGGGGTCTGTATTGACCCCCATGAGTGACAGGCTTAATGAAGGGCTTATGGGGGTCTATATTGACCCCCATGAATGACAGGGTTAATTCGGGGTTTCTGGGGGTCTGTGTTGACCCCCATGAGTGACAGGGTTAATGAAGGGCTTATGGGGGTCGATATTGACCCCCATGAGTGACAGGGTTAATAAGGGGTTTATGGGGTCTGTATTGACACCCATGAATGACCGGGTTAATTAGGGGTTTATGGGAGTCTGTATTGACCCCATGAGTGACATGGTTAATGAAGAGCCTATGGGGGTCTATATTGACCCCCATGAGTGACAGGGTTAATGAAGGGCTTATGGGGGTCTGTATTGTCCCCCATGAGTGACAGGGTTAATGAAGGGCTTATGGGGGTCTGTATTGACCCCCATGAGTGACAGGGTTAATGAAGGGCTTATGGGGGTCTATATTGACCCCCATGAATGACAGGGTTAATTAGGGGTTTATGGGGGTCTGTATTGACCCCCATGAGTAATAGGGTTAATGAAGGGCTTATGGGGGTCTATATTGACCCCCATGTGTGAGGGGGTTAATAAAGTTCTTATGGGGGCCTGTATTGACCCCCATGAGTGACAGGGTTAATGAAGGTTTATGGGGGGTCTGTATTGACCCCCATGAGTGAGGGGGTTAATGAAGTGCGTATGGGGGTCTGTACTGACCCCCATGAGTGACACAGTTAATGAAGGGCTTATGGGGGTCTGTATTGACCCCATGAATGAGGGGGTAAATTAAGTGCTTATGGGGGTCTGTATTGACCGCCATGAGTGACAGGGTTAATGAAGGGCTTATGGGGGTCTATTTTGACCCCCATGAGTGACAGGGTTAAATAGGGGTTTATGGGGGTCTGTATTGACCCCCATGAGTGACAGGGTTACTGAAGGACTTATGGGGGTCTATATTGACCCCCATGAGTGACAGGGTGATAGTGTATATTTCCTTTTTTTATAACGGGTCCTTTAAGGACCCGTAACAAGGGGGTGTTTCGAATTTTCATTGCAGGGGGGTCCCCGATCGCGTGCAATCGGGACCCCCACTGTGATTGTTAATGTGGGGTTAATGCAGGTCTCCAAGCTTATCTCGGATCCCGTGGGGTTAATGCGGGTTTCTGAGCTTATCTCGGATCCCTTCTTGGGTAGGTTGTACGTGGCTGGGCTTTGAGCCTCGTTTCCGTTTTTTTCGGCTGACATTTTTTTTCTCGCTTAGGGGATTTTCGTGTATCTGAACTCCGGAATTTGGACTTAAATGGAGGTGTAACTTCACTTTCAGAGGTCCTGGATGCCCCCCCTTGATATGGGTAAGCTTCTTATGTATTTTTTGTGAGTATTTGGTGTGTTTTAACTGTTTTTAGGTGCACGTTATGGTCGTATTTTTCGTGCGTGTGGGTGTTTGTTCCGTTAAGGTTGGTTCCGAGGTCATTTTTTTTTCTAAGTTGTGCTCGTGTGTGTGGCTAGGCAGTCCTGGGCTTTTAGCCTCGTTTTCTTTTTTTTGCCGGCCGCCATTTTTTCTCTCGCTTAGGGGATTTTCGTGTGTCTGAACTCTGGAATTTGGACTTAAATGGAGGTGTAACTTCACTTTCAGAGGTCCTGGATGCCCCCCCCCCCCTTGCTATGGGTAAGCTTTTTATGTATATTTTGTGAGTATTTGGTGTATTTTGACTGTTTTTAGGTGTTATGGTCGTATTTTTCGTGCGGGTGGGTGTTTGTGCCGTTAAGGTTGGTTCCGAGGTCGTTTTTTTTTCTAAGTCATGTGTGTGTGTTTTTAACCGCATGTGAGGCGCCTTTGAGCCTCCACCTCCGCAAATGCAGACCCTCGCTTCGCGAGGGTCTGCATTTGTGGACAAACACAGCCGATGTTGGAGCCTCCACCTTACGCAAATGTGGCCCCTCGTTTCTCAAGGGATGCAGTTCAGGCGAGCTTGAAGCGTGACGACGAATCGTAGTTTGACAACTATTATATGTGATACTCTGCAGGTTAACAGCTCAGCAGAATAGTGCAGTTAAACACAAAGCTCCACCTGCCTAGCTCAGCCAGTTAGCTTATCGATCATTCAAGTGCTAAGTCAACACTCTTGAGTGACAGAAGCAGATGCTGTCTTGCACATACACCTGAGATGCTCTGTTTGACATGTGAAGTAATGGTAGAATGGGTAGCATGTGAAGTGAAGTAATGTCAGCATGGGTAGAGTGTGAAGTAATGGCAGAATGGGCAGATCAAGGTTTACTGGCAGAATGGGTAGGGTGCAAAATAATGGCAGTGTGAAGCAATCACAAATTGGGTAGCATATAAAGTAATGGTAGAATGAAATAATCACAGGATGGCTAGTATCCAATGTAATTGTAGAATGGTAGAGTGTCAAATAATGGTAGAATGGGTAAAAACGCAAAGTAATGGCAGAATAGGTAGCATCCAAAGTAATCGTAGAATAGGTAGATTGTGATGTAATGTCAGAATGGGTAGCGTGCAAAGTAATGGTAGAGTGGGTAGCGTGTGAAGTAATGTCAGCATGGTTATAGTGTGAAGTAATGGTAGAATGGGTAGAGCACTGTTTACTGGCAGAATGGTTAGGGTGCAAACTAATGGCAGAATTGGTAGAGTGTGAAGCAATCGCAAATTAGGTAGCAAATGAAGTAATGGTAGAACGGGTAGAGCATGAAGTAATGGCGGAATGGTTATGTTACTGACCCCTTTTTCCAGTTCCTGGCTCTTAGTCCATTGAGCCACCGTAAAGGACAGACTGCTTGGCTCCAGCTACTATGCACAAACACCTCAATTGTATTGCAATTTGTTTTGTCCCATCATTTGCTAGATAAAGTTCATGTACACTACATGAGGTCTGGATGATAAACTATTAGACCTGAATGTGGGGTCAATCTCCTGTGTTTTTGTCTGCCACTCCCTGTCATTGTTGTATTGTATAGACCCCACTCTGTATCTAACACCAAGACCAATAAATATTGTTGACTATCCAAAAATAAATCAGCTGAGACATATAGAAATGGTATGTACTCTCATTTGCTCCTGGTGGCTGCAATACTGATCCTCTCCACCCTGCAAGTAACTTGTCCTGGTTACTACCACAGGAAGGTTACTGAGACTCCTGGAAGTGCTAATTCCTGATTGAGAGACCCTGACTGATACAGAAGCCAGATATGGTGCGTGTGCCGAGATTTCCAAGAATGCAACAGTCCTTATTGGTAGTTAACCTGTCTATAGTACGTGGCCCTGGGCAGTAATAGCCCCTACCCCTGGATCGTCACAACTGGTTGGCAGTGGTGGCATTTCTGTGCTGTATGGTCACCTATGCCAGATGGCATATGGTGACCTATGCAAGATTGAAGTCCAATTTTTTCGGCGTCTTGGCGGAGATGAAGAAACCTATCGGCGATTTATCAAGACCTACAAGCCCAAGGAAGACAGTTACTGGTTTGATGACAGGGGAATCAGGGGGAACAGGAGAGGCAGGCCAGTTCTGAGTTGGCTAACACCAACAGATTTGCCAGATTGAGTGAAACTGTTGGGGATGTCCATTCAGGAATAGCAATGCCAGATAGAGCTGTTCCCTCTAACAGCCAGGAGAACAGTTCTACTGGAGGAGAGGGAGTGCAGAATAGGCAGAGCAACAGACATGTTTTGGTGGTAGGGGACTCTATTATTAGGAAGGTTGACATGGTAATTTGTCACCCAGATCCCAACAATCGAACAGTTTGCTGTCTCCCGGGTGCTCTGATTCGGCATGTTGTGGATCGGGTGGATAAATTATTGGGAGGGGCTGGTAATGAACCGGCGGTCTTGGTACACATTGGTACCAATGACAAAGTTAGTGGAAGATGGAGCGTCCTAAAGAATGATTTTAGAGAATTAGGGAATAAGCTTAAAGCAAGGACCTCCAAGGTAGTATTTTCTGAGATACTACCAGTGCCACGTGCTAGCCCAGGGAGGCAGAAGGAGCTTAGGGAGGTTAATGCGTGGCTAAAAAAGTGGTGCAGTGCAGAGGGTTTGGGGTTTTTAGAGCACTGGGCTGACTTCTCACTTGGGTACAATCTCTATAGCAGGGATGGAGTGCACCTTAATGATGAGGGAGCTTTTGTGCTAGGGGATAGGATGGTAGAACGGCTGGGGGAGTTTTTAAACTTGTAGGTGGGGGGAGGGACTATATAGAAGTATTGGGGTAAATAGGGTAGAAAGGGAAAAGGATGAATTAGTTAGCCATGGGGGAGGAGAAGGGGGAGGGTTACAATATAAAGTAGGGAGGTATTAATAGGGGCCTCAAATACAGTGGCAGGCACTTCACAACGGCAGAGCCATAGCAACATAAAGTGTATGATTGCTAACGCAAGAAGTTTGCCTGGGAAAATGGATGAGCTAGAAATATTAGCAGTACAAGAAAAATGGGGCTTAAGAGGCATTACGGAAACATGGTGGGATGAATCTCATGACTGGACTGTTAATCTGGATGGTTATAGCCTATTTAGGAAAGATAGGGGAAACGGTAAAAGAGGAGGAGGGATCTGTCTGTATGTTAAGCCTGAATTTAAGCCTATAGTCAGAGAAGATATTTATGCTGGCACTAACGGCATCATTAAATCTTTGTGGGTTGAGCTAAATAGTGGAGGAGCTAATTCTAAACGAATATTGGTGGGAGTATGCTATAAACCCCCAAATATAGCTGAAAGTGAGGAAATACAATTATTGTTACAGATTGGAAATGCAGCTAAGCATGGGCAAGTTCTAATAATGGGAGACTTTAATTACCCTGAAATAAACTGGATAAATGAGACCAGCAGCTCAGCTAAGGGGAGCAGGTTCTTGAGTACACTCAGGGATCATTATCTGGCCCAGGTAATACAAGAACCTACTAGAAATGGGGCCATCTTGGATTTAGTCATCACAAGTAATATTGATATAATATCAAATGTAAAAATAGGGGAACCCTTGGGGAACGGTGATCACAACACAGTCTCATTTGAGATTGAATACAAAAAACAGAGTTGTAAGGGACCAACAAAAACTCTAAATTTTAAAAGGGCTAACTTTAATGGGCTACGGGCAGCAATACAACATATAGACTGGGACAAAGAACTTACAGGGAAAAATACTGAAAATAAATGGACAACATTCAAATCCTTACTAAATAAACATACTCATCAGCATGTACCATGTGGAAATAAAATGAATAGGAGTAAATCACATCCCATGTGGCTTAACAATGACTTAAAGATCATGATGAGGAAAAAGAAATATGCATTTAAATTATACAAGAAGGAGGGAACAGAGGCAGCTTTATGTGACTATAAGGAAATCAACATCCAGTCTTGCAAAAGGGCTAATAGACTGGCTAAAATAGAAAATGAGAAGTCAGTTGCAATGGAAAGTAAGACTAACCCTAAAATATTTTTTAAATATATTAATGGGAAGAAGGCCAGGAAGGAATCGATAGGAACATTACAATGTGACACAGGCCATCTGATAATTAGTGACCAGGAAAAGGCAGATGAGCTAAATATGTTCTTTTCGTCGGTTTACACAAGGGAGGTACAAGGGGTTGGGACACCGCAACATAATGGGGCTACACTACCTTCACTAAATAATTGGTTAACGCAGGAAGAAATCCAAAAGAGGTTGGAGAAAATAAATGTTAATAAAGCTCCAGGTCCTGATGGAATACATCCAAGGGTACTGAGGGAGCTGGGTTCTGTAATAGCCAAACCATTATATCTAATCTTTCAAGACTCACTCACTACAGGGTCTCTACCGGATGACTGGAGAAAAGCAGAGGTGATACCTATATTTAAGAAGGGATCTAGAGCAAATCCGGGGAATTATAGACCAGTGAGCCTCACTTCTGAAGTTGGGAAGCTTTTAGAATGGTTAATAAGGGACAGAATACAAGAATATGTCTATTTGAAAAGGATCATAGGTAGCAGTCAACACGGATTTATGAAGGATAGGTCGTGTCAGACCAATCTAATTAGTTTTTATGAGGAGGTTAGCAGGAACTTGGATCAGGGCAACTCAGTGGATGTAGTCTTTTTATATTTTTTAAAGGCATTTGATACAGTGCCACATTGAAGACTAGTGAGCAAACTAAGGGATACAGGAATTGCAGTAAATATCTGCTCATGGATTGAAAGCTGGCTAAAAGACAGGAAGCAAAGGGTTGTTGTGAATGGAACATACTCCGATTGGTCTAACGTAATAAGTGGGGTTCCTCAAGGTTCAGTATTAGGTCCTCTCCTTTTTAACATATTTATTAATGACATTGAAGTTGGACTCGAAAGTAGTGTCTCCATTTTTGCTGATGACACTAAGTTGTGCAAGGTAATAAAATCAGATAATGATGTACTTTCCCTACAAAGGGATTTGCATAAATTAGAGAAATGGGCGGCTAAATGGCTGATGAGATTTAATACAAATAAATGCAAGGTTATGCATTTGGGAAGGAACAATAGCCATGCAATCTATAATCTTAATGGAGCAAATCTAGGGGTATCAGATATTGAAAGTGATTTGGGAGTACTAGTGGACAACCACCTTGGTAACAGCGCTCAAAGCCAAGCAGCGGCTGCAAAGGCAAATAAAATATTAGCATGTATTAGGAAGGGTATAGAAGCAAGGGAAGCAAATATAATTCTGCCACTATACAAAGCCCTAGTACGCCCTCATTTGGAATATGGAGTACAATTTTGGGCACCACCTCATAAAAAAGACATTTTAGAGCTGGAAAAAGTACAGAAAAGGGCTACAAAACTAATAAGGGGAATGGAGGGGCTAAGTTATGAAGAAAAACTAACAAAATTAAACTTATTTTCGCTAGAAAAAAGGTGTTTACGAGGGGATATGATTACGTTATATAAATACATCCAGGGTCAATATAAGGCTTTGTCAAGTGAACTTTTTGAAGCAAGAGATTTTCAACTGACAAGAGGACATCCTTTGAGGTTAGAGGAAAAAAGATTTCACCTTAAACAAAGAAAAGGGTTCTTAACAGTTAGGTTGGTTAAACTGTGGAATTCTCTACCAAAGGAGGTGGTGACAACGAATTCGATAGACAATTTCAAAAAGGGGTTAGATAGATTTTTGAATAAAGAGGGCATTCAAGGATATCCTAGATAACTAGCAAAGGAATATTGATCCAGGGAGAAATTTGATCGCCAGTTTCTGGGGTCAGGAAGGAATTTTGCTTTTTATTCCCCTATGATTTTTTTTTCTGTTTGCCTTCCTCTGGATAAAATAACAATTAACAATTAATAATAAATAGTCCACATTAAAAAGATCAATAGAGATCTAAAAAGGTTGAACTTGATGGACTAACTCTTTATACATCCTCCAATACTATACTATTAATAATTATTTAATTAATAACTAATCCGCATATTGCAGATCAGAGGAGATCTTAACAGGTTGAACTTGATAGACTGAAAGTCTTTTTTCAACCTTAATTACTATGTATCTATGTAACTATGTAACATGGATACCTACAGATTGGAAGTGAACCAGGAGGAAAGGAGTGGTAAAGGCAACGGCTTGCCACAGAATGTGATCAGGGAACAGCTCTTCTGAATTAATAGATGGCTTCCCTGGGGCTTCAGCAGGGTGAGGAGCTAGCAGAGTGGCTGGAGCGTGACTTGTATGGTCAGTATGATGTCCAGATGCTTCCGGCTACTGTATCACAATGGCCCTCCTAATACAGGCTTGGACTGGTGGAAGGGCACCCGGATGTGCTGCAGGGAGATCCAATTTGTGACCTTGGAACCACAGATTGCTGGGAAATCCTATTGGCACGACCCCAAAATGATGTGGAAATAGACCCAGGGAGAGAAGAAGTAAGGTTGCTCAAACCATTAACAAGAATTTGGATAAAGAGTATGAGGAACTGCTTAAGGAGGTGGCCCCAGACTCAAGTACTTGGAGTTACCCCATGCTTCCCCAGCTGAGCTGGCAGAAGAAATGGACTGTTGGCTACACCCCTATAAGGTGGTAGAAGAAAACCAGATAGTACCTGGAGATTTAACCACTAGAGAGCAGGCGAGATCTGAGGAGAACTCACCAGGATAGGGAGGCTGGGAGAACAGTCCAGACCATGGTAGGTGCAATCCTGGGGAGCAGAGTTAGGTGGCACTAGTTACTGGTAGAACAGCCTGAACAGTTGGCAGAGGAGGGTGTAAGCCCTGAGAGTTTGACCAACTATCCATGGACTATTACCCAACCTGAACCACAGATCACTAATATCAAGGTGGTCAGGAAACAGATAGATATGACAAGGCTGACAGTCTTGTATAGTGTGATGCCAGGTTGGGTCATCAGGCTATCAGCTGCGACCCTGAAGCTCTTCCCCAACATGAATCAGGTGCATCCAGATAATTGTGGAAGTTCAGGTGAGGGCACTGGCCCTGTGGCCTGAGGAAGGAGCAAGTAGAGGCTCCACTACCTGATGGGGATCACTCCAGACAGTCCCAGAGTTAAAGGTTATGGGCAAGCGGCCATAGTACCAGAGAACTGACACAGTGTACCCTAGCTGCAGAGGTGATCCCAACCTTATCAGACATTGAGGATACTTACCCTATGGAGCTACCCACCCCAGCAAAGTCTGCTACCCCGGGTGATCCTCCATCCAGAAACCCTAATCCTGAGTCATGCTTTATTTTTCCCTAACCCTGCCTTTACAACTGACCCTAAGGAGATTGTGTCAGCGGGGAAGTGTTTTTTTTTACCCCTGCCTGAGCTGCTTCCCAGATGGGATACCCCAGAGGCACAAACTGCCTGTGGTCAAGGGGGCAACAGTATGCCCCTGGATGAAATCCTAGTCCTCAAGACCTTGAATGTGTCCCCAAGAATGATGCCAGAAATTTGGGGTGGGTTATTGAATGAAAATGAGCTAGTGTTGGGCTGTGTTACTACCTTGGACCCTGAGTTTTGGCAAATAATATGATGATATTTTTTATATCAATAACCTTTATTAATATTAAGTACAAATTAAATATTTTATATATTTGCCAATTTTGACTAATTTCAAATTCTTACTACACAATATATATAAGCCTTAGCCTGAAATAAACAGAACTGTATATGAGAATATACTTTATATAAATGAATAAAGATAATATTTCAGTGTATTTTAATATAACAAGATGCAATAAAGTATTGTAGCAGATATAATATCAAGGTTATAACAATTATAAAATATCAGTTATCATATTGTCCACATAATCACATATAAGACATGCACTATATGCTTAATTTAATTTATATATTTATGATATTGATTATTTTGGTATGTTTACAAATATCTATTTACTAAGATATCATACCATTTTAACATCAAATGATATTTATAGCTTTTATAGTCTAATTAAGATGTTGGATTGCTATAACAGCTGATATTTGAGACATTTATAAAAATAATTTGTAAACTGCACTACAAATGATAATGGTATTGTATATATCAGGTAAATATTGATAAAGCAAACTATTTCACAGAAAATTAACAAAATATTTCCATACCTGTAATGAAAAGTAAAATTTAAAAGAATATTAAATCTTATCACATACCTAGTTCTGGTACTTGGTTTCATCAAATGATTCAGCCCAATGGGACTCTGGATCTTTCATTATATTTCAAAAGAAGTTCTTGGAATGTAAGTATGTGAATTATTTTGTTACTGACCAATGAAGGTTTCTTAATAGCTCTTGGGAAATACATTTTGAATTAGCTATGTGTTTTGAGAATATTTCAATAGTAATGTAGTAATAGTAATGTCTGTGTCTCTCCACTGGAGTGTGTCAAGAAGACTGTGTTAGATCTCAGCTCTTAGACTCTACATGTTAGATGTAGTCTATCGATGTAGCTTATAGATGTGTTGGATGTGTATATAGATATCAGATGTTGGATGTTCCTTGTTAGAGTCTCCATCCAATCCCTTTGTCTCTTTCTTAATTTTACTAAATCTTTAACCTCATCTCAATTGTTTATCCCCGCATGCAAGTTCTCTTATCCAATAAAATATGAAGATATAATTAGTTACTGAATAAAGAAAAACGTACTAAAATACATATAACTGCACTTCTGTTATGTTTCTCAAGATGGCAGTCTGATTCTAAAAATTATATTTTACGTAATAAAATAAACTTTTTAAGACCTCATGACCATCCTATTTCTATCTCAGGTTGTCAATTATTTTTGACGTATTTCACTCTATGTATCAAATTTTTAGATATCTATTTTCCTTAATTTCCTCCCTCCCTGCCAGGCACCTGCATTGTAAGGACGAAATACTCATCACATTCTTACGATCTCAGATCATTTCTTGTAATTAAAAGGATTTTACTAATCTGTTTTCCATAATATGAAAGTAAGAATAATTGTCACTAGTAGACACACTATAAACACAGAATATATAAAAATGGAAATGCATCCATATACAGTATCTCATAAGAGTGAGTACACCCCTCACATTTTTGTAAATATTTTATTATATCTTTTCATGTGACAACACTTAATAAATGACTCTCTGCTACAATGTAAAGTAGTAAGTGGTACAGCCTGTATAACAGTGTAAAGTTGCTGTCACTTCAAAATAACTCAACACACAGCTATTAATGTCTAAACCGTTGGCAACAAAAGGGAGTATATACCCCTAAGAGGAAATGTCCAAATTGAGCTCAATATTTTGTGTGGCCACCATTATTTTCCAGCACTGCCTTAACCCTCATGGGCATGAAGTTCACCAGAGCTTCACAGGTTGCCACTGGAGTCCTCTTCCACTCCTCCATGATGACATCACAAGCTGGATGCACTCCCCCACCTTCCATTTGAGGATGCCACACAGATGCTCAATAGGGTTTAGGTCTGGTGACATGCTTGGCCAGTCCATCGCCTTTACCTTCAGCTTCTTTAGCAAGGCAGTGGTTGTCTTGGAGGTGTGTTTGGGGTCGTTATCATGTTGGAATACTGCCCTGTGGCCCAGTCTCCGAAGGGAGGGGATCATGCTCTACTTCAGTATGTCACAGTACATGTTGGCATTCATGGTTCCCTCAATGAACTGTAGCTCCCCAGTGTATTTTTGATATAAATTGAATAATGCATTCATTTTATATAACTGTATGTGTGTCTTAATCTTCCCACCCTCTATTACAGCTTCAATTCCTCACATGAATGTCTCCGTCAGACTCATCTACCGTACACAACGTTGAGTGTCGCAGCTCCTCTCTGTCAATCACACCACTGGCTTCCGTTAGCCTCCAGAATAAAATTAAAAATCTTGAAGGCTCAATGCAGGCCGCATTTGCGGAGGTGGAGGCTCTACGGCACCTCACACGCGGTTACAAACACTCACACAAGCGGCACTTTACCAAAATAGATCTAACACGCAAACACTATATACAGACGTACACACAAAAATACAAACAGTGGGACTTAGAACGTACAATTTACGGACTTAGCAGACAAAAATATGAGACGCAGGACTTAGAAAAAAAAAAAACATTACGACCTCGCAAAAATACGACCTTAACGGCCGAACCGCGCGCAACTTAAAACATTAAAAACTGAATAAATAAAAGCATAAAAGCATAGAGCAGGATGTCCTAAGATGGGTATAATGTCAGAACCTGTATGGGAACCAAGGGCTATTACTTCATATATGACTTATAGAGAGAGAGGGACATTGCCAAACGGATTATACAAATCCAAGTAGAAGTGTCAGAAGTCCAGGGACTCTAGTCTAGAGGAAGAAGCTGAGCAATGGTGTGAAACAGTCCTGAGTACATATTGTGAATATGTTATCCATTTAAGCATAAGTAATAATAAACAAGAATTTACAGAAAAATGATATTTAATGACAGTTGTCTAGTTACATTCAGTACCAAGAGGTTTTAAAGTATCAGCACATCATATTAATTCTAACATAAAACTATTTTGGTATAAGGTGAAATGTTTCAGGACATTGGGCTCATCAATCACTTTCATTTATTAGAAATATCTATAAAATAAAGATGTTATTTTAAACTATAACTTGTATTAATATTATTGCATAAAAGTAGTGTACACCATATCAAATATACCTCCCAGTGATGTTCAGGGAGTGCAGCGGAGAACACCGAAATCTCCCAATCTCTTATATGTCACTGATACTGTTTATGCCTTAGCAATGGAGCTGACAGACCTATAAGTGTCATAGTGCATGTATATACGTGTATCAAATACACACCAGATAGAAATATATCTTACCTCTTAGTGTAGTGAAAACTCCATGTAAAATACGTATATTACTTTTTGTGTGAGCCCGTGTGTGCACTCCCTCCCCGGTTCAGATTGTGAGATTTCAGTGTCCCGCTGCACTACCTGATTTAGAGACTATATTAGAGCACTTGTAGGTATATTTGACACGGTGTACACTACTTTTATGCAATAATATTAATAAAATGTATATATACATTAACGCATTTAACCCAATAGGTGTTAAGCACCAACCAGTTCATGATACGTATCTTTTTATAAAATAAAGATGTATCATTATATACACATTATAGTATTACTTATAAACAAAGTATATACACATTTATAGTCAGCTTGTCACAGACAACGTATAGTGTTTCTTTAACAGCCCCATAGGCTCAATGCCTTGGTTGATGAAGCAAAACAAAACAGAACACAATATGTGAGATTTCACTGAAACACTTTCCACAATCAGAATATATCAATTACCGTATATCATGACCCTAACAAATAAAGCCCTCAACAACAGTACACCCCCTTATATCTTTGCGCTCATCTTCAAATTCTCCCCCACCCGCCCTCTTCGTTCTGCCAACGACCTTCTTCTTTCTATCACTCTTTTCACCTCCTCTCCTTCCCGCCATCAGGACTTTTCTTATGCTGCCCTTATATTCTCTGGAACTCCTGGCCTTACTCGCCCAGCCTCAAAACCTCACTAAAACACATCTGTTTAAAGAACCCAATCACCTCCACTATAACATGAGCAACACTTTTGCTCATCCTCCTATGCAACACACAAAACCTTTAGATTGTAAGTTTGCGAGTTTTCAATCTTGCAAGGTGCTTTGGGGAAAGCAATGTGGACACCGGATTCTAAGCTCAAAGACAGGGCCCTCCAAACTTAACCCATGACTAGCGCTACGGAATATGTTGGCACATTTAAAATAAGCAATAATAATAATAATTATCTTTCTCTTTTGTGCGATTTCTTATGTGTTTTAAGATGTGAACCCCGACTGAAACATTTCCCACATTCAGAAAATGGTTTTTCTCCTGTGTGAGTTTTCTTATGTGCTTTAAGCTGTGAAACTAGTCCGAAACATTCCCCACATTCAGAACATGCAAATGGTTTTTCTCCTGTGTGAATTCTTAAATGTCGATTGAGGTTCAGGGCCCTACTGAAACATTTACCACATTCAGAACATACAAATGTTTTTTCTCCTGTGTGAATTCTTATATGTCGTTTGAGGCTTGTGGCTAGGCTGAAACATTTCTCACATTCAGGACATTCAAATGGTTTATCTCCTGTGTGAGTTCTCATATGTTGTTTGAGATGTGTGGCCTGACTGAAACATTTCCCACATTCAGAACATACAAATGGTTTATCTCCTGTGTGAGTTCTCATATGTTGTTGGAGATGTGTGGCCTGACTGAAACATTTCCCACATTCAGAACATTCAAATGGTTTATCTCCTGTGTGAGTTCTCATATGTTGGTTGAGATTCGTGGCCCGACTGAAACATTTTCCACATTCAGAACATGCAAATGTTTTTTCTGCTGTGTAAGTTATTGGCTTTGCTTCCTGACAACTATGTGATACACTGACATCTTCCACTACACAAGCTGGTGAACGAAGGGTAATGTAGTTCTTTTCAAGTGTATTCCAAATCTCAGATCCATCTGTTGGGAATAAAAGCCAAAGATTAAATTATTTTAAAACCTGAGAGTTTTAACATACTTCTAAATGCAAATTATTAGCCTGCAACCGATTTGTAGTTAAGCATGATCTTGTGAATTACAAATTTTTGTTAATTATGGAATTTTGTTTAACATTAATATGATTTTATATTTATTTGAATTAGTTTTATTTACTCTGTTTTTATCAATGGAATGGTTTCGTTCTCTGTACAATAATATATATTACATTGTATGTATTTAATAAAGTCCATTATGTTTTATGTGCAGCCTGTCCACCAGTGACATCATCTATTTAGCTAAACAAGATGGAGATGTGTTAATGAGAAAATGTGAGAGATAAAAAGTGAAGCTTTTACATGGAGCAATGCGGATAGCAAGTAAAGTAAAGCAAGTAAGCTCAAAATATTTAATGTCCCAAAGTATGGAAATTAGATTCAAATACAAATCCACCATTTTTATATTCCTTTAAAGAACGTTGGGTGTATTATAGAAAATTGGTGCCTGTAACTATGGATATGCAGGGTCTATATACTGATATTCCCCAGTGAGGTGGTATTTTGCGTCTCAATTGATTACCAAGAGTAATGGACTAGAGATACATTTTGTAATACTCTTTTGACCACAATCTTTGAAAATAATTTGTTTTACTTTTGAGAATAATTTTGGGAATTCTTGTCTTATGACATTAATCTGTTGTATATACACATTTTGTATGTAGGGGTATAATAGAGACAATGTTGTATAGTAAATATGCTGATAAAACATGTATTTTTATCCTTTATCTTATAAAAAGGGATTACCTTGCTCACAGATGTTGAGAGCAGGAAGATTAAATTGTGTAATAGAATAAGGGGTGTATGTAAGCAGCAGACTTACCAGAGCCCTTTTCCCCCTAGGAAGTGAAAGACTTAAACCTCCTACAACAGACTAATTAAGCCCAGCTGCATTCTTCTTTAAAATGACTGCTGAGCACTCAGCAGGTTGGGTTCAGTCTGGACCGAGAGCCAGGAGAGACACCAGCTCTGCACTCTGAAGCAAACCCATAGATGTTTGGAGCAGAAAGACTTACAGGCCTGTATATATCAACGCTTTATTTTGCATACGTTTTTGGTAGTGAGGTAGTGTTTTGTGTTATTTTTGTTAGTACCTGCTGACCAAGTTTTCATTAAAACTCCTTAAAGCTATAACGGTCTCATGAGCTACTTCATTGCAGACCCGGTCAACAGGGCATTGACCTCGGAAGTGGTGGGATATACATTGTCTGCGCTTAAGAAGACAGCCCACAGTACAAAATGGAAGAGCTAGTGAAAGCCTTAATACACACCACTACCCGTCAGCACGAGACTACACAACAGTTCCTAAGGCAACAGGCCCAGGCGACAGAAGCCCAGGCGGAACAACAAGCTAGAGCTACCCAGGTCCTGGCAGAACAACAGGCCCAAGCCATGGAAGAACGGAAGCTGCAGCAAGAGACAAACCAAATACTGTTGGCTCAGCTACAGCAAATGACACCTCTCAAACCTGCCGTGTCACCAGAGACCTGTATGAGGGGCAAGCCAAATCAGTTTCCTCAAGACGATGTGGAAACGTATCTACTGAGCTTCGAAAGAACTGACGTCAGAGAAGCTTGGCCCCAAGGGCACTGGGCCAGCATAGTCGCACCATATTTGCGTGGGGAAGCCCAAAGGCGGCCTAACAACCCTAAGGTTCAAACCCCTAACTGGATGAGAACCAGACCAAGACCCATGAAGCTGGAAGTTGGAAGACACTTGCTACAAGGGAACCCAGAAGGTTCAGATCCTGTAGAAAATAACCAAAGTACCACAGTAAGCAAGATCAAATGCTTTTACTGCTGGGAATTAGGACACATAGCTGCCTATTGCCTACATAAGGAGGAACCCATGCAGTGCAACCTGGGGGAACATACGTACCACTGCAATATGATGAACCTGGTAGGAGTGGCTGCAAAACTACATCAGTTCATTGAAACCATAAAAGTTAATGGAAAGGAAACCATCACTTTAATTGGCTCTGGGAGTGTGGTGGCCCTCTTTTCGGCCAAAATTATAAAATCTAGCAAAATACAAACCTCAAGGAAGGTGGGCATCATATGTGTACATGGGACAGTGAACCTTTACCCTACTAGTACCGCAGCACAGGAGGTTCAGGGGAAAAAGATGTTGCTCACCACTCCTGTTGTAGCCAACCCTGTTGTCCTAGGCAGGGATTTTCCCCAACGACTGGGAAAAGGTGAAAACTAAAGACAATGCGAATGGAGTGCCCTAGAGGCCGAGGAAACCCTGTGGCCACTTCCATAGTTCATGGACCAGGATCTATTCTTTGGATCTGGGAAAACCCGCAAAACTAAGCGGGAAAGGAAGAAGGCTAAGAGGAGGCTTTAGCAGCCTGTCAGACAGAAGAAAGGCAGGAGACAGTCCATAGGGGTCCCATGGCTCAACTTGATGAAGAGAGGGCCCAAATGAGAGAACCTGTAGAAGAGGAATTTACTCCACCACAGTGGTTCCCCGAGAAGAATGACTTTGCATGTGACCAAACGGTGGATCCGATCCTACAGAACATATGTCATCAGCTTGTGAAAGTGAACGGGACCCGGTCACCGGAAGAGAGAGGAGACAGGGCCCATATTTCATACTACGGAATACCTTGCTGTACGGTGTCTTTCCTTCAAAGAAAGCAACACTGGGGCAGCTCTTAGTTCCCTGAGCAAAAATGAAAAAAGTCCTTGATTTGGCTCACTGTAACATCCTCCGGGGCCACCTTGGAAAGGATAAAACCCTGGGAAAGATATTAAAGCTTTTTTTCTGGCCTGGCATATTTGCTGAAGTAGCCCAGTACTTTGCGTCTTGCCCTGAATGCCAGTTGACAGCTCCCCGCTCCGATCTAAGAGCTCCACTGGTGTCTTTAACCATAGTTGAGGAGCCATTTTCAAGAATAGCAATGGATCTGTTGGGTCCACTAGAAAAATCAGCCCGAGGACACGAATATATCCTCGTAATAATAGACTATGCCACCAGATACCCGGAGGCCATACCCTTACGCACCGCCACCTCGAAAAATATAGCAAATGAGCTCATTCAACTATACTCAAGGGTGGGGATACCCAAAGAAATCCTAATGGAGCAAGAGACCACTTTTGTGTCAAAGCTGATAAGAGACATGTGCCAGCTTTTACAGGTGAAGTCACTCAGGACCTCAGTTTAACATCCGCAAACAGATGGACTAGTAGAACGGTTCAATAAAACTTTGAAAAGTATGCTAAGAAAAGTTGTGTCACGAGATGGAAAAAATTGGGACTTACTCCTACCCTACTTGTTTTTCGCAATCAGATATCCCTTTCCAGATATTAGTCCTCGAATGTGTTCTTAGAGAGGAAGGTACTTGAGGGACTGGTGGTAAAAACTGATAAAATATAGACAAAGGGACACTGAAACACCTGCTGAGGAGACCTTCATTTAACCATCCCATTCAGGCAAAATAATGAAGATTAATAAAAACCATGTTAAAACATTTGATTCTGTAATCTGAATGCTCAGAAGACCAGTAGTTTTAATTAGATTACAGACTTTGGGTCTAATGTGTCAATGGCAAAAAAAACTTGAGAATTAAGAGTTAAATGGCAGCTCTCGCTGTAAAATAGTCAGAAAGCAATTTTTGTACAATGCTCCATAGAATTTTATAAAAATATTGGATTTTTATTTAATTGAATGAAGCAGGTTCTTATGTTAGGACTATTTTACAGCCACTTCAGTTACAAGTTATTAGTTTCTAGTATTATTGTTATGGAGCCAGAGACGGATCCTCCATTGCACACAGGAGGCCGTCACAGTTGATGTATTTACCAATATAGGTGAGGCAAGTGGGGCAATGTATGCAATGGCGTAGCTAGGGCTTTTCCCGCCGGGGTGGTCTCTGAGTTTGCCACCTTCACCTCTGTCATCATTTTGCCGTCTGTCCAGTCACGGTACAGTTTAACCATTGGAGCATGTGAACAGTTCACATTCTGCCCTGTTTCAGAAATACTGCCACCACTGGCCCAAAAGTCACTGATTGCCTTTTCAAAGTTGGATAAATTGCACATTTTACCAATGACAGTGATGGCTAATATGTTTGCAGAATGCCCACATGTCACCTTATATACACACCAATCCAGTTCACGACTTGTGACGTATTTCATTGGTTACATGCTGCTGACGTCAAAAGAAGGTGGTGATCATAAGAACATGACTCGACTCGGTATGAGGTGAACTATTCTCACTCTTCTTCATCTTTTTCTCTTCTGCACCGCTATCTCTCTTCACCTTTCCTACCACCCCTCTCTCACACACGACTCCCCCACGCCCTTCGCTATGGGTCACCTTTCCTCTCCTCCCTCTCTTCTCTACCTCTCGCTCTCCCCTCTTCTCTACCTCTCGCTCTCCCCTCTTCTCTACCTCTCGCTCTCCCCTCTTCTCTACCTCTCTCTCTCCCCTCTTCTCTACCTCTCTCTCTCCCCTCTTCTCTACCTCTCTCTCTCCCCTCTTCTCTACCTCTCTCTCTCCCCTCTTCTCTACCTCTCTCTCTCCCCTCTTCTCTACCTCTCTCTCTCCCCTCTTCTCTACCTCTCTCTCTCCCCTCTTCTCTACCTCTCTCTCTCCCCTCTTCTCTACCTCTCTCTCTCCCCTCTTCTCTACCTCTCTCTCTCCTCTTCTCTACCTCTCTCTCTCCCTCTTCTCCCCCCTTCTCTACCTCTCTCTCTCTCCCCCCTTCTCTCTCTCTCCTCTCTCTCTTCTCCCCCCTTCTCTCTCTCTCCTCTCGCTCTTCTCCCCCCTTCTCTCTCTCTCCTCTCGCTCTTCTCCCCCTTCTCTCTCTCTCTTCTCCCCCCTTCTCTCTCTCCTCCCACTTCTCTCTCTTCTCCCCCTTCTCTCTCTCTCTCTTCTCCCCCCTTCTCTCTCTCTCTCTTCTCCCCCCTTCTCTCTCTCTCTTATCCCCCCTTCTCTCTCTCTCTTATCCCCCCTTCTCTCTCTCTCTTATCCCCCCTTCTCTCTCTCTCTTATCCCCCCTTCTCTCTCTCTCTTATCCCCCCTTCTCTCTCTCTCCTCTCTCTCTTCTCTCTCTCTCCTCTCTTCTCCCCCTTCTCTCTCTCTCTTCTTTCTCTCTTCTCCCCCCTTCTCTCTCTTCTCCCCCCCTTCTCTCTCTCTCTCTCTTCTCCCCCCCTCTCTCTCTCTCTCCTCTCTCTCTTCTCCCCCCTTCTCTCTCTCCTCTCTCTCTCCTCCCCCCTTCTCTCTCTCTCTCTCCTCTCTCTCTTCTCCCCCCTTCTCTCTCTTTCTCTCTCCTCTCTCTCTTCTCCCCCCTTCTCTCTCTCTCTCCTCTCTCTCTTCTCCCCCCTTCTCTCTCTCTCTCCTTTCTCTCTTCTCCCCCCTTCTCTCTCTCTCTTCTCCCCCTTCTCTCTCTCTCTTCTCCCCCCCTTCTCTCTCTCTCTTCTCCCCCCTTCTCTCTCTCTCTTCTCCCCCTTCTCTCTCTCTCTTCTCCCCCCTTCTCTCTCTCTTCTCCCCCCTTCTCTCTCTCTTCTCCCCCCTTCTCTCTCTCTTCTCCCCCCTTCTCTCTTCTCTCTCCTCTCTCCTCTCTCTCTTCTCCCCCCTTCTCTCTCTCTCTTCTCCCCCCTTCTCTTCTCTCTTCTCCCCCCTTCTCTCTCTCTCTCTCTTCTCCCCCCTTCTCTCTCTCTCTCCTCTCTCTCTCTCTCCTCTCTCTCTTCTCCCCCCTTCTCTCTCTCTCTCTCTCCTCTCTCTCTTCTCCCCCCTTCTCTCTCTCTCTCTCCTCTCCCCCCTTCTCTCTCTCTCCTCTCTCTCTTCTCCCCCCTTCTCTCTCTCTCTCCTTTCTCTCTTCTCCCCCCTTCTCTCTCTCTCTTCTCCCCCCTTCTCTCTCTCTCTCTTCTCCCCCCTTCTCTTCTCTCTTCTCCCCCCTTCTCTCTCTCTCTCTTCTCCCTTCTCCCCCCTTCTCTCTCTCTCTCCTCTCTCTCTTCTCCCCCCTTCTCTCTATCTCTCTCCTCTCTCTCTTCTCCCCCCTTCTCTCTCTGTCTCTTCTCCCCCCTTCTCTCTCTCTCTCTTCTCCCCCCTTCTCTCTCTCTCTCCTCTCTCTCTTCTCCCCCCTTCTCTCTCTCTCTTCTCCCCCCTTCTCGCTCTCTCTTCTCCCCCCTTCTCGCTCTCTCTTCTCCCCCCTTCTCTCTCTCTCTCTCTCCTCTCTCTCTTCCCCCCCTTCTCTCTCTCTTCTCCCCCCTTCTCTCTCTCTTCTCCCCCCTTCTCTCTCTCTTCTCCCCCCTTCTCTCTCTCTTCTCCCCCCTTCTCTCTTCTCCCCCCTTCTCTCTCTCTCTCCTCTCTCTCTTCTCCCCCCTTCTCTCTCTCTCTCTCTCCTCTCTCTCTTCTCCCCCCTTCTCTCTCTCTCTCTCTTCTCCCATCTCCCCCCTTCTCTCTCTCTCTCCTCTCTCTCTTCTCCCCCCTTCTCTCTCTCTCTCTCTTCTCCCCCCTTCTCTCTCTCTCCTCTCTCTCTTCTCCCCCCTTCTCTCTCTCTCTCTCTCTCTCTCCTCTCTCTCTTCTCCCCCCTTCTCTCTCTCTCTCTCCTCTCTCTCTTCTCCCCCCTTCTCTCCTCTCTCTCTTCTCCCCCTTCTCTTCTCTCTCTCCTCTCCCCCTTCTCTTCTCTCTCTCTCCTCTCTCTCTTCTCCCCCTTCTCTTCTCTCTCTCTCCTCTCTCTCTCTCCTCCCCCCTTCTCTTCTCTCTCTCTCTCTCCTCCCCCCTTCTCTTCTCTCTCTCTCCTCCCCCCTTCTCTTCTCTCTCTCTCCTCCCCCCTTCTCTTCTCTCTCTCTCCTCCCCCCTTCTCTTCTCTCTCTCTCCTCCCCCCTTCTCTTCTCTCTCTCTCTCCTCCCCCCTTCTCTTCTCTCTCTCTCCTCCCCCCTTCTCTTCTCTCTCTCTCCTCCCCCCTTCTCTTCTCTCGCTCTCCTCCCCCCTTCTCTTCTCTCTCTCTCCTCCCCCCTTCTCTTCTCTCGTTCTCTCCTCTCTCTCTTCTCCCCCCTTCTCTCTCTCTCTCTCTCTCTTCTCCCCCCTTCTCTCTCTCTCTCTCTTCTCTCCCCTTCTCTCTCTCTCTCTCTTCTCTCCCCTTCTCTCTATCTCTCTCCTCTCTCTCTTCTCCCCCCTTCTCTCTCTCTCCTCTCTCTCTTCTCCCCCCTTCTCTCTCTCTCTCCTCTCTCTCTTCTCCCCCCTTCTCTTCTCCCCCCTTCTCTTCTCCCCCCTTCTCTTCTCCCCCCTTCTCTTCTCCCCCCTTCTCTTCTCTCTCTCTCCCTTCTCTCTCCCTTCTCCCCCTCCCTCTTCTCTCTTCTCCCCATCTCTCTCCCCTCTTCTCTATCTCTCTCTCTGGGGTTTAATACTCGCTCTACTCGAGAAAGAGCGAGTATTAAACCCCAGAACATCAAGTGCTCTGGGACTTACATTAATATACGGAGTTGCACATTAGCATATAGGAGCTGCACAAACAATGCTGTACATCTCAAAAATTATTTATTTTACAAATAAAAGAACAAATGCAATGTATAGACCGTGTTTAAGGCTTTTTTATATTAAATAAACTTGTTGTTGGGGTGACAGTGTGGTCTTTAAATAATGTATTGCTATATGTTTATGTTTTATTACTTCCTCACCTTCCCTTATATTCCCAGGAATCTCCTCCTCCTTCACCGGCTGCTGATCTCTTATATTCAGCTCTTCTTGTTCAACTTTTAGGACAATTGGAGGCTTCACATCTAAAGGTCCAACACAGAGATAGATAAACGGGGTATAGATGTTCACCATTGTAATTATTTGTGATATATATATAACATTATTGAATTATTATTATTATTAGGGTCATATCTATGTCACGCACTTCACATAGATCAGAAGGAATTATACCTTGTTGGATATCACCGTCATCTTCGCTCTCATATTCCTTTTCCTCTTTAACAGTCACAATGTGCAGATTGTAATCAGGGAGTCCTGTTGGTCCAATAGAGAACTAATTGTAGAGTTTTATTCTACAACATACATAATATGGTCTATCTAGTTGCCCCAATACATATTTATACAACCAGATTAAGAGGCTAGTAATAAATAGCGTTTCTGGTAATAACATAATTATCTCGAGACAGAATTTTCTGAATTGGAGTTTGTGAAATCCTAGCATCCCACTTGTTAGATAAGACCTGGATACGGCCACCATATTGTTTTCATTCTTGTCTTGTACTAAAAACTACTGGCTGACACAATTGACATCTCTTTTATATTTACTATAAGATTACATTATTTACACAAGTCAGCGACACTCAATATGAGGACGGACAAGCTATGTCACAGAAGTAGAGTCTACAGGATCTAGATGGACATTTAGTTGTATACATTCAGGTGACAAATAATAACACTGAGCTTTAAAGGGCCACTGTATTTTGGTAAACTCTTCACATAATGGTCAGGTATGTAACAAAATAGCAACATTAGCAGGTATGTAAGACAGGAACATAAAAGGATTTTATAGAAATGTTATATTTAGATGGCTCTGGTTGTATCATGTAGGATTCCATGTTAGACTTCTAGTCTGTCTGTAGTTTGAGGGGCAGGTTATCATATGGGGCCTTACTCTACCATTCAGTTATATTGTCAAGGGGCAATTTGAAGAGGACCTTTTATGGCAGAAGTTAAAACAGATCTTATCTACGTCTTCAGTTCCTCACTCCTCCCTGCTCTCTAATCCCATCACAGACAAATAATAATGTCTGTCATTATTTCACCAAAACTGAATACAATAGATAAAAATGAAATGCTGAAATTATTGGAAACTGTGTAAAAACATTTTTCCACATTATAAGGTCAAGCTCTTCATACAGAATATAAATATTACACTGTAGAGCTCCTATATTATCTGTAATTTGTATACATCACATATTATAATTGTCAAACTGCGAGTTGTGATCACGCTTTGCGGCCGTCGCAAAGCGAGGGCTGCAACCGACGACAGCTCGCAGTTTTAACAACTCCCCCTGCCACGGCTCCCTTTACCCCACTGATGCTCGCACCACATAAGCCCTGCAGCCTCTTCTCTGGTGACCTGCGCGACGCGTGCGCGCGCACAAGCGTGCGAGATGCGCGCGCGAGCACGATCATCAGGGGGCGTGCGCACGCTCACGCGAAGACGGGCACATGAGCGTGCACGCGCGTCTAAAGCATTTAGCCGCAATGAGGTGAGGGAGGAGTGGGGGAAGAGAGACACGCAGGGGGAAGAGGGTAAGAGAGACACGTGGAGGAGAGGAGGGGAAGAGATACATGAGGGAGGGAGAGGAGGGGGAAAGAGAGACACAGGGGACAAAGGAAGTCAGATACAGGGGAGGGGAAGAGACACTGGAGGGAGAGGAGGGGGAAGAGAGGCACAGGGGAAGGAGAGGAGGATGGGAAGAGAGACACAGGGGAGGGAAAGGAGGATGGGAAGAGAAACACAGGGGAGGGAGAGGAGGATGGGAAGAGAAACACGGGAGGGAGAGGAGGATGGGAAGAGAAACACAGGGGAGGGAGAGGAGGATGGGAAGAGAGACAAAGGGGAGGGAGAGGGGGGGGGAAGAGAGACACTGGGAAAGAGAGGAGGAGGAAGAGAGACACTGGGAGAGAGAGGAGGGGGAAGAGAGACACTGGGAGAGAGAGGAGGGGGAAGAGAGACACTGGGGAGGGAGAGGAGGGGGAAGAGAAACACAGGGGAGGTAGAGGAGGGGGAAAAGAGACACAGGGGAGGGAGAGGAGGAGGAAGAGAGACAGATGGAAAGGAGAGGAGGATGGGAAGAGAGACACAGGGGAGGGAGAGGAGGGGGAAGAGAGACACTGGGAGAGAGAGGAGGGGGAAGAGAGACACTGGGAGAGAGAGGAGGGGGAAGAGAGACACTGGGAGAGAGAGGAGGGGGAAGAGAGACACTGGGAGAGAGAGGAGGGGGAAGAGAGACACAGGGGTGGGAGAGGAGGGGGAAGAGAGACACAGGGGTGGGAGAGGAGGGGGAAGAGAGACACAGGGGAGGGGGAAGAGAGACACGGGGGAGGGAGAGGAGGGGGAAGAGAGACACGGGGGAGGGAGAGGAGGGGGAAGAGAGACACAGGGGAGGGAGAGGAGGGGGAAGAGAGACACAGGGCAGGGAGAGGAGGGGGGTGAGAGACACAGGGGAGGGGGGAAGAGAGACACAGGGGAGGGAGAGGAGGTGAGGAAGAGAAACAGGGGAGGGAGAGGAGGAATAGACACAGGGGTGGGACAGGATGGGGGAGACACAGCAGAGGGGGGAGAGACAAGGGGCAGGGGGGGAAGAGGCACAGGGGAGGGAGACGGGGTGAAGAGACACGGGAGAGAGGGGGAGAAAGACACAGGGAAAAGAGGGGGGAAAGACACAGGGGAGGGAGAGGGGGAAGACACAGGGGATGGAGAGGAGGTGAGGAAGAGAAAAAGGGGAGGGAGAGGAGGAATAGACACAGGGGTGGGACAGAATGGGGGTAGAGACACAGCAGAGGGAGGAAGAGACAAGGGGCAGGGGGGGAAGAGACACAGGGGAGGGAGGAGAGGATACAAGACACAGGGGAGGGAGACGGGAGAAAGACACAGGGAAAAGAGGGGGGGGAAGACACAGGCGAGGGAGAAGGGAAAGACACAGGGGAGGCAGAGGGGAAAGACACATGGGAGGGGGAAGGAGAAACAAGAGAGGGGGGAAGAGACACAGGGGAGTGAGAGGGGGAACAGACACAGGGGAGTGAGAGGGGGAACAGACACAGGGGAGTGAGAGGGGGAACAGACACAGGGGAGTGAGAGGGGGAACAGACACAGGGGAGGGAGAGAGGGGAAGGAGAAACAAGGGAGAGAGAGCAGGGGAGGGAGAGAAAGTAGAGGGCGGGAGAGGCTAACAATGAGCGCCAAAGCCACTCATTGCAAGGCCCGAAATGAGCGCTGAAGGAGGGGGAAAAGGCTCGCAATGTGTGACAAACACCATTGCCAGGCTTCAATTTTTATTGCCGTCATTTTTGACGGGCAAGTCTCTAGTATATATATAGTTTTTAATTTCAGAAATAAGAATAAAAAACAAGAAGAACATGTAAATGTGATCTGTAATGAGAGTAGTAAATAGTTTTTGGAAACAAACCAAAAAAAAAAAAAAGATATAAAAAGAAGCTGGGTATTATCAGTAATAGTTTTCATGTAACCAAATATGCCATGTCCCTTATCAATGTGTATGTTTATATGTAGAGAAACAGTTATATGGTATTTTTATACTATATGTGGTATCCCCCCGGTGTCCCTTATTACTTCCACTAATTCATTTTGTTCCACATACATTATTTATACAGGGACTGGGATAAATATTATATCACTCACCTTCACTGATATTTACAGGAATTTCCTCCTCTTTAATCTCCCGGTGACTCCTCATATTTGTCTCTTCTTCTTGATCAAACTTTGATGGAACTGATGGTGTCACTTTGTCACTGTCTGTACAAATAAACATGAGACGGTCACACGCTGGGATTTGTTACATGTCTTTAAAAAAAAAAAAAAAGTTTTTCCACATTATAAGGTCAAGCTCTTCATACAGAATATTATAAATATTATACTGTAGTGCTCCTATATTATCTGTAATTTGTATATATATATATATATATATATATATATATATATATATATATATATATATGGTATTTAATTTCAGAAATAAGAATAAATAACAAGAAGAACATGTAAATGTGATCTGTAATGAGAGTAGTAAATAGTTTTTGGAAACAAACAAAAAAAGAGATATAAAAAGAAACTGGGTATTATCATTAATAGTTTTCATGTAACCAAATATGACGTGTGCCTTATCAACGTGTATGTGTTTATATGTAGAGAAACCGTTATATGGTATTTTTTATACTATATGCGGTATCCCTCCACCCGTGTCCCTTATTACTTCAACTAATTATTTGTGTTCCACATACATTATTTATACAGGGACTGGGATAAATATTATATCACTCACCTTCACTGATATTTACAGGAATTTCCTCCTCTTTAACCTCCCGGGGACCCCTCATATTTGTCTCTTCTTCTTCATCAAACTCGGAGAGAACTGATGGTGTCACTTTGTCACTGTCTGTACAAATAAACATGAGACGGTCACACGCTGGGATTTGTTACATGTCTTTATGGTCTGTACAAATAAACATGAGACGGTCACAGGCTGGGATTTGTTACATGTCTTTATGGTCAATACAAATAAACATGAGACGGTCACACGCTGGGATTTGTTACTTGTCTTTATGGTCAGTGCAAATAAACATGAGACGGTCACACGCTGGGATTTTCTACATGGCTTTATAGTCTGTACAAATAAACATGAGACAGTCACACGCTGGGATTTGTTACATGTCTTTAAAAAAAAAAAAAAAGTTTTTCCACATTATAAGGTCAAGCTCTTCATACAGAATATTATAAATATTATACTGTAGTGCTCCTATATTATCTGTAATTTGTATATATATATATATATATATATATATATATATATATATATATATATATATATATATATATATATATATATATATATATATATATATATATATATATATATATAGGGCCTCATTCTATTATCAGCCGGAGGAGATGCGGGGCCGCAATGACCGTCCGCAAGCTATTCGGCTATTCTATTCCCCTCCGGCCACTCGCGCCAGAAGAAAGCCTTTGATCTAAAACGGCCGCAAGAAAATCCCGGTTGCTATTCAATTGCTCCGGGAAATCTCTCTGCAAGGCTAAAACCGAGCCGCAGCTTACTTGCAGAAAAAAGGTCCCGCTAGCACCAATTAAGCACATTATAAAGCCGAAATAAAGCCATCCTGCACTCTGAAGAGACTATAAAGTGATTGTAGGTGTTAGCAAAAATAGCACAACATTCCCCTACACTCAAATCCGTAAATAAATTATTTTTTGATTTATGTCAAAAATTAATGTAAAAAGTCCCGAGGGCTTGGAGCACCTCAGACCCGCCCACACTGCGGCCGGAAAATAAACAGTTAATGTAAACTCGGATTTGGGCTGATGTGCAAGCTTGAGAGGGGGTTGCTATTAACCCTCATGTCCCCCAATATGATCCCTAGCATTTACAGAGCTCTACAGTGCAGTCTTGAATTTATTTTTGCGTTTAAAGTTTTCTGAGCTTACGGCCGGTTGCAAGATATACGGCCGGCCGTAAGGGGAGATCCTTGCGAGGCCGTATAATTGAATTGCAAGATAACGGAACACCCGCAAGGAATCGCAGCCTTGCGGCCGTTTTACGGCCGATAATAGAATGAGGCCCATAGTATTTAATTTCAGAAATAAGAATAAAAAACAAGAAGAACATGTAAATGTGATCTGTAATGAGTAGTAAATAGTTTTTGGAAACAAACAAAAAAAAAATATAAAAAGAAACTGGGTATTATCATTAATAGTTTTCATGTAACCAAATATGCCGTGTCCATTATCAACGTGTATGTGTTATATGTAGAGAAACCGTTATATGGTATTTTTTATACTATATGCGGTATCCCCCCACCCGTGTCCCTTATTACTTCAACTAATTTTTTGTGTTCCACATATAATATGTATCCCAGTCCCTGTATAAATAATGTATCACTCACCCTTACTGATATTTACAGGAATTTCCTCCTCTTTAACCTCCCGGGGACCCCTCATATTTGTCTCTTCTTCTTGATCAAACTCTGAGAGAACTGATGGTGTCACTTTGTCTGTACAAATAAACATGAGACGGTCACACACTGGGATTTGTTACGTCTTTATGGTCAGTACAAATAAACATGAGACGGTCACACGCTGGGATTTGTTACATGTCTTTATGGTCAGTATAAATAAACATGAGACGGTCACACGCTGGGATTTGTTACATGTCTTTATGGTCAGTACAAATAAACATGAGACGGTCACACGCTGGGATTTGTTACATGTCTTTATGGTCAGTACAAATAAACATGAGACGGTCACACGCTGGGATTTGTTACATGTCTTTATGGTCAGTACAAATAAACATGAGACGGTCACACGCTGGGATTTGTTACATGTCTTTATGGTCAGTATAAATAAACATTAGACGGTCACACGCTGGGATTTGTTACAGGTCTTTATGGTCTGTATAAATAAACATGAGACGGTCACACGCTGGGATTTGTTACAGGTCTTTATGGTCTGTATAAATAAACATGAGACGGTCACACGCTGGGATTTGTTACATGTCTTTATGGTCAGTATAAATAAACATGAGACGTTCACACGCTGGGATTTGTTACAGGTCTTTATGGTCTGTATAAATAAACATGAGAAGGTCACACGCTGGGATTTGTTACATGCCTTTATAGTCCGTACAAATAAACATGAGACGGTCACATGCTGGGATTTGCTAAATGTGTTTATGGGCAGTACAGAACAAGGGGCAGATATTGTGGGAGCTTCAGACCTGACAAATCTCACATTATCATGCAAACACAGAGACTGCAAAATAACCAGATAAATATTATACATTTATGCCAGACTAGTATAGGTCACCCATATACATTACATGATAACAATCCCCGCCAGATTGAGACAAAATAACCAGATACATATTATACATTTATACCAGACTAGTATAGGTCACCCATGTACATTACATTATAACAATCCACACCAGATCATCACCTGGTCTCTGTGACTCAGTATAAAGTCCATCTTACTGTTCCATGTTTGTGTAGACACAGAGATGATATTATTGTGTATAATAATTCTGATCCTGTAATCAGACTGAAGAAACCGGACTCACCCAGACTCCAGACGTCACTCAGACCCCAGGACTCTAATGTGTCAGAGACATAAACAACAGACACTCTGTCTCCAGACATAATAAAGTGAGGAATTTATTATCATCTTTATTGTAACTGTGAATTAAAAAAAACACTGAAATCAAAATAATTTTAAAACCAAAGACTATGATGACTTGGTGGCAGAATGTAATATTCAAAATATATTGTTCAGGGCAAAATGTAACTTGCATTGGTATAGTAAAAATATTTTAGTTTCATTCTGTGTTTCAATTTGCACCTAATAATATCTATATTTTTTTTTCTCCTTGCTTAACTAGCACTGTATTTGTCCTGTCCTTAGCACTGTAAAATGTAAATAAAAAAATAAATCCTGTAAGTGACGGGGAAAGCGATGACAGACATTAGAATTAATAGCCCAACAGTCTCAAGCTCGCAAATCGGCAATAAAATATCCTATTTTTGTAAAGTTCCATTTCAGAGTTATATCAATCTCAGGAATCAATGAGTTAATACATATCAGGCCACCCACATGGACTAGAACAGTATCAGCATTCATTCTTATTATTTTGTACATTGCCAAATTGCGAGTCTGATCATATATGGGACCTCTAAACGCTAACATGAAACCTCATGTTTTACTGATGTCATGATGACGGTCTCATTTTCTATTGGTTGTTTCTAAATGGGTAGTTACGGCCTTGCTTAATTGATCATGTTCCCGCGCTGAAATGCTACTTACAGGTGCATGGTTTACGGTTTCGGGTTTTCGGCCTGTAACTTGCACCTTTGTTCAATTGAATAGCACCGGATTTGTAGCAGAACTTGAGGCCGCATGACATACGGCCTGTATACCACAAGATGCGGGCTTCTAATTGAATGAGGCTCCTAGTATTGAGTGAATAGCAAATCACTATTAAAATACCCAATTTATGGTGCAAATTTATATACTATTTATAATTCAATCTGCTATATTAGAGTAGGCGTTTATCAATAAGCTTTTAAACAGAAAAAAAAGTGCCCCATTATAACCCGGTCCTAGTGGTAACAACTCCCAAGTCCCAATGTAAGAATAATAGGTAGCCCATGAACACACAGCTCATGTAATAGACGTATTGAGGAAGCAATATGTATGAATTCAAATGATCTCATGAGTAGGGACATGATTCTTTGGCATTACAGGCATTTAAAGCTGAACTTTTATTTACGTTAGTGATGATAAAATCAATACAAGAACTATTTATGGATATTTCTCTAGGCTCCAGATAGAATAATTATACAGAAATGTGTGTGCTCAAAATGATCTGGGGTACACGTCACTGATACTTGTGTAGAGATAAAGATATATTGGGTTAGTACTAGTAGGGTAAGTATGGCCTAAATAACGTCCAATATCTCAACTCTAAAGTATATTGAATAGTGATTGGTCAGGATCCCCCTCTCTAGCGTATGAGAGCGTTATCCATAAGGACCATCACCCTCTACAGATGAAATAGAGATCTAACATTTAAAGATGGACTGATGTGGTTATTAAGTAAATAAAACGTGTTAACTACTGCTGAGAAATACAATACTAGTTAAGCAAGAGGAAATAAAATATAGGTAATATTAGGTGCAAATTTTACATAGTTACATAGGCCCTCATTCAATTGTAATTCGGCCAATTAAATCGGGCTCTAAATAAGCACATAACATATTTTTTTTAAATAAGTTTTTAGTCAGTAAACATCTATACAAAAGCAAGTTTTTCACTAACTAAAAACTTATGTAAAAATAATATGCTATGTGCTTATTTAGAGCCCTTTTCAATTGGCCAAATCGCAATTGAATGAGGTGCATAGTAATTAAGGTTGAAAAAAAAATTCAGTCCATAAAGTTCAACCTGTTAAGATCTCCTCTGATCTGCAATTTGCGGATTAGTTATTAATTAATTTGTTGATTAAATAATTATTAATAGTATAGTATTGGAGGATGAATAAAGAGTTAGTCCCTCAAGTTCAACCTTTTTAGATCTCTATTGATCTTTTTAATGTGCACTATTTATTATTAATTGTTAATTGATCCAGAGGAAGGGAAACAGAAAAAAAAAACCATTGAAACTTTGCCAATTGTCTCATGAGAGGAAAAAAAGCAAAATTCCTTCCTGACCCCAGAAACTGGCGATCAAATTTCTCCCTGGATCAATATTCCTTTGCTAGTTATCTAGGATAGTCTTGAATGCCCTCTTTATTCAAAAATATATCTAACCCTATTTTTGAAGTTGTCTATCGAATTCGCTGTTACCACCTCCTTTGGTAGAGAATTCCACAGTTTAACCACCCTAACTGTGAAGAACCCTTTTCTTTGTTTAAGGTGAAATCTTTTTTCCTCTAACCTCAAAGGGTGTCCTCTTGTCAGTTGAAAATCTCTTGCTACAAAAAGCTCCCTTGACAAATCTTTATACTGACCCTGGATGTATTTAAATAAGTTAATCATATCCCCTCGTAGACACCTTTTTTCTAGCGAAAATAAGTTTAATTTGGTTAGTCTTTCTTCATAACTTAACCCCTCCATTCCCCTTATTAGTTTTGTAGACATTCTCTGTACTTTTTCCAGCTCTAAAATGTCTTTTTTATGAAGTGGTGCCCAAAATTGTACTCCATATTCCAAATGAGGGCGTACTAGGGATTTGTATAGTGGTAGAATTATATTTGCTTCCTTGGCTTCTATACCCTTCTTAATACCTGCTAATATTTTACTTGCCTTTGCAGCTGCTGCTTGGCTTTGAGCGCTGTTACCTAGGTGGTTGTCTACAAGCACTCCCAAATCCCTTTCCATATCTGATACACCAAGATTTGCTCCATTAAGATTATAGATTGCATGGCTATTTTTCCTTCCCAAATGCATAACCTTACATTTATTTGTATTAAATCTCATCTGCCATTTAGCCGCCCATTTCTCTAATTTATGCAAATCCCTTTGTAGGGAAAGTACATCATTATCTGATTTTATTACCTTGCACAACTTAGTGTCATCAGCAAAAATGGAGACACTACTTTCGAGTCCTACTTCTATATCATTAATAAACATGCTAAAAAGGAGAGGACCTAATACTGAACCTCGAGGAACCCCACTTATCACATTAGACCAATCGGAGTATGTTCCATTCACAACAACCCTTTGCTTCCTGTCTTTTAGCCAGCTCTCGATCCATAAGCAGATATTTACTGCAATTCCTGTATCCCTTAGTTTGCTCACTAGTCTTCCATGTGGCACTGTATCAAATGCCTTTGAAAAATCTAAAAACAATACATCCATTGAGTTGCCCTGATCCAAGTTCCTACTAACCTCCTCATAAAAACTAATTAGGATTGGTCTGACATCCTTCATAAATCCGTGTTGACTGCTACCTACGATCTTGTTCAAATAGACATATTCTTGTATTCTGTCCCTTATTAACCCTTCTAAAAGCTTCCCAACTACAGATGTGAGGCTTGCTGGTCTATAATTCCCCGGATTTGCTCTAGATCCCTTCTTAAATATAGGTATCACTTCTGCTTTTCTCCAGTCATCCGGTAGTGACCCTGTAGTGAGTGAGTCTTGAAAGATTAGATATAATGGTTTGGCTATTACAGAACCCAGCTCCCTCAGTACCCTTGGATGTATTCCATCAGGACCTGGGGCTTTATTAACATTTATTTTCTCCAACCTCTTTTGTATTACTTCCTGCGTTAACCAATTATTTAGTGAAGGTAGTGTAGCCCCATTATGTTGCAGTGTCCCAACCTCTTGTACCTCCCTTGTGTATACCGAAGAAAATAACCTATTTAGCTCATCTGCCTTTTCCTGGTCACTAATTATCAGATGGCCTGTGTCACATTTTAATGTTCCTATAGCTTGCTTCCTGGCCTTCTTCCCATTAATATATTTAAAAAATATTTTAGGGTTAGTCTTACTTTCCATTGCAACTGACTTCTTATTTTCTTTTTTAGCCAGTCTAATAGCCCTTTTGCAAGCCTTGTTGATTTCCTTATAGTCACATAAAGCTGCCTCTGTTCCCTCCTTCTTGTATAATTTAAATGCATATTTATTTTTCCTCATCATGATCTTTAAGTCATTGTTAAGCCACATGGGATATGATTTACTCCTATTCATTTTATTTCCACATAGTACATGCTGATGAGTATGTTTATTTAGTAAGGATTTGAATGTTGTCCATTTATTTTCAGTATTCTTCCCTGTAAGGTCTTTGTCCCAGTCTATATGTTGTATTGCTGCCCGTAGCCCATTAAAGTTAGCTCTTTTAAAATTTAGAGTTTTTGTTGGCCCCTTACAACTTTGTTTTTTGTATTCAATCTCAAATGATACCGTGTTGTGATCACTGTTCCCCAAGGGTTCCCCTATTTTAATATTTGATATTATATCAATATTACTTGTGATGACTAAATCCAAGATGGCCCCATTTCTAGTAGGCTCTTGTATTACCTGGGCCAGATAATGATCCCCGAGTGTACTCAAGAACCTGCTCCCCTTAGCTGAGCTGCTGGTCTCACTTATCCAGTTTATTTCAGGGTAATTAAAATCTCCCATTATTAGAACTTGCCCGCGCTTAGCTGCATTTACAATCTGTAACAATAATTGTATTTCCTCACTTTCAGCTATATTTGGGGGTTTATGGCATACCCACCAATATGCGTTTAGAATTAGCTCCTCCACTATTTAGCTCAACCCACAAAGATTCAATGATGCCGTTAGTGCCCGCATAAATATCTTCTCTGACTATTGGCTTAAATTCAGGCTTAACATAAGGACAGATCCCTCCTCCTCTTTTACCATTTCCCCTATCTTTCCTAAATAGGTTATAACCATCCAGATTAACAGTTCAGTCATGAGATTCATCCCACCATGTTTCAGTAATGCCTATTGTGACAGATCCATCTATATGGACTGATATTGCTGGTTCGTCTGTTTTGCCTCCATCTATGGAATAATATATATGGATGTATATAATAGTATGGGGTAGTCCTGTTGTACACATTGCAACATACATATTGCAATATTAGAAGGGCACCCAGCTGGCCACAAAGGCTAATCACTTAAGTACACACACTTAAGTGATAGCAGCCAGGAACAATAAGGTCCTAACAGACAGAGAGGCGCCTTAACCCCATGGAATCTACAGGTTGTCCCACTCACAAAATCAAGGCAAAAGTTCAGGCTCAGAGAGATGTTACTCTCTCCACCAAAAGAGGTAGAATGAGCAGTTAGCCACGCCTAGTGGGTGGCTCCTGGGGGAGGTGACTCCTGGTTCCCACGCCTTAACTCTGTCTGATTGGCCAGAGGTAATAAGGGGTTGACCAAAGGTTGTCACTGCCCCTATTGTGTATGTGAAGTGTTTAAAAATGTGTGTTTCAATAAAAGAGAGTTCACTTTTTTGACCCTCAACACGGAGCGTGGTCTCGTTCTTGGGGGTGTCGTAATAACTGGTGGCAAGTGACGGGATGAACCTCATCGCCCAGAGAGACAACTATATCTAAGATTAATAGAAATACAATACCAAAGGCTGAAAAGAGCTACCCTTAAAGACCTACTGGAACAAAGAGGCAGACAAGCCAGTAATCTCAGGAAAAGTGAGATTATTGCAATTCTAAACGAAATGGATGAAGGAACCAATGGGCCCAGCACATCTGAAAGAACCCCTGAAGAGGCAAGCTTTGACCGGGCGGTAAGAATCAGACTGGCTCATTATGGTCCCAACCCGTCTCCAGAGATCATCAGCCGGGTCATGGACGCTGTGGATGCCAACCTGCAACGCCAAAGCGGTGCTGCAGCAGCTCCAGTTCTAGCATCCCTGGTGGAGAAAAGGAAGGTACCGTTTGCAGCTTTTAAATCCTTCCTGGAAACAGAAGGGGAGATTGATGGGTACCTTGCTGATTTTGAGCGGCAATGTGCGCTACACAAGGTACCCGCAGAAGACTGGGTAACTATATTGTCCGGAAAGTTATCCGGCCGGGCCAGTGATGCTTTTCGGGCCATTCCTCATGAGGAGATCGGGTAATATGTGGCTGTAAAGGAAGCTTTGCTCTCCAGGTATGCTGTTACACTGGAGGCATACCGGAGGCGGTTCAGAGACACTGCAAAACTAACTGGGGATTCCTACGTCGAATGGGCATGTAAAGTACACCGCACAGCCGCTCACTGGATGGCGGGGTGTCAAGCCGTATCCGGGGAAGAGGTGCTGCAGATGTTCCTGCTGGAACATTGTTTTGAGAAATTATCCCCAGGCGTCAGAGAGTGGGTAAGGGACCGTAAACCCTCCACCCTGCATGAAGCAGCCCGCCTGGCTGATGAGTACACGGATGCCCGTAAACTGGACAGTGCTATTGTTAAGACTCCTGCCAGAGTGGAGTACCGACCAGCAGCACCCCCTCCAGCTAATCACTACCCTCAGCCGCCCCGGTTTAATTCACGTGACTACTCACAGCCCATCCGGTGTTTTGGGTGCAAGCAGCTGGGGCACAAGCGGCTGGAGTGCCCGCTGAATAACGCTAACCAGGCCCAGTCATGGAGACCAACCAGCGGAAACCAGCGCAACCATCCGCCTGCTGCCCACTGCGTAGAAGTGGAGGAATGTTGGGGCGTCCTGCATGAGGCAGACCCCGTCCAAGCTGCCCACAGGGATAACCGACAACAACACCGGCAACTCGTCAAAGTAAACGGGAAGGAGGTCTGCGGGATACCGGTGCAACCATGACATTGCTCCAAAAGCACTTGGTGTCTGAGAAGCAACACACTGGAGATACTGTGGCTGTGAGAGTAGCCGGAGGCGCTGTGTTCCGCCTACCCGTGGCCCGGATACATTTGGATTGGGGAGTGGGCGCTAGACATGTGAATGTGGGGGTCATGAGGGATTTACCAGCTGACGTCCTCCTTGGAAATGACCTGGCCCCTCTGGTCTCCGCATACGCTCCCATGGGTCCTGCCGAAGTTAGTGCGGTGACGACCCGGGCCACCGAGACTGTCCCACATGCTGCTGAGACCCAGGTAAGACTCTCTACCCCGACTTGCACCTTAGATCAGGCCCCCTTAGGCTGGGATACCCCAGAGACGTACGGGAGGGAAACCAGGGAGGACCCGACCCTGGAGAAGTATAGGGCTAGGGCAGAGGCTGGGGAAGATGGAGTAGATGGGGAGCGTTACGAGTGGGTGGGGGACAGGCTGTATAGGATCCCTAAACCTTCCCAGAAACAAAATACCCCTCCGCAGAACCGGCAGCTGGTGGTGCCTGCAAAATACTGACAGGAGATTCTGCGGATTGGGCATGATGTGCCGTTAGCTGGACATCTAGGCTCCCGCCGCACAGCTCATAGGATCACTCAAAATTTATTTTGGCCCAATTTTAACCGAGATGTGCGGGTATACTGTAGCACTTGTGACACATGTCAACGGGTAGGTAAACGGGGGATCACCCAAAAGCTAGGCTTATGTCTATGCCTATCATTGGGGAACCCTTTTCCCGCATTGCCGTTGACATTGTGGGTCCACTGGCCAGGGCTAGTCCATCAGGTAAGAGATATATTCTCACCGTGGTGGACTATGCCACTCGTTACCCAGACGTAGTAGCGCTGTCTAATATTGAGGCAGAGACAGTAGCTGATGCCCTGGTTAAGATTTTTACTAGGGTAGGGTTCCCTCAGGAGATTCTCTCCGACCAGGGACCTCAGTTTACCGCTGTGCTCACCCAGCAGCTGTGGAAGGTGTGTGGCATTAAACCGCTGCGTAGCTCACCATATCACCCCCAGACTAACGGTCTCTGCGAGCTATTTAATGGCACCCTCAAGCAGATGTTGAGGACCTTTACTGACACTTGCAGAGACTGGGAGCGATTCCTACCTCATCTGCTATTTGCATACAGAGAGGTGCCTCAGGAATCTACTGGGTTCTCCCCTTTGAGCTCCTCTATGGGAGAAGGGTCCGAGGACCCCTAGATCTCATTAGGGGACACTGGGAGGGAGAGACAGAGCAGGAAGGAACTCCCATCGTGCCATATGTTCTGGAACTCCGGGACCGCATGGAGAAACTGTCCCTAATAGTAAGGGGGAATCTCCAGGCGGCCCAGGGGAGACAGAAGAGATGGTACGATCGGGGTGCCAGACAGCGGGTCTTCCAGGTGGGGCAAAAGGTTTTAGTGCTCAAGCCTGTGAAGACTAACAAGATGCAAGCATCTTGGCAGGGCCCGTATACGATAGTAGCTCAGGTATGTGATACTACCTACCTTATAGGCAGCTGTGCAGATGAAAGGATTCAGCGATCCTTCCATGTGAATATGCTGAAGGAGTATCAGGAGAGACCAGAAGATGTCGCTGCAGTGTGTGCCCCGGCTGCAGACGACCCAGAGAATTTACCCCTGCCTGACTTTTTAGAGAAGGACCCTCAGACTGACCTCACTAGTCTTGTACAGCTAGGGGATCGGTTAAGCCCCACAGAGAAGGTACAGGCCAAACAGCTTTTGTGGGAGAAGCAGGCGACGTTCTCCCAAGAGCCAGGCTACACTACCCTAGCTATACATAAGGTAGAGACCCCCGGACAGAATGCTCCGGCTACCTTCCAGCGTATGGTGGATAGACTTCTCGATGGCTTCCAGGAATTTGCTTGTGCATACCTGGATGACATTGCTGTCTAAAGTGAGTCCTGGGAAGAACACCAGGTACATGTTGGGATGGTTCTGGACAAGATTCGGGCCATCTAGGCATGGCTTAGGTACAGTACCTGGGTCACAGAGTGGGGTGTTGGAGCCAGAGACCAGAGCCAGCCAAGGTAGAGGCAGTGGCTAACTGGCCCACACCTCTCACGAAGACCCAGGTGCTAGCATTCTTGGGGACAACAGGGTACTACCGACGTTTTGTCCCGGACTACAGTACTATTGCCAAGTGCCTGACTGACCTGACGAAAAATAATTTACCTAAGCAGGTCCTGTGGTCTCCAGCTTGTGAAGCCGCGTTTCAGGCACTGAAGCAGGCTCTTGTAAATGCTCCTGTCCTGGCTGCTCCAGTCCCTAACAAAACGTTTCCTTGTTCATACAGATGCTTCCATGTATGGACTGGGGCTGTGCTGAGCCAGGTCGGGGAAGATGGAGGAGAGCACCCTGTCGCATATGTCAGCAGAAAGTTATTACCTCGGGAAGTGAGCTATGCGGCAGTAGAGAAGGAGTGTTTAGCCCTGGTCTGGGCCTTGAAGAAGTTGAGCCCCTATTTATACGGACAGGAATTTTCCCTTATAACGGACCACAATCCCCTTGTCTGGCTCAACCGGGTCTCAGGAGACAATGGGAGACTGTTGCGGTGGAGTTTAGCCCTACAACCTTATAACTTCACCATCAGCTACCGACCCGGTAAGCAGAACGGGAATGCTGTTGGATTGTTCCGGCAAACTGACATCCCTAACACCTCCTAGTCCGGTCATCCCCAAGTTGACCCGCCGAAGGGTCAAGCCGGGTCTGCCAGAGTATCCCACATGGAGGGAGACGTGTGACAGATCCATCTATATGGACTGATATTGACGGTTCGTCTGTTTTGCCTCCGTCCATGGAATAATATATATGGATGTATATAATAGTATGGGGTAGTCCTGTTGTACACATTGCAACATACATATTGCAATATTAGAAGGGCACCCAGCTGGCCACAAAGGCTAATCACTTAAGTACACACACTTAAGTGATAGCAGCCAGGAACAATAAGGTCCTAACAGACAGAGAGGCGCCTTAACCCCATGGAATCTACAGGTTGTCCCACTCACAAAATCAAGGCAAAAGTTCAGGCTCAGAGAGATGTTACTCTCTCCACCACAAAAGGTAGAATGAGCAGTTAGCCACGCCTAGTGGGTGGCTCCTGGGGGAGGGGACTCCTGGTTCCCACGCCTTAACTCTGTCTGATTGGCCAGAGGTAATAAGGGGTTGACCAAAGGTTGTCACTGCCCCTATTGTGTATGTGAAGTGTTTAAAAATGTGTGTTGTTTCAATAAAAGAGAGTTCACTTTTTTGACCCTGAACACGCAGCGTGGTCTCGTTCTTGGGGGTGTCGTAATACCTATTAAGCCCCATTTTTCTTGTACTGTTAATATTTCTAGCTCGTTCATTTTCCCAGGCAAACTTCTTGCGTTAGCAATCCTACACTTTATGTTGCTATGGCTCTGCCGTTGTGAAGTGCTTGCCACTGTATTTGAGGCCCCTATTAATAACTCCCTACTGTCTATTGTAACCCTCCCCCCTTCTCCTCCCCCATGGGTAACTAATTCATCTCTTTCCCTCTCTACCCTATTTACCCCAATACTTCTATATAGTCCCTCCCCCCCCCCCGACAAGTTTAAAAACTCCTCCAGCCGTTCTATCCCCTAGCACAAAAGCTCCCTCATCACTAAGGTGCAATCCATCCCTGCTATAGAGATTGTACCCAAGTGAGAAGTCAGCCCAGTGCTCTAAAAACACAAAACCCTCTGCACTGCATCACTTTTTTAGCCACGCATTAACCTCCCTAAGCTCCTTCTGCCTCCCTGGGCTAGCATGTGGCAGTGGTAGTATCTCCGAAAATACTACCTTGGAGGTCCTTGCTTTAAGCTTATTCCCTAGTTCTCTAAAATCATTCTTTAGGACGCTCCATCTTCCACTAACTTTGTCATTGGTACCAATGTGTACCAAAACCGCTGGTTCATTACCAGCCCCTCCCAATAATTTATCCACCCGATCCACAACATGCCGAACCCAAGCACCAGGGAGACAGCAAACTGTTCGATTGCTGGGATCTAGGTGACAAATTACCCTGTCTACCTTCCTAAATTGAAACAGAATTAATCTTTATATTGTTACTATACCCGTGCAAGGTACATTTTGTCCAGAACAATATATTTTGAATATTACATTCTGCCACCAAGTCATCATAGTACGATTTAAATATTTTTTTCTTGTTTTTTTATTGATTCACAGTTACAATAAAGATGATAATAAATCCCTCACTTTTTTTATTTTTCTATTTGGACTAGGTGAGTGTAAGCGCGGAGATACAGAATTTGTACACAAACTTGTGACAAAAATACGTCACAGAGATGATTATAGTTTGGAGAAAATAATTAGGAGCCAGCCGTACAACATTTCCACTCTTGTTTGTGTTGGGCTCACACATTTTCATGGCTGGCTCCTATATTTTACTTTCTTTATCACTTATTCACAATAATATTACACAGTGTTTCTCTCTGAAGAATCTCACTGGGAAAATAATTTTTAAAATGTCTTATTTTCTGTATGCTCTAACTGGGGTCTTTAGGAGGTTTTGAAGGAAAAACATGGTCATTAAAGTATATACATATAATATATAAATAAATCATACAATCACATATATAGTTGTGAGCATTTCCAAATGTTGCTAACGCTCGCAAGAACTGCGTCCCTCGCTGGAGGCTCAAAGGCGCCTCACACGCAGTTAACACACACACGAACGACTTCGGAACCAACCTTAACGTAACAAACACCTACACGCACGAAAAATACGACCATAACGGCCGAACCGCACGCACCTAAAAAAATTGTCAAAACAGACCAAATACTCACAAAACATACATAAAAAGCTTACCCATAGCAAGGGGAGGGGCATCCAGGACCACTGAAAGTGAAGTTACACCTCCATTTAAGTCTAAATTTCCGTGTTCAGACACACGAAAATCCCCTAAGCGAGAGAAAAAATGGCTGTCGAAAAAAACAAAAACGAGGCTCAAGCCCAGGACTGCACACACACACACGCGACCTCGGAACCAACCTTAACGGAACAAACACGCACGAAAAATACAACCATAACGCGCACCTAAAAACAGTCAAAACACACCAAATACTCGAAAAAAATTCAAAATTCCAGCGTTGCGGGTCCTTAAAGGACCTGTTATAAAAGAAAACAAATATACACGATCACCCTATCACTCATGGGGGTCAATACAGACCCCCATAAACCCCTAATTAACATTGTCACTCATGGGGGTCAATATAGACCCCCATAAGCCCTTCATTAACCCTGTAACTCTGGGGGTCAATACAGACCCTTATAAACCTTCATTAACCCTGTCACTCATGGGGGTCAATACAGACCCCCATAAGCCCTTCATTAACCCTGGCAATCATGGGGGTCAATTTGGCCCCTCATAAGCCCTTCATTAACCCTGGCAATCATGGGGGTCAATATAGACCCCCATAAGCCCTTCATTAAACATGTCACTCATGGGGGTCAATACAGACCCCCATAAGCCCTTCATTAACCCTGTCACTCATGGGGGTCAATAAAGACCCCCATAAACCCCTAATTAACGCTGTCATTTATGGGGGTCAATATAGACCCCTATAAGCCCTTCATTAACCCTGTCATTCATGGGGGTCAATATAGACCCCCATAAGCCCTTCATTAAACATGTCACTCATGGGGGTCAATACAGACCCCCATAAGCCCTTCATTAACCCTGTCACTCATGGGGGTCAATTTGGCCCCTCATAAGCCCTTCATTAACCCTGGCAATCATGGGGGTCAATACAGAACCCCATAAACCCCTAATTAACCCTGTCATTCATGGGGGTCAATATAGACCCCCATAAGCCCCTAATTAACCCTGTCATTCATGTGGGTCAATATAGACCCCTATAAGCCCTACATTAACCCTGTCACTCATGGGGGTCAATATAGACCCCCATAAGCCCTTCATTAACCCTGTCACTCATGGGGGTCAATACAGACCCCCATAAGCCCTTCATTAACCCTGTCACTCATGGGGGTCAATATAGACCCTCATAAGCCCTTCATTAACACTGTCACTCATGGGGGTCAATACAGACCCCCATAAGCCCTTATTTAACCCCCTCACTCATGGGGGTCAATACAGACACCTATAAACCCCTAATTAACCCTGTCATTCATGGGGGTCAATATAGACCCCCATAAGCCCTTCATTAACCCTGTCACTCATGGGGGTCAATACAGACCCCCATAAACCCTTAATTAACCCCGTCACTCAGGAGGGTTAATACAGACCCCATAAGCCCTTAATTAACCCCCTCACTCATGGGGGTCAATACAGACCCCCATAAACCGCTAATTAACCCTGTCATTCATGGGGGTCTGTACAGACCCTCATAAGCCTCTATTTAACCCCATCAGTCCCATAAGGGTATATTAAGACCATTATGGGCCTGTTACAACCCAACATTAACCACATAAGTGCCATGAGGGTCCTCAAGGACCATCATGACACTAAGTATAAACACTACACTGCACTATACCCCCCAAATAAAACATTACATATCAACTAAACATCCTCTACATTAACCTATTAACACCTACACTACCTACCTACCCCTAATAACCCCCACCACTCTAATTACATAAAATAAAAAACCTAAGTCACAAAAAAATAAAAAAACTACATTACAGAAAATAAAAAAAACTAAGTCACAAAAATAAAAAAGGAACATTACAGAAAATAAAAAAACAAATTACAACCCGCCACCCCCCCAGTACAGAAAAAAAAAATTACACACCTGAAAAGGAAATACATATAATACAAATACATACAATATAATACAATATAATAAAATACAATACACCCCTATCTAATATACAATACATTCTATCTATCTAATATACATCCCCCAATCTATCTAAATAAATACCATAATCTAATATACATCCTATCTAATATACTTCCCCCAATCTATCTAAATAAATACCACAATCTAATATACAATACATGCTATGCTATCTATATAAAACACATACCCCTAGCTAACATACAATAAATGCTATCTATATATAAAATAATCTAATTCTAAGCTAAAATAAAATAATTAAGACCACTAACCTTTGCAGATGTCCCTTGAGATCAGACACTTAGGCAAAAAAAAAAAAAAATTGTGCAACACATTTACAGTTAATACTAAACATTCTAAACATTATACTCACCTTTCCGGCATGTCCCGGCCTTATTCTCCGTTGCGGCATCTGTTAAAAAAAAACATAACATTAATACATAAACATAAAAACAAAATAAACATAATCTACATTGTACTTACCTCCCCGCGATGTCTCCGGCCTCATGCTCCTCTTCTGCCACGCCCTGTAAAAAAAAAAAAAAATACTCACATCCGCACTCACGGACATCCCCGACGCTAATGAGGCTCCCGGAGACTTTTCCGGAAAAAAATACCCAATGGCGCTTTCTGATTGGTTGAAATCGCTGTCTATCAAATTCACCCAATCAGGAGGCGCCAATGTGTGAGACAATCAGAAAGGGATACACCCTAAAATCCCACTCTGATTGGATAATGCACCTGTAAATCTTTATATAAACCAATCACAAGGCGCAGATGCCTTCAGCCAATCACAATGGAATACACCCCCACATACTGATTGGTGAAGGATTTGTGCCTTTTCATTGGCTATTGTCAATGTCAATCAGTATTACAGCCAATGGGAAGGCGTAGATGTCTTCACCAATCAGTACGTGGCGGTGTATTCCATTGTGATTGGCTGATGGCAATAAAGCCTTCGGATTGGTTCAAATAAAGATTAAGAGGTGCGTTATCCAATCAGCGTGGGAGTTTGGGGTGTATCCCTTTCTCATTGGTTCACAATTGGCGTCTTCTCATTGGCTGAATTTGATAGACAGCGTTTTCAGCCAATCGGAAGCCGCCATTGCCAATTCTATTCTGGAACACTCCATAGGAAGCTCATTAGCGTCGGAGACATCCGCCAGGGCGGATGTGTGATTTTTTTTTTTTTTTTTTAAGAGCGCGGATGCTTCCAGGGCACAACACGAGGAGGCCGGAGACATTGCGGGGAGGTAAGTACAATGTAGATTGTGTTTATTAGACTTGGTTTCATGTTTATGTATGTGTGCTAATGTAATGTTTTTTTTGTTTTTTTTAACAGGGGCTGCGCCGCAGAAGCAAAGATGATGGAGGACGTGACATGCTGGAACGGGACATGCTGGAAAGGGGAGTATAATATTTAGAATGTTTATTTATTTTATGTAAACGTGTTGTAGTAATTTTTTTTATCTTTTTTACCCTAGGTTGGTAATCTGAAGAAAAATCTCAAAGGTAAGTGGTCTTAATTATTTTATTGTAGCTTAGAATTAGGGTTGCTATATAGAGATAGCATGTATTGTATATTAGATATATAGGGGGATGTATATTAGATCGATAGTATTGTATATTAGATATAGGGGATATATATTAGATAGGGGGATGTATATTAGATAGATAGTATTGTATATTAGATATAGGGGATATATATTAGATAGGGGGATGTAAATTAGATAATATTGTATATTAGATAGGGGGATGTATATTAGATAGGGGGATGCATATTAGATAGGGGTGTATTGTATTGTATTTAATTGTATTGTATTATATTGTATTATATTGTATGTAATATATTGTATGTATTATATTGTATGTATTATATTGTATGTATTATATTTATTTCCTTTTCAGGTGTGTAATTTTTTTTTCTGTAGTGGGGGGGGGGGGTGTAATGTATTTTTTTATTTTCTGTAATGTTCCTTTTTTTATTTTTGTGATTTTAGGTTTGTTTATTTTATGTAATGTAGATTTTTAATGACTTTAGATTTTTTGATTTCTGTAATTACAGTGGTGGGGAGGGGGTTATTAGGAGGTAGGTAGGTAGTGTAGGTGTTAATAGGTTTTAGTGTAGAGGGCGTTTAGTTGATATTTAATGTTTTATTGGGGGGTGTAGTGCAGTGTAGTGTTTATACTTAGTGTCATGATGGTCCTTGAAGACCGTCATGGCACTTATGTGGTTAATGTTGGGTTGTAACAGGCCCATAATGGTCATAATATACCCTTATGGGACTGATGGGGTTACATAGAGGCTTATGAGGGTCTGGATAGACCCCATAAGTGACCGGGTTAAAATGGTGTAGTGCTTACAATTTGGGTCAAGAGGGTCCTGGATGACCCCCATGGCACTTATAGTGTTATTACATGCATTCATTAGTGTGTTAGAGGGGTCTATAGAGTTGAGGCACACAGTACACTCACATTGTGTGGCAAACAGCATTTCAACACTTTATTTTATTGACAGTTATTTTTTGACGGGCAAGTCGCTAGTACATATATATATGTGTGTGTGTGTGTGTTACGGGCAATGTGTTTATGGGGGCATTGTGTATAATGACCGGGCAATGTATTGAATAATGACAACAAGGTTTTTGAATTAGTCCAAACCCACCGAGCTAATCATAAGGATCATTTATTAGAGCAAGGAAAAGGACCGCTGTGGCCCTTGGAATTACAGCGCTGACGGGTAGCTCTGCGCATGCACTTTTTTGAAACGCATTTGGTTTTGCAGTTGCATTTCTTATACCCCTGTGACCCTGACACGCTGTATTCTGGGAAGCTGAGCTGGGACATGCAAATGTGCCCACAAATGCCTCGCTCTTCAATCCATAGCCATTATCAAACATGGCTTCCTTTAAGCTTATGCATGCTGTATTACACAGCTTTAATGCAAAGACAAGGCTGGATTTTACACAAGCCTAGAACAATAAATATACTGATGTACACACACACACATATATATATATATATATATATATATATATATATATATATATATATATATATATATATCATCACTACCTTTACACACTCACCTCCCTGTATTGCATGGCTCCTCACTAATATATATATATATATATATATATATATATATATATACACACACACACACTCTCCCACCTCTCTGTATAACATGGCTCCTCACTATATATATATATATATATATATATATATATATATATATATACACACACACTCCCACCTCTATGTATAACATGGCTCCTCACTATATATATATATATATATATATATATATATATATATATACACACACACTCCCACCTCTCTGTATAACATGGCTCCTCACTATATATATATATATATATATATATATATATATATATATATATACACACACACTCCCACCTCTATGTATAACATGGCTCCTCACTATATATATATATATATATATATATATATATATATATATATACACACACTCTCCCACCTCTCTGTATAACATGGCTCCTCATCCTCCTACATTATTATCACTATATCCCGGTATCTGTTCCTGTCTTTATCCCACTCGCACCTGATAACCAGTCACAGGAACAAATAACCTCCTGTATTATCTCCTGGTCAGTAACTAGAACAGTATTTACCTTTTCAGTGCTCGGACACACAAAGAACAGCTCCCGACCGCCATCTTGAAAGGAAACAGGAAGTAAGTTATCCAGAAGTCGCTATTACGCACTACAAGTCCCAGAATCCTCTGCAGGGGGTTGGTCCCTACGATAATTCGTATCCATGGTGACGCTCTGTGTATGTAAATGTGTCTCACACTCTACGGATACAACTTAAACAATAGGAATAGCCTCTAATAATGTGCGAGTCTACCTGGAAACCAGTTATGTCACCTCCAATGTGATTATTTAATTGGTTATGTCATTTATAGGTGCTTTTCTGTTTGCCTAAAAGTGTTATCCTAAATGAAGATGAGTCTGCCTATCTGTCTGTCTATCTGTCTATCTATCTATCCTGTATCTATCACTCTATCTATCTATCCTGTATCTATCTGTCAATCTATATATCTGTCTGTCAATCTGTTTATCTATTATATATCTCTCTATGTCTCTATCTATCCTGTATCTATCTATCTATACTGGATCTATCTATGTATCTATCGGTCTATCTACACTTTATACTGTATCTGTGTATCTATCTATACTGTATCTATCTGTCTATCTATACTGGATCTATCTATACTGGATCTATCTCTCTATGTATCTATCTGTCTATCTACACTTTATACTGTATCTATCTGTCTATCTATACTGTATCTATCTGTCTATACTGTATCTATCTATACTGTATCTATCTACCTACCTTTATCCTCCTATTGTGTAAGGTACAAATTGCTTTTATAATAGGTCAAAAGGTGTGATGAGAAATAAAGCGCTAAGTCATTAAGGTGCAATGAATAAGGTGCAAGATATTAGTGACTTGGCGCTTTATTTCCCATCACCCCCTTTGACATGTTATACAAGTTATCCTGAGCACAGTCATGTTACTGAAGGGGCGCTCGTTTTACCTTGATGTTTAGTAGTTATTTCCAGTGTGATTTATCATACGTGGCCCTCTGGTGATTGGCATCTGGCGCTGCTCAGGATAGTGGAGGGGACCCCGCGGTTCTCAACCCGATGGTACCCTGACAGGCCATTGGGAGCCAGGATGGTGGTTGCCCTACTTGCATCCCCAGATGCCACTCCACATAGGCCCTATGTTACAGTATTGCAGCATACTCTTTCCTGTTTCTTCACCTCCTACCTTACTTGCTGGTCGGACCTCTCATTCCTTCTGTCTACGACATTGTTCCACTTCTTAACTTTATTATTAAACTTAGATTTTATACTCTTCCAATGATCCCCTTGCAAGTATGATTGATTGGCACCCAGCCTAGGGTTTCATATCTCTTAAAATAATAGATAAATAACGGTAATGAGGCGATTAAACATGATCCAATCCTAATAAACAGATCTGATAAAGGTGATTATAGTTAGTAATCCACATAATAATATACAGACCAAACCAACTGATTTGTATTCATTATAATGTCGCGCCTCGTAATGTCTATAGAAGATGCGCTTTGCTGGATAAATATAAAATGATTCCTTGTTATATTCCTTTCGTATTCTTTTAAAATATAGTTTAAAAAAAAGGTAAATCAGAGGTGCTCATCAGAGAACGAACCAACCTTAATAGATTAGTTCTATGGCCATGATATGCCACTCTGAGAGCAACCTCTTTTAGCTCACTTGTGCCGTTCACAGGGAGAAATATCCTGCAGTATATCAGTCTGGTCCCACTCAGAAGAGTGAGCCAGCCCTGAAATACCAGGCAATTCTACCCTGAACAGGAGAAACAGCAAACCCCAAACCCATATAGTTTAGAAAGTATTTTGTTAAAGTGCCACTGTCCAATGAAAAGAAAATACATATATTTATAAGCAATGCCAAACAACAACATTACTGATTAGATAAAAACTAATAAGGGCGTCACGTGTACGGGCAAGACGTCTAATTATAACTAATACACTGATTATGTAAATGAAGAAGTCAACACTTGTAATTGAATTATATTGTATTATAGTGCACCCTGGGAATTCATTCTCAATAATTAGGCAGAAGTTAAATAAAAACACTTTTTTTACCATAAAAATATAAAAACGACGATTAAAAATATATTTACGAGCATGGCCACTTCCAATATTGTAGTCTATAGATATCCGGAGGAGTAAATATAAATCCCATATATCTGTCCCACACAAATAATAATAATACACTGTCAGGAGATCTATATAATTAGTTATTATAAACAGTTATTATTCTGATTGGCTGCCAATATATCCCATGACAGTGTATAGGGCCTCTGGGAGTCTGTAGGGACTTCTATAGGAGATTGGGTTATGGCAGTCCATAAGGGAAATAGATATGTTTATTTAGGGTAGAGGATAATGGGCCCTCCATCCTAAAGCCCAAGGGAAGGTGTTAAATAAAGTCCTTTTATGCTGAAATTCTAACCATATATCCTGACCAGTTAACTTACATCTTACTGCTATAAGAACTCCAAATACACTGGAAACTTATAAGTTAAAGGGTTTATTAACATACAACAGTAGTGGTGAGATTGGCATCTGAAATACTAGGCCCTACCTATATAATACTAATGTGTGTATGCAAGAGTGTAGAGTATTCCTCCTGATTCCTCTGTTCCTTTCCTAGGATAATTCTACTACCCAGCAAGTCTATTTGGCCCAGTTATACACATCATAGCCACACCTTGTAGATTGTTCCAGCCAACCAAATCTCATGTCCAGTGTCCTTAAGGTAATGATCACTAGATGTTACTGTAGTCCAAGATAATTATCCATTTCACCATTTCTCGACCCCTTGCCTCTTTTGAGTTGATGCCCAGGCTTTGTGTCCATGATGCAGATACACCCGTGCGGCTTCTTTTGGTAAAGACCAGTTTCTGTTTAATTATCACCAGGGTGTTATTCAAGAAGTTTCTTTGCTTTGTTGTTTATGACAGATAACATCTCCTGTTGGGAGTAATCCTGAGTTTCACCAAGCAGGACATTCCCAGCACATTGACCTCGTCATTGCGGGTTATTATAGCTGTGAAATTAGTTTGTTCATTAAATATTTATATTATGATTATTATCGTTTATTTGTAACGCGCCAACATATTCCGTAGCGCTATACAAAAGTTAAGTTACAGGCAAAGACAAGTTCAAGATTCACACATAGCAATGAATGGAGGGCCCTGTCTTTGAGCTTGGAATCCGGTGTCCATAGCGCTTTCCCTAAAGCACCGCGCAGGATTGAAACTCACAGACTTACAATCTACAGTAGGGAGAGAGTAGTGCTGAGCATGTTAGGGAAGAAGGTTATAGGCTTCTTTAAAGAGGTGCGTTTTTATTGATGTTTTGAAGGATTTAAGGCAGGAGGATAGTCTGGTGAAGCGAGGCAAGGAGTTCCAGAGAATAGGGGCAGCGCAAGAAAAGCCCTGGAGGCGGGAGTGAGAGGAGGTGACAAGAGTGGTAGAAAGAAGAAGGTCATTAGCAGAACGAAGAGGGTGTGTGGGGGAGTATTTGGAGACGAGAGCAGAGATGTAAGGGGGTGCGCTGTTGTTGAGGGCTTTATAAGTTAGGGTCAAGATTTTAAACTTTATTCTGGAGGCTAAGGGAAGCCAGTGGTGTGATTGACAGAGAGGAGCTGCCGACACTGAAAGTTCTGTATGGTTTATGAGTCTGACGGAGGCATTCATTATGGATTGAAGTGGGGAAAGGCGAGTGGTGGGCAGGCCAACAAGGAGCGAGTTGCAGTAGTCAAGACGACAAATGATGAGAGAGTGTATTAGAATCTTAGTAGTGTCTTGTGTAAGGTAATGGCGTATTTTGGATATGTTTTTTAGATGGAAAAGACAGGATTTGGTAAGAGACTGTATGTGTGGGATGAAAGACAGGGCGGGGTCCAGTAGTACCCCGAGACAACGGGCTTGAGAGGTGGGAGTGATGATGGCATTGTTGACAGTGAGAGAGATGTAAGGAATTGAAGATGTAGTAGAGGGTGGGAAGAGTTTAGTCTTAGACATGTTGAGTTTCAGATGGTGGGTGGACATCCAAGAGGATATACTAGAGGGGCAGTCGGAGACGTGTGCTAGAAGAGAGGGGGTAGATCTGGTGCCGAGAGGTAGATTTGGGTGTCATCTGCATAGAGATGGTACTGGAACCCAAAAGAGTTTATTAGGGTGCAGAGTGAGGATGTGTAAATGGAGAAGAGGAGGGGGCCTAGGACTGATCCTTGGGGTACGCCAATAGACAGGGGGTGGGGAGAAGAAGAGGTGCCAGCGGGTTATTATTGCTGTGAAATTAGTTTGTTCATTAAATATTTATAACAGAAGGGGTCATAGTTTTATTATGGGACGCAGGACATAGGAAAAGGGGGTCATAAACCCCATAATCATTTTTATTTGTTATTAACTCCTTCCTTGCATTAATCACGACACTGTAATAGTATACAAATAGCCAAAGTCTAGGGCTTTATGTGCACTTGCAAAGGTTGTTCTGGGGTTTATGGCCATAGTGGGAGATTGCAAATACCGCATGTAACGGAACCCATCACTGTTTTACCCTGTTTTATGGTTATTTAATTCTTGGTTAAAATATGATCCTACTGTTATATCATATGTATGTTGGTTGATGCTCTGCAGGATATTAGCTCAGACTATTGCAGACACCTAGCAGATTACATAATCCTATTAGGGTCTCCTAGAGGCAGGAGAGCCCTATTGTGTAAAGTGTTCACATTGTGAAAGATGGAACAAAGAGAAGCATTATCTTATCAATGTCTGTTATTGTATCAAAGTAGCCGGCTAGTCCCTGGGAGGTGTGACCACACCTATTGTTCTCTCTATGTGTATTGTGTGGCCAACTATGGGGGATGTGGATTGCCTGTGGGAAGAGATGTGTATAAATATTTCTGCACATAGCAAAATAAAGTCAGTATTCATTTGACTCCCAAATTGTGTGTCGTCCAATATGGGAGGTCGGGAATGGTGAAACTGTAGTGCTTCTTGGGTATTTTTACCGTATACTAGCGGAGATATTGGACTGCGTGTTCCAGCTCCGTTACATTTGGTGGCAAGTGGCGGAATTGTTCCCACGGTCAGAAGGACAGCTACAGGAGACACCATTCCGTGGAGTACAAATTGAGGGCAACGCTAGTATCCGTACAGTGCCCCTGGCTACAGCAGGATGTAACCGGCTAGTTTTCGGACAGCGTTCCATCATAAGGAGGAGGAAGCGGCCGCGGACTACAGGGATGCAGACAGAAAGGAACTCATGGTTACAGTACCTCTTATTGCCCCACAGACTGAGTTTGGAAGAGAACTCCAAAGCAGACTGGCCTTTTTCCCAGGTACGCTTCCCATAAAAACCTTGGAATGGTTAATGACAGATGTCCACAAATACATAATGGAAAAGCAGCGGGCACAGGGGCGGTCCATCTTGGGAGCTGCTAACCCACCTCCCACCATTAACCCCCCCCCAGCACTGCGTCCGGGTGGTGGGAACTACTAAACCCCTCCACGGTACATCAGGTGCCACACGTGTAACCAGCAGGGCCACATGCAGAGAGACTGTCCCAGAAACAGAAACCGCTCCACGTGGAATACTCCAACTAATTCCCCCCCCCCAGCGCAGTGTGTACCCCAGGGGGCCAAAGGTGTCGTCCTTCCCCCCCAGCGGCAGTGTGTACCCCAGGGAGCAGAAGGTGTCGTCCTTCCTTCACAGCAGCAGTGTGTACCCCAGGGGGCCGAAGGTGTCGTCCTTCCTCCCCAGCAGCAGTGTGTACCCCAGGGGGCTGAAGGTGTCGTCCTTCCTCCCCAGCGACAGTGTGTACCCCAGGGAGCTGAAGGTGTCGTCCTTCCTCCCCAGCAGCAGTGTGTACCCCAGGGGGCCGAAGGTGTCGTCCTTCCCCCCCAGCGGCAGTGTGTACCCCAGGGAGCAGAAGGTGCCGTCCTTCCTCCCCAGCGACAGTGTGTACCCCAGGGGGCTGAAGGTGTCGTCCTTCCCCCCCAGCGGCAGTGTGTACCCCAGGGAGCTGAAGGTGTCGTCCTTCCCCCCCAGCGGAAGTGTGTACCCCAGAGAGCTGAAGGTGTCGTCCTTCCTCCCCAGCGGCAGTGTGAACCCCAGGGGGCCGAAGGTGTCGTCTATCCACCCCAGCGGCAGTGTGTACCCCAGGGGGCAGAAGGTGTCGTCCTTCCCCCCCAGTGGCAGTGTGAACCCCAGGGAGCTGAAGGTGTCGTCCTTCCTCCCCAGCGGCAGTGTGTACCCCAGGGAGCTGAAGGTGTCGTCCTTCCTCCCCAGCGGCAGTGTGTACCCCAAGGGGCCGAAGGTGTCGTCCTTCCCCCCCCAGCGGCAGTGTGAACCCCAGGGAGCTGAAGGTGTCTCTCCCCCCAGCGACAGCTTACCCTAACAAGGGGAGACACCAATCTCCCAGACGGAGCAGATGGGACCGTGGTCTATGTGCCTGACCTACCGGGATGCTGGACAGCCTATCCAGATCCCCAACTACTCTCACTGGGACAACCGGAGGAGGGGGTAAGTACAAATTGCCCCCCCCCAGCTAACTCCTATTGTGGCCCCAGGGATAACAGAGGAAATGTTAACCCCCACTGACCCCAACCTTTCCCTGGCTACTGAGCCGGAATATGTCCCAAGTACCCCAGCAGAAAAGCTGACAGTGGGGCAGAGTGCAGTCGGCCTCTGCCCTCCCTTTGTCCCTTGTACAGAGCAGGATGTCCTGCAGGTTATACCAGCAGAAGAGCTGGCATCAGGGCAGAGTGCCGCTGGCCTCTGCCCCTCAAGTCCCCTCAGCGTGTTGCCCCATCACCACAGCGAAATATCCAGGTGCTTGGTTAGACTTCCCCCCAAAGGGGAGATGTATGACGAAGTGCCCTTCGCCACTTTGTCTTGGAGAGGACTTATTGCCAGCCTCCTGCCCTGCGACTATGGCCCTGGGACATATTGCCCTTTAAAACTAGTATTCGGCCATACCAGAGTGTATGTCACTCAATCTGGCCCTTTAAATACAGGGGGGGCATTCGGTACTTGCCCTGTGGGAGTGGTGATACCCCAGATAGCTATGCCATGGAGCCCCTTCATATAATGAAAGACTATGGGAAAGACTTTAGCGACATGGCAATTGAACTGTGTGAATAGGATCTGAGCGCTATTCGGTAGTTTTGTGCGCTCAGATCCCAGCTATCTGGGGATATGTGAAAAGTGAGTAAATGTGAATTGCAGTAATGCTGATGGGTTGTCAAACTAGAGAATTGACCAACAAATACTTTTGTCCGGACATCCCCAGGCCGATCTGTTGGGATCAGACCGTTTATGCCGGCTTATGGTCACGGGGGAGGTGTGTAACGGAACCCATCACTGTTTTATCCTGATTTATGGTTATTTAATTCTTGGTTAAAATATGATCCTACTGTTATATCATATGTATGTTGGTTGATGCTCTGCAGGATATTAGCTCAGACTATTGCAGACACCTAGCAGAATACATAATCCTATTAGGGTCTCCTAGAGGCAGGAGAGCCCTATTGTGTAAAGTGTTCACATTGTGAAAGATGGAACAAAGAGAAGCATTATCTTATCAATGTCTGTTATTGTATCAAAGTAGCCGGCTAGTCCCTGGGAGGTGTGACCACACCTATTGTTCTCTCTATGTGTATTGTGTGGCCAACTATGGGGGATGTGGATTGCCTGTGGGAAGAGATGTGTATAAATATTTCTGCACATAGCAAAATAAAGTCAGTATTCATTTGACTCCCAAATTGTGTGTCGTCCAATATGGGAGGTCGGGAATGGTGAGACTGTAGTGCTTCTTGGGTATTTTTACTGTATACCAGCGGAGATATTGGACTGCGTGTTCCAGCTCCGTTACACTGCATATCACGCATAGTTACACATTAGGATTCGTTACAGCCAGCGTGTAATAGCAATGTTAGGACTTTAGTCATGTAATGGAGCCTTAAGTAGGTATAAAAAGCAATAGTGTTTGTGTAATGTTATGTTTGTGTATAAAACCATTCCCAGGGACATAAAACCTCTAATATGTATATTGTGGTACACAAGCCCCTTCACCACGACAAGGTAGCGATCCAGAAAGGGGATTATATATATATATATATACTGTGTACCTCAATGAACCTGCGATACCATGTGACCTAAGATGGGCAGGTAATAGCAGAGAGGTCAGACAAATGGCGGTCCACTGGAGATGGAACTGGCAACCCACCTCAGTATTTTTGCCATGAAAACATTATGGATTAGCACAACCAGACACAAGGTGTGCCTGGCGTGCTGTTGTTCATAGGGTCATGAAGAGTCAGACACAACTGAACAACTAAACAATAAGTATATCAACATATTTATTAACATACCATTTGACAAATATATTGTAACACGTAAATTATATAAAATGGATTAATAAGATATTGCAATAAACTTACATTATTATAAAGTCCTCATATGGACTAAAGCACTTAGCACATCTAATATCTTATAACATTCTTACGTTTTTATATAAAAAATAAGAGAGTATAATAATAAATGACCACTGTAATTTAATAAAAAAAAGAAACTTGTTTGTATGTAACAAAATATATTTGGAAAAATCATAATATTGAAGTCGATTTATGAGTAATGGAATCCATTTTGTGTTTGTTACATCACATCCTGAGAGCTGGATCATGAGTGTATGTTCTTTTTTATCTGTCAGTGGAAGGAGGGAGAAGATAGAAGTCTTTGTTAGAAAATTAGATAAGACTCAAATTGACACCACATCCCACCCCTCTTACAGGCCTGGTAGCCATCTGTTTTCATCAGGAAATGCAACGTCCGCTGTCCAGAATGTAAATGCCCCTCAAACTTCCACCAATGTATCATGGACGTCAACAGGGAGAGGGGCAAAACAAATATGTTTTCTAATTAAACATCGGCTTAATGACTTTTTCTCGGCTTAATGATGTTCTTAGTGGCCCTTTTCAGAAGAACCACTAGGGTCAGTACCTGGACACCACCCCACAGGTAGGTAAGGCTGGTAATACTGTGCAAGGAATAGACAAATAACACCAGGAGGGAGGTAACACCAGGACTGGAGCGGGTTTATTACTGGACCGGTTATTATTACAACAAATTGTGAGAAGAAATTATTTAAATCTTAAACACTCAATAACTGGGAAGAATGAAGAATGTAACCATTACCCTGTGGGGAGTTAGTATTTATTTACTCTAGGTGGGGTAGGAAAGGGGGTGGGTCAGGGGTTAATGGGCTTCATACTCCAGAGCACAAGAGTACGGGGTCCCGACTAAAACCTCTCCCCATATTGAGGGGTCTTGGGGATACCTGGTCTCACAGAGGTATCATGTCACTGGAGGAGTATCTATGCCCTGCATACATTATTATTATTATTATTATTATTATACAATTATAATTTTTTCTCTTCTATTTATACATTAATAACGAGTATTGCAGTATATTATGATACCGGTTTGACAAACACTTTATTAATATCGATGAGCTTCCAAGAGGTTTGAACTTTTATATATTTAAACTGCATATGGGCACTGACAGGGACTGGCACACACAGCACCGGGGCACTGACAGGGAATGGCACACACAGCACCGGGGCACAGACAGGGACTGGCACACACAGCACAGGGGCACAGACAGGGACTGGCACACACAGCACCGGGGCACTGACAGGGAATGGCACACACAGCACCGGGGCACAGACAGGGACTGGCACACACAGCACCGGGGCACTGACAGGGAATGGCACACACAGCACCGGGGCACTGACAGGGACTGGCACACACAGCACCGGGGCACTGACAGGGAATGGCACACACAGCACCGGGGCACAGACAGGGACTGGCACACACAGCACCGGGGCACTGACAGGGAATGGCACACACAGCACCGGGGCACAGACAGGGACTGGCACACACAGCACCGGGGCACTGAAAGGGAATGGCACACACAGCACCGGGGCACTGACAGGGACTGGCACACACAGCACCGGGGCACAGACAGGGACTGGCACACACAGCACCGGGTCACTCACAGGGACTGGCACACACAGCACCTGGGCACAGACAGGACTGGCACACACAGCACCGGGGCACTGACAGAGACTGGCACACACAGCACCGGGGCACAGACAGGGACTGGCACACACAGCACTGGGTCACTCACAGGGACTGGCACACACAGCACCTGGGCACAGACAGGGACTGGCACACACAGCACCGGGGCACTGACAGAGACTGGCACACACAGCACAGGGGCACAGACAGGGACTGGCACACACAGCACAGGGGCACTGACAGGGACTGGCACACACAGCACAGAGGCACAGACAGGGACTGGCACACACAGCACAGGAGCACAGACAGGGACTGGCACACACAGCACAGGGGCACAGACAGGGACTGGCACACACAGCACCGGGGCACAGACAGGGACTGGCACACACAGCACCGGGGCACTGACAGGGACTGGCACACACAGCACCGGGGCACTGACAGGGACTGGCACACACAGCACAGGGGCACAGACAGGGACTGGCACACACAGCACCGGGGCACAGACAGGGACTGGCACACACAGCACCGGGGCACTGACAGGGACTGGCACACACAGCACCGGAGCACAGACAGGGACTGGCACACACAGCACCAGGGCACAGACAGGGACTAATACAGACACAGGGACTGGCACACAGAGCACAAGGGCACTGACAGGGACTAGCACACAAAACATATGGGCACTGGCAGGGACTAGTATAGATACAGGCACTGGCACACACAGCACAGGGGCACTGACAGGGACTAGTACAGATACAGGGACTGGCACACAGAGCTTATGGGCAATGACAGGGATTGGCACACACAGCACAGGGGCACTGGCAGGGACTAGTATAGATACAGGGACTGGTACACACAGCATATGGGCACTGAGAGGGACTGGCACACACAGCATATGGGCAATGACAGGGATTGGCACACACAGCACAGGGGCACTGGCAGGGACTAGTACAGATACAGGGACTGGCACACAAAGCATATGGGCACTGAGAGGGACTGGCACACACAGCATATGGGCAATGACAGGGACTGGCACACACAGCACCGGGGCACTGACAGAGACTGGCACACTTACAAATTTGCACCTAGTGCACCATTGGCACCTTATTTATTTCTGTCTTTCTTTTCTGGGCCCCATTAATGTTCCCTTTTTCTTTAAACATATTTATTTGTTCTCAAGGCTTCTTGGGGGTATTTTTGAGCTCCCATATTGAGCTTGAGGTGCTTTAGATACCTCAGTATTATATTGTTTCGGCGATTTTCATTGGACGGTTTGTCCTTTAAATATGACCAATAAATGAGCCTTTTAGAGCGTGTGGTTTATGTACGTGATCTCTTGTGTACCACTGGGGTTTGCTTAGGGCCCCACAACTTTTTTTGCTGACATGTAACTCAGGTCCAGGGTGATTTATAATCTTAATGGAGCAAATCAAGCAAACCAAGCAGGATCTGCAAAGGCAAATAAAATATTAGCATGTATTAAGAAGGGTATAGAAGCCAGGGAAGTGAATATAATTCTGCCACTATACAAATCTCTAGTACGCCCTCATTTGGAATATGGGGTACAATTTTGGGCACCACTTCATAAAAAAGACATTTTAGAGCCCGAAAAGGTACAGAAAAGGGCAACAAAACTAATAAGGGGAATGGAGGTGCTAAGTTATGAAGAAAGACTAACCAAATTAAACTTATTTTCTCTAGAAAAAAAGGTGTCTAAGAGGAGATATGATTACCTTATATAAATACATTCAGGGTCAGCATAAAGATTTGTCACGGGAGCTTTTTGTGCCAAAAGGTTTTCAACTGACAAGAGGACATCCCTTGATGTTAGAAGTAAAAAGATTCCACCTCAAAGAAAGAAAAGGGTTCTTCACAGTAAGGGTGGTATTCTCTATCAGAGGAGGTGGAGACAGCGGATAGGATAGATAACTTTAAAAGGGAACTAGATTTATTTGTAATTAAAAAGGGAATTCAGGGTTATCCTGGATAATTAGAGAGAGAGTATTGATCCAGGGAGAAATCCAATCGACAGTATCTGGGGTCAGGAAGGAATTATTTTTTTTCCCTTTGAGATGATTAGCTAAGTTTCACTTTTTTTTTTTTTCTCTGTTTGCCTTCCTCTGGATTAGTTAATAATAATAAAAAAATAATAATAAATAAGTAAATAATTAAATAATTGATTAATAATTAATTAACAACTAATAAATGAATAACTAATCCGCATATTGCAGGTCAGAGGAGATCTTAAAAGGTTGAACTTGATGGACTGAAAGTCTTTTTTCAACCTTAATTACTATGTAACTATGTAACAGATGTTCCATAGTGGTCACTATAGACCACTTTGGGACAGAGGAGTTAATGAGGGATATGGTTAATATTAGGTGCCTCAGGGGTACTTATAGTACCCCCATGGCAGGGGGTACATTTTTAGATGGCATGGGTCCTTTAAGAGCACAAACTAAAACACTAACTTAGAGCACTTGATTTACATAGCCCCATATATAGTAAGTTTTGTATCCTTCCCTTAGATAAGAAGTAATGTTGAAGAATAAGACTTTCTTTTCTACAGTTCTAGCCCTTTAATCTGCGTGTGTTAACTGGGGCCAACCCAATCAGGTGTAAATAGTGAAACATTTCTTACCCAATCATAATATATTATGCAACAGCCTCAAGATCTGCAAAACCAACTAGAAGATGGAGTGATACCATAGTCTTCATCACATATAACACTATAACTAGTCATATTATTATTAGATAACCTATAACTTTCATACTATACCTGTAGATTGTGTCCTGTTGGATTTGGTTCCTCTTATGATTGTTGGCCGGATGGGGAGTTGATGGACACTGGTCTCAGCCCACATGATTTTCTATATTCACTGACATTTATTGTCTGAAAATTATATCTAAAAACAATAACAAATTGCTATTTAAACAAATGAGACCTTCTGCTTCTGTGTGTAAGATGATAATAGAGAGAACATTTATTAAGAGATATATAGATCCGACCAATAGAACGGAGCTGGAAGAGTAAGAAGCGGGAAATCCAGCAAATGTAGCAAAAATGTGTGGTTTATAATGTACTATATATATTTTATATTGTAAGTTTGTGAGTTTTCAATCTTCTGTCTGTGCTTTTTCAAAAAGCTTTCTGTACATTAGATTCTAAGCTTATCACATATTAAAATTGTCAAACTGCGAATTGTCGTCACGCAAAGCGAGGGCCGCAGATGGGCCGCAAAGTGAGGGCCGCAAAGCGAGGGCCGCAAAGCGAGGGCTGCAAAAATGCGTATGAAGAAATCCGGAATTAGAAAAAAAATAAAAATAGGAGCCACGGGACTTAGAAGAAAAAAAATACAAGGAAACAAAAATACAAAAGTCAACGTCCGAAACGCATACATCAGAGGAGCAAAAGTACACAAGGGGAGAGGCTCGCAATGAGCGCTGAAGGTACTCAGAGGACCAAAAGCCTTACTTTGTGTGGCAAACAGCATTACCTGCATTACAATTTTTTTGCCGTCATTTTTGCCGGGCAAGTCGCTAGTATATTATAAGAGAAGAATGTAAAATACATTTACATATGACAACTGCTGGTAGACTGAGTAGGGAAAGGGATAAAAGAAGAAATTTTAAGCAAGATACAGTAATAAAATCCAATGTAAGTTAGCACGTCCATAGCAATGTCTTCCATTACAACTAATTTTCAGTAATTCAGTAAATTGTAACCAAACAAGAAGTTTTTTAAACATGGAGTAGAGGCGTCTTTGAGCACCTACAGTATACAGCAATGGTGTAAAATAATAATACTAATCTCTTGTGTTCTTGTGCAGTAACATTATCGTTATAGTATATATTTCAGTCTTCCTGTGTAATGACAAACCTTTATAATGTATCTTTGGGGCTTCTATTGTAGCCGATCTTAGAGTTAGAGTAAGAAAAAAAGAACTGGGAGAGTAAGTAGGGAGAGTCATGGAGAAGAAGATACTGAGTGTGACAGTAAGGAGTCCGATAAGGACAGTTACAGGTGAAAGAGTAAGAACTACTATTAGGAAGGAGAGGATAGTACTGAGGAATAGAGTTATTAGGGAGAGTCAGGACAGGGGGGACAGATATGTCATGTGACTGGTCAGGGAGGACAGAAGAACAATATAATGTCCTCTGTTTTGTGTAACGGTTTGTTTCCCAGTGATTATACAGAAGGTTTCTCACCCCAGCTCCTGTAGAGCACAGTCTGGATGTTTCAGTCCATCACAAAGACGTTTAACCCCAGAGTCACCAAGTTTATTGTATCTCAGGTCCAGGGTGATGAGAGATCTGTTTGTGGTAATAACATCCTGAAGATCCTCACAACAGGATGACGTCAGATCACATTCATACATCCTGTAGAGAAATGAAGAAACAGAAGAGATCACATGACCTGATACATCATTACTTGTCATTTCCTGACTTATCTCTAATCACTGACCAAGATCCATCAGATCAGACTCAGTGATTTCCAAGACGCTGGGGTGACACTTAAGTGTGTGTGTGATGCTGAGAAGGAAATTATCTGGGCAGGTTCTGGAATTCACTCCAAGAAAACTTTCCTATTTGTCTAATCAAGTTCCACTAGTTTTTTTGGGAAGATTAAAGAAATAATGAGAGTAAAAGGGCCCCACATGTGTCCTAAAGTAGAAGGAATCTGTAAGACTCCCCAAGAACGCCTGAGACTCTGGACATGAAACACCTTTTCATTAAAGATTTGTTTGTAAATGTGAGATTGTATAATTCCTTCTGGGCTGTCACGTTGGACGCTCTCACTCCTCCATCCCTCATAGATTGTCATTGTGTCAGGAGGGTGTAAATCTCCATATTTCACATTATGTTGCACACATTAAATCCAGCTACTACCTCTCAGTTAATATGGTCTTGTGGCAAACATTTTGGTAATTTTCAAGAATCAAATATTATTTAAAGTCACAAAGACAAGACATCAAAAGCAGTTTATTCTGCCCAAGGAGCCTAATTAAAAAAATAAAGAGAAACATTAACCTACAGCCTCTTTCAAATTAAACACTGAGCAAATACTTCCCATAGTCCTTTAAGTAAACAATGTACTCGTACATTTAAATATACTTCTATATTTATTTATTTTGAAGAACTACTCCTGCAACAGGTTATTAGGATGGAAAGTGTAAGTTTGCGAGTTTTTAATTGTGTGTCCGTGTCTAGGAAACAAGCACTATGTACATTTGATTATATGCTCAAAAACAGGGCCCTCCATTCTTTATAAGGTGTTAAGTTTGTGTTTGCCATGTACTAAACCCCTGTACAGCGCTACGGAATATGTTGGCGCGATATAAATAAAGATAATAATAAGAATAATAAAGTGAATTTATTTATTTGAGTGCATAGGACCTTTGTATATGCACAATGAGAAAGTGGCATCTAAACATTCAATGCATTCAGTACATGCAAAATACAGACAAAAATGTAATCAAATGCTTAATTTATATGGGGGCGTGTCCCTGTCAGCCAATGGCCAGTAATATAATATAATTTATATGGAGGTGTGTCCCTGTCAGCCAATGGGCAGTAATATAATATCATTTATTTGGGGGCGTGTCCCTGTCAGCCAATGGGCAGTAATATGGATGTGTGGCTCATATGTTTCTACAAAAGTCAGGAAGGAGGGATCATATTGATAGTGACACTAAAGAGTCAGGAAGGAAAAAAGAAGACGAGAGAGTAAGTAGTGAGAGGCATGAAGGAGAGTATATAATGAGAGTAGTTTCACTAGGGAGTTAGAAGTAAGAAAGTATAAAAGAGCTCTGGGAGAGTAAAGGAGGAGGAAACTGGGAGACAATGTAGGGACAGAGAGACACTAAGGAAGCAGTAGGAAAAAGAGGAGAGAGAGTAAGTAGGGACAACTATGAAGGAGTGAGAGGAAAGATGCATAGGAGAGAACTGGGAGAGTAAGTAGGGAGAGTCATGGAGAAGCAAGAAGATACCGAGTGTGACAGTAAGGAGTCTGATAAGGACAGTTATAGGTGAACGAGTAAGAACTACTATTAGGAAGGAGAGGATAGTACTGAGAGGAGTAGAGTTATTAGGGAGAGTCAGGACAGAGGGGACAGATATGTCATGTGACTGGTCAGGAAGGACAGAAGAACAATATAATGTCCTCTGTTTTGTGTATCTGTTTGTTTCCCGGTGATTATACAGAAGGTTTCTCACCTCAGCTCCTTTAGAGCACAGTCTGGGTGTCTCAGTCCATCACAAAGACGTTTAACTCCAGAGTCACCAAGTTTATTATAACTCAGGTCCAGGGTGATGAGAGATCTGTTTGTGGTAATAACATCCTGAAGATCCAGACAACAGGATGACGTCAGATCACATCCAACCAAACTGCAGAGAGATGAAGAAACAGAAGAGATCACATGACCTGATACATCATTACTTGTCATTTCCTGACTTATCACTAATCACTGACCAAGATCCATCAGATCAGACTCTGTCATTTCCAAACTGGGTGTCAGGAGACGCTGGGGTGACACTTAAGTGTGTGTGTGATGCTGAGAAGGAAATTATATGGGCAGTGTCTGGATTTCACTCCAAGAAGACTCTCCCATTTGTCTAATCAAGTTCCCATAGTTTTGTTGGGAAGATTAATGAAATAATGAGAGTAAAAGGGCCCCTCAAGTTCCCTAAAGTAGAAGGAATCTGTAAGACTCCCCAAGAACACGTGAGACTCTAGACATGAAACACCTTTTCATTAAAGATTTGTTTGTAAATGTGAGATTGTATAATTCCTTTTGGGCTGTCACGTTGGACGCTTTCACTCCACCATCCCTCATAGATTGTCATTGTGTCAGGAGGGTGTAAATCTCCATATTTCACATTATGTTGCACACATTAAATCCAGCTACTACCTCTCAGTTAATATGGTCTTGTGGCACACATTTTGTTAATTTTCAAGAATCAAATATTATTTAAAGTCACAAAGACAAGACATCAAAAGCAGTTTATTCTGCCTAAGGAGCCTAATTAAAAAAATAAAGTGAAACATTAACCAACAGCCTCTTTCAAATTAAACACTGAGCAAATACTTCCCATAGTCCTTTAAGTAAACAATGTACTCGTACATTTAAATATACTTCTATATTTATTTATTTTGAAGAACTACTCCTGCAACAGGTTATTAGGATGGAAAGTGTAAGTTTGCGAGTTTTTAATTGTGTGTCCGTGTCTAGGAAACAAGCACTATGTACATTTGATTATATGCTCAAAAACAGGACCCTCCATTCTTTATAAGGTGTTACGTTTGTTTTTTGCCATGTACTAAACCCCTGTAAAGTGCTACGGAATATGTTGGAGCGATATAAATAAAGATAATAATAAAAATAATAAAGTGAATTTATTTATTTAAGTGCATAGGACCTTTGTATATGCACAATGAGAAAGTGGCATCTAAACATTCAATGCATTCATTACGTGCAAAATACAGACAAAAATGTATTCAAATGTTCAATTTATATGGGGGCGTGTCCCTCTCAGCCAATGGCCAGTAATATAATATAATTTATATGGAGGCGTGTCCCTGTCAGCCAATTGGCAGTAATATGGTTTTTTGGCTTAAATGTTTCTACAAATGTCAGGAAGGAGGGACCATATGAATAGTTACTGGGAGAGTAAGCAGTGAGAGGCATGAAGGAGAGTATATACTGAGAGTAGTTTCACTAGGTAGGGAGAAGTCAGAAAGTATAAAAGAGCTCTGGGAGAGTAAAGGAGGAGGAAACTGGGAGACAATGTAGGGACAGAGAGACACTAAGGAAGCAGAAGGAAAAAGAGGAGAGAGAGTAAGTAGGGACAACTATGAAGGAGTGAGAGGAAAGATGGATAGGAGAGAACTGGGAGAGTAAGTAGGGAGAGTCATGGAGAAGCAAGAAGATACGGAGTGTGACAGTGAGGAGTCCGATAAGGACAGTTACAGGTGAAAGAGTAAGAACTACTATTAGGAAGGAGAGGATAGTACTGAGGAATAGAGTTATTAGGGGGAGTCAGGACAGAGGGGACAGTTATGTCATGTGACTGGTCAGGGAGGACAGAAGAACAATATAATGTCCTCTGTTTCGTGTAACGGTTTGTTTCCCAGTGATTATACAGAAGGTTTCTCACCCCAGCTCCTGTAGAGCACAGTCTGGGTGTCTCAGTCCATCACACAGAAGTTTAACCCCAGAGTCCCCAAGTTTATTATAACTCAGGTCCAGGGTGATGAGAGATCTGTTTGTGGTAATAACATCCTGAAGATCCTCACAACAGGATGACGTCAGATCACATCTACGCAACCTGCAGAGAGATGAAAGAAACAGAAGAGATCACATGACCTGATACATCATTACTTGTCACTTCCGGACTTATCACTAATCACTGACCAAGATGCATCAGATCAGACTCAGTCATTATAAACTGGGTGTCATGTGATGCGGATAAGGAAATTATCTGGAGGATTCTGGCTTTCACTTAAGGATTACTTTCCCATTTGGCTAAACAAGTTCTCATAGTTTTGTTGAGAATATTAAACTTTTTAAATGAAGAAATGAGAGTAAAATGACCCCACGTGTATCCTAATGTAGAAGGAATCTGAAGACTCACCAAGAACATGTGAGCTTCTAGACTTGAAGACCTTTTCATTATAGATTTGTTTGTAAATGGAAATGTAAGTTTTTATCATTCCTTGTGGGCTGTCACGGTGGACTCTCTCACTGCTCCCATCCCTCTGAGATCATTGTGTCAGGAGGGTGGTGGTTGATGTAAATCTCCATATTTCACATACTGAGGAACAAATTAAAGCCAGCGCTACCTTTCAGTTAACATGCTTTAGTGGCAAAGATTTTTGGTAAATTTTAATAAGCCAAATATTATATAAAGTCACAAAGACAAGACATCAAAATCAATTTACTGCCCCAGGAGTTTTTTTTTAAGTGAAAAATTAAGCAATGGCCTTTTTCAGATACAATAGAGAGCAAATACTTCCCAAAGTCATTTAAAGAGACACTTTATTCAAATACTTACGTATAGAAAGATGAAATATAAACAAAACATACAGTAGGGTGCAGTTTACCGGTATTTATTTAAATAAGAGGAAAAGCAAAAAATACAATAAAAATCTACATTGACTGACTTACTGACTTGCCGGAACACCCTGACTAGCCAGAGCCGCTATTTGGCCTCAGGAAAACATAAAGCAGGATTAATTAGAAAACAGCAAATCCTCCCACCGGCGTGCACCAAACAATCTCTGAACTTAAGCAGGTCCTATGGTCACTGTTTTTCTTTTTCACTTAGTGATCACTGTGTATCACAACCTAGTGGTCAGGGAACAGGCCCACCCTACACCTCATGTGCCCCGCCCCCAGGGACCCATACAGAGTACAGCGGGTACTCTATGAAATTGATAAAAATAGTCCCTTCCCTGGGGGGATGTGAAGATAAAGAAAAAAAAACGCTCTGAACCTTGAAAAGTTAGCTGGCAGTGAATGTCTCTCCAGGAGCTCCAATAAGTATCTCTCCAGTGTGATGATGACAGCAGGTTCCAGTTACATAGGGTATGCAGTCCTCTGCGCTGGCCTAGCAGCTCTGGTGTATGAAGCCTGTGACAATTTCCTGGTCTGTAGTTCTCCCAAGTTCACAAGTCTCCACTCAGACTCTCTCACAACTGAGTCTCCCCCCTTTGGCTGGTACTTCCTGGACTTTAAATAGTTTGGCTGCTGAACCAGCTGCAGTTAATTGCTTTAACTCCCTGAGTGCTGGACACAGTGAATTGTTCAGCCTATTGCTGATATAATGGCCTTCTCTGATACATCCAAGGCTCCTGCTGCGTCCCCCCCCCCCCCCCAGAGTGCAAGGACACGGGAGTGAGCATTCGTTGAGAAGTAGTGGATCCGTGAGAGTGCATCAGCTTTGTCCCGGAGACTCCCAGCCCTGTGGATCAGATTGAAACGAAAAGGCTGCAGGGACAGGAACTGCCTCATCACCCGCTCATTCACTCCTTTATTCCGGTGCATCCACTGTAGGGAAGCATGGTCTGAGACCAGGGTGAAGTCTCCCCAAGAGGTAGTACCGCAGAGAATCCATGGCCCACTTGACGGCCAGGCACTCCTTCTCCACCATTGAGTACTGCCGCTCCATAGGCAGCAGTTTTCAGCTTAGATAGAGCACAGGGTGTTCATCTCCGTCCAGCACCTGTGATAACACGGCTCCCAACCCCACATCTAAGGCATCTGTCTGGAGAAAAAAAACGTTGGTCGAAGTCCGGTGCCACTAATACCGGGCTTCGAAGGCTGCATCATCTTCTGGGTTCCATCTAACCATGTCAGGGGATTTAGCCTTGGTAAGATCGGTTAGGGGGCTGCAATCGTGGCGAAGTCCGGGATGAACCTGCGGTAGTACCCCACCAGACCCAAAAAGGCTTGTATCTGCCTCTTCCGTAGAGGTTTCGGCCAGGTCCGTATGGCTTAAACTTTATTCAACCGTGGTATGACCAATCCACGACCTAATACATAGCCTAGGTACTTCGCCTCCATTTTTCCCAGGTTTCACTTGGCCGGATTGACCGTCAGCCCAACCGGTTGAAGGGATTCTAGGACTCTTTCGAGCTTGTCCACGTGAGTATCCCAATTAGGGGTGTGTATATATATATATATATATATATATTGTCCAGGTATGCAGCTGCGTAGCCTTTCGTGAGATCCAACGTGGACAAAAACCGGGCTTTCCCTAAATTGTCAATATGAGGAAGTGGGTAGGCATCCCATTGGCATATGGCATTCAACTTCCTGAAATTGCTGCAGAACCGTGTGCTCCCATCTGGCTTGGGTATGAGGACAATGGGACTGCACCAATCACTGGATGACTCCTCCATTATTCCGGCTCTCAGGATCTTCTGTACATTGTCTCTTATTTCTTATCTTTTTTGCTTCTGGTATACTATATGGTTTTATCTGCACCTTAACACCCAGTTCAGTAGTGATATTGTGACAAATCTCCGAGGTATGCCAGGGATATATTTCGAAAACACGTCCTGATTATGGGTAACCATCTGTAGCATTTCTGCCTTCTGTAGAGGGAACAACTAGGTAGAGATCGGTATCTCTGGAATGGGTTCTTTGACACCAGAAACAGGGGAGGCAAAATTTACTTCGACTTCTCTCTCTCACCATGACTTTAACAAGTTTATGTAATATATCTGCTCCGGCTTTCAACGATCTGCATGTCTTATCCTCTAATTAACGTCGCCAATGGCCACTAGGACCTCAAAAGGACCCTTCCATTGGGCCAGTAGCTTGCTCTCTGCTGTAGGGACTAACACCATGACTCGATCCCCTGGCTGAAACTTCCGAATCTGAGCGCTGCGGTCATAATATGTCTTCTGTTGGGCCTGGGCACGTTCCAGGTGTTACGAGAGGTCTAACTTGGGCCATGCTTTCTTTTAGACTTTGGACATATTCTATAAAATTTTGGCCGGGCACTCTTTGCTCTTACCCTGCTTCTCGGACCATGTCTAGGATTCCCTGTGGATGGCGTCTATCTAGGAGCTGGAAGGGTGAAAATCCGGTGGAGGCCTGGGCTACCTCTCGTATGGTGAACAGGAGGCAGGGTAACAGCAAGTCCTAATTTTTCCCATTGTGATCAACACATTTCTGTATCATGCTTTTAAAGGTGCGGTTTAATCTTTCGACCGACTCCTCTGTTTGGGGATGATAGGCGGAGGACCGCAGTGTCCGGATTTGCAGCAGTTTACACACTTGGGACATTAGCTTGGATACGAACGGGGTGCCTGGGTCAGTAAGTATCTCTCGAGGAATCCCTACTCTAGAGAACAGGAGAAGGAGCTCTTTGGCCACGCTTTTAGAACTTGCCGTTCGTAACGTGAAAAGCTTCAGGGTACCTAGTTGCATAATCTACGATCACCAAGATATACTGATTGTGCCTGGAGGTCTTTTCTAGTGGCACTGCCATGTCCATTGCAATTCTTTCAAAGGGTTAGTCTATGCTTGACAGTGGCACCAGGGGGGGCCCTCAATCGTGGTCTTGGTCTGGACAGTTGGAATTCAGGACACGACAGGCAATGTCTCCTTACTTACGCGAATATCCCAGGCCAATAAAACCTTTTCAGGATATGGTCCACGGTTTGGCCCACTCCAAGGTCACCTCCCAGGAGTTGGCTATGTGCCAAGTCCATGACTTTCCTTCGATAGTCTGGGGTATGAGCAACTGTTCCACCACCTCCTCAGCGGTCTTTATAACCCGGTATATGAGGTCTTTTCTGATTCAAAAATATGGACTTTGAAGGTTTTCTCTTCCTGGTACTTGTATTCCATTTACCTCCACCGCCTCTTCTCGTATTCTCATATTCTCGACAGCAGGGGGGTCCTTTGTTTGGTCCCTACCAAAAAATTTTGTATTCCCTAGTAGGGGAAGTTCCTCCACAACCTGGTGTCCGACCACGGGGAGGCTTATGGCGTCGGAAGTAGTTTCGTTTGACCCCAACCTTTTTTGTTTACTTCTTTCTTTTTTGTCTTCTTGGTTTTACCCAGAGTATAGAATAAATCGGGATCAACAAAAAGGGAAAATTTCTCAGAATTCTCCCATCAAACAGAGTTGCCGATTCTGCCTGCACTCCGTAGTCTTGTGGAGTTTCACCTGTTGTAGGCTTTCGAAGTGGGGGAAGTCTCGACCCAATACCACTGGATATGGGAGCCTAGGAACCCTCGGGGCCTGTCATTTTTGCTCGGATACCTTGTACTTCTATCCAGAACAGAGGTACATGTCATAACCGTGCCATGTACACAAGCGATGCCCATTTGCTTTCCCGTTCTTGTACTGTGGGAGACCTCGGTTTACCCTAAAATTAAAGTGACGGCACTTCCAGAGTCTATTAGACCCAAGACTCTCCTATACTGAGCAGGACTTCAGTCGTGAAAGGGTGTAAGGTCTCTGTTAGTCCTACTAGGGTTATCAGGTCATATTAGGGTGTTTTGATTCTGAGCTCACATTGCATGGGTTCTTCAGGACTCGGCATTGGGCGGTAATATGACCACATTCTCCACAATGAAAGCACTTGACCCGGCTCCTGAATGTTTTCTGTCTTCCGCTTGGGCTATAAGGGGGTCTTTCTTCTCCTCCTCCCCCTCCGGGTTCCCTTCTATCGGGTCCTTGGACATCCGGTGGTGGACCCCAGGCACAGCCAGTGTCTATTTCAGTAGGCCTCCTACTCTCAGTTCCAGACCTTCTCGCTTTTCGGGGTACCTCTGGCCTCGGACTCTCAGGCACTTCTTTACAGGCCTGATACCATTTTGCCCAGTTAATCATTTCATCCAGGATTTTAGGACCCCCTTATCCTACCCAGTCACTCATCTCCTTGGGTAAGGCCCTCCAATATCGGCCCATGACTAAGGTTTCCAGAGGCATTTTTCGGGTGACATGGATCATACAGTTGTTGCCTGGCCGGTTGGTGGAGGCAATATCTCCATTGATGGTATATGTGGGCCCTCACCGCAGGACTTACTCCTTCGCTGCAGAAGATCTCTTTCTTTAGCACTGTGTAGTTAAAGGCCTGTTCGGCCATAAGATCGTAATAAGCACGCTGGGCGGTGCCAATGAGGAATGGAGCAAGAATTTCAGCCCACTGGGCTAGAGGCTCACGCATTGCAATTCTCTCAAAGGTCATTAAATAGGTTTCTATGTTGTCTTCCGGACTCAACTTGTGTAACCGGTGGCTGGCTCTAACTCCCACCTCGGTTTTCGGACTAGTATATCGTATTTCCAGAGGGGCCTGGGTCTGGTTCACTTGGATGGCCAACAGCCTGTTGGTTTCCTGCTGTTGCTGGTTAGTCTCCTGCTATGCCGCATTTACTATCATTAATTGACACCAGTGTCTCTCCACGGACTCCTATAATAAATAATAATAATAATAATAATAATAATAATAAAATTATCAAATAAAAGGGGAAAAGGCATAGGAATAGACGATGGGGGAAGGTATATAAATCTGGATCGGCACGGTCGGCAACATGTCCCTTATTTTAGTGAACCTATATGCAACAAACACTAATCAATATAGATTTATAAACAAAATGATTAAACATATCGACAATATTAAAAGGGGCATGTTGCTGATTTGTGGCGATCTAAAATGTGTATTTCAATCCTCTTATTGATAGGAAATCTCTGGAGAAACCAACCACGGGTAACATCATGATTAGAGATGCAAGAAATTTACAAAACATGCTTAAAAAATATAAAATTTATGACGGTTCGCGTGTTTTTCACCCAAACGAAAGAGATTATTGTTTTTTCTCTAACAAATATAAAACATACTCCAGATTAGACTATTTTCTTCTAAATCAGATTACTCTTAATCAAACAGACAAAGTGGATATCGGCCCAATTTCTTGTTCCGATCACGCTCCTATAAATTTATATATAAATTTGAGAGCAACTGGGCTTAAGAATAGTGGAAAAAATCAATTTATAGATGCAACTCTTTTTAAATCAGCTGAAAATAAAAATAATTTAACATTGGAGATAAATAAATTCTTTGTAACGAATATAAACTCGGTAGAGCTAGCTACTCTACTATGGAATATGCATAAATAGTACATAAGAGGCATTTTACAAGCATGGTCAATAAAAAGATCTATGCAAAGAGGCCAGACAAAAAGACAATTGTATTTAAAGCTCACAGATCTTAAAAACTTAAATAACTCCAAAGCTGATCTCCAAAATTGCCGAAATCCAGGTACAAATAAGACAAAGTGCAAGTTGATAGCCTGATTTGGCTATATCAGCAAAAAAAATGACCATCTTGTAAATAAACTGGGGAAAATGCTGGCCAATCAAATCAAAGGTAAACATAAAAATGTGAGAATAGAAAAAATACAAGATGATAAAGGAAAAAAAAATAAGCAACCCAAATGAAACAGGGAAGATTTTTGATAAATACTACAAATCGTTATACAAACTAGAAGATGATCGGAACTTTCAAAGACCGTCTACAAGACAAATTCAGGAACTCTTAGATCAGATTCATTATCCTAAAATATCAGATCAACAACTTAAAGTCTTGACAACAGGAATAACTGAAATTCAGTTAAGTATATCTTCCTTAAAGATGGGGAAATCACCAGGCCCTGACGGCTTCTCTAATATTTATTATAGGACATTTTCCACTAGTCTAATGTAACATTTAAAAAAGGTTGCTAACTGTAACAGAAACCCATCACTGTTATTATACCAAGGACATTGCATCCTTGCCCAGGGCATTATACCAGGCCAGGGAAGAGTTAACTGGACTATACGAGGCCCAAGGGTTAATCTTGGCTTTCCATCATCTTTGTTTAGAAATGGAAGTCTGCCAGGGACAGGAAGAGCTAACCCAATTATCCATCTGCTTTGTTTGTAAAAGCTCTATTGTGTAGGGAACCAGTCGGCTTAATTGATGATGTGATAAGATTATAATCCAGTTGCTAATTAAGTCTTTGTATGGCCAAAGGTGGGAGTATTCCATTGTCCTTGTGAAGACTCTCAACCCCCCCCCCCCCCCCATTCTGACTGTATATATATGTGTGTAAAAGAATTAAAAGTTATTCCTGTTCTGAAAATCCACGGTATGTATCATCCAGTGTGGAGAGAGGGACTTGTGGGACCGGGCTGCGCTATACTTGGCTGTCTTTGTTATTTATTAGCGGAGATATTGACCTCTGATGTCACAGCTCTGTTACATTTGGTGGCAGTGACGGGATAGAAGCCAAGCCTCACAACGAAGCAGCAGCAGCGGTTAGCATGGAGACGAACTACGCAGCCCTAAAAAGAGCAACGTTAAAAGAACTGCTGGAAGCCAGGGGCCAAGTAGCCAGCAACAAGGTGAAAGACGTCCTAATTGCTGAACTGATGGAGGGAGACCGAGCCAGCAGTGCTGTACCGAGACCAGAGATGGAGGAGAGCGCAGTCGCTAAAGAGCTAAGGATAAGGTTGGCCTTTTACCAAAACTCCCCATCAGAAGAGACTATCACCAGAGTGATGGCGGAGGTACAAAACTATGTTTTGGGCAACCAGCAACAGACCCTACAGCTGCAACTAGTGGGCCAGCGATCCAGAGAGGGGCCACCCGCAATGTCGGGACCCACACAAGACAAAGCCAAGCTCCCATATAATGCCTTCAAAGCCATCACAGATACGGACGAGGATATAGATGGATACTTGCAGGACTTTGAAAGACTGTGCCATCTACATGGTGTTGAGCAAGCAGACTGGGTACCCCTGTTGGCAGGCAAATTGTCTGGCTGTGCCGAAGAAGCATACAGGGCTGTACCTGACGAGGACAGCGAGACTACTACCGGGTGAAGCAAGCTATCCTCACCTGGTATGCGATCACCCCAGAGGCCTACCGACGCCGATTTCGGGAGCTCCTCAAACAAGAGAAGGACTCCCATGCAGAGTGGGCTTGTCGCCTACACCGAGCGGCCATGGGATGGGTTCAGGCGAACCAAGTCACCACCCTAGAGGAGCTGCTACAGTTGTTGTTGCTGGAGCAGTTCTTCAGCAGACTAACCACAGAAGTACAAGTTTGGGTAATGGACCGTAACCCCCGTACCCTCCACGAAGCCGCCCGGCTGGCCGACAAGCACTTTGACGCACGCCACCAGCCCCAACCACTTCCTCGCACCACCTCCTGATCCACAGTGCTGACCAACGCCACTGTGCCTGGAGCAACCTCAAGTCACGCCAGGGGAACCAACCCATCCGCTCCCAGGTACCCTCCTCGTACACCGATCCGGTGTTACCAATGCCAGCAGACGGGCCATATGCAGTGGGAATGCCCCCAGAACAGGACCCGTACTTCCGGGGTGCGTCCGGGTCCGCCACCGCCAAGCAGAGCCACAGCCCATTGCTACCACACGGAGCCCAGTGACCACGATGCCAACCACTACTACTCAGAGGAACAGCTAGGGGTGTTACACGAAGTAAACCCCGTTCAGGCAGCCTCTGACAACCGACGTCACCACCGACAACCAGTGTGGCTAGAGGGAAAGAATGTTCAAGGATTACGGGACACCGGAGCCACACTAACCCTCGTTCAGACCCATATGGTCCCAGACCAAGCCCGTACCGGTAAATCAGTGGCCGTAAGGGTAGCAGGGGGAGCAGTACTCCGCTTACCCACTGCCAAGGTGCATCTCAACTGGGGTGCGGGATCAGGAGTTGTAACAGTGGGGTTGATGCAAAAACTGCCCACGGATGTACTTCTGGGGAATGATTTGGGCCCGCTCACCTTTTTGCCCCAACGCACCATCCAAGACGTTCACCCCGTAACCACCCGGCAGCAAGCTCGCAACTCGGATCAGCCCACACACTCTGAGGCTCAGGTAAGCAACCAGTACCCACCCCTAGATAATCTGCCCTGGGATAGCCCCCTAGCATTTGGGAAGGAGGAAGCCATAGACCCCTGGTTACAAGTATATAAAGATGGGGTCATCTCCAGTCAGGCAGGGTTAGAGGGGGAGCAGTACTCATGGGACAAGGGATTACTGTATAGGAATACAGAGAGGGTAGGGGCTGGGTCCATACCGATATCCACTAAGCAGTTGGTAGTGCCCCAGAAATATAGGCAGGAATTTCTCCGGATTGCCCACGATATCCCTCTATCTGGACACTTAGGGGTTAGTCGGACTAAATACCGGCTAACCCAGAACTTTTTCTGGCCAGGGATATCCAAGGATATCCGGCAGTATTGTAGGACCTGTGACACATGCCAGAGGGTGGGTAAACGGGGAGACCGCCAGAAAGCCAAACTTCGCCCCCTGCCAATGGTAGAAGAACCATTTAGCCGGGTGGCCGTAGACTTAGTAGGGGCCCTGTAGCGGAACCCATCACTGTTTTAAACTGTTTTATGATTATTATGGTTAAAATATGATCCTACTATATGTATGTTGGTTGATGTTCTACAGAATATATTGGCTCAGAATATTAGCCAGACTTTTGCAGACCTAGGCTAATAGATAATCCTGTTACAGAGATTCAAGAGATAAGAAAGTTGTAAAGGATCCTTGCATTTTCCAAAGTGTTTTTATTCTCTGATAAGAATGATCTAATTAATGTCTGATTGTATCCAAGTTGCCAGGGAGGTGTGACTCACCTATTGTCCTATATGTGTATTGTATGGGGGATATGTGCAATGTCTGTGTGTTATGTGTAAAAACATACTTTTACTAACTTTTGAACCCCTGGTCTGATTCATGCCATTTTTGTATATGTTGTTCCCCTGGGTGAGAGATATTGAATGGTGCGGGACTTAAAGGTGTACCCCCTGTATTTGGGGTACATCCAGAATGTGGTTAAAATTGTGTCTGTTTTAATTGTGTTACCTGTTATCTGAGGGGAGGAGACGTGGGGGTTGAACCATGCAGATAATTGGCTGTTGTGATAATTATGTGGGTGTAGCCCTTCAGAGGGCACCATTGCATAAAAGGAGATTCCCTGTCATTAAAAGCTAGTTCCTCTTTTTTTTTTTTTTTTTTTTTTTTTATCTTTTATTTAAATCCAAAACATCATTCATTACAATATAAAAATACAAACAACATAAAAACGTTTTCCCAGCAGATACAAAACATACAGTTACATCTCAACAATCCATGATCAAGTGAGACAAATCCTATTTACAATCGGCCGATATTTAGTGTTACTAAAATCTCGGGATCACTTTTCCATATTAAAAGATGGACAGAAAAAAGAGTAAAATCCCAATAAATATTAATATCCATATACTACTGTTTTTACTTTTTCCGTGTGCCCCATTAAAATTCTTCCATATACTGATCCCATAAAGTCCAATTGATAGTACTTATTTTATTTGGTTTTTCATTAAAATTTCCTTTCATCAAATCCTTATTATAATTAATTTTGTTGATAATCTCTTTCCACTTAGGGATTTCCAATTTATTCCAATATTTAACTATCATTGCTTTAATAATCAATAATATATGGGATATCAGTAGTTTATTACTGGGGAAAATTTTTTCTATCCCTATATGGAACAATATTAATTCCGGGGAACACGGACATTTTGTCCCGGCAATTTTCGTCAGATGTTCACAACTTTCTTCCCAAAATTTTTTTATTTTCTCGCATTCCCACCAAATATGGTACGCATTGCTTTCTTTGCCACAGCCCTTCCAGCAGAGTGAAGATTTTTGGGAATCAAATTTATTTAAAATTACTGGGACTAAATACCACTTTTGCAGCAGTTTAAAGTAGACTTCTCTGTACATGGTGTTAATAGAAGATTTCTTTATTACCTTAAAAGCCCTTAACCATTCTTGCTCATTATAATCTATATTAAAATTGTCTTCCCAATCTTTTATACTCTTTGTTTTTTCAAATTTCATATATTTAATCCTACTTTTACTAATTTTAGATACCAAATGATTCACCTGGCCTTTAGTCAGAATTGCTTCTAAATCATACAGTTTTTCTATTTTATCAGATGGAAATCCCTTTTGTTTCATTTTTTCCAACATTATTCTATATTTTATCCAAGAGAAAGATTTTAGTGTCCCTTTCTCCTGAAGTTCCCTTTGCTTTACTAAGCTACCCTCTGGGTATAGATCAACTATATACGAGATTGACGCTTTTTCCAATAAATTTACTTCTAAATTGAATGATTTGTCTCTTAAAATATCTATGGGTATAGATGCTGATGGTATATGGAATAACTCTGATCTAATATTACTTTTCCCCCAGAATTTTATGATTGATCTAATACCTTCTGGTAATTTCTTCCAAATTGTATCTTTCTCATTAAAATTCCCCAGCAATGTTCTTATTGGGACAATACCCACGAGATCTTCCTCGATATTTTTCCAACCAATTGTCCTATGTTTTAAATTCATATTAATTATATGTGATATTGCTATATTTTCACTGATCGTTTTCATATCTGGAGATCCCATACCACCCAATTCAAACTTTCTATTTGTTATGTTTTTTCTAACTCTCGGTTTTTTCCCGGCATATATAAATTTATCTAATATTTGCTGGATTATTTTAATGATGTATTCTGGGACTTTTTCTGGGATACATCTAAATAAATATGTTATTTTCGGGACAATACACATATTAACTATGGCTATCCTGGCCGACCATGAGAATCTTATTGTATTCCAATCATATAGTAATATTCTTATCTGTTTTAAAATTTCTGTTATATTATTAACTATATTTTTATTGTTTTGAAGTGTAAATTTTATGCCTAAGTGAGTTACATACTTTGTATTCCAATTGAATGTATAAAGTTTTTTTAATTTATTTAATGAGTCTTGCTCAATAAATTTGTGTATAATGTCTGATTTAAAGGGATTTATTTTAAAATACGAAACTCTACCAAAATCATTTAACAAAGATTGTAAATTGGCGCAGGAATTTATTGGGTCTGCTAGTGTTAGCATAATATCGTCAGCGAATAGCATTATTTTATATTCATTATTACCTATTTTTATGCCTTTAATATTATCAGTCTTCCTTATTAGTGAGGCCAATGGTTCCATAAACAGCAAAAAAAGCAATGGGGAAAGGGGGCATCCCTGTCGTGTACCATTAGTAATCACAAATCTCTCTGTTTCGAAATTTGTTCCTGCAATGTAAGCTGTTGTATTCTTATAAATAGCTTTTATTGTTTTGGAGGCGAAATTGGCTAACCCAAATTTCTGTAATACTGCATCCAAGAATTCCCAACTAACCCTGTCGAATGCTTTTTCTGCATCCAATGACAGGATTAGTGAGGGAGCCCTTCCCTTCCTAATGGAAAACATTAAATCAATTAGACGTCTGGTGTTATCTGTTGCCTGACGGCCTTGGACAAATCCTGATTGATCAAAATGTATCAACTTTGGTATAATTTTATTTAATCTGTTAGCCATGACTTTTGTAAAAATTTTCAGATCTATATTAATGAGGGAAATAGGGCGGTAACTGGTTACTTCTTCTGGGTTTTTCCCAGGTTTTAAGATATTGATTATTTTAGCTTCTGATAATTCTGATGGCATTTTCCCATAATTTTTAATCTCATTAAACATATTTTGCAAATGTTCTCCAATTTCTTTTTGAAAACATTTATAATATAGATGGTCAAAGCCATCTGGACCTGGGGCTTTATTCGCTTTTGCTTTATTAATTACCTCCTCTATTTCCTTCACAGAAATATCTTGATCCAATAATCTTTGATCTTCTTCTTGTACTTTTGGTAGAGTCACTTGACTCAAAAATATATTTATCTCTTCTATATTGGGTTTTTTAAATGCCGGGTTATTATTTAAATTATATAATGAACTATAAAACGTCTTCATGATTAAGCTTATTTTATCAGGGTGAATATTCAGAGTATTATCAGGTCCTCTTAGACTATAAATTTTATTTTGAATTTTTTGTCTTTTTAATTTATTAGCCAGGTATTTACCTGTCTTATTCCCCATTAGAAAATTGTATTGTTGAAATTTCCAAATCAAAGAGTCAGCCTGATTTTGTAAGATTTTATTTATTTGGGCTTTCTTTTTTGCAATCAACTCTGATCTTTCCACCAATGGGTTCGCTCTATTTTCTCTTAATTTATTCTCCAAATCTATATGGAGTTGTCTCAGGGCTTTCCCCCCTTCCCCATGTATCATCGCCATTCGTGATATCATTTGACCTCTTATAACTGATTTGTATGCACACCAAAGCATAGATGGTGAATCTACAGTATTTCTATTAATTTTAAAAAATTCATTAGTTTCCTTTTTTAGGAATTCCAAAGTATCCTCGTTCTTAAATAAGATCGGATTTAACTTCCATTTTTTTTTTTTACTTATTTTTTCTTCTTTTAAATTAATACCTAACAATGAGTGATCAGACCATGTAACGGTGTATATTTTTATGTCCTTTATCTGCCTTATTGTATGTATATCTGTTAAGAAATAATCTAATCTTGAGTAAGAATTGAAGCGGTTTGAAAAAAATGTATAATCCCTCTCATTTGGATGTAATAATCTCCATGCGTCGAAGAGGTCTTCATTTAATATTATTTTTTCAAAATCTTTAGAAGTTTTCTTAATCTGATTTTCTGAATTTTTTTTAATTGTACCTGTTCTATCTTTTTCCGTATCCAGCACCATATTGAAATCCCCTCCAATTATTAATTGTCCTTTCCTAATTTTTTTAATTTCTTTCAATATCTTTTTAAAATATCTAATTTGTTTTGTATTTGGTAGATATATATTGGCTATTGTCATATTTACTCGATTTATTGTACCAGACCATATTATGTATCTTCCCAGGGGGTCTATAATCTTACCTTCCTCATGTACTTCTAAGTTGTTACTAAGAGGATTGATACCCCTCTAGATCTTTTATTATATGTTGAATCTATTTTAAGGTTATAATTTCTATTATTTACATATCTTAAGGTGTCTTTATCCCAATGTGTCTCTTGTAGTAAAAGAATATCTACTTTGTTTTTTATATAATGATTATAGGCTATTTTCCTTTTCGATGCAGAGTTTAGTCCATTGACATTATGTGATATTATTTTGACCATTTTTCCAATTAATTCTTATAACCTTATCTTTATATTTTACATGGTCTCTTTTAATATGTCTAGTGCTGTCTCGACTCTTACTATTGATTTTACCTGTATAAACTGTATCTCTAGGAAATTCATTCATTCGTTCATTCTTACACACCTTGGGCTTTTTTTCCTTGGAACTTAAAATAAGTCCAAATTTGCTTGTTTTCGTATTTTTGCCCTTCATTCTAAGCAATTAGTAAGGGCTGTTATGCCAATTTTAGGAAATGCTAGGAATTATAATAAACTTACTAGTTCAATAGTTGGGAGGTCATATGATCTTAATTCCCTGATTTACGCCCTTCTTAAATATTATCGTTATGTATTTTAATTTTCTTCTTACTCTCCTTGTCACTCTATTCTTTCTTAGTTTTTCTCCTTTTTTCCTTTTTTTCCCTTTTTTTTTTTTTTTTTTTTTTTTTTTTATTTTTTTTTATCCACTACTAGTATTCAGGGGCATATGAGTAATATAATAAAAAAAGATGTCCTTATCCCCCTTAACTATAATATTCCCCATAATGTATTCAGAAGATGTCCTCCTACTCTTTTTCATTCTACTTAACCCTTCCCTCTGGCATCCTCCTCCCCATATTTCTCCCAAGACATATCATTCAATGCATATTTTACAATAATTTTTTATCATGATTTAACATTCATATATTATTCTGATAATTTATACATTATTCTCTTTTACACTAGAAAATCAAAATATCTATACATTCCCCTATATATCTTTATTCTAGAGGGAATCCATACCATTTTCTCTAGTCCTTGTACCACCCATACATAAATAATGTGATATATCCAGAGAACTAATATTAATATTTACATAAATCCCTTTACCTCTTTAATATAACTTTTCTCACTTTTCTTTTACCTTCTTCCCTCAATTTACCCTTTCTTACTCTCTTATCCTCCTTTTCTCTCATATAGTAAGTATGGATTCTCCTCAATACATATAACAAACAATTCTAAAATTTTATTACTTTATAGTTTTTGAAGTGAATAATAATTTGTTAAATATTTCTTTAAATCTGTAAAGTGCATGTAAATAAAGTGCTTAATTTTCCCCCTGTGAAATATTTCCTTAGTGTTCTCTCGATGAAAAAAGTGTGACTTTCCTCCTTCCCTCCCCTTACTCTCCTAATTAACTTTGTGTCAACAAAAAAAAAAAAAAAAAAAAAAAAAAAAAAAAAAAAATCTCTAGTATAGTGGGTATTTTTTAAACTCTTCCTATATTTTCCCAGTTCGTAACATTATTCTTTCTAAAACCTTTTATATAATATCCATCTAACTATCCAAACTTCCCTTTCTTTGTACAAATTCAGTGTTTCCGTTGCTATTTTAAATTTCTATACCTCATTAAAAGTGCATAAATAAAGTGCTTATATTTATATACATAATGTAGGATTCCCAATCCTTCTATATAATTGATTAAAGTGCTTTGTATCCTATAATAGACTATTAAAATCTATAAAGTGCTTTCATAGTAAGGTGCTCAATGTTCACTACCATAGTATTGGTGATCTCTTAGTGGGTACCTATATTCTAACTCCTACATACTATACACCCCCATTACATATCTACTAGAATAAGTGGACCAACCCATAATCAAAAAAAAAAAAAAAAAAAAAAATAACAGGCAAGAAAAATAGACATTATAATAGTGCTTTTTCTTCAAGGACTTTTCCTCTTCTCTATTATTTCAGGGCCCATTCCGGATTCTTTAAATTTAATTGGATATTGTCTTTGGAATTATTTGAGAGATCTACTTCTATGTTCCATTTTTGTAGCAGCATAAGTCCTTCTTTCACAGAGTCTATTTTATTCCAGGAGTTGCCTTCCATTATGTATAGACCCGTTGGGTACTTCCATCTGTATTTAATTTCTGCGTTCCTTAAGCTTTGTGTTATTGCCGTATATTCTCTTCTTTTATCCAAAGTATATTTGGACAGATCCGGAAATATTTTGATTTTATCATAGGGTACCTCCATTGTCCTTTTTAAGTAATTAGCTTTAATTATTGTATCCCTATAGTTAGTGGATTGAAACTTGACTATAACGTCTCTTGGTATATTTTTATCTAGTCCTCTAGGAAGGGAAATCCTTTGTATATTTTCTATTTTCATTTCATCTTTGGAAATTTGTGGAGATAAGTTGGTGAATAAATCTTTGATATAACCCCATAAATCTTTTTCAGATATATTTTCGTTTATTCCCCTTATTCTAATATTTTTTTTCCTTGATCTATCTTCCATGATATTAATCTTCATATTTAGTTCTTCAATCTTATATTCCAATTTATTTGTATATTTCAATAATGCATTATTATCCATGATTAGTTTGTCGCATTTGGTTTCCAATTCATTAATTCTTTTATTAGTTTCTTTTACTGAGTTTGTATTTTCCCTCAGCTGTTTTGTTATTTCCAACATGATCTTTTCTTGGGAATCTTGTAGAAGGTCTTTCATTTTTGAATAGGTTAATGGTTCCTCTTGTTGTATTTCAGTATTATCATGGGGAGAGTGTGTTATTTTCTTCGGGGAAGGAGTTATGGATTGTTCCAATATGGATGATTCTGATTGCGTTGTTTCTAATATACTACTTTTTTGTTTTGGGGAAAAGAATTGATTTGATTCTGGAACACCAGGTTTCTTCTCCTTGCTTTTTATTTTTATTATATTTGATGATTTCTTATTTGCCATCTTATTATTTTTTGGGAGGTATTCCTGAGATTTTGTGATTTTTAGTTATCTCCACTATTCTTTATCTCTTTCTTTTCCTTTAACTTCTTTCTTCTCCCCCTTTCTCTTCCTTCCCTTCTTCCTATCCTCCTTCCCCTTTCTTGTTTTCCTCTTTTATTCCTCCTTTCTTTATATAGAGTCCTTTTAATTTTATTTATCTTTTATGGTTTAAATTGGTGTATGGCCTTTAGTAGTGTTTTAGAAGAGTTCTTTCTATATCTTCATCTTCGCGCCCTTAGCCTCTTGTCTATATCATATTTTCATACAGCTTGTTTGTGGTTTATACCCTTTCTCCCCAACTCCCTCTACCTCCTCTGCCTCATTATAGTTCTATATCCTTTATTTTTATTCCCCAATATCGCTCCCTTGCAGATTGTAGCAGGTTCGTATTTTTCTGGGGCTTTTGTGCTTATGGCATAGTATGCCTCTTTCTGATATTCGCCTTTGTTGTTGCAGGACTTTTATATAATTTATTCTCTTTCTTAGTCCCCTTTAGGTCTCCCGAGCTCTCTCGCGGGGAAACCTCTCTCCTTCGCGCCCTTTTTGCGCGGTTTGCTCGTATTCTCGCGAGATCTTCACGGGGACCGTCTCCGTCCTCCGACTTTTACAATACTCAGCGAAATTTGATTATTAGGCTTAATTCCGCCTTATATTATTACTTATAGCTTTGGGAGATTATCTCTATTTGTTTGTTTAGATCATCTTTTGAGGCATAGTGGGAGGGGGGATGGGAAGTATATAGGGTAATTACACACACTAATAGATTACACTTATAGCTTTTTAAATAGTCTTTACTTAGCTGTAAGTTGGTGGGATGGTCCCTCTTGAGGCTTTCAGGCGTCTGTTTTTATCGTTGTGACCTTGGATCCAGGATCCGATATGGGCTCAGGATTACTGCTGTCTGCAATACATGACCTCCCAGCTCTCCTACCACCAGCTCATCTGCGAGCCGGTGTGTGTTCCACTTCCGGTACCGCCCTCATTCTTCGAGTATCTCCACCAAAAGCTAGTTCCTCTTGACCCTTCAAAACGTAGCCTCGTCTCGTTATTTGAGGGGATTGCTATCATACTGGGGATTGCTATGCTTCTGCATACTCCCTTGAGCTGTAACTACTGAACGCTTGTTCCTGATGTACTATCCTTGGAGTCTGTGGTGGTTTTGGTGTCCGGTGCGGTGCTTGTAGGCCTCGACGCAAGCTAGGACGCATCCATCAACGGAGGTACCCGGTCGGGGTGCCAGTAGATCCGTTACAGGCCCTAAATAGGCTGAGGCCGTCTGGCAAGAAATATATCTTGACCATCGTTGATTATGCCACTAGGTATCCAGAGGCGGTGGCACTGACCAATATCCACGCTGAGACGGTCGCGGATGCACTGATGCGAATTTTCTCTCGCATGGGATTTCCCTGTGAGATTATTTCGGATCAGGGCACCCAATTCACAGCTGAGATCACCCACCAACTCTGGAGACTCTGCGGCATTAAGCCCATGGTGAACTCCGCTTACCACCCTCAGTCTAATGGCCTATGTGAATGCTTTAATGGGACGCTGAAACAGATGCTCCGGGCGTTCACCGACACTAGAAAGGACTGGGAAAGATTTCTGCCCCATTTGTTATTTGGATATAGGGATTGAATCCACCAGATTCTCCCTGTTTGAACTACTGTTCGGGAGACGAGTGAGAGGCCCCCTAGATTTAATAAGAGAACAGTGGGAAGGAGAGACCAGTGTAGACGGTACCCCTATCATCCCATATGTGTTGGAGTTTAGGGACCGCTTGGAGGAGTTGACCCAGATTGTACGCTCCAACCTCCAGGCGGCCCAACAACACCAGCGCCGGTGGTACGATAGGGGAGCCAGGGACTGCAGCTTTCAAGTGGGACAGAAAGTTTTAATGTTAAAACCTGTCCGCACTGACAAGCTGCAGGCTGCCTGGCAGGGCCCATACAAGGTGGTAGCACAACAATGTGATACCACTTATGTGATTGGCCCGTGCTCAGGAGTAGGGAAAAACCGCATGCTCCATGTGAATATGCTAAAACCCTATAATGAGCGCACGGAGGATGTGGCAGCTATCTGCGCCCCATCCTCTGAAGATGTTAAGAACCTTCCCCTACCCGACCTCTTAGACGAGAGGGATCAGACAGAGAGTTTAGGAGGGGTACAGTTAGAAGAGTGGCTGAGCACATAGTAGCGTACGCAGGCACAGGAGTTGCTACGAGCAAAGGAGGCCACCTTCTCCAACCTGCCTGGGTACACCCCTCTGGCCACTCACCGGGTAGACAACCCCGGCCAATTACCCCTACGCCAGCCCCCCACTGCATCCCTGAATCCGTAAAGGAGTCGATGCGGAAAGAGATTCAGTAGATGCTACATTTAGGAGTTATTGAGCACTCTGATAGTCCCTGGGCCTCCCCGGTAGTTCTAGTACCCAAGAAGGACTGAACGACCCGGTTCTGTGTAGATTATAGGAGGCTAAATGACCGAACCGTGTCAGATGCCTACCCCGGATAGATGAGCTCCTAAATAGATTGGCCCGAGGGCGATACCTCACCACCATAGATTTGTGTAAGGGATACTGGCAAATTCCCCTAGCCGCTGAAACCATACCCAAGTCTGCGTTTGTCACCCCATTTGGCCTGTACCAGTTTCGGGTCATGCCACTCGGGATGAAAAACGCTCCGGCCACGTTTTAGCGGATGGTAGACCGGCTATTAAATGGGCTCCAAGAGTATGCTTGTGCATACCTGGATGATATTGCCATTTATAGTGACCACTGGGAAGAACACCTGACCCACGTAGGACTAGTGTTAGACCGCATTAGGGCAGCAGGGTTGACTCTCAAACCAAGCAAGTGCCACCTAGGGATGGCAGAGGTACAATACCTTGGCCATCGGGTAGGTAGCAGGCAGCAGAAACCCGAACCCGCCAAGATAGAGGCAGTAACACAGTGGCACACCCCCCGGACCAAGACCCAGGTCCTAGCGTTCCTGGGGACAGCAGGGTACTATTGCAAATTTGTGCCCAACTATAGTGCTCTAGCCAAGCCCCTTACTGATTTGACCCGTAAGAACCTTCCTAGGCAGGTAGTCTGGGCCCCAGAGTGTGAACAGGCATTCCAGCAATTGAAAACAACTCAGGCCCCTGTGTTGGCTGCTCCTGATCCAACCAAACGTTTTCTTGTCCACACCGACGCTTCTATGTTTGGATTGGGAGCCGTATTGAGCCAAGTTGGACCTGACGGCGGCGAACACCCGGTGGCTTATTTGAGTCGCAAGTTGCTACCCCGGGAAGTAAGGAATGCCTGTCTGTGGTATGGGCACTCAAAAAGTTACAGCCATATTTGTATGGACAACCCTTTACCCTGTTTACTGACCACAACCCGTTGGTGTGGCTCAACCGGGTGTCTGGAGACAATGCCTGACTCTTGCGCTGGAGTCTAGCGCTGCAACCCTTTGACTGCACAATACAGTATCGCCCGGGCAAGTACAAAAGTAACGCTGATGGGTTGTCTAGGCAAACCGAACTAGAAAATTGACCAACAAAAAGTTTTGTCCGGACCTCCCCAGGCCGATCCGTTGGGACCAGACTGTGTATGCCGGCTTATGGTCACGGGGGAGCAGTGTAACAGAAACCCATCACTGTTATTATACCAAGGACATTGCATCCTTGACCAGGGCATTATACCAGGCTAGGGAAGGGTTAACTGGACTATACGAGGCCCAAGGGTTAATCTTGGCTTTCCATTATCTTTGTTTAGAAATGGAAGTCTGCCAGGGACAGGAAGAGCTAACCCAATTATCCATCTGCTTTGTTTGTAAAAGCTCTATTGTGTAGGGAACCAGTCGGCTCAATTGATGATGTGATAAGATTATAATCCAGTTGCTAATTAAGTCTTTGTATGGCCAAAGGTGGGAGTATTCCATTGTCCTTGTGAAGACTCTCCCCCCCCCCCCCCCCCCCCCCGTTCTGACTGTATATATATGTGTGTAAAAGAATTAAAAGTTATTCCTGTTCTGAAAATCCACGGTGTGTATCGTCCATTGTGGAGAGAGGGACTTGTGGGACTGGGCTGCGCTATACTTGGCTGTCGTTGTTATTTATTAGCGGAGATATTGACCTCTGATGTCACAGCTCCGTTACACTAAGAAAATACTACTGACTGGAAGCCGCCATTATAAATATACCCCAAAAAGATAAAGATCTTTCCAAATGTGAAAGTTACTGTCCCATATCACTTTTAAATACCAATTTGAAAATGTACTCAGGTATACTAGCTAATAGACTTAACCGTATCTTAAAAGATCTTATTAATCCAGACCAAACTGATTTTATAAAAGGGAGACAAGCGACGGATAATACCTGTAAATTAATTGACATAATAGCCTATATTAATAGTAAAAAAATACCAACAGTAACCCTAGCAATGGATGCAGAAAAAGCATTCAATAGGGTTAATTGGAGCTTTATTGGTGGTGTCCTGAGTAAATTTGGATTTGGAACATATGGATCAGTAGCAGTTAAAGCCCTATTTACTAATGCTAACGCATATGTCAGGGGAATGGATTTTAAGATCAAAAATTTTACTATCACCAACGGCACCAGACTGGGCTGCCCCCTGTCCCCCCTGATATTTGGCCTAAGTATAGAACTATTATTACACTATTAGAAAGTATCAGAAAGAACAAATGTATAGAGGACATAACAATTGGGTTAACATCTAATAAAGTCACAGTATTCGCAGACAATCTAGTTTTAACTATAGCTAACCCCAAAAGTTCACTGACAGAATTACATAAAGTCAGAAAAGTCAGAAGCCTTTACCATCAATATTCAAGGGATAGAAATATCAAACTTAATAGAAAAATGCTCCTATGATTGAAAATTGAATTCAATGACACATGTAGAGATTAATTTTTCCCCAAACCTAAAATATTTGGTTAAAAACAACCTTAACAAATTAATCAGAGATATTGAATCTACATATTCAAATTGGAATAAATTAAAGCTATCGTGGCTAGGACGTATAGCTGAAATAAAAATGACGATCATACCAAAAATCACGTACAACTTAAGGTGTCTACCTTTGAAAATTCCAATCAGTAACTTAGACGCACTTCAGAATAAAATAGATTAATATATATATATATATATATATATATATATATATATATATATATATATATAAACAAAAGGCCACGTATAAAAAAAGATACTACATTGAAAGCATTCTCTAAAGGTGGTCTTGCTGCACAAACATTATTGAATACTCAAAAGGTGTAACCTTAACCCATATACTAAAATATAAAATCAAAATAGATGTTCCCAAATTTATAATAATAGAAAGCCAATTAGTCGCTGAAAGCGATTGGGAATCTATGATATGGGAAAAGAAACAAAATAAAAAAATCAACAAATTACCACTGGTACCAAAAGCTCTGATGAAACAATGGATTAAAAGTAATGACAAATTAAATCTAATTAAATTTTCATCCCCCATAACACCAACATGGAAGCTTCGCAAAGTACTCTGGCCCTTTTTGAAGATAGATTATACAAAATGGGGAGTTAGAAGCTTAGAGGATTTATACTCAAATGGAGACCAAAAACCTTCCTACATATTACAAAAGAAAAGAATATCCCAGGAGATAAATGGCTTTTCTATAATATGCATTATACAGCAATCCTTAACTCTGACTATAACCTAAATACAATAAGAAGACTTTCACATTTTGATATAGATACACATAATAATGAGAAAAAACATTCAATCTCAAATTTAATGAAAAGTTTTAAATTATTAGATAAAGATATAAAAACGAAAGGCATAGTTAGATGGGAACAAGAATGCTAAAAAGAATCGGAAGAAAAAATCTGGGAGATCACCATTAAAAATATGGATAAGTATATAAAATGCACTACTTTTAGAGAAGTTCAATTCAAGATTATACAGAGGTGGTATATTACCCCCAAAAAACTAGCTTCACAAGACAATAAAGATATATCATGGAGATGCAACAAAGAAAAAGCTTCTCAAATGCATATGTGGTGGCCGTGTCCAGCAATTCAAACTTGAAATTAGATATAGATTGTGTACCAGAGTTAATATTGTTTCCTTTAAAATCTCCAAAATAAAAAATAAATATTACAATGACTGTCATTCTTGTAGCAAAATGGCTGGTTGCCAAATATTGAAAAAACCCAGTAATGCCAACCTGAAATGATATAAAGCTTATAGTTGACAGAAATAAATTAATTGAAACAGGTTTCATAAAAGATAATATAAGCAGCAGAAGAAAAATAAACTAAAATGGCACTGAATAGTGTGCTTAAAAGTTAACAAAAAATGCCACGCTGCCATTGTAATATAATTACACTGTAAACGGTACCGATTACAATGGGAATAGCTGTGCTCCACTCTCGGGGGAGAGAGAGTCAGTGAGACTCTCTGTTCTCCTGATTTTTCCCATTCTATGTCCTCCTCTTTTTTTTTTTTTTCTTGGTATGTTTCCTGCAAGATTTCGATATGCTCCAGACTGATTCTTGAATATCAAGAGGTGTTGCAAAGAATGTCGATAAGAAATGAATATTTCCTTGCTGTTCTCTCACATTCTTCTCTCCTCTATGTTATTGTATGATGTATGTTTTATGTATTTGTTAAAAACTTTACGAATAAAGTATTAAAATACAAACAAACATGGAGGTGGAAACATTATGCTTTGGGGGGCCTTAGTAGGGACAGGATAACTGCACAACATCAAAGGGACCATGAATGGGGCCATGTACAGTCAAATCTGGGGTGAGAACCTCCTTCCCTCAGCCAGGGCATTGAAAATGGGTCGTTGATGGGTATTCCAGCATGACAATGACCCAAAACACACAGCCAAGGCAACAAAGGAGTGGCTCAAGAAGACGCACATTAAGGTCCTGGAGTGGCCTAGCCAGTCTCCAGACCTTAATCCCTGTTGGCACTGAATTGATCACGCATAAACAATATTCATTACCAATAAAGTATTCTCTAAATGAACAAATAACTAAGGAACTCAATCTGGCAATCAAGGAGCTACACCAAGCTCTATCAAAATTGGTAGACAAGGTTAAGGGTCAGAATGGAAGTTACTGACTTTGTGCATTTATCCTTGAAAGGTGATATTGAATAACCTTTGATTATTGATGCATGGAGTACCAGACACATGGAAGAGATTATCTGGGAATATTTACCTACAAAACATCGCAATGAATAACACTTGCTTAATTATGTTCAATTATGGATACATGTGGAAGAAATTATTCCTATCTTGAAAAGAAATATCAAAAAGACTAAAACAATTAAGTCCCTACAGACTGAATGAGTGGAGCAGAAGATTGAATGATGTGTAATGGATGTGGAGTTTGAATGTTTAGTTTGTGTGATGTCATCACATTCCTTTGTAAATCTATAAGAAGTTTGTATTTTGTGACTTACTTCATTCTAAGAATCAGGTAGACATTCATTCACACACGACATGTCTGAAATTGCTAATATAACAAGGTTTTGTACTTATAACCAATAAACACATGCTAAAGACTGAAGTATTTTGCAAAATTTTATCGTAAGTTTTTAATTCGTAACCTGAATCAGATTAATAACGAATGAAGATCTTTAATGGTGACCTGAAATCTCCAACAATCCCATAGAAAATCTGTGGAGGGATTTGAAGGTTCGAGTTGCCAAACATCAGCCTCAAAACCTTAAGATCTTGGCGAGGATCTGCCGAGCAGTGGGACAAAATCCCTCCTGAGATGTGTGCAAACCTGGTGGCCAACTACAAGAAACGTCTGACCTCTGTGATTGCCAACAAGGGTTTTGCCATCAAGTTCTAAGTTGATGGGGTCAAATACTTATTTCCCTCATTGACCTGCAAATCAATTTATATCTTTTTTGACATAATATTTTTTTGTTTATTTTTGTTATTCTGTCTCTCGCTGTTAAAATACACATACCATTAAAATTATAGACTGATCATTTCTTTGTCAGTGGACATACGTTAAAAATCAGCAGGGGATCAAATACTTTTTCCCCCCTCGATGTAAGAGGAAAAACAAAACAAAAACAAAAATCTACATTAACGGACTTACTGGCTATCCAGAGCCGCTATTCGCCCTCAGGAAAACATAAAGCAGGATTAATTAGAAAACAGCAAATCCTCCCACCGGCGTGCACCAAACAATCTCTGAACTTAAGCAGGTCCTATGGTCACAGTTTTTTTTTTTCACTTCGTGATCACTGTGTATCACCACCTAGTGGCTAGGGCAATAGCCCACCCGACTCTGTGTGCACCGCCCCCAGGGACCCATACAGAGTAAAGCGGGTTTGAAGATAAAGAAAAAAATAAAGCCTGACCTTAAAAAAAAAGTTAGCTGGCAGTGACTGTCTCTCCAGTAGCTCCAATGAGTATCTCTCCAGGGTGATGATGACAGTAGGTTCCAGTTACACAGGGTATGCAGTCCTCTATGCTGGCCCAGCAGCGCTGGTGTATGAAGCCTGCGACAATCTCCTGGTCTGTAGTTCTCCCAAGCTCACAACGCTTCTCCCCCCTTTGGCTGATGCTTCCTGGACTTTAAATAGTCTGGCAGCTGAACCAGGTGCAGTTAATTGCCTTAACTCCTTGAGTGCTGGACACAGAAAATTGTTCAGCCTATTGCTGATATAACGGCCTTCTATGATACATCCAAGGCTCCTGCTGACTTTCCCACATTATATATATATATATATATATATATATATATATATATATATACATATTTATATATATATATATATTGAAGAGTGAAGCAGCCGTGAATGTCCAGTAATCTAGTAATTTAGTAATTATTAATCCATATATATATATATATATATATATATATATATATATATATATATAGATTAATAATGAGTATTGCAATATAATTTGATACCTTTTGTATTGGACAAACGTCTTATTTATAATGACGAGCTTTTGAGAGGCTTAGCCTCCCTTTATCATGTCTCAAGCAATACTACATGAGATGGAACCCTCAGTTTGAATAATAACAGCAGATGCAGATAGAGTGGAGACAGCATCTGACATCATCAGGTAAATACAAATATGGGGAACAAACACAACATAGCAAAGAAAACATATATACACATATTATATACACATATACATGAATATATACATGAAAAAGTGTCCACAGTGATATATTTCCTGTTGGACAAACACCTCACTAAGAGTGCTAAGTCTGTTATAGTATAAGAAGAAAAAGAAATCACATGAAATTCTGATAATGTATTAGAAAGCCCAAATCTATATTAAGTCCTGTGTTTTTAGTGTTGAAGAATGTGATCATCTTTATTTCAAATGCTTTTCTCTCTTGGATGCTTTTAAAGTTTCCTCTGAGTATTTTGACTTTTAAGTTTTGGATGGAGTGATCATTCTGGCTAAAATGGTGTCCTACTGGGCTACAATAACTGTCTTCATTATGTTTTCTTATTGAATGTCTGTGTAAATTCATCCTTAAATTCATTTTTTGGCCGGTTTCTCCAATGTAACAGCCTGTGTCACATAAAGTACATTGTATTATATAAACCACATTTGACGATATACATGAATAGGATCCTTTGATGCTATAGGTTTTGTTGTTATGCATGGCTCTATCATCATTACAAATGTGTTGGCATAATTTACAGGCACGTTTGTTACAGATGATGGGGACTGCCATGGGTACCAAAATGGCTCCACAATACGCAAATCTATTTATGGTCAATCTAGAAGAAACATTCTTATCTGTATCCATTTACAAATCATACAAATACTACCGTTACATAGATGATCTGTTCAGAAGGAGAAAACAAACTCAGAGACTTTCATAATTCATTAAACACCTTCCATTCATCTATAAAACTTAAAATGGATTTCTCCACAGAACAGGTAAACTTTCTAGACACTACTATATCCATCACCAATGGCACTCTCAACTCATCTATATATAGGAAACCTACAGACAGATGTAATTACCTACACAGCTCCAGTTTCCATCCCTCCCACACCAAACAAGCCATCATCCATAATCAAGCTATTAGATACCACCAGAGATCGTGATAAAAATTTAAAAACACTGCCTGAATCTTTTAAACAAAAGGGTTACAAACCCCGTATTATTACCCAAAAAATATCAACTGCCATCAAAATACCCCGAGAACACCTATTAAGCTACAAAATAAAAGAAACTACTTCACGTATACCTCTAGTGACCACATACCATCCAATTTTAGAGAAAATTCGGAAAATAATCAAAGATTTACAACCATTACTAATTGTAGATACTGAATTAAAATATATATTCCCAAAACCTCCTATCCTTGCATTTAAACAACCACCAAACCTGAAACAAAAACTTGTCAGCAGAAAATTGGCCAATGAACAAAATGGAACTTAACCTTGTAACAAACGTGCCTGTAAATTATGCCAACACATTTGTAATGATGATAGAGCCACGCATAACAACAAAACCTATAACATCAAAGGATCATATTCATGTACATCGTCAAATGTGGTTTATATAATACAATGTACTTTATATGACACAGGCTGTTACATTGGAGAAACCGGCCAAAAAATGCATTTAAGGATGAATTTACACAGGCATTCAATATGAAGACATAATAGAGACAGTTATTGTAGCCCAGTAGGACACCATTTTAGCCAGAATGATCACTCCATCCAAAACTTAAAAGTCAAAATACTCAGAGGAAAATTTAAAAGCATACAAGAGAGAAAAGCATTCAAAATAAAGATGATCACATTCTTCAACACTAAAAACACAGGACTTAATATAGATTTGGGCTTTCTAACACATTATCAGAATTTCATGTGATTTCTTTTTCTTCTTCTACAATAACAGACTTAGCACTATTAGTGACGTGTTTGTAAAACAGAAATATATCACTGTGGACACTTTTTGATGTATATATTGATGTATATGTGTATATAATATGTGTATATATGTTTCCTTTGCTATGTTGTGTTTATTCCCCATATATGTATTTACCTGATGATGTCAGATGCTGACCCCACTCTCTCTCTGCATCTGCTGTTATTATTCAAACTGAGGGTTCCATCTCATGTAGTATTGCTTGAGACATGATAAAGGGAGGCTAAGCCTCTCGAAAGCTCGTCATTATAAATAAGACGTTTGTCCAATACAAAAGGTATCAAATTATATTGCAATACTCATTATTAATCTATATATATATATATATATATATATATATATATATATGGATTAATAATTACTAAATTACTATATATATATATATATATATATATATATATATATATATATATATATATATATAGTAGTTTTTTATATGTTATGCAATATGATTTAGGATGGAAAGTCAATACTTTAACTTTTATATGTAATTATACTTCTATTAGATCTACCATTTTTGTTTCTTCTGATAAACTTCCTGAAATGAACAGTGACTATTATTGCATAGGGCCTTTGTATATGCACAATAAGAAAGCAGCATCAAAACTGTCAGTGCTTTCATTAGACGTATCATGCTCTCAAATGAGAAAACAAAACTGATTCAAATGTTTGACCTGGTGCTTGTCCCTGTCATCCAATGGCCAGTAATATGGATGTGTGGCTCATATGTGTGTACAAAAGTCAGGAAGGAGGGATCATATGAATAGTGACACTAAGGAGTCAGGAAGGAAAAAAGAAGACAAGAGAGTAAGCAGTGAGAGGCATGAAGGAGAGTAAGTAGGGAGAGTAAAGAAGGAGGAAACTGGAAGCGTATGTAGGGACAGTGAGATACTAAGGAATGATGAAGGAAAAAGAGAACAGAGAGCAAGATGGGACAGCTATGAAGGAGTGAGATGAAATATGGATAGGAGAGTACTGGGAGAGTAAGTAGGGAGAGTCATGGAGAAGCAAGAAGATACTGAGAGTGACAGTAAGGAGTCTGATAAGGACAGTTACAGGTGAAAGAGTAAGAACTACTATTAGGAAGGAGAGGATAGTACTGAGGAATAGAGTTATTAGGGAGAGTCCAGACAGATATGTCATGTGACTGGTCAGGAAGGACAGAAGAACAATATAATGTCCTCTGTTTTGTGTAACTGTTTGTTTCCCAGTGATTATACAGAAGGTTTCTTACCTCAGCTTCTTTAGAGCACAGTCCGGGTGTCTCAGTCCATCACAAAGACGTTTAACCCCAGAGTCACCAAGTTTATTATCATATAGGTCTAGTCTGATGAGAGATCTGTTTGTGGTAATAACATCCTGAAGATCCTCACAACAGGATGACGTCAGATCACATCCAACCAACCTGCAGAGAGATGAAGAAACAGAAGAGATCACATGACCTGATACATCATTACTTTTCATTTCCTGGCTTATCACTAATCACTGATAAACTTCCTGAAATGAAAGTGGACTCTTATTGCATAGGACCATTGTATTTGCACAATGAGAAAGTGGCATCTAAACTGTCAGAGCTTTCATTAGATATATCATGCTCTCAAATGAGAAAACAAAACTGATTCAAATATTTAACTGATCTGGTGCTTGTCCCTGTCATCCAATGGCCAGTAATATGGATGTGTGGCTCATATGTGTGTACACAAGTCAGGAAGGAGGGATCATATGAATAGTGACACTAAGGAGTCAGGAAGGAAAAAAGAAGACGAGAGAGTAAGTAGTGAGAGGCAAGAAGGAGAATATATATCGAAAGAAGTTCCACTAGGGAGTCAAAAAGTATACAAGAGCTCCGGGAGAGTAAAGAAGGAGGGAACTGGGAGAGTATGTAGGGACAGTGAGACACTAAGGAATGACAAAGGAAAAAGAGAACAGAGAGCAAGTAGGGAGTGAGAGGAGAGATGGCTAGGAGAGTACTGAGAGAGTAAGTAGGGAGAGTCATGGAGAAGCAAGAAGATACTGAGTGTGACAGTAAGGGATATGATAAGGACAGTTACAGGTGAAAGAGTAAGAACTACTATTAGGAAGGAGAGGATAGTACTGAGGAATAGAGTTATTAGGGAGAGTCAGGACAGAGGGGACAGATATGTCATGTGACTGGTCAGGAAGCACAGAAGAACAATTTAATGTCCTCTGTTTTGTGTATCTGTTTGTTTCCCAGTGATTATACAGAAGGTTTCTCACCCCAGCTCCTTTAGAGCACAGTCCGGGTGTCTCAGTCCATCACAAAGACGTTTAACCCCAGAGTCACCAAGTTTATTCCTACTCAGGTCCAGTCCGATGAGAGATCTGTTTGTGGTAATAACATCCTGAAGATACTCACAACAGGATGACGTCAGATCACATTTACGCAACCTGCAGAGAGATGAAGAAACAGAAGAGATCACATCAAGTTTGGATGAAGTCCCCCTCGATCTGGCAGCCTCTGAAGCAATTATTACTATTTTGGGGTTTAATCTTATGTAGTCTTGATGGACTGAAGTATGTTCTCTGTAGGACTTTTATAGATGTTTCCAACAGATTATAGCTTATAGAGCCCTTCAACAGATTGGTGCATGACTTAAGCCATTTATTGTTCTCTCATTCATGATCTAAATCAGACTTCCATTTAACCATGAAGGGAGGCTTTTGGTCATTTTTTAGGGGAATTGAAGAGGTCATACAGGGAGCCTAGGATGCCTCTGGTTAAAGGAAGGTTTTGGCATATTGAGGAGAACCAGGACAGTTTGGCTTTGACCAAAAGGTCAGATTTTAATGGTCTAACATTACAATGTGACACAGGCCGTCTGATAATTAGTGACCAGGAAAAGGCAGATGAGCTAAATAGGTTATTTTCTTCCGTATACACAAGGGAGGTACCAGTGGTTGGGACACTGCAACATAATGGGGCTACACTACCTTCACCAAATAATTGGTTAACGCAGGAAGAAATCCAAAAGAGGTTGGAAAAAATAAAATGTTTATAAAGCCCCAGGTCCTGATGGAATAGGTTGTCTCCTTTTTAACATATTTATTAATGACTTAGAAGTAGGACTGGAAAGTAGTGTCTCAATTTTTTCTGATGGCACCAAGTTGTGCAAGACATTTCAATTAGAAAAGTATGTACTTTCCCTGCAAAGGGATTTGCATAAATTAGACAAATAGAAAAATAATAGTGTCTTAGGGAAATAAAGCCATTAGTGCTTAACACTACAAAATTGGATATAAGGGCAACAGTGGGTTAATCCTATACACACAGTAGTTGGAAATTTTTAATGAAAACAACGTTGATGAAAAGAATTTAAAAAGGAAAGGTTAAAAACAATATCAATGAATTCCTTAGGTAAATACTGTAAACCTTATTACCACTCTTAATTTATCATATGTAGAGTGTGGTTACACAGCAAAAAGTTTTCCAGAGGGTTATAAGGGCTCTTGCTCAGATAATCATGAGCTGAAAAAGGATTAAAGTATCTTCAAAATAACCCTATATATCGTACATCGTTTGTCATATAGACTAGGTTTTGTCTAGGTTTTGTGGATTAGTGAGTAACTCATCACACTCAGTTTACCAAGAAGGGGGGTATAGAAGATTTTTCATCTCACAGACAATTTTCAAGAGGGGTCTTAAAAAGGTTTAGAGTCAGTGTATGGAGCGATTCTATACTCATATATTGTATGTATATACGTTTATAGCGCCCCTAAATCCTTATAGATATCCTTGCACCCTCTTTAATAAGTCCACATAGGTCCTCCACTATCCTTGCTTAGACAATATATATTTTAAATTCATTACAAGCCCTAATGCTGCCTCTGGACTCTCATGCTCGGTATCTTAGCGTCTCCATGCATTGGGGAGATTTGAGCTTCCTGGTTGCGGCGTGCGTGATGACGTCACGCTACGCTTGCCTGCTTCCTAACATGTTTCTACGTGTAAAACGTCTTTCTCAAAGGATTAAGGTGTTTGTTGAAGCTACGGGCTATTTGAAGGAAACGGTAGTCATGGTTACCAGCACTACCGTATATGCTACACACAGGGACTCCCCTTTTGATTTTATAAGCAATTTAATGAGAGGACATTTTTTAATAGAATAGAGATAAGATATTATCTCCTTTAAAGCGTTTGTATAAAGGATTTTAAAGAACTGTCTCTATATAAGAGTTTATATACCCTGTAATACATGATATAAACAGCAAGTTTAACATTATAAGGATATAACAGTTACACATCTGTGTGTCTCATAGATGTGATAGATATCACCACACAAAATATCAATAGTATGGGGACACAAGGTTATATAAAGAGATATATGACTAAATCATGTGTTAGATTGCATCTATATTAAATAAAATATTTGGATAAGTGCCACTTAAAAGTGGTTCTCAGTATTACTCCATTGAATGAATATGTGAATATAATATACGGGAAATTAATCATATAACAATAGTTATTAAGTACTATACTTGAAAAAATGTGAAAAAAATTAAAGAAAGTGAAAATCCTGTATAAGGGACCTTAGGCCAAATCTGGCCACTTAATAAGGTGCCATAATAATGTGCAAAAGTGTCAAAAATGAAATATATTCTTATCTCTTACACCTGGTGGTCACCCTGCTTTTGTAAGTGTAGATTCTGATAAGTCAACTGTATATCCATATAAAGATCAACAAACATTAACTGTAAAAAAGGAAATCAGACTGGATATTCAAGGAGAGAGATAAACCAATTCTCACTCCTCAAAGGCCAAAACCTCATTTGAGGATGTTTAGAGTCATGTGTCTACTAAATCCTAAATAAAGGCTGTGTACGAAAAACCTTCATTCAGGCCATTAGGTACCCGTGCTTTAAGTTTGTAAATCCATTTTGATTCACATTGTAATAGTTTTCTTTTAAGGTTACCCCTCCTAGATCCTGAAATTACTGAGTCTATAATGCAGAATTTAAGCACATCCGGATTATTATTATGACAGTATTTCACATGTCTTTCTATGGGAGTATCATATTCATTAAGAATAAAGTATATATTCCCCCCCCCTCTTATTAAACTCTTATTACACAGACACGTGGCTATATATACCACTACTGATGATTTACAATTGAAAAAAACATGTGCTCCTAGTTATGCAAACCTTTTTCTTGGATGGTGGGAGGACAAATACATACAGTTGCAAGCAAAAGTATGTGAACCCTTTGGAATGATATGGATTTCTGCACAAATTGGTCAAAAAATGTGATCTGATCTTCATCTAAGTCACAACAATAGACAATCACAGTGTGCTTAAACAAATAACACACAAAGTATTAAATGTTGCCATGTTTTTATTCAACACACCATGTAAACATTCACAGTGCAGGTGGAAAAAGTATGTGAACCCTTGGATTTAATAACTAGTTGAACCTCCTTTGGCAGCAATAACTACAACCAAACGTTTCCTGTAGTTGCAGATCAGATGTGCACAACGGTCAGGAGTAATTCTTGACCATTCCTCTTTACAGAACTGTTTCAGTTCAGCAATATTCTTGGGATGTCTGGTGTGAATCGCTTTCTTGAGGTCATGCCACAACATCTCAATCGGGTTGAGGTCAGGACTCTGACTGGGCCACTTCAGAAGGCGTATTTTCTTCTGTTTAACCAATTCTGTTGTTGATTTACTTCTATGCTTTGGGTTGTTGTCCTGTTGTAACACCCATCTTCTGTTGAGCTTCAGCTGGTGGACAGATGGCCTTAAGTTCTCCTGCAAAATGTCTTCATAAACTTGGGAATTCATTTTTCCTTCGATGATAGCAATCCGTTCAGCGCCCGATGCAGCAAAGCAGCCCCAAACCATGATGCCCCCACCACCGTACTTCACAGTTGGGATGAGGTTTTGATGTTGGTGTGCTGTGCCTCTTTTTCTCCACATAGTGTTGTGTGTTTCTTCCAAACAACTCAACTTTAGTTTCATCTGTCCACAGAATATTTTGCCAGTACTGCTGTGGAACATCCAGGTGCTCTTGTGCAAACTGTAAACGTGCAGCAATGTTTTGCTTGGATAGCAGTGGCTTCCTCTGTGGTATCCTCCCATGAAATTCATTTTTGTTTAGTGTTTGACATATCGTAGTTTCGCTAACAGGGATGTTAGCATATGCCAGAGACTTTTGTAAGTCTTTAGCTGACACTCTAGGATTCTTCTTCACCTCATTGAGCAGTCTGTGCTGTGCTCTTGCAGTCATATTTACAGGACGGCCACTCCTAGGGAGAGTAGTAGCAGTGCTGAACTTTCTCCATTTATAGACAATTTGTCTTACCGTGGACTGATGAACAGCAAGGCTTTTGGAGATACTTTTATAACCCTTTCCAGCTTTATGCAAGTCAACAATTCTTAATCGTAGGTCTTTTGAGAGCTCTTTTGAGCGAGGCATCATTTACATCAGGCAATGCTTCTTGTGAAAAGCAAACCCAGAACTGGTGTGTGTTTTTTATAAGACAGGGCAGCTGTAACCAACACCTCCAATCTCATCTCATTGATTGGACTCCAGTTGGCTGACACCTCACTCCAATTAGCTTTTGGAGATGTCATTAGTCTAGGGGCTCACATACTTTTTCCACCTGCACTGTGAATGTTTACATGGTGTGTTCAACAACAACATGGTAACATTTAATTCTTTGTGTGTTATTAGTTTAAGCAGAGTGTGATTGTCTATTGTTGTGACTTAGATGAAGATCAGATCACATTTTATGACCAATTTGTGCAGACATCCATATCATTCCAAAGGGTTCACATACCTTTGCTTGCAACTGTATATGATGATAATGTACATTCTTTTGGAGATAATATACTTATCAGGAGAAGATATATAGATGATATTATTCTTGTCTGGACGGGTAACAGACGGAATTTGACATCATTTATACAATATCTAAACAACAACAAGTTAGGCCTGAAATCTACTTTTAAAGCAAGTCAAAGTGAAGTCTCTTTCCTAGATTTGAAAATAAAAAAAGATATAGAAGGAAAAATGTATACCTCTACCTTTAGAAAGGAAACAGCCTCTAACACTCTATTAAAATTGGAAAGCCAACTAAAAAGAGGAATCCCTAAAGGCCAATACCTAAGGATTCTGAGAAACTGCAGTTCAGAGAAAGAATTCAAAATCGAAACAGACAAACTAAGAGAACATTTTAGATCAAGAGGATATCCAAACAGAAGTCTAAAATTGGCTTACAAACATGCCTTGAACTGTAACAGAACTGACTTGTTAAACGTACATGGCAATAAGAAACATGGAGAAACTATTACTCCGAAAAATGATACATCAAATAAAAAAGTCTAACTAGATGCATAATGACATTTGGCCATGATTCTGACATGATAAAAAACATCCTTTGCAAACATTGGCATCTCCTCACCAGTGACAAAGATCTTAAAGATATACTTACTCCAAAGACAAGGATAACATATACAAGAGGTACCAATATAAAATATATGCTTGTACATAGTGTGTATAAGGACAATAAAATTGAACCAAAAACATGGCTAAAACCATTGAAAGAAATGTACAAATGTGGCAGATGTAAATTCTGCAAATTTATTAAACCTTGCAAAAGCTATACACACCCTGTAAGTGGGGCCAACTTTGATATTGACAATTTTTTCAATTGTAAATCATCAGGAGTGGTATATATAGCCACGTGTCTGTGTAATAAGAGTGTAATAAGAGTGGGGGAACATATATACTCTATTCTTAATGATTATGATACTCCCATAGAAAGACATGTGAAATACTGTCATAATAATAATCCGGATGTGCTTAAATTCTGCATTATAGACTCAGTAATCTCAGGATCTAGGAGGGGTAACCTTCAAAAAAACCTATAACAATGTGAATCAAAATGGATTTACAAACTTAAAGCACAGGTACCTAATGGCCTGAATGAAGGTTTTTCGTACACAGCCTTTGTAACAGATCTACTGGCACCCCGACCGGGTACCTCCGTTGATGGATGCGTCCTAGTTTGCGTCGAGGACTAAAAGCACCGCACTGGACACTACAACCACCACAGACTCCACAACCGCCGTAGCTTAACTGGAGCCGCGCCGTCTTCCTTCCACCCTGTATGAATCTCCAGCATCCAGGATCGTGTGGGGAAGACCTCTCCTCCAAGGAGAGGACATCAGGAACAAGGGATCAGTAGTTACAGCTCAAGGGAGTATGCAAAAGCATAGCAATCCCCAGTATGATATAGCAATCCCCTCCAAGAACGAGACGAGGCTACGTTTTCAAGGGTCAAGTAGAACTCTCTTGCTGGCACACCCAGCCTGGTTTTTATTACAGTCAGGTAAACAGAACACACCCAGGGGAAGGTATAAACAACCAATAACACAATAGTAATGCCCACAGTTTCCCTCCCCTCCTGCTTGGGAGATAATTGAGTTTATTACTGTATCTACTCAATTATCTCCCAGCTAAAACGTACACATTTTTATCCATTTTTATAACTTTATGATTTTACATAGTACATAAATAAATCTTACATTTTTATGAACAACATAAATTGTGGAACAACATATTAAAAAATGGCATGAATCAGACCAGGGGTTCAAACGTTAGTAAAAGTATTTTTTACACATAACACACAGACATTTCACATATCCCCCATAGTTGGCCACACAATACACATATAGGGACAATAGGTGGGTCACACCTCCCTGAGGCTACCTGGCAACTTTGATACAATCAGACATGATCATCCTTCTTTGTTCTTATGTCTGAGAATGAAAACACTTTATACAATAGACTTCCTTATCTTATGAGGAGTCTCTGTAATAGGATTATCCATTCTGCCAAGGTCTGCAATAGTCTGGGCTAATATTCTGCAGAGCATAAACAAACATACATACAGTATAACAGTAGGATCATATTTTAACCAAGAATTAAATAACCATAAAACAGGGTAAAACAGTCATGGGTTCCGTTACACACCTCCCCTGTGACCATAAGCCGGCATACACGGTCTGATCCCAACGGATCGGCCTGGGGATGTCCGGACAAAAGTATTTGTTGGTCAATTCTCTAGTTTGACAACCCATCAGCATTACTGCAATTCACATTAACTCACATTTCACATATCCCCAGATAGCTGGGATGTGTCCGCACAAAACTACCGAATAGCGCTCAGATCCTATTCACACAGTTCAATTGCCATGTAGCTAAAGTCTTTCCCATAGTCTTTCATTATATGAATGGGCTCCATGGCATAGCTATCTGTGGTATCATGGTTCACACAGGGCAAGTACCGAATGACCCCCCTGTATGTAAAGGGCCAGAATGAGTGACATACACTCTGGTATGGCCGAATACTGTGTTTAAGGGGCAATATGGCCCAAGGGTTATAGTCGCAGGGCAGGAGGCTGGCAAACAGTCCTCTCCAAGACAAAGTGGTGAAGGGCACTTCGTCACACATCTCCCCTTTGGGGGGAAGTCTAACCAGGCACCTGACCTTCTGCCGGTCAATGCCTCCGTTAGACGATCCACCAACCCACAATAAACCAGTGCTAGAGCAGCCCCCCCACAACAACAAAGTGCAAGAGCAGCCCACCCACAACAAACAGTTACTGCACCTGGATATTTCGCTGTGGTGATGGGGCAACATGCTAAAGGGACTTGAGGGGCAGAGGCCAGCGGCACTCTGCCCTGATGCCAGCTCTTCTGCTTGTATAACCTGCAGGACATCCTGCTCTGTACAAGGGACAAAGGGAGGGCAGAGGCCAACTGCACTTTGCCCCGCTGTCAGCTCTTCTGCTGGGGTACTTGGGACATATTCCGGCTCAGTAGCCAGGGAAACGTGGGGGTCAGTGGGGGTTAACATTTCCTCTATTAACCCTGGGGCCACATTAGAAGTTAGCTGGGGAGGGGAATTTGTACTTACCCCCTCCTCCGGTTGTCCCAGTCAGGGTAGTTGGGGATCTGGACAGTCTTTGGGCGCAGAGACCACGGTCCCATCTGCGCCGTCTGGGAGATTGGTGTCTCCCCTTGTTAGGGTAAACTGTCGCTGGGTAGGAAGGACGACACCTTCTGCCCCCTGTGGTTCACACTGCCGCTGGGGGGGAAGGACGACACCTTCTGCCCCCTGGGGTTCACACTGCCGCTGGGGGGTTAGGATGACACCTTCTGCCCCCTGGGGTTCACACTGCCGCTGGGGGGGAAGGACGACACGTTCTGCCCCCTGTGGTTCACACTGCCGCTGGGGGGGGAAGGATGATACCTTCTGCCCCCTGGGGTTCACACTGCTGCTGGGGAGGTAGGACGACACCTTCTGCCCCCTGGGGTTTACACTGCCGCTGGGGGGGAAGGACGACACCTTCTGCCCCCTGTGGTTCACACTGCCGCTGGGGGGGGAAGGACGACACCTTCTGCCCCCTGGGGTTCACACTGCCGCTGGGGAGGAAGAACGACACCTTCTGCCCCCTGGGGTACACACTGCCGCTGGGGGGGAAGGACGACACCTTCTGCCCCCTGGGGTTCACACTGCCGCTGGGGGGTTAGGATGACACCTTCTGCCCCCTGGGGTTCACACTGCCGCTGGGGGGGAAGGACGACACCTTCTGCCCCCTGTGGTTCACACTGCCGCTGGGGGGGGAAGGATGATACCTTCTGCCCCCTGGGGTTCACACTGCTGCTGGGGAGGTAGGACGACACCTTCTGCCCCCTGGGGTTTACACTGCCGCTGGGGGGTTAGGATGACACCTTCTGCCCCCTGGGGTTCACACTGCCGCTGGGGGGGGAAGGACGACACCTTCTGCCCCCTGTGGTTCACACTGCCGCTGGGGGGGGAAGGATGATACCTTCTGCCCCCTGGGGTTCACACTGCTGCTGGGGAGGTAGGACGACACCTTCTGCCCCCTGGGGTTTACACTGCCGCTGGGGGGGAAGGACGACACCTTCTGCCCCCTGTGGTTCACACTGCCGCTGGGGGGGGAAGGACGACACCTTCTGCCCCCTGGGGTTCACACTGCCGCTGGGGAGGAAGAACGACATCTTCTGCCCCCTGGGGTACACACTGCCGCTGGGGGGTTAGGATGACACCTTCTGCCCCCTGGGGTTCACACTGCCTCTGGGGGGGAAGGATGACACCTTCTGCCCCCTGGGGTTCACACTGCTGCTGGGGGGGAAGGATGACACCTTCTGCCCCCTGGGGTTCACACTGCTGCTGGGGAGGAAGGATGACACCTTCTGCCCCCTGGGGTTCACACTGCCGCTGGGGGGGAAGGACGACACCTTCTGCCCCCTGTGGTTCACACTGCCGCTGGGGGGGAAGGCGACACCTTCTGCCCCCTGGGGTTCACACTGCCGCTGGGGAGGAAGAACGACACCTTCTGCCCCCTGGGGTTCACACTGCCGCTGGGGGGGGAAGGACGACACCTTCTGCCCCCTGGGGTTCACACTGCCGCTGGGGGGGAAGGACAACACCTTCTGCCCCCTGGGGTTCACACTGCCGCTGGGGGGAAGGATGACACCTTCTGCCCCCTGGGGTTCACACTGCTGCTGGGGAGGAAGGACGACACCTTCTGCCCCCTGGGGTTCACACTGCCGCTGGGGGGGAAGGACGACACCATTTGCCCCCTGTGGTTCACACTGCCGCTGGGGGGGAAATCGACACCTTCTGCCCCCTGGGGTTCACACTGCCGCTGGGGAGGAAGAACGACACCTTCTGCCCCCTGGGGTTCACACTGCCGCTGGGGGGGGAAGGACGACACCTTCTGCCCCCTGGGGTTCACACTGCCGCTGGGGGAGATGGACGACACCTTCTGCCCCCTGGGGTTAACACTGCCGCTGGGGGGGGGGAAGGACGACACCTTCTGCCCCCTGGGGTTCACACTGCAGCTGGGGGGGAAGGATAACACCTTCGGCTCCCTGTAGGGCCGGTAGAGAGAGCTCGGTCCCATCTCTACCTGCCATCTGGAGGTCATCCCAGGACCAGTCAATGAGGTCTGGTTCTGCTTGTCGAGTATGCACGAATCTGAGCAGGTGTTGGTAGTCCTGCTCCAGCTCCCACTCTCTCGTTACCAGGTGGGTCATGTCTTTGCTCACCTCGCCTTCGTCATTCCAGACATACATGCCCATCCGGTAGTCGTAGATGTGCCAAAACCTAGACCCCTTCGTGCTGCCAAGATCAATGTCGTCCTCCAAGGCATCCCATAATAAACCCGGGCCATCATAACCATTCCCCTCCGGTAAGTCGTGTTCGGACGTCCAGGGGGTAAGTCGAACAGTATGCCACCAGAGGGCCTGGTATGCGTTGTCTAGCCAGATCTCTCGCCATACCAGGGTCTCTAGTCTTGTCACCCACTCATCCAGGGGCTTCTCTCCCAATAGATACATCCGCATCGCCACACGCTTCTGTAGCCGCTGCTCATCACTGGGTAGACTCTCACCTCGCCGCCATTGGGCATCTTCCAGGGCATCATACCAGAGTTCCTTTCTGTCTGCATCCCTGTAGTCCGCGGCCGCCTCCTCCTCCTCATCCTGGAATGCTGTCCGAAAACTAGCCGGTTCCATCCTGCTGTAGCCAGGGGCGCTGTACGGATACTAGCGTTGCCCTCAATTTGTAACTCCAAGCGTTACCAGTGTCTCCGGGCTGCTTTTCCTCTCACTAGGACGCCATCCAACCACTGCCAGCCAATGTAACGGATCTCCTGGCACCCCGACCGGGTACCTCCGTTGATGGACGCGTCCATGTTTGTCCCGAGGACTACAAGCACCGCACCGGACACCACAACCAACACAGACTCCACAACCGCCGTAGCTTAACTGGAGCCGCGCCGTCTTCCTTCCACCCTGTATGAAACTCCAGCATCCAGGATCGTGTGGGGAAGACCTCTCCTCCAAGGAGATGACATCAGGAACAAGGGTTCAGTAGTTACAGCTCAAGGGAGTATGCAAAAGCATAGCAATCCCCAGTATGATATAGCAATCCCCTCCAAGAACGAGACGAGGCTACGTTTTCAAGGGTCAAGTAGAACTCTCTTGCTGGCACACCCAGCCTGGTTTTTATAACAGTCAGGTAAACAGAACACACCCAGGGGAAGGTATAAACAACCAATAACACAATAGTAACGCCCACAGTTTCCCTCCCCTCCTGCTTGGGAGATAATTGAGTTTATTACTGTATCTACTCAATTATCTCCCAGCTAAAACTTACACATTTTTATCCATTTTTATAACTTTATGATTTTACATAGTACATAAATAAATCTTACATTTTTATGAACAACATAAATTGTGGAACAACATATTAAAAAATGGCATGAATCAGACCAGGGGTTCAAACGTTAGTAAAAGTATCTTTTACACATAACACACAGACATTTCACATATCCCCCATAGTTGGCCACACAATACACATATAGGGACAATAGGTGGGTCACACCTCCCTGAGGCTACCTGGCAACTTTGATACAATCAGACATGATCATCCTTCTTTGTTCTTATGTATGAGAATGAAAACACTTTATACAATAGACTTCCTTATCTAATGAGGAGTCTCTGTAATAGGATTATCCATTCTGCCAAGGTCTGCAATAGTCTGGGCTAATATTCTGCAGAGCATAAACCAACATACATACAGTATAACAGTAGGATCATATTTTAACCAAGAATTAAATAACCATAAAACAGGGTAAAACAGTGATGGGTTCCGTTACACACCTCCCCCGTGACCATAAGCCGGCATACAAGGTCTGATCCCAACGGATCGGCCTGGGGATGTCCGGACAAAAGTATTTGTTGGTCAATTCTCTAGTTTGACAACCCATCAGCATTACTGCAATTCACATTTACTCACATTTCCCATATCCCCAGATAGCTGGGATGTGTCTGCACAAAACTACCGAATAGCGCTCAGATCCTATTCACACAGTTCAATTGCCATGTAGCTAAAGTCTTTCCCATAGTCTTTCATTATATGAATGGGCTCCATGGCATAGCTATCTGTGGTATCATGGTTCACACAGGGCAAGTGCCGAATGACCCCCCTGTATGTAAAGGGCCAGAATGAGTGACATACACTCTGGTATGGCCGAATACTGTGTTTAACGGGCAATATGTCCCAGGGCCATAGTCGCAGGGCAGGAGGCTGGCAAACAGTCCTCTCCAAGACAAAGTGACGAAGGGCTCTTCGTCACAGCCTTTATTTAGGATTTAGTAGACACATGACTCTGAACATCCTCAAATGAGGTTTTGGCCTTTGAGGAGTGAGAATTGGTTTATCTTTCTCCTTGAATATCCAGTCTGATTTCCTTTTTACAGTTAATGTTTGTTGATCTTTATATGGATATACAGTTGACTTATCAGAATCTACACTTACAAAAGGAGGGTGACTACCAGGTGTAAGAGATAAGAATATATTTCATTTTTGACACTTTTGCACATTATTATGGCACCTTATTAAGTGGCCAGATTTGGGCCTATGGTCCCTTTTACAGGATTTTCACTTTCTTTAATGTTTTCACATTGTTTCAAGTATAGTACTTAATAACTATTGTTATATGATTAATTTCACGTATATTATATTCATATATTCATTCAATGGAGTAATACTGAGAACCACTTTTAAGTGGCACTTATCCAAATATTTTATTTAATATAGATGCAATCTAACACATGATTTAGTCATATATCTCTTTATATAACCTTGTGTCCCCATACTATTGATATTTTGTGTGGTGATATCTATCACATCTATGAGACACACAGATGTGTAACTGTTATATCCTTCTAATGTTAAACTTGCTGTTTATATCATGTATTACAGGGTATATAAACTCTTATATAGAGACAGTTCTTTAAAATCCTTATATGGAGATAATATCTTATCTCTATTCTATTGACATTTTTCCTCTCATTAAATTGCTTATAAAATCAAAAGGGGAGTCCCTGTGTGTAGCATATACGGTAGTGCTGGTAACCATGACTACCGTTTCCTTTAAATAGCCCGTAGCTTCAACAAACGCCTTAATCCTTTGAGAAAGACGTTTTACACGTAGAAACATGTTAGGAAGCTGGCAAGCGTAGCGTGACGTCATCACGCACGCCGCAACCAGGAAGCGCGAATATCCCCAGTACATGGAGACGCTAAGATACCGAGCATGAGAGTCCAGAGGCAGCATTCGGGCTTGTAATGAATTTAAAATATATATTGTCTAAGCAAGGATAGTGGAGGACTTTTGGGGACTTATTAAAGACGGTGCAAGGATATCTATAAGGATTTAGGGGCGCTATAAACGTATATACATACAATATATGAGTATAAAATCGCTCCATACACTGACTCTAACCTTTTGAAGACCCCTCTTGAAAATTGTCTGTGAGATGAAAAATCTTCTATACCCCCCTTCTTGGTAAACTGAGTGTGATGAGTTACTCACTAATCCACAAAACCTAGTCTATATGACAAACAATGTACGTTATATAGGGTTATTTTGAAGATACTTTAATCCTTTTTCAGATCACAATTATCTGAGCAAGAGCCCTTATAACCCTCTGGAAAACTTTTTGCTGTGTAACCACACTCTACAGATGATAAATTAAGAGTGGTAATAAGGTTTACAGTATTTACCTAAGGAATTCATTGATATTGTTTTTAACCTTTCCTTTTTAAATTCTTTTAATCAACGTTGTTTTCATTAAAAATGTCAAACTACTATATGTATATGATTAACCCACTGTTGCCCTTATATTAAATTAGAGAAATAGGCAACTAAATGGCAGATGATATTTATTACAAATAAATCTGGGAAGGAAAAATAATCATGCAATTTACAATCTTAAGGGTGAAAATCTAGGAGTATCAGACATTGAAAGTGATTTGGGAGTACTAGTGAATAACCACCTAGGTAGCAGTGCTCAATGCCAAGCAGCATCTGCAAAGGCAAGTATAATATTAGCATGTATTAAGAAGGGTATAGAAGCAAGGGAAGTGAATATTTCTACCACTATACAAATCTCTAGTACGCCCTCATTTGGAATATGGAGTACAGATTTGGGCACCACTTCATAAAAAGGACATTTTAGAGCTGGAAAAAGGACAGAGAAGGACAACAACACTAATAAGGAAAATGGAGGGGCTAATTTATAAAGAAAGACTAACCAAATTAAACGTATTTACTTTAGAAAAAAGGTGTCTAAGAAGGGATATGATTACCTTATATAAATACATCCAGGGTCAATACAAGGCTTTGTCAAGAGAACTTTGTGCCAAGAGGTTTTCAACTGACAACAGGACATCCCTTGAGGTTAGAATTAAAAAGATTTCACCTTAAAGAAAGAAAAGGGTTCTTCACCATAAGGGTGGTTAATCTGTGGAATTCTCTACCAAAGGAGGTGGTGACAGCGGATTCGACAGATAACTTTAAAAAGGGATTGGATATATTTTTAAATTAAAAGGGTGTTAAGAGCTAACCTGGATAAATAGAGAGGGAGTATTGATCCAGGGATGAATCTGATCACCAGTATCTGGGGTCAGGAAGGAATTTTTATATATTTTTTCCTGTTGAGACAATTGGCAAAGTTTCACTGTTTTTTTTTCTGTTTGCTTCCACTGGATCAATTAACTAATAAATCTGTGTATTGCAGATCAGAGGAGATCTAAAAAGGTTAAACTTGATGGACTAAAGTCTTTTTTTCAACTGAAATTACTATGTAACTATGTAATAATGACCCCTCTCCCTGTATACTCTAGTGAGGGTCTGACTGGTGACTAGTGATAAGACTGGCTTATCAACCAGTATGAATTTCATCAAAGCATCCTCTGCAAACAAGTGCTGGTATTTTATATTATAGTCTGAAGACAATCACTGGCATCTATGCTACAATTTATATAAATTGCAGGTCAACGCCAGGATATAAAGCCAAACACATTGTTGTATATATTTATACCAGCTGTATGTCTGGCTACGCTAAGTCATCAGTACAGTGAGGGAAAAAGTATTTGATCCTCTGCTGATTTTGAACGTTTGTCCATTGAAAAAGAAATGACCAGTCTATAATTTTAATGGTAGGTGTATTTTAACAGTGAGAGACAGAATAACAACAACAACAAAAACAAGACAACCGCATGTCACAAAAGTTATAAATTGATTTGCAAGTCAGTGAGGGAAATAAGTATTTGATCCCCTATCAACCAGCAAGATTTCTGGCTCCCAGGTGTCTTTTATACAGGTAACGAGCTGAGTTTAGGAGCACTCTCTTAAAGGGAGTGCTCCTAATCTCAGCTCATTACCTGTATAAAAGACACCTGTCCACAAAAGCAGTCACCAATCAGATTCCAAACTCTCCACCATGGCCAAGACCAAAGAGCTGTCCAAGGATGTCAGGGAAAGATTGTAGACCTACACAAGGCTGGAATGGGCTACAAGACCATCGCCAAGCAGCTTGGTCAGAAGGTGGCAACAGTTGGTGCAATTATTTGCAAATGGAAGAAACACAAAATAACTGTCAGTCTCCCTCGGTCTGGTGCTCCATGCAAGATCTCACCCTGTGGAGTTTCAATTTTCATGAGAACGGTAAGGAATCAGCCCAGAACTACACGGGAGGGTCTTGTTAATGATCTCAAGGCAGCTGGGACCGTAGTCACCAAGAAAACAATTGGTAACACACTACGCCGTGAAGGACTGAAATCCTGCAGCGCCCGCAAGGTCCCCCTACTCAAGAAAGCACATGTACAGGCACGTCTGAAGCTTGCCAATGAACATCTGAATGATTCAGAGGAGAACTGGGTGAAAGTGTTGTGGTCAGATGTGACCAAAACCAAGCTCTTTCGCATCAACTCAACTTGCCATTAGTATGAGAAGCAATGCTGCCTATGATCCCAAGAACACCATCCCAACCGTCAAACATGGAGGTGGAAACATTAGTGTGCTTAAAAAGTTAAGAAAAAATGCCACGCTGCCATTGTAATATAATTACCCTGTAAAGGATACCGCTCACAATAGGAATAGCTGTGCTCCACTCGTCTGCTCAGAGGAGAGAGTCAGTGAGACTCTCTGTTCACCTGCTTTTTCCCATTCTATGTTCTCCCCCTTTTTTTTTTTTCTTGGTATGTTTTCTGCAAGATTTCGATATGCTCCAGACTGATTCTTGAATATCAAGAGGTGTTGCAAAGAATGTCGATAAGAAATGAATATTGCCTTGTTGTTCTCTCCCTTCTTCTCTCCTCTATGTTATTGTATGATGTATGTTTTATGTATTTGTTACAAACTTTATAAATAAAAGTATTAGAATACAAACAAACATGGAGGTGAAAACATTATGCTTTGGGGGGGTTTGCTACTAAGTACAACTGCACTGTATCAAAAAGGGACGATGAAGGGGGCCATGTACCGTCAAATCTTGGGTGAGAACCTTCTTCCCTCAACCAGGGCATTGAAAATGGGTCATGGATGTGTATTCCAGCATGACAATGACCCAAAACACACAGCCAAGGCAACAAAGGAATGGGTCAGGAAGAAGCACATTAAGATCCTGAAGTGGCCTAGCCAGTCTCCAGACCTTAATAGCATAGAAAATCTGTGAAGGAAGCTGAAGGTTCGAGTTGCCAACATCAGACTCTAAACCTTAATGGATCTGCAAAGAGGAGTGGTACAAAATCCCTCCTGAGATGTGTGCAAACCTGGTGGCCAACTACAAGAAACGTCTGACCTCTGTGATTGCCAACAAGGGTTTTGCCACCAAGTACTAAGTTGAAGGGGTCAAATACTTATTTCCCTCATTGACCTGCAAATTAATTTATAACTTTTTGTCATGCGTTTTTCTTTGTTTTTTTTGGTTATTTGGTCTCTTACTATTAAAATACACCTACCATTAAAATGATAGACTGATCATTTCTTTGTCAGTGGACAAATGTTCAAAATCAGTACAAACGTTCAAAATCAGTAGGGGATCAAAACCTTTTTTCCCTCACTGTACATAGCCCAATTGTATTTTCAGGTGCTTATTTATACCTCCTCAGCTCATAGCACATATTATAGGTACTGATATTAGCAGTATTCCAGAATCAGTGCCCCAAATATGCAATCAGACAGCTTCCTTTTTGTTTTTAAATGTTTTTATATCAGCGTTCTTCATTTTATTTAAATACACGTTTCAAATAAAGATTCATATTAAGTCCTCACATTTGTTTTTCTACTTTTGTCTGAGGTTGGTACACACTTTAGAAATTCCTCTGGATCAATTAACAACTAACACACATATTGCAGAGGAGATCTAAAAAGGTTGAACTTGATGGACTAAAAGTCTTTTTTCATCCTTAACTACTGTGTAACTATGTAATGATGGCAGTTTATATGAGAAGAGCTGAAAGACCCCAGAAGCTGGCTACCCAGTAGGGGATCTGTTTTAGATTTGGACCACAGAAGTGGGAACACTAAAGAGAGGGCTCGGACTACAGGTAAGTGAAAGGTCCTGAAGTGGGAATACTGGAGGAGAGAGGCCAGTAGAAAGTGAAGTTGTTTTTGAGGGTTTCTTACGATCAGTGATAATGAGAGAGACTATACCACTTCTAGGAAGCTAGGCTTTATTTTTAAGTTTGTTATGCTGGCTAGGAAACAATAAGACATGTAAAGGATTGGAGAGAACAGGGCACAGATACAGGGAGAGACAGTGCATTGTAACTATATATATATATATATATATATATATATATATATATAAAATTGAAGAGTAAAGCAGCCGTGAATGTCCAGTAATATAGTAATTTAGTAATTATTAATCCATATATATACATCGATTAATAATGAGTATTGCAATATAATTTGATACCTTTTGTATTGGACAAACGTCTTATTTATAATGACGAGCTTTCGAGAGGCTTAACCTCCCTTTATCAAGTCTCAAGCAATACTAACATGAGATGGAACCCTCAGTTTGAATAATACCAGCAGATGCAGAGAGAGAGTGGGGACAGCATCTGACATCATCAGGTAAATACATATATGGGGAATAAACACAACATAGCAAAGGAAACATATATACACCTATTATATACACATATACATCAATATATACATTAAAAAGCAGAGCACTGTAGTCAACAGTGATATCTTTCCTATTGGACAAACACCTCACTAAGAGAGCTAAGTCTGTTATAGTATAAGAAGAAAAAGAAATCACATTAAATTCTGATAATGTGTTAGAAAGCCCAAGTCTATATTAAGTCCTGTGTTTTTAGAGTTGAAGAATGTGATCATCTTTATTTATCCTTAAATGCATTTTTTGGCCAGTTTCCCCAATGTAACAGCCTGTGTCACATAAAGTACATTGTATCATATAAACCACATTTGACGATGTACATGAATATGATCCTTTGATGTTATAGGTTTTGTTGTTATGTGTCGCTGTATCATCATTACAAATGTGTTGGCATAATTTACAGGCACGTTTGTTACAAGGTTTAGTTCCATTTTTTGTATTCAGTTGTTCATTGGCCAATTTTCTGCTGACAAGTTTTTGTTTCAGGTTTGGTGGTTGTTTAAATGCAAGGATGGGAGGTTTTGGGAATATATATTTTAATTCAGTATCTTCAATTAGTAATGGTTGTAAATCTATATATAAATATATAATTATTAAGGAAGGAACATATTGAGTGTGAAAGGAAATAACAGATAGCAGATACTGACTGTGTCACAACTCTCCTCTTCTTACTGCACATAGGAAGATCAGGAACGAGAGAATAGTACTGAGAGGAGAAGAGTTATAAGGCAGAGTCAGGACAGAGGGACCAGATATGTCATGTGACTGTGGTCAAGAAGGATAGAAGAATAGAAGAATACAATTTCCCTCTGTTTTGTGGTAACTGTTTGTTTCCCTGTCATTATACAGAAGGTTTCTCACCTCAGCTTCTGTAGAGCACAGTCTGGATGTTTCAGTCCATCACAAAGAAGTTTAACCCCAGAGTCACCAAGTTTATTATAACTCAGGCGCAGTGTGATGAGAGATCTGTTTGTGGTAATAACATCCTGAAGATCCTCACAACAAGGTGACGTCAGATCACATCCATCTAACCTGCAGAGAGATGAAAGAAACAGGAGAGATCACATGACCTAATACAACATTACTTGTCACTTAATGACTTATAATAAAAACAAGTCAGAGGAGCTCAAACTTAGAATGAACACCCCCTACATAACACAAAAAAGCACTGCTCCATAAAATCCGCTGTGGGAGCTTGTTTCTGTACTGAATACACTTATCCAATAGTTCCTAATTGTAATAAAAGTGAGCACAGCCCGGACTTGTAACCCCAATTCTTTGTAGTAAATTTCAAGGCTCAGGTTTTCTAGAAAAGGCCGTGCTCAGTAAATTATTGAACATAAAACCACTCAAACTAATGAAAATCCCTGCGGATCCCCTTCCCTTTCTCACTCCCTGATCGCTCCCTTCCCCAATCAAAATCTATCTCCCTACCCAGATTGACCCATCTATATAACCATGGGGGTCTAGTGAGAGGTCCTTAGCCGTCCTAGCGGTAATCCCTAGCATTGCTCAGGGTTAATTTTATGTACCTAAAGCGGGACTCAGGATTACATGGGGGAGTGTAGGGAGTGCTCGGGCTGAGGGGGCCCAGTGCTGCCCAATTTCCCTGTGCTCCCTCATCAAACCATTCCTCCGCCCTCACTTTCCCCCATATCCTCCTCCCTTTCCCCCCTTCCCCCCTTATCATCCTCCTCACTTTACCCCTCTCCATTTACCTCCCCCTTACTATGATCTGATGATCCGATGCTTATTCTTCCCCTGCGACATCTCATTTGGTTGGGACCGGCATATGCTAATAACGCGACGGGCATCCCATGGGACGTCACATGCATGTCACGTCATTAGCATGTGCCGGTCCCGGTCACAGCCAGATGAGATGCCACAGGGGAAGAATAAACATCGGATCAGCAGATCACAGTAAGGGGGAGGTGAATGGAGAGGGGGAAAGTGAGGAGGATGATAAGGGTGAAGGTGGGAAAGGGAGGAGGATAAAGGGGAAGGGAGGAGGATAAGGGGGAAATGGAGGAGGATAAGGGGGAAGGGAGGATGATGATAAGGGGGAAAGGGAGGAGGATGAGGAGGAGGATGATAAGGGGGAAAGGGAGGAGGAGAGGGGGGAAGGGGTAATGGTGCTCTGCAGGGGCTAGGGTAGGGGATATATATAAATATATATATATATATATTATCCCTTCCCTGCGAGCGTAGGCAGGGTGGCGGAGCAAGGCGGTATGATTATGTCAGTATTTATAATTTACAGCTTTAACATTCTAAATACTAACATAATCATACTGCCCAGGAGGGTTAATGTGGGCAGGTGGATGGTGGGTTGAATAGCCCCAAGACATAGGGCCATAGTGTACCACGATGATTCATGTGGTCTTACAGAATATGCTTCTGCCTTATCCTGTATACTATATGTAATTTCCCATGTTATATTACTATGTTCTGTGTGATATGTTACATAGTTACATAGTTACATAGTTACATAGTAATTATGTAAGTCTATCAAGTTCAACCTTTTTAGATCTCTATTGATCTTTTTAATGTGGACTATTTAATATTAATTGTTAATTGTTATTTGATCCAGAGGAAGGCAAACAGAAAAAAAAAAAAACATTGAAACTTTGCCAATTGTCTCATAAGGGGGGAAAAAAGCAAAATTCCTTCCTGACCCCAGAAACTGGCGATCAAATTTCTCCCTGGATCAATATACCTTGCTAGTTATCTAGGATAGCCTTGAATGCCCTCTTTATTCAAAAATATATTTAACCCCTTTTTGAAGTTGTCTATCGAATTCGCTGTCACCACCTCCTTTGGTAGAGAATTCCACAGTTTAACCACCCTAACTGTGAAGAACCCTTTTCTTTGTTTAAGGTGAAATCTTTTTTCCTCTAACCTCAAAGGATGTCCTCTTGTCAGTTGAAAATCTCTTGCTACAAAAAGTTCACTTGACAAAGCCTTATACTGACCCTGGATGTATTTATATAACTTTATCATATCTCCTCTTAGACGCCTTTTTTTCTAGCGAAAATAAGTTTAATTTTGTTAGTCTTTCTTCATAACTTAGCCCCTCCATTCCCCTTATTAGTTTTGTAGCCCTTCTCTGTACTTTTTTCCAGCTCTAAAATGTCTTTTTTATGAGGTGGTGCCCCAAATTGTACTCCATATTCCAAATGAGGGCGTACTAGAGATTTGTATAGTGGCAGAATTATATTTGCTTCCCTTGCTTCTATACCCTTCCTAATACCTGCTAATATTTTATTTGCCTTTGCAGCCGCTGCTTGGCTTTGAGCGCTGTTACCTAGGTGGTTGTCCACTAGTACTCCCAAATCCCTTTCAATATCTGATAACCCTAGATTTGCTCCATTAAGATTAGAAATTGCTTTGCTATTGTTCCTTCCCAAATGCATAACCTTACATTTATTTGTATTAAATCTCATCTGCAATTTAGCCGCCCATTTCTCTAATTTATGCAAATCCTTTTGTAGGGAAAGTACATCATTATCTGATTTTATTACCTTGCACAACTTAGTGTCATCAGCAAAAATGGAGACACTACTTTTGAGTCCTACTTCAATGTAATTAATAAATATGTTAAAAAGGAGAGGACCTAATACTGAACCATGAGGAACCCCATTTATCACATTAGACCAATCGGAGTATGTTCCATTCACAACAACCCTTTGCTTCCTGTCTTTTAGCCAGCTCTCGATCCATGAGCAGATATTTACTGCAATTCATGTATCCCTTAGTTTGCTCACTAGTCTTCCATGTGGCACTGTATCAAATGCCTTTGAAAAATCTAAAAAGACTACATCCACTGAGTTGCCCTGATCCAAGTTCCTACTAACCTCCTCATAAAAACTAATTAGATTGGTCTGACACGACCTATCCTTCATAAATCCATATTGACTCCTACTTATAATCCTGTTCAAATAGACATATTCTTGTATTCTGTCCCTTATTAACTTTTCTAAAAGCTTCCCAACTACAGAAGTGAGGCTCACTGGTCTATAATTCCCCGGATTTGCTCTAGATCCCTTCTTAAATATAGGTATCACCTCTGCTTTTCTCCAGTCATCCGGTAGAGACCCTGTAGTGAGTTAGTCTTGAAAGATTTGATATAATGGTTTGGCTATTACAGAACCCAGCTCCCTCAGTACCCTTGGATGTATTCCATCAGGACCTGGAGCTTTATTAACATTTATTTTCTCCAACCTCTTTTGTATTACTTCCTGCGTTAACCAATTATTTAGTGAAGGTAGTGTAGCCCCATTATGTTGCGCTGTCCCAACCACTGGTACATCCCTTGTGTAAACCGACGAAAAGAACCTATTTAGCTCATCTGCCTTTTCCTGGTCATTAATTATCAGATGGCCTGTGTCACATTGTAATGGTCCTATCGATTCCCTCCTGGCCTTCTTCCGATTAATATATTAAAAAAATATTTTAGGGTTAGTCTTACTTTCCATTGCAACTGACTTCTCCTTTTCTATTTTAGCCAGTCTAATAGCCCTTTTGCAAGACTTGTTGATTTCCTTATAGTCACATAAAGCTGCCTCTGTTCCCTCCTTCTTGTATAATTTAAATGCATATTTCTTTTTCTTCATCATGATCTTTAAGTCATTGTTAAGCCACATGGGATGTGATTTACTCCTATTCATTTTATTTCCACATGGTACATGCTGATGAGTATATTTATTTAGTAAGGATTTGAATGTTGTCCATTTATTTTCAGTATTTTTCCCTGTAAGTTCTTTGTCCCAGTCTATATGTTGTATTGCTGCCCGTAGCCCATTAAAGTTAGCCCTTTTAAAATTTAGAGATTTTGTTTGCCCCTTACAACTCTGTTTTTTGTATTCAATCTCAAATGATACTGTGTTGTGATCACTGTTCCCCAAGGGTTCCCCTATTTTTACATTTGATATTATATCAATATTACTTGTGATGACTAAATCCAAGATGGCCCCATTTCTAGTAGGTTCTTGTATTACCTGGGCCAGATAATGATCCCTGAGTGTACTCAAGAACCTGCTCTCCTTAGCTGAGCTGCTGGTCTCATTTATCCAGTTTATTTCAGGGTAATTAAAGTCTCCCATTATTAGAACTTGCCCATGCTTAGCTGCATTTTAATCTGCAACAATAATTGTATTTCCTCATTTTCAACTATATTTGGGGGTTTATAGCATACTCCCACCAATATGCGTTTAGAATTAGCTCCTCCACTATTTAGCTCAACCCACAATGATTCAATGATGCCGTTAGTGCCAGCATAAATATCTTCTCTGAATATAGGCTTAAATTCAGGCTTAACATAAAGACAGATCCCTCCTTCTCTTTTACCATTTCCCCTATCTTTCCTAAATAGGTTATAACCATCCAGATTAACAGTCCAGTCATGAGATTCATCCCACCATGTTTCCGTAATGCCTATTAAGCCCCATTTTTCTTGTACTGCTAATATTTCTAGCTCATCCATTTTCCCAGGCAAACTTCTTGCGTTTGCAATCATACACTTTATGTTGCTATGGCTCTGCCGTTGTGAAGTGCCTGCCACTGTATTTGAGGCCCCTATTAATACCTCCCTACTTTCTATTGTATCCCTTCCCCTTCTCCTCCCCCATGGGTAACCAATTCATCCCTTTCCCTCTCTACCCTATTTACCCCAATATTTCTATATCGTCCCTCCCCCCCACCTACAAGTTTAAAAACTCCCCCAGCCGTTCTACCATCCTATCCCCTAGCACAAAAGCGCCCTCATCATTAAGGTGCAATCCATCCCTGCTAGAGAGATTGTACCCAAGTGAGAAGTCCCAGTGCTCTAAAAACCCAAAACCCTCTGCACTGCACCACTTTTTTAGCTACGCATTAACCTCCCTAAGCTCCTTCTGCCTCCCTGGGCTAGCACGTGGCACTGGTAGTATCTCAGAAAATACTACCTTGGAGGTCCTTGCTTTAAGCTTATTCCCTAATTCTCTAAAATCATTCTTTAGGACGCTCCATCTTCCACTAACTTTGTAATTGGTACCAATGTGTACCAAGACCGCCGGTTCATTACCAGCCCCTCCCAATAATTTATCCACCCGATCCACAACATGCCGAACCCGAGCACCCGGGAGACAGCAAACTGTTCGATTGTTGGGATCTGGGTGACAAATCACCCTGTCTACCTTCCTAATAATAGAGTCCCCTACAACCAAAACCTGTCTGTTGTTCTGAGTATTCTGCCCTCCCTCTCCTCCAGTAGAGCTGTTCGCCCGACTGTTAGAGGGAACAGCTCTATCTGGCATTGCCATTCCTGAATGGACATCGCCAACAGTTTCACTCAATCTTGTAAATCTGTTGGTGTTTGTCAACTCAGAACTGGCCTGCCTCCTCCTGTTCCCCCTGATTCCCCTTCTAACTGTAACCCAGCTACCTCCCTGGTCATCCTCACTAGCCCCATATGTTATACTTAAACTGTGGCTGTAGGCCTCATAGTACTTAAAGCAGACAGTAACCAGCGATAAAACTTCTATTGCATTGTTAGCTGTTTTGATCCATTGTTGGCCAGTTAAGTTAATTACATCTGCCATGTGCTCTATTTATGGTATAGTATATGTATTAGATGTTAGCCCTGTTGTTCTCGGGTGGCAGACAGAAAAGCTACTGTTAGACGCCATGTGGGATCAATTTCCTGTAATTGTCTGCCACCCCCTCTCATTGTGGCAGTTGTGTACAACCCCTTGTGTCTACCCCTTTAAATATGTTTGCAAAAAAAATCACTTGACTGCTTGAACATACAGAAAATGGTATGTTCTCTTATTTGAGTAGTGGTGTGTGCCTGTAATCTAAGGTAAGATCCTGCTGTGGTAGGTTTGGCTGTACGTTTTATCAAGCTCCCTGGATCATCACAGTCCTCATCTTCTAGGCCACGAAAGAACCCTCCATTAAAAAGCACACTGCTCTGAAAACAAAAATCAACATACGGAGCTCCTCATAGGAGGGGCTTGCCCGTAGCAGATTGCAGTTGCCACACTTTCTGCAGCTTAAATAGGGATTTTGAGCAAAGGTTTTTAGGATGTTTCCATGCTCACTGTCAAGTTTGGATAATTTGGACCAATCAGATTGCGGGATCTAAAATCTGAGCAATCTGATTGGTCCGCCGCAGCAAGGATTAGCTTATAGGTGCAATGGGGGTCCGTGTTGCATCAGGTTAACAGTTTAGTTGTTTTTGGGGTCTTTATGGACCCCATAGTTATGTAGGTAGGGTTGATTGGGTAGGGGGATGGGCTTTGAGTGGGGAAGGGGGTGTTAAAGGAATGAGTGAGGAGGAGGGGAAAGCAGTCGCAAAGGCACTTTGATGCCCTTCGAAGTGGTCAGGGATTTTAGGAGTTGTGAGATCGAAGAAATTTTAAAGTTACTTGAAACGGAATAACCTTTTGGAACTCAAGCAACTCATAAGAAATACCTGATGGGGGAAAATCAATGGGAAAGTTTTTCGTATTTCCGTTACTAGTCGTAGTTCTCTCACAATGATCCTGCGATGGGGAATATAATAACTAGGAAGATTTACTGTGCTCTTACATCTGGTGTAATATATGATATAAGGGGAACTGAATGGGGCTATAGGCCTGGTCACCAAATCAGAAAGCAGCCTCCTTAAGCTCAATTGCATCCTCCACAGGTGGTAATACCCTATAGTGGCTGTTGTGACTCTCCATATATCACATTATGATGCAGCCAGCAGCCACGTTTAAGTTAACATGGTCTTGTGGTGCAGATTTTGTTAAAATTTCAATAAGCCAAATGTTATTTTAAGTCACAAGGACAATACATCAGAATCAGTTTATTCTACACCAAGAGATTCATTTAAAACATTTTTTTTAAACATTAACAAATACTTCCCATGGTCTTCTACAGAGACAGTGTGCTCATATATTTATATATACAGTGGAACCTCTGTTCTCAGGGCCAGTTTATTCAGCACAGTTTGAAACACAACACAGTAAAGATCTCCTAAAAGCATGTTGAAATGATTTTTGATCAGGTTACAGGTATGTGGAGAGCCCTCTGACTGACAGTGCCTTCCCAGGAGACCTGTGACATCACACATAGAGACTGTGACATCACACATAGAGACTGTTCCAATGATGAGGTCTCTGCTTTTAGAGTTTATTCTTTACAGGACAGACAGATAGAGACTGATATAATGTGAGTTTTCTCTCACTTCCTGTGTTCTCCCTCACACAGCACACTCTCATTTCCTGTGTTCTCCCTCACACAGCACACTCTCACTTCCTGTGTTCTCCCTCACACGGCACACACTCACTTCCTGTGTTCTCCCTCACACAGCACACACACTCTAATTTCCTGTGTTCTCCCTCACACAGCACACTCTCACTTCCTGTGTTCTCCCTCACACAGCACACTCTCACTTCCTGTGTTCTCCCTCACACAGCACACACTCACTTCCTGTGTTCTCCCTCACACAGCACACACCCACTTCCTATGTTGTTATCTCACACTCACTTCCTGTTGTTATGTCACACACACACACCTTTCCCTGGGCCTCTGCTTGTGGAAGGGACAGAGGCTGCACTGGGAGCCTGGATGTAGCAGCTTGTGCTGCGGGAGGTTCTGTTAGTAACAGACTCCGCCCATATACCAGAACTACAGGAACACTGAGCACTGCAGGTCAGTGATTGGCTGCATCACACACTGCGCAGTGCTGGTCAGTGATAGGCTGCATCTCAGCCTGCGCAGTGCTGGTCAGTGATAGGCTGCATCTCAAACTGCGCAGTGCTGGTCAGTGATAGGCTGCATCTCAAACTGCGCAGTGCTGGTCAGTCATAGGCTGCATCTCACACTGCGCAGTGCTGGTCAGGGATAGGCTGCGGCACACTGCGCAGTGCTGGTCAGGGATAGGCTGCATCTCACTGCGCAGTGCTGGTCAGGGATAGGCTGCATCTCACACTGCGCAGTGCTGGTCAGGGATAGGCTGCATCTCACACTGCGCAGTGCTGGTCAGGGATAGGCTGCATCTCACACTGCGCAGTGCTGGTCAGGGATAGGCTGCATCTCACACTGCGCAGTGCTGGTCAGGGATACGCTGCGGCACACTCTGCGCAGTGCTGATATTTATATATTTTGAAGAACTATTCATGCAACATGTTTTCTTTTTTAGGTAGGAAGTGAACCTTTTATATGTAATTATGCTGCTATTAGATCTACCTTTTTTGTTTCTTCTGATGAATTTCCTGATGTGACAAGTGACTTTGATCACATAGGACCTCTATACTGTATGCACAATGAGAAAGCGGCATCTAAAACTGACAGTGCTTTCAATACATGTATGCTACCCTCAAATGAGAAAAAAAAACTGATTCAAATGTTGAAATGATCTGGGGTCTTGCCCCTCTAAGCAAATGGTCAGTAATATAGATGTGTAACTTATATTTGTGTAAAAAGGTCAGGAAGGAGGAAACATACCGAGTGTAACACTAAAGTGTAAAAAAGAGTTAAAAAAAAACAACAACTGGGAGAGTAAGTAGGGAGAGACATGAAGGTGGAAAAATATTGAGTGTGACATTAAAGAGTAAGGAAGGATCGTAAGTAGGGAGGGTCATGAAGTAGTAATCAGATACTGAGTGTGCAGTAAGAAGTCAGAAAAGGAGAGTTGTGACCTGAGAGAATAAGAACTACTATTAGGAAGGAGAGAATTAGAGAGAGGAATAGAGTTATTAGGGAGAGTCAGGACAGATATGTGGTCAGAAAGGAAAGAAGAGGGGAGGGCCCACTCCCAGGAAGGGGATAGTCTCTATGTTGAGCTAGCTGGGCTAACAATGCCACTGCTCTCCCAGAGAAAAGGTTTCTCTCATTACATTTATAAAATAAGGAACGGGTAGCATGAATAGCTACCAAGTTATACTTCTATGGAAAGCCATCTAACGAACTCTCTCTGGACAAGCTGCATGCGGTTTTGGAGGAGTAAGGAGTAACTGGAAGTGGGGAGCTGGAGACCCCGGAAGTGTTCCTGCTGACGGAGACACCACCCGGCCGGCATGGCTGGGGTTACAGGCGTCTGTAAGTGACTGGGTTCAAATGGAGAGGTCCACAGTTTAGAGTGTGCTGAATGAGCCACCGTGGGGATGGAGATGCTGGCGATTCTTGTTAATTTTCTCCCTCTTTTCATCTGACAAGTCAACGCGGTTTCCTGTGAGAGAGGTGCAGCGGTGTAAGCACGTTTGGACACCACTTGAAGGGGATATTCCGAGGTCTGCGAGTAACTGGCAGCGTTTGGTTTCCAGTTGGGAGCCACATACAGATTTTATGGTATCCTACCCCATAAGGCCTTCTGCAGGCTTACTGTCGGAAACCAGCATATCAGGGACTCCTGGAAATTGAGAACTTTTGCTTACCTTCTTTTAATATAGAGGACTTTTTATAACTGCTTAGTGTATTGGGACAACATACAGGGAGTGCAGAATTATTAGGCAAATGAGTATTTTGACCACATCATCCTCTTTATGCATGTTGTCTTACTCCAAGCTGTATAGGCTCGAAAGCCTACTACCAATTAAGCATATTAGGCGATGTGCATCTCTGTAATGAGAAGGGGTGTGGTCTAATGACATCAACACCTTATATCAGGTGTGCATAATTATTAGGCAACTTCCTTTCCTTTGGCAAAATGGGTCAAAAGAAGGACTTGACAGGCTCAGAAAAGTCAAAAATAGTGAGATATATTGCAGAGGGATGCAGCACTCTTAAAATTGCAAAGCTTCTGAAGCGTGATCATCGAACAATCAAGCGTTTCATTCAAAATAGTCAACAGGGTCGCAAGAAAGCGTGTGGAAAAACCAAGGCGCAAAATAACTGCCCATGAACTGAGAAAAGTCAAGCGTGCAGCTGCCACGATGCCACTTGCCACCAGTTTGGCCATATTTCAGAGCTGCAACATCACTGGAGTGCCCAAAAGCACAAGAGACATGGCCAAGGTAAGAAAGGCTCAAAGACGACCACCACTGAACAAGACACACAAGCTGAAACGTCAAGACTGGGCCAAGAAATATCTGACTGATGAAATGAGAGTGAGTCTTGATGGGCCAGATGGATGGGCCCGTGGCTGGATTGGTAAAGGGCAGAGAGCTCCAGTCCGACTCAGACGCCAGCACGGTGGAGGTGGAGTACTGGTTTGGGCTGGTATCATCAAAGATGAGTTTGTGGGGCCATTTCGGGTTGAGGATGGAGTCAAGCTCAACTCCCAGTCCTACTGCCAGTTCCTGGAAGACACCTTCTTCAAGCAGTGGTACAGGAAGAAGTCTGCATCCTTCAAGAAAAACATGATTTTCATGCAGGACAATGCTCCATCACACGCTTCCAAGTACTCCACAGCGTGGCTGGCAAGAAAGGGTATAAAAGAAGAAAATCTAATGACATGGCCTCCTTGTTCACCTGATCTGAACCCCATTGAGAACCTGTGGTCCATCATCAAATGTGAGATTTACAAGGAGGGAAAACAGTACACCTCTCTGAACAGTGTCTGGGAGGCTGTGGTTGCTGCTGCACGCAATGTTGATGGTGAACAGATCAAAACACTGACAGAATCCATGGATGGCAGGCTTTTGAGTGTCCTTGCAAAGAAAGGTGGCTATATTGGTCACTGATTTGTTTTTGTTTTGTTTTTGAATGTCCCAAATGTATATTTGTGAATGTTGAGATGTTATATTGGTTTCACTGGTAAAAATAAATAATTGAAATGGGTATATATTTGTTTTTTGTTAAGTTGCCTAATAATTATGCACAGTAATAGTCACCTGTACACACAGATATCCCCCTAAAATAGCTAAAACTAAAAACAAACTAAAATCTACTTCCAAAAATATTCAGCTTTGATATTAATGAGTTTTTTGGGTTCATTGAGCACATGGTTGTTGTTCAATAATAAAATGAATCCTCAAAAATACAACTTGCCTAATAATTCTGCACTCTCTGTATTTATAATGATCTAGTTACCAAATGCTTACCAAGGGCTTGCTATTCATTTGATACTCATTGTATGATAATCTGAGATCTGAGAGATGGTATAACACACACAAGAATATATTAAAGTCCATTCCCCTTCTCCTAAGGTAACCTTTTTGGAAGCCCGGTGGGTACAAAGTAACTGGAGAGGTTGTTTGATGAAATAAATAATTTGAGAGCTGTAATCAGTTATTCCTTAATGGAATCTTAATTAAGATCTATATAAAAGTACAGACAAAGAAAACTTATTATTAGATTCCAGAAAACACAGGTCTCTTTAAAAGATATTACTATATTGAGGCACTGCTAAATTTGGAAATTCCTCTGTTAAAGTTGAGGACCTTCTATGGAAGACATTTTGATAGGTAAAGATTGTTTGAAAAATACTATTTATTGGAAAAAGGAGGCAATATAAGGGTTATAGGTAATAACCTCTTACTGTGTGACAATATAGATATAGAACTTTTGAACTAATATAAGACGGTTACTTATGTTGACCTTTACTGGATATTTACGGTATAATACATCAATCACTTATTGCCGGTTTGGTATAGCTAACATGATGAAAGGTAAAGATACTCATTCTTCTAGAGGCCATCAAAAACTCCAACTATTTTTTTTTCACCAATAGACAAATCTGGTAGTAAAGATAAAACGAATTTGACTTCCTCCTCCCAGTCTCTTCTGGACTCTTCGACGTCTCCAAAAATAAACATGGGGATGTGGGGTCCGAAGAGGAGATTGATAGTTATGATTTCAAAGGAGAGGTATTGACGGTTACTACCATGAAATCACTGTTTAAAGATTACTATAAAAGATGATCTTTCACAAGAAATCGCCAATAACGCTAAAGCTATTGGAAGTTTATTAACTCAAACTAAAGAGTTGGAGCAGGCTCAGGAAAAATTGATCAAATATAATGAAGATTTAAAAACTGAACTTAATGAGTTGAGGAAACACAAAAATTGAAGACTCAGAGTTTAATGTTATAAAAAAAATATATAACATTAGAATAAGAGGTTTTCCAGAGAAGATCGGCTATAAAGATTTGCGGAAATATATAGAGAAACATTTTTCCTGAGCCTAGTTAATGAGTTTTTCTGAACCTTCTATAGAGAAATATAATCGTATTCACTTGCCAAACATGTTAAGTAAATATATACCAAGAGATGTTATAAGATCCACCATATGGCATATAAGGAAGCTATTCTGAAAATCTCCTTTATTAAAAGGACTTTTGATTCACCTTATGAACATATAAAAATGTTTTCAGACTTATCAGGGGATACATTAATGCAAAGAAACAAAGTTTCTCCCCATCACCAAAACATTGAGAGAAGAACAGATTCTATATAAATGGGCTTTTCCTCCTAATTTATTTAGTACGTTAAACAATCAAAGATTATATATATATAATTAGAGACGAGGAGGAAGGAGAAAAACTGTTAAAATCTTGGAAATTGAATCGGAAAGAGTAAAGACCCCGTTAAGATTTATGGTAATACTTAAAAAAAAAAAAAGAACATTCATAGATCAGTTGGTTCTGTTATTTGATAAATGAGTTTATGTGTAGAATAGAAATAATTTAAACACTTAGGGCGTCATTAAATTATCCCTCGTAGTTCTCTCGGTGATCGCAAATGGCAGTTTTTTGAAGTTTGCGAGAACCGAATCTCTCGCAGCCTGCTTTGCGATATGACTATGAAAAATGGCCGAAAATAGGCTCCGAGAGAGCTACGTAGTCACACGCAGCCTTAAATCAACGAATGATTTTCGCATTTCGGAAGAATCCCTACGGGCACAAAAAGTGCGTGCAAGAGATCCTAAAGCGTCTACGTACTGCCTCAGAACAGCCCGAGACCGCAGTGTGAGGCTCCCCCCTGCACCCTATACACATCCCCATGCTGCAGGGGTCTCTATCGGGACCCCTGCAGCACCCCCACATTAACCCCTTGTAGTGGGGGGCCCCGATCGGCACCGATCAGGCCCCCGCTGCATTTAATACTTTTAAAATCCCCGCTGCGGCTCCTTAAAGGGCCCACGGCACACTATTAATAATCCCAGCCGTTGCACCTAATATTAACCCCCCTCTATGCTGGGGGTCCCCATCGGGACCCCCGAAGTATCCCCAAATAAACCCCTTGCTGCAGGGGTCCATAGGGACCCCCGCAGCCCCCCCACATTAGCCCCCTGCAGCGGGGGTCCCCGATCGGCACCCCGTTGCATTTAATTTTTTACATTTTCCGCCTCGCGGGTCCTTAAAGGACTGTAAAGGTCCTGAAAGGACTCGCACTAAAAAATATTAACCCCAGGTAACTATAATTAACCCTATAATTCATGGGGGTCAATACAGACCACCATAAGCACTAAATTAACCCTATCACTCATGGGGGTCAATACAGACCCCCATAAGCACTTAATTAACCCCATCACTCATGGGGGTCCATACAGACCCCCATAAGCACTAAATTAACCCTGTCACTCTTGGGGGTCAATACAGACCCCCATAAGCACTTAATTAACCCTGTCACTCATGGGGGTCAATACTGACCCCCATAAGCACTTAATTAACCCTGTCACTCATGGGGGTCAATACAGACCCCTTAAGCACTTAATTATCCCTATAATTCATGGAGGTCAATACAGACCCCCATAAGCACTTAATTAACCCTATAATTCATGGAGGTCAATACAGACCCCCATAAGCACTGAATTAACCCTGTCACTCATGGGGGTCAATACAGACCCCTATAAGCACTAAATTAACCCTGTCATTCATAGGGGTCAATACAGACACCCATAAGCACTTAATTAAACCTATAATTCACGGGGGGTCAATACAGACCCCCATAAGCACATAATTAACCCTATAATTCATGGGGGTCAATACAGACCCCCATAAGCACTTAATTAACCCTATAATTCATGGGGGTCAATACAGACCCCCATAAGGCCTTTATTCACCCTATAACTCATGGGGGTCAATACAGACCCCCATAAGCACTTAATTAACCCTATAATTCATGGGGGTCAATACAGACCCCCATAAGCACTTAATTAACCCTGTCACTCATGGGGGTCACTGCAGACCCCCATAAGCACTAAATTAACCCTGTCACTCATGGGGGTCAATACAGACCCTCATAAGCACTTAACTAACCCCGTCACAAATGGGGGTCAATACAGACCCCCATAAGCCTCTATTTACCCCATCAGTCCCATAAGGGTATATTATGACACCTATAAGGGTGTTAAAACCCTAACATTAACCACATAAGTACCATGACGGTCCACAAGGAGAATCATGACACTAACTACAAACACTACACTATAACCCCCAATAAATCATTTAATCTAAACTAACCCCCCTCTACACTAATCTATTAACACTTACACTACGTACCCCCTAATAAACCTCCCCAACAATCTAATTACAAAAAATAAAAAAACCTACCTTACAGAAAATAAAAAAAACCTGTCACCAAAAAATAAAAAACCTACAGTACAGAAAGAAAAAAAACCTACAGTACAGAAAAAAAAAACTACAGTACATAAAAAAAAAAAACATTTCAGAAAAAAAAAATACATTACAACCCCCCCCACTACAGAAAAAAAAATTACACACCTGAAAAGGAAAGACAGACATACACAATACAATACATACATACATACAATACATTACAAACAATACATTACATATAATACATTACATACAATACAAATCAAATACCCCCTATCTATCTAACATACAATCTGTTTAATATAAAATAGATCATAACTATATCAAATACATCCCCCTATCTATCTAATATACAATAAATCTTAACTACATACACAGACCCTAATTCTAAGCTAAAATAAAATAATTAAGACCACTTACCTTTAAGATGTCCCTTCAGATCACTAACCTAGGGGTAAAACAAAACAATTAGTACAAAACATTAACATAACATAAATAAACATTATATACATTCTAAATATTCAACTCACCTTTCCAGCATGTCGGGTCATTGTTCAGTTCTTCCGGCGCGGCCCTGTTAAAAAAACACAATACATTAATACAATATACAAACACCAAATAAAATAAACATATAAACATATAAATATACATTCAACTTACCTCCCCGCGATGTCCCCGGCCTCCTCCCCTTCAGCCCCGGCTGGGCCCTGGAACCATCCACGCTCAAAACCCTCTCCGATAATGAGCCTCCCGGAGTCTTTTCCGGGAGGAAATTGTCAATGGCGGCTTGTGATTGGCTGAAAAAGCTGTCTATCAATTTCAGCCAATCAGAAGTCGTCAATGTGTGAGCCAATCAGGATGGGATACACCCCAATATCTCACCCTGATTGGCTAAAGCACCTGTCAATCTTTATTTGAACCAATCACAAGGCGCAGATGCCTTCAGCCAATCACTATGGGATACACCCCCACGGAGTGATTGGGTGAAGACATCTGCGCATCCTGATTGGCTCACACATTGACGACTTCTGATTGGCTGAACTTGATAGACAAATTTTTCAGCCAATCACAAGCCGCCATTGCCAATTTCCTCCCGGAAAAGGCTCTGGGAGGCTCATGCAGACCTCTGTTAGTTTTTTTTTTTTTTAGAGCGCGGATGGTTCCAGGGCCCAGCCGGGGCTGAAGGGGAGGAGGCCGGGGACATCGCGGGGAGGTAAGTTGAATGTATATTTATATGTTTATATGTTTATTTTATTTAGTGTTTGTATATTGTATTAATGTATTGTGTTTTTTTAACAGGGCCGCGCCGGAAGAACTGAACAATGACCGTACGTGCTGGAAAGGTGAATTGAATATTTAGAATGTATATAATGTTTATGTTATGTTAATATTTTGTACTAATTGTTTTGTTTTACCCCTAGGTTAGTGATCTGAAGGGACATCTTAAAGGTAAGTGGTCTTAATTATTTTATTTTAGCTAAGTATTAGGGTCTGTGTATGTAGTTAGGACTGTAATTATTTTATTTTAGCTTAGAATTAGGGTCTGTGTATGTAGTTAGGATTTATTGTATATTAGATAGATAGGGGGATGTATTTGATATAGTTATGATTTATTTTATATTAAAAAGATTGTATGTTAGATAGATAGGGGGTATTTCATTTGTATTGTATGTAATGTATTATATGTAATGTATTATATGTAATGTATTGTATTGTATGTATTGCATTGTATTGTGTATGTCTGTCTTTCCTTTTCAGGTGTGTAATTATTTTTTTTCTGTAGTGGGGGGGTTGTAATGTATTTTTTTATTTTCTGTACTGTAGTTTTTTTTATTTTCTATACTGTAGGTTTTTTTTCTTTCTGTACTCTAGTTTTTTTTATTTTCTGTACTGTGTTTTTTTTTATTTTTGGTGACTTAGGTTTTTTATTTTCTGTAAGGTAGGTTTTTTTATTTTTTGTAATTATAGTTGTGGGGAGGTTTATTAGGGGGTAGGTAGTGTAGGTAGGTAAAGTGTTAATAGATTAGTGTAGAGGGGGGTTAGTTTAGATGTAGTGTTTGTAGTTAGTGCCATGATGGTCCTTGTGGACCGTCATGGCACTTATGTGGTTAATGCTAGGGTTTTAACAGCCCCGTAGGTGTCATACTATACCCTTATGGGACTGATGGGGTTAAATAGAGGCTTATGGGGGTCTGTATTCACCCCCATGAGTGACAGGGTTAATTATTGGCTTATGGGGGTCTGTATTGAGCCCCATGAGTGACAGGGTTAATTATTGGCTTATGGGAGTCTGTATTGATCCCCATGAGTTATAGGGTGAATTAGGGCCTTATGGGGGTCTGTATTGACCCCCATGATTTATAGGGTTAATTATTGGCTTATGGGGGTCTGTATTGACCCCCATGAGTTATATGGTGAATTAAGGCCTTATGGGAATCTGTATCGACCCCTATGAATTATAGGGTTAATTATTGGCTTATGGGGGTCTGTATTGACCCCCATGAATTATAGGGTTAATCATAGTTGCCTGGGGTTAATATTTTTTAGTGCGAGTCCTATCAGGATCTTTACGGTCCTTTAAGGACCCGCGAGGTGGGAAATTTAAAAATTGAAATGCAGCAGGGTCACGATCGGTGCCGATCGGGGACCCCCGCTGCAGGGGGTTGATGTGGGGGGGCTGCGGGGGTCCCTATGGACCCCTGCAGCAAGGGGTTTATGTGGGGACACTTCAGGGGTCCCGATGGGGACCCCAGCAAAGAGGGGGGTTAATATTAGGTCCCGCGGCTGGGATTAGTAATAGTGTGCCGCGGGCCCTTTAAGGAGCCACGGCGGGGAATTTAAATCGATCGGGGACCCCCGCTGCAAGGGGTTAATTTGTGTGGGGGCTGTGGGGGTCCCTATGGACCCCTGCAGCAAGGTGTTAATCTGAGGACACTTCGGGGGTCCCGATGGGGACCCCCGCATAGAGGGGGGTTAATTTTAGTTGCCAGGGGGGTAGTTGGAGTACCCCCCATGGCAGGGCTTATGTGGGGGACTGCCGCGGAGGTCCTGTTTAGGACCCCTGCACTAATTGATGAGGTGCGGGAGCCTGCGATATCATCTCGCAGGCTGTCACTTCTCATGTACATTTTCACAGTGTTGATATGTACGGCCCTGCTGCGTAGCTCATACGTTGCTCGCCGCAGGGCTAATTTAATAGCAACGTATCTTTGAGAAATTTTGCAGTACATAGGATTTACGTAGAAGCCTCTTATCTATGAGGCTGGAATTTAATAGGGCCCATAGGAAGGAAGAAAGGGGGAAAAGGGGGAAGGGGAAAAAAAAGGAAGGAAGAAAGAAAAAGAGGAATAAAGATAGGAACAAATGAAGAAGGAAAAATAAGGTCATAGTAGAGGGCAAGAGAGGAAATATCCTGAAATTGACACAAAAAATATCTATTAACAGACTGAATGCACGTATAAATAAATTAGTTTCGTTCATTACGGGGTGGAGGAAAAAAGTGTAAATATATCTTTTTTACTATAATAACATAAAGTAATGAATTAGGACACATATTTAGATGAAACACTCTTTCCATCTCTTTCCCTATGGATAAACTCTTAGAAAAAGACATATTTCCCGTAATTTCCTTGTGTAATAATTTCCTCCTCTTTTTATAGGTTATGGGTTGAATACTTTAAAATTAAAAGGAGTTAGGGGAGGGGGAAAAAAAGGAAGAAAAAAAAAAGAAAAGGAGGAAGGAAAAAAGGAGAAAAAATAAGGAAAAAGGAAGGGGAAAAAAAGCTGTAATAGTTGAGGGAAAGAGTAGAATAAGTAAATATCCTGAAACTACACAAAATTTACTTCACTACATTAATGGAGTGTTCTTATGTTTAAAGAAAATAAAGTTGATATTTATATTGTTTTATATTTATTGAATATACATAGAAACTTGACACTAATAAGTCACTTTTATTCACCTGTTATGGTTTCATTATTTGGGAAAGTGCACATATTTTGATGTAAGTCTTCTTCCATCTCTTCCCCTCTGGTCAAAATATTGGAAAAGAGATCATTTTCCCATAACTCTTTTTGTGAAGATGGAATTATTTTCCTCTCCCAGGTTTTGTTTAACAATTTGTAATCAAAAATAAATAAATAAATAAATAAAATAAACAGAAAAACAAAAAAAGAAAAGGGAAACAAAATATAAAAGAATGGTGTTGATAAAGGAAGCAATTAGAAGTTCTTAAAAGAATATTGTGAGATTTAAAGAGGAGTTGAGGAGATCGGAGGGAGAATGCGCTATTGAACTTGTTTTGGTATGTGTTTTTAAAAATGTGTTGTATGTTTTGTTTATGGCTTGGGATGAAAAATTTTGTAAAGGAACATAGATTGATCCATAGAGCAATAATATATAATAAATGACTTTCAAAATAATTACACAGAATATCCAAACTCTGAACAGTTTTGCGCTTACATTTTTTATTAAAGAGGATGCAGACATAATTTGTCTGCAAGAGACGCACTAGAAGCAAGGTGCAATACCTAACTTTGTTAATAAAAAGTACACTACTATTTACAACTCTACCTATAAAAAAAAGCTAGTCAAACCTTGATCTTATTTAGTAATAAATTAACATATATTGAAGAGTTAGTGGAAACTGACCCTGAAGGACGCTATGTAATCTGGATTGGATCAATACAACATCAAAAGTATTATATTAGGAATGTCTATCTTCCTAATAAGGATCAGATGACATTTTTGAAACGAGTATTAAGAAAATTTAAGAAACTGGTTCAGGGATCCATAATAATTTGTGGGGATTTCAATATGTTAGCAGACCCCATTTGGATAGAAATTCCTCCTGTTGTCCAAGGCCTGATTTATCTTTGATAAGAAATTCTAAAGATTTTAACTCTATTATGGCAAAATTTCAACTATATGATATTTGGAGAGTTATGCATACCAATGAAAGAGATTATACTTTTTTTTTTCTCCAAGATTTCAGACCTACTAGATTAGATTATATCTGGGTAGATATTGAGACATAAAAGATCATTAAAAGTAGAGATTGGTTCAAGAGTATGGATGGATCACGCACTGGTAAAGTTAGTCCTTAATTCTAATCAACATAGACTTCTCCCCAAATCTTGGAAATTGGACTGTCTTTGTTCGAAACAGAAAAAGATAAAAAATATTTGAAACTGGAGACTGATCTCTTCTTTGCGTTGAATGATACGTCAGTAAATTCAAAATGTACATTATGGAATGCTTATAAAGCTTACCTAAGAGGGATCATGATTAAAATACAGAGCCAAAGAAAAAAGGAAAGGGGTCTACCCCTGAGGGAACTATCAGCCTTATTAAATTGTGATTGGGCCAATTCTAAAGGGCTCTATATAAGCACAGAGCATAATTTTTTTTACAGAAGTGTTTAGTTAGTGAACTTCTATCCAAAAGCAAGGTCTTCACTAACTAAACACTTCTGTAAAAATAATATATGCTCTGTGCTTACATAGAGCCCTATTCAATTGGCCAAATCACAATTTAATAAGGCTGTATATGTTCAATTATTTAAATAGGAAAAAAAGAAATAAGGCTAACCCAAACAAAAACAAACCAGAACAGATTAGAAAAATACAGTTGCAAATAAAATACATTAAATCAACAAAGAATAGATAATTCAATTTGGTTGCTTCAACAAAGGATATATCAGTATGGCAACAAAGCCAGTCAAATATTGGCGAACAAATTGAAAACCTCTACAAATAAAACTAAGATAGATAAAATTTATAAGGAAGGGAAATGTTGGTCCAGACCAGGTCACATAGCAAGAGCTTTTGAGGAATATTACTTAAGTTTATACAATTTAAAGGAGGATCCACATTTGATAAACCCTCTCTGTAAGAAATTCAGGAATTCTTAAATAAGAAATTTGAGGTAATTTAATCTGAGGCTGAAAGCTTGAGTCTCAATGCAGAGATATCGGGGGAAAGAAATCCTAGATGTTACCTTAAAATTTAAACTGAAATCAGCCACAGGGCCTATTGGGTATGTGAATCAATTTTATATACTTTATGACTATATTTTGACCCCTTATTTGAAAAACCTTATATAATGAAATTATAAGACAGGGACATGTTCCTTCTGAAATGACAGAAGATCTAATTAGAACAATACCGAAACAGGAGCGGGATAGGCCAGAGTGTAAGCACTTTCAGCCTATCTCGCCCTTGAATGTAGACTTGAAGATTTATTCAAGCATTCTGGCTGAACGGCTTAATAGTGTTATTGACAAATTAGTAGCTCAAGGTCAATCTGGCTTTATTTGTGGCAGACAGGGTGCAGACAACACCCGTAGAATTAATGATTTGATCTCTTATGTTAATTCTTGCAGAATCCCTTCGGTGTTCCTTTCTTTGGATGCCGTGAAAGCCTTTGACTGGGTCGGATGGGACTTTCTGGAACAAGTTTTTTTGAAATATGTCTTAGCAGCCTTTAACTCGAACGCCATTACGGCATTGTATTCAGTCCCATCCGCCTTGGTCATAGGCACCGGCTAGAAGACAAATAAGATAATGATTACGAATGGGACCAGACAGGGCTGCCCCCTGTCCCCTATTATTTTTGACCTATTGCGGTCTCTATTAGAAATAATGAAGATATAAAACTAGGAAAAATCAATCCACAAGATATTGATGTATGCAGATGATGTTGTGGTCGCTGTAACCAATCCAGCTAAATCCCTAAAAAATTGTCATAAATTAATTGATACATACAGTAGGGTTTCTAATTATAAACTAAAGATCTCGAAATCGGAAGTTTTGAGTTTCCATATATCCAGAACTGAAAAAAATTCCCTGAGGTCTGAATTTGACTATGATTGGCATGCAGAAAGTTTCAAGCACTTGGATATTGTATTTTATAATAATATACTCAAGATAATTATCTAAAATTACAAAAAAGTATTAACAAAATTATTAGATACAGTTGCATCTTGGAAACATTTAAATAAATTCTAGAATAGCTTCCGTTACTTCCTATGTAATTAGATCAATCCCATTTTATTTATCTTTGATTTGATTGATTTAAATGGGAGATATATAATTTGGATTGGCAAAATAATAACCTTATTAGATATATATACACCGAATAAAAAAAAAGATCTCTTACCTCAAAAAAGTTATGAGAGAGGTTCAGAAAATAAGGAAAGGATACCTATATATATGCAGAGATTTCAATATGGTGCTTGATGCAGAGAAAGATAGAGTGGGAAATGTTAAAATAAAAACAGAATCTCAGTTGATTAAAACATCACATGAATTTTCCAAATTGATCAATAATTTTGATCTCTTAGATGCATGGAGAGTACTACACCCGTTCGAGAGAGACTATACTTTCTTCTCGGGCCGGTTTAGTTCATACTCCAGACTTGACCACTTTTTATGTAGATCTTCAGTCCCTGAGAAGGGTAAAAAATGTTGAAATAAAGACATCGGTGTGGTCAGACCACTCAATGCTTATAATTTTGATAAATGATACCATGGAAAGGCGAACAAAAAAACTGGAGAATTGATCCCCCTTTGTTTAAGGACCAGTCCTTTGTTAGAGCATTAAAAGAAGAGATATCTAATTTTTTTAGGTTCAACAAAGATACGGGTTATTCCCTATCTATAACATGGTGTGCTAAAAAGGCCTTTGTGTGAGGATTATTGATCGCCAAAGCATTAGAACAAAAAAAGAAAAGAGGTAAACCTCTGAGGATCTTATATATTGAGCTAGAAAAAAACACTAATTCAAAATAAGATAAAGCCAAATAAAGAGATTAAAACATTAATCAATTCTTTAAATCTGCAGATTAAAAAAATATTACAAAATCAGGTTGATAATCTCCTGTGGAAATATCAAATATCACATTTTGTCTTTGGGAGCAAAACAGGGACATTTTTGGCGAATAAGTTAAAAAAACAACAAAACCTAAATAGAATTCTAAGGTTGAAGGGCCTAGATAATAAAATATATTCTCATCCAGATAAGACAGCTTATATTTTTATGAACTTTTTTAAATCTTTATATAATCTGGAACAAGACCCACTTTTTAGAAATCCAGACTTAGGGGATATCAAAAGATTTCTATGTCAAATTAAATTGCTCTCAATTACTGTAGAAGAACTTGAAAATCTTAATAAAAAGATTAGTAGTGAGGACATTTTAGATGTTATAAAAAATGGTAAAAAAACAGAGGCACAGGACCAGATGGTTTTGATCAACTATACTATCAAATATTTTCAAAAGAGATCTGTGATCACTTAGGCAATATGTACAATGAGATTAAAACAACCGTTAAATTAAGAACAGAACTATCTAAAGCTAAAATAATAAATATTCTAAAGCAGGGTAAAAATCCAGAACTTAGTACAAGCTACCGTCCAATCTCTCTGCTAAACGTAGATATAAAAATATATGCTAAAATATTGGCAAATAGAATAAATATTATTATACCTAAATGAATACATCTAGATCAATCAGGCTTTGTCAAAGGAAGACAAGCCTCTGATAATATTAGACGCTTGGTAGATATCATGTTAATTGCTAGGAGCAAAGATCTATCCTTGTTGGTCCTGTCACTTGACGCTGAAAAAGCGTTCGACAGGGTCAGCTGGGACTTTTTAGATGCAGATTTGAAACAATATGGTATGGATGACTTTGGAGCTAAAGCTATCAAGGCTCTATATACAAACCCGTTAGCATATATTTCAGGACAAGGATACGAGTCAGAGAGTTTTACCATTAGCAACGGTACATGCCAAGGATGCCCCTATCCCCCCTCCTGTTTATTTTATTTATGGAGCCTCTAGCAGAATCCATAAGAAATTACTTTTTGATCGAGGGAGTGGAGATAGGAGAAGAGGAGTATAAGATCATGCTCTTTGCAGATGATATTCTGCTAACACTCACAAATCCACAGAGTTCATGTGTCAAGCTGCATCAAATTATTTATGAATTTGGTAGCATTTTATATTTTAAAACAAATCCTTCAAAATCTCATATAATACATAGAAAAATAAAGGGCAAAACAAAGCAATTTTCAAAACAACAATTTATGTATAATTGGAATTCTAGATCAATAACACATTTGGGCCAGAACTTTTCTTTCTCTATGAAAAACTTTATGAGGGAAAATCTGAGTAATCTTCAAAATTATAAAAAAATGTTGTTAAATGAATGGAAAACTTTATATCTGACTTGGTCGGCCAGAATAGCAGCAATTAATATGTGCATGATTCCGAAGTTAAGCTATGTATTTAGATGTATACCAGAGAAAGTTCCCAATAACTCCCCGAGTCTGATTTAATCGTATATAGATAAGTCAATACAGGATATTCATGATAAAATCCTGATTTCAAAACTAATGATTTTGAATATCCAGAGTAACAGAGCAATTTGGAAAAATATAGAGGATAATCTTTTGGGAGAAATACCAATCCATACTGTTATGTGGCAGCCAAATATTGAATGTATCCCCCTCAGTAACTTACCGGGAGGGCTTAGAGCCATGTTAACATTTTGGTTAAAAATTAGATTAAAAAAAAAATCTAATTCATTTTCCCTCTTTGGCTTCGCCTATTGAAATCATAAGAACTAAAGAGAATTATCAAACCCTTATATATTGGAAAAATAAAGGTATTAGATATATAGGGGATATGTACTCAAAAGGTAAACTAATAGATTTAATTACTCTACAAACTAAACTTAATAATAGTAAGATCTCATGGCTTGATTTTGAATCAATAAAAAAGCGGATGTTGCTCTGAAGTTTCAAACCAGTGAATGAAGATAGTTTATATAAGTTGGAGATTATGGCGACCAAAGAGGATGACTCTAAAATTATATTGAAGTGTAGTAGGGCAATGTCCAATGAACCTATTTTTATAAAATCGAGTGCCATATTAGCGTGGGAAGCAGAATTAAACCTGTCTTTTGAGCCCTCTTTGTGGGCTAATTCATTTCAATTAGTAAAAAAAATCAGCAATTACCACCTCATATTTGGAGGTCTATTTCAAAATTACACAGAGGTGGTATTGTACTGCCCAGTTTATGGGAAAATGAAACTTCCAACCAGATGATTTATGCTGGAAAGAATGAGGCAAGAAAGGCACGACATTACATGTATGGTGGGAATGCGATAAGATCAATGCATTATGGGTAAAATGCTTCTGAGAAGTATCAAAGATCTGTAATAAACATCTAATAGGGACTCCTTAGATGGCCTTATTTCACTTAGATATAGATACGCTTGTGCCACATGAAAGATTTCTAATTTCTCATATTCTCCGAATTGTAAAAAAATCTTTTATCAAAATATTGGAAGCAATCGACAATTCCATCATGGAATGAAGTAGTAAATACAATAAAAATCAATTGGGAGATTAGGAAGAGGAATGTTGACATTAATCCCATAAATAAGCCGTTATGTGCAAATTGGGAGTTATGGGATCAATATATAATGCTAACTCATAGAGAACAAGAATAGATCATAACTAAAAAGGGAAGGTAGGTAGGAAAGAAAAGAAAGAAAAAAAGAAAGGGGAAGGGAAGGAGACAAGAGAAGGGTTTAAGAAAATATTGGTCAAGGTATATTGTTGTATTAGATCATATAAGTGCAATATGTAAAGCAACAGCAGCTTTTTGAATGTTTATGTGGGAATATATTGTTATGTTTTTGTATCTTTTGTTTGTAAAAAGTATATATTTTTCTGTAAATTGTATATTTTAAGTAAAAAAACAAATAAAAAGTATAAAAAAAAGAAAAAAAAAAGAAATATAACTTGCCTGAAAACTTTTGGCTAGACTATAACAGACTTAAACTTACTTATAGAGGGTCTGTTTATATCTTGCCAAGGATGACTCAAAAAATGTATTATAATGAAAAAGAAAAGACATCTAAATTTTGAGTTCCTATAATATATTAAAGAGAAGAAATGGATAAGTTGACTACTTGTAAAATTAAAAGCTGGGAAGTTGTTCTTAAAGATAGTTGGTCGGAGGACAGTTTGGTGCAATGGCTTTCACAGGAATATTGATTAAGAATACATCAAATAGAGAAGTTTACATCAAATTGATAAATCAATGGTATCTAGTTCCCTCAAGAATGGCGCAGGTTACCAATAATGTAAAAACAACATTTTGTTGGAGAGATCACCAAACCTCAGTTGCCTTATTCTCTGGAAATGTGTTTATTTCACATCCTTCCGAATAATCTTTCCTTGGATATAAAAGCATTTTTATTCAGGTCGTAATGTCTGCTAAATTATTGATTGCGAAGAAATGGAATCAATCTGCTGTTCCTTGCTGGAAGGAGATATTACATATGACTGGAAGAAATAGAGACTTTGAAAAATCCCTTCAAGAGAACGGCTTAAATTGTACTTAAAGCTTATAAATGGAAAATATGGGATCAAGATATAGAGTTATCTCAGTTATAGCATTTTTTTACTTTGAATCTCTTTCCATTGCTGCATTAAACTACTATCTTATTATCACCAAGCCAGTATGTTCCTTTGTTTTTTTATATTTTTGATCTGTAAGTTGTATTTTGATGGAAATGATATGTATATTTTAATGTTAGTAATTCAAAAAATATATATATATAAAAAAAAAGAAAGGACAGAAGAACAATATAATGTCCTCTGTTTTGTGTATCTGTTTGTTTCCCAGTGATTATACAGAAGGTTTCTCACCTCAGCTCCTTTAGAGCACAGTCTGGATGTTTCAGTCCATGACAAAGACGTTTAACCCCAGAGTCACCAAGTTTATTATAACTCAGGCCCAGGGTGATGAGAGATCTGTTTGTGGTAATAACATCCTGAAGATCCTCACAACAGGATGACGTCAGATCACATCTATCCAACCTGCAGAGAGATGAAAGAGACAGAAGAGATCACATGACCTGATACATCATTACTTGTCATTTGCTGACTTATCTCTAATCATTGACCAAAATCCATCAGATCAGACTCAGTCATTTCCAAACTGGGTGTCAGGAGACGCTGGGGTGACACTTAAGTGTGTGTGTCATGCTGAGAAGGAAATTATCTGGGACGTTTCTTGATTTCACATCAAGAAGACTTTCCCATTTGGCTAAACAAGCTCTCATAGTTTTGTTGGGAAAATTAAACATTTTGAATGAAGAAATGAGAGTAAAATGACCCCACATTTGTCCTAATTTAGAAGGAATGTGTAAGACTCCCCAAGAACACATAAGACTCTAAACTTGGAAACCTCTTCAGTGAAGATTTGTTTGTAAATGTGAGTTTTTATCATTCATTGCTGGCTGTCACGTTAGACTCTCTCACCCCCCCCCCCCCCACACACACACACACACAGATTTTAAATGATAAATATCTATTTAAAGGCAGTTTATTCTGTTCCAGGAGCTTATTTACACAAAAGAGAAACATTATTTCAGATACAACACAGAACAATTACTTCCCATGGTACTTCAAACACGTTGCTCATCTGGGGCTTGCTCCTGTCAGCCAATGAACAGTCATATAGATGTATTTGTGTACCAAAGTCAGGAAGCAAGGAACATATTGAGTGTTACACTAAGGAGTCAAAAATAATAGAATAAGACTGGGAGAGTAAGTAGAGAGAGTCATAAAAGAGGGAATTGGGAGAGTAAGTATGGAGAGTCATAAGAGAGGGAATTGGGAGAGTAAGCATGGAGAGTCATAAGAGAGGGAATTGTGAGAGTAATTATGGAGAGTCATAAGAGAGGGAATTGGGAGAGTAAGTATGGAGAGTCATAAGAGAGGGAATTGGGAGAGTAAGCATGGAGAGTCATAAGAGAGGGAATTGGGAGAGTAAGTATGGAGAGTCATAGAAGAGGGAATTGGGAAAGTAAGTAGAGAGAGTCATAAAAGAGGGAATTGGGAGAGTAAGTAGGGAGAGTCATAAGAGAGGGAATTGGGAGAGTATGCATGGAGAGTCATAAGAGAGGGAATTGGGAGAGTAAGTATGGAGAGTCATAAGAGAGGGAATTGGGAGAGTAAGTAGGGAGAGTCATAAGAGAGGGAATTGGGAGAGTAAGTATGGAGAGTTATAAGAGAGGGAATTGGGAGAGTAAGTATGGAGAGTCATAGAAGAGGTAATTGGGAAAGTAAGTAGAGAGAGTCATAAAAGAGGGAATTGGGAGAGTAAGTAGGGAGAGTCATAAGAGAGGGAATTGGGAGAGTATGCATGGAGAGTTATAAGAGAGGGAATTGGGAGAGTAAGTATGGAGAGTCATAGAAGAGGGAATTGGGAGAGTAAGTATGGAGAGTCATAGAAGAGGGAATTGGGAAAGTAAGTAGAGAGAGTCATAAAAGAGGGAATTGGGAGAGTAAGTATGGAGAGTCATAAGAGAGGGAATTGGGAGAGTATGCATGGAGAGTCATAAGAGAGGGAATTGGGAGAGTAAGTATGGAGAGTCATAAGAGAGGGAATTGGGAGAGTATGCATGGAGAGTCATAAGAGAGGGAATTGGGAGAGTAAGTATGGAGAGTCATAAGAGAGGGAATTGGGAGAGTATGCATGGAGAGTCATAAGAGAGGGAATTGGGAGAGTAAGTATGGAGAGTCATAAGAGAGGGAATTGGGAGAGTAAGCATGGAGAGTCATAGAAGAGGGAATTGGGAGAGTAAGTATGGAGAGTCATAAAACCTTGTATGTTAGGTATATTTGCTGACTGGTCAATTCATATTTAATTTAAGGTTTAAAGACTCTGCTCCTGAATAGCCAGATCGGATGCTAGTCTCACAGTTTGCAAGTTCTAATGAGATACTGTCTTAAAAAAAAACAAAGGTTTCCAGGACAAGGTTCATATAGTTTTCTAAAATATCCCTTTGTCACATATCTTCTCACATACCTTTAGACAAAGTGATGATAGGGATATATGTTGGCATAAGGCTGAACAAAGCAATATGTCTATTCTTGAACTGAAGGTGTTAACTGAGCTTCAGTACAGTTAATAAATGCACCTAAAATCATGCAGGAAGGGCTATCAAAGGCCTGCAGTCAGGGTGTCCAAGAAAGATTCAAGATCTGAGACAAGCACAGTGGATACCAGCTGTATTAAAAGAAGACATTTGTTTGTAACACAGACTGGGAGTCTGGTAATACTGCAAGAAATACGGTACTGTTTAAAGAGACTGCACTATATAACCTAAGCAGAAAGTGTTTTGTTTATTGAGAATTTAAGAAGACACCAACTAGTGTGCCCGCAAGTTAGGGCCCAATAGCGTCATTCGGAAACCATGGTGTAGTATGTAGCATTTGCGAGCCTGAACACGATTACTCAAGCAAGGCCGTAACTCCCAAGTAGGAAACAGCCAATGGAGACAGAGATCGTCATCAGGACATCAATGAAATCCAACCTTCAAGCCTGAAGGACTTTGAAAAATGGAGGTTAGATTTCCATGTCCTACGGGCTTGGCGGTTGGACTTCAGAGTATTCTATTTTGTGAGCTTGAGAATGTTGTGCTATTAATTCAAAGACCTAACATCACTTTCCTTTTTAATAAAAGTACAGTATTGATTTATTATTAGCATTTGAAGTGCTCCGGACATGGCGTTATGCCCTTTGCGAGTCCTCCTTGCAACCCCTTACTTGTGGTTAGAATTTTGCCATTTGCGGCCTTGGCGGGATGGTTAGCGAGGGGGAATCGGAGCAATTGAATAGCGATTCTAGCGTTCTCAACTTTTGGAGGGCTTGGAGGACATTAACTTCCAATTTTCACCATCGCAATGAATCCAAGGCCAGAGCCTGTATCTATCGGAGCTGCAAAAACACTCTAATTGAATAGTTAGATAACTTACGGGCTCCATTTCCGAGCCCGGATCTCCCAAAAGCCTCAATTGAATGAGGCCTATATTGCTATTATCCAGAAAGTTTCTGTGCAATCAATGTCTCCTCCCACCTGGGAAAGTTGATCGCCAGAAGGTAGAATCCACATTAACATAACCGTATTGTATATTTATTTGTATAGTACCATCATTGTGCAGAACTACATATAAAACTGTTTGCATATTTTCAAGTTTAGTTCTTAAACATAATATGATTTATTATATATGAATACAGTTGTTTTTTAAAGACTCAATTTTAAGAAAACCTTAATATTATTTAGAAATGATCAGGTAATATAACCTAGACCCCAGATATCACTGTCACCTCACACATTTATGCTTCTTATTACTAAAGTATTTCTTCCCTGTCTCTGGATCACATAGGGCGACCCACAACTTGTAGTTATATTTATAATACTTACCGAATCTCAGCGCACTTCATGAGTCCTGGAGATAATATTTCTACTGATTTTATATTGAAAGATATGTTCGCTAAAATAATGGAGTGATCTCGCCTTGGACTGTTTATCAAACAGTATAAAATGGCCGTGTAATTTGGATTGGTTCCATAAACATTTAGCCCCTTGCAGTGACTCATCATTCTTCTGGTAAAGTCCTTGTCCTGAGTTTCGTACAAGTAGTCCACAAAATGTCTTTTATCATCACCTAAAACCAATATCTCCGTCATCCATGATTCTAAAGTAGATTTGATGCTTATTGATATTTTACACCCAAAATCTCCTTCAATCTCCTCTCTCTGCTTCTCACTACAGAGACCAGACAAGAAACATACAACTAATGTTAACTGCTCAAAGGATTCTGATTTCCTCAGTAAATCCATCACCTCCTTATTGTGTCCTACTGAGTCGTCACTGCTTTCTGTATCTTCCCTCAGTACATAATACAGAGCTGCAAACCACTCCTGTACACTCAGATGGATGAAACTGTTGGTGGTGCCACAATCAGGTCCCCTTAGAAAGATGTTCTCATTGAGAAATATAGATTCAATCTCAGACATATGTAGTCCATGATCTGTAAGATCTTTCTCATCAAACATTATCTTCTGTCCCATAATCCCGTCCTTTGCTAGAGCGCACAGCTTCCTCACACAGCTGAGTACAGACTGGTCGAAGTCTCTGCCATGATATTTTATTAGACTCTTTACATAGAGCCAGTAAACAGAAGTGGTTGTGTTAGCCACATTTAAGCCCCTTTCCATTTGCTGTTTCATGACGGTACATACAATCCAACATGTGATCGGCACAACACACAAGGTGAAGAGAGTCTCATTTTCTTTAATTATTTCTACAGCTCTCACAGCTTGTTCCTCGTTTTTAAAGAAAGTATGGAAATATTCAACACGGTTCTTCTCATTAAATCCCATAACTTCAACATAACGAGGTGATTGGAGAACTTTCTCAAGTCTCCCCAATGTGTATGGTCTTGTGGTGATCATCACGGAGGCTCTTGGAAGAACTTTCTTTCTTAATAAGCTGTTTACAAGGACTTCCATGGAGACTTCCTGAAAGGGATCCTTACAAACCTCAGTTTTCTTCTGAAATTGCCATCTTAATTCATCCAAACCATCAATGATAACCAATATATTTTTACAATCTCCCAATATTGACTTGATCATGTTCTCTGAACACTGTAAGTCACAGATATTGGATAACAATCCAGAAAGGCTCATTTTATTAGGGATATTGTTGATTTCTCTACAACTCAAACAAAACACATAAATGAACTTGTCCGAATACAGATTCCCAGAGGCCCAGTCGAACATGATCTTCTGGACGGTTGTGGTTTTCCCAATCCCAGCAGGTCCTTGTAACACCACAGTTTCTGGAACATGTCCATCTTCACCCGGATCAAACAGAGTCTCGATACTCGTTGGATGATGTTCATCTGAAGCTCTGCTATTCATTATCTCCAGGTGTTTTCTGCCCATACTTATTATTTCATGTTCTCTGTCTTCTTTATAACGTTGTTCTTTTATCATTAGGAGATTAGTGTACCTTTTATTAATATTGTAATGTTCCCCTAAACGAGCATTATGGTCTTTAATTCTCCCATACTCCCTTGCAATGGATTCCATATATTCTATTTTACATCCTGTAAAAGACATAGACAAATGTGTCAATAATGTAATACAAGAAAAAAGAAACAAAATAATGAGTTAAAGTGTATTTAACAAAATATATATAGCCAACAAGAAGATAAATAAAACCATTTGCAAGAGTTCATCTATCTTAATCCTGATCAGTAGCTCCCACTGACGTGCGCAGGATCCATGTTTAATGGCTCAGGTGCATATCCCGAGTATGTGTTTTTTTAGCTGTGTGCAGGACCTGGCTCTGTGTATATCCCATGTGTACAGTGGCGCTACATTCCCATGTCATAATATCTGTTACTGAATGGTTTTACACAGTTGTTGTATATTACAACAGTCTCATGAAGTGGCTGGATGTAATGTGTGTGCTGTCTGTCTATGTGCGTCCCGAGGGTTGGAGGCCATTTGTAGATGTAGGACATGTAAATTACATTATTATTATTACAGTTTTTGTAAAGTGCCAACATATTCAGTAGCGCTGTACAGAGGTTAGATACACCGAAAAATAAATAAACTATTAGACATTGCAGAAAGTAGAGGGCCCTGTCTTTGAGCTTAAAATCTTACATACATGGGGCCTCGTTAAATTGTCCAAACTGTAGTTACTGAAGCGTGTAACGTAGCCCGCAAGTTACGGGTATAACATTGGCCTCTTTTTTCTACTCGAAATCGATCTGCAGATTAGAGTCTGAAAAGTAACTGTAGTTGCCAAAATCATATCTCCTGCGTGTGTGTGAATGGTCTACATGTGTGTGAATAGTATCTATGTGACAGTCTGTGTATGAATGGTATCTATGTGACATTCTGTGTGTGAATGGTCTGTATGTGACGGTTTGTGTGTGAATGGTCTGTATGTGACGGTTTGTGTGTGAATGGTCTGTATGTGACGGTTTGTGTGTGAATGGTCTGTATGTGACTATATGTGACTGGAATGGTCTACATGTGTATGAATGTTATCTATGTGACAGTCTGTGTGTGAATGGTCTGTATGTGACTGGAATGGTCTACATGTGTATGAATGGTCTATATGTGACTGGAATGGTCTACATGTGTATGAATGGTCTATATGTGACTGGAATGGTCTACATTTGTATGAATGGTATCTATGTGACATTCTGTGTGTGAATGGTCTGTATGTGACTATATGTATGAATGGTCTACATGTGTGTGAATGGTATCTATGTGACAGTCTGTGTGTGAATGGTCTGTATGTGACTATATGTGACTGGAATGGTCTACATGTGTATGAATGTTATCTATGTGACAGTCTGTGTGTGAATGGTCTGTATGTGACTGGAATGGTCTACATGTGTATGAATGGTCTATATGTGACTGGAATGGTCTACATGTGTATGAATGGTCTATATGTGACTGGAATGGTCTACATTTGTATGAATGGTATCTATGTGACATTCTGTGTGTGAATGGTCTGTATGTGACTATATGTATGAATGGTCTACATGTGTGTGAATGGTATCTATGTGACAGTCTGTGTGTGAATGGTCTGTATGTGACTATATGTGACTGGAATGGTCTACATGTGTATGAATGTTATCTATGTGACAGTCTGTGTGTGAATGGTCTGTATGTGACTGGAATGGTCTACATGTGTATGAATGGTCTATATGTGACTGGAATGGTCTACATGTGTATGAATGGTCTATATGTGACTGGAATGGTCTACATTTGTATGAATGGTATCTATGTGACATTCTGTGTGTGAATGGTCTGTATGTGACTATATGTATGAATGGTCTACATGTGTGTGAATGGTATCTATGTGACATTCTGTGTGTGAATGGTCTGTATGTGACTATATGTATGAATGGTCTACATGTGTGTGAATGGTATCTATGTGACATTCTGTGTGTGAATGGTCTGTATGTGACTATATGTATGAATGGTCTACATGTGTGTGAATGGTATCTATGTGACAGTCTGTGTGTGAATGGTCTGTATGTGACGGTTTGTGAATTAATGGTCTGTATGTGACGGTTTGTGTATGAATGGTCTGTATGTGACGGTTTGTGTGTGAATGGTCTTTTGGGACTGTGACAATGATTAACATATGAATAACATGTGTATCTAAGTGATGGGTTCATGACAATGAACGCTTTAACATACAGATATGAATGAGGCCCTGTGCAGGGTTTACATTGGTTTTATTCACTGCGTTGAATAGTATAAGACTGCGGCACACTAGAGCCCAGGGGGGAGGGTTGAGACTAAGGGAATCATGGTACAGCTGTGTAAGGAAACATTATATATAGAAGTTATAGGTAACGGTATAATTACACACAGTACAATTGGATACAGTAGAACAGGTAGCAGAACAAAAAATAATATGAGCGTTATTAAAGGTGATCAGGTAGAGATGAGAGATGAGAGAGAGAGAGAGAGAGAGAGAGAGAGAGAGAGAGAGAGAGAGAGAGAGAGAGAGAGAGAGAGAGAGAGAGAGAGAGAGAGAGAGAGAGAGAGAGAGAGAGAGAGAGAGAGAGAGAGAGAGAGAGAGAGAGAGAGAGAGAGAGAGAGAGAGAGAGAGAGAGAGAGAGAGAGAGAGAGAGAGAGAGAGAGAGAGAGAGAGAGAGAGAGAGAGAGAGAGAGAGAGAGAGAGAGAGAGAAAAAAGAGAAAGAAAAAAAGAGAAAGAAAAAAAGAGAAAGAAAAAAAGAGAAAGAAAAAAAGAGAAAGAGACTATGTATGAATGTTCAACATGTGTATAAGCGGTCAGTATGTGACTGTCTGTATATAAGTGTAGTCTCTAAATAACCAATAATATGACATACTTTCCAATGTCTCTCTCTGATTTTCTTGAAATCCATCTGTAAAAACACAAATAGGTGAGACATAAGGAAACGAGTAGTTATATGTAAATATACCAGAGATGTATTAGATACAAATAACTGACAGAGAAAACATCCAACGTGGCTCATTCCTTCACATGATCAGACTAGTCTCATTAGGTTATCATTATCCTTATCTCATCATAATGTATCACTGAACCCACCAATCAGGTTTGGAATTCACTGCACAACAGCTTTTCATTTAATCTGATTTAGTCAGATTAGTAAAGTGTGTTATATCCCGTGTGCAGTGATTTGGTGCAGGGGAGATGGGAGTGTTTTATCCTGGGTTACACTTGCATATACATTTGGGCCTTGTGTGTGACTGTTTACATGAGGGAGTTCAAAGAAAAGGGTCAAACAGTAGTATTTTTTTTTTTTTTTTTTAATTATGATTCAGTCCAGTGGCGACCTCACTCAGTCTACATCCTGTCATATGTATGCACTACTGGAACAGATGATCCAGAGTCCATACCTCTGTGAGAGGTGTGAGCATGTGGCCTCTCTGGAAGCTCAGATTGGAGATCTGGAGAGGAGAATTGCAGCACTTACTGATTTTCCACTGGAAAGGGGGTTGGTGCTCACAGCGCACAGTTTAGCACAGTTTAGCTGGGCCTAGCATGGAGGGTGGAGCTGGGGCTAGTGAGGATGTCCAGGGAGGTAGCTGGGTTACAGTTACAAGGGGAATCAGGGGGAACAGGAGCACGAGGCAGGCCAATACTGAGTTGGCAAGCACCAACAGATTTGCCAGATTGGGTGAAACTGTTGGGGATGTCCATTCATCAATGGCAATGCCAAATCGAGCTGTTCCCTCTAACAGCCGGGAGAACAGTTCTACTGGAGGAGTGGGAGGGCAGTCTAGGCAGAGCAACAGACAGGTTTTGGTGGTAGGGGACTCTATTATTAGGAAGGTAGACAGGGTGATTTGTCACCCAGATCCCAGCAATAGAACAGTTTGCAATCTCCCGGGTGCTGTGGTTCGGCATGTTGTGGATCGGGTAGACAAATTATTGGGAGGGGCTGGCAATGAACCGGCGGTCTTGGTAAATATTGGCACCAATGACAAAGTTAGTGGAAGATGGAGTGTCCTAAAGAATGATTTTAGAGAATTAGGGAATAAGCATAAGGGAAGGACCTCCAATGTAGTATTTTCTGAGATACTACCAGTGCCACGTGCTAGCCGAGGGAGACAGAAGGAGTTTAGGGAGGGTAATGCATGGCTAAAGATGTGGTGCACTAAGGAGGGTTTGGGTTTTTAGAGCACTGGGCTGACTTCTCACTTGGGTACAATCTCTACAGCAGGGATGGGTTCCACCTTAATGATGAGGGAGCTTTTGTGCTAGGGGAAAGGATGGCTAGGGGAGTTTTTTAAACTAATAGGTGGGGGGAGGGACTAGATTGTAGTAATGGGGTAGAAAGTGTAGAGGGGAAAAGGGATGAATTAACTTCTCATAAGGGGGAGATGGGGAGGGTTAGTATAGTCAATAGGGAGGTATTACTAATTAATTCAAGTACAGAGGCAGGCACCTCAAAACTACAAACTCATAACATAAAATGTATGCTTACTAATGCCAGAAGCTTGCCAGGAAAAATGGGAGAGCTAGAATTATTGGCAATTACTGAAAAATGGGATTTAATAGGCATTACCGAGACATGGTGGGATAAATCTCATGACTGGACTGTTAATCTGGATGGTTATAACCTATTTAGGAAAGAAAGAGGCAATGGTAAAAGAGAAGGAGGGATTTGTCTGTATGTTAAGCCTGAAGTTAAGCCTATAGTCAGAGAAGACACTTATGCTGGAACTGGTGGTAATGTTGAATGTTTGTGGCTAGAGAAGAGTTAAATAAAGGAGCAGCAAATTCCAAAAGAATATTAGAAGGAGTATGCTATAAGCCACCAAATATAATTGAAAGTGAGGAAATACAATTATTGTTACAGATTGGAAATGCAGCGAAGCATGGGTAAGTTCTAATAATGGGAGATTTTAACTACCCTGAAATAAACTGGAGGAATGAGACCAGCAGTATGGGCAAAGGGAGCAGGTTCTTGAGTACACTCAGGGATCATTATCTGTCCCAGGATTTATAAGAGCTTAATAGAAATGAGGCCATCTTGGATTTAGTCATCACAAATAATATTGATATGTTGATATCATTTGATATTGAATTAAAAAATCAAAACTGTAAGGGGCCAACAAAAACTTTTAATTTTAAGAGGGCAGATTTTAACGGGCTAAGGGCAGCAATACAAAGTATAGACTGGGACAGAGAACTGATAAAAACACTGAACATAAATGGACAACATTTAAATCCTTACTAAATATACATACACATCACCATATACCAAGTGAGAATACAAGTAAGAGGAGTAAATTATATCGAATGTGGCTTAACAATGATTTAAAGATCAAGATAAGGAGTAAAAAACAGGCATTTAAATTATACAAAAACAAGGGGACAGAGACTGTTTACAGGAGTACAAGGAAATCAACAAGGCTTGCAAAAGGGCTATTAAACTGGCCAAAATAGAAAATGAAAAATTAGTTGCAAAAGAGAGTAAGACTAATCCTAAAATATTTTTTAAGTATATAAATGGGAAGAAGGCCAAGATGGAAGCTATGGGAACATTACAATGTGACACAGGCCATCTGATAATTAGTGACCAGGAAAAGGCAGATGGGCTAAATCGGTTCTTTTCTTCGGTATACACACACACAAACCAGTGGTTGGGTCACTGCACCATAATGGGGCTACACTACCTTCACCAAATAACTGGTTAACGCAGGAATAATTTCAAAAGAGGTTGGAAAAAATAAATATTAATAAAGCCCCAGGTCCTGATGGAATACATCCAAGGGTACTGAGGGAACTGGGTTCTGGAATAGCCAAACCATTATATCTATTTTTTCAAGATTTACTCAAAGCCGGGTCACTACCGGTTGACTGGAGAAAAGCGGAGGTGATACCTATATTTAACAAGGGGGCAAGAGCAAACCCGGGGAATTATAGACCTGTACGCCTCACTTCTGTAGTGGGAGAGCTTTTAGACGGGTTAATAAGGGATAATACACAAGAGTATGTCTATTCAAACAGCATTATAAGTAGTTACCAACATGGATTTATGAGGGATAGGTCATGTCAAACAAACCTAATTAGCTTCTATGAGGAGGTTAGTAGGAATCTGGATCAGGGTAACTCAGTGGATGTAGTCTTATTAGATTTTGCAAAGGCTTTTTATACAGTGCCACATGGAAGACTATTGTGCAAACTAAAGGATACAGGAATTGCAGTAAATATATGCACATGGATTGAGAGCTGGCTAAAAGACAGGAAGCAAAGGGTTGTTGTAAATGGAACATACTCCGATTGGACTAATGTGGTAAGTGGGGTTCCTCAGGGTTCAGTATTGGGTCCTCTCCTTTTTAACATATTTATTAACGACTTAGAAGTAGGATTGTAAAGTAGTGTCTCCATTTTTGCTGATCACACGAAGTTGTGCAAGGTAATGAAATCAGAAAATGACGTACTTTTCCTCCAAAGGGATTTGAATAAATTAGAGAAATGGGCAATTAAATGGCAGATGAGATTTAATATGAATAAATGTAAGCTTATGCATCTGGGAAGGAAAAATAACCATGCAATCTATAAACGTAATGAAGCAAATCTAGGGTATCTGATATTGGGGGTATCTGATATAAGGGGAATGGAGGGCTAAGTTATGAAGAAAGACTAATCAAATTAAACGTATTTTCTCTAGAAAAAGGCGTCTAAGAGGTGATTTGATTACCTTATATAAATACATCCAGGGTCAGTATACAAATTTGTCAAGGGAGCTTTTTGTGCCAAGAGGTTTTCAACTGACAAGAGGACATCCTTTGAGGTTAGTACTAAAAAGATTCCACCTTAAAGAAAGAAAAGGTTTCTTCACAGTATGGCTGGTTAATTAGCGGAATTCTCTACCAAGGGATTCAGTGACAGCGGATTCATTAGATAGCTTTAAAAATGTATTAGATATATTTTTAATTAAAAAGGGCATTCAGGGTTATTCTGGATAATTAGAGAGGGAGTATTTATACAGGAAGAAATTCGATCGCCAGTACCTGGGGTCAGGTAGTTTCACTGTTTTTTTTTTGCCTTCCTCTGGATCAATTAACAACTAATCCGCATATTGCAGATCAGAGGAGATCTTAAAAAGGTTGAACTTGATGGGCTAAAAGTCTTTTTTCAACCTCAATTACTATGTAATTTTGTCATGTACCATCTTTAAGGGACATGGAAGGTTTTTGGGTGTCACTAGGAATATATAGTATCTCTGTGTATCTCTTTACTTTTATGTACATTAGATCTGTTATAGTTTGTCGTAGAAAAATGATCATACTCTGAAAAAATTCTGTACTCCGAAATCAGTCATGTTAACAAAAACAGAGTCCTACGATTCTTTTATTAATATTAGAGTTTATATGTGACAGAAGCAAATGCACCCAAAATGGCTGCCACTTACTCACTCACCATCTTTTATATTTGTTTACACAAGACCCATGGTGCAACCCATCTAGCAGCCAATAACATTTTATTTACATTTGATATTCAATAAGAATATAACACATACTTTAGTGATATCTGTGCGTACATCTACTTTATGTGATACACTTGTGCCCAGTACATAGCACATAACAGACCTTGGAGATGAGTAGAAAAATATATGTATTATGGCTACAAAACCTGTGTACTAGTCTCTTAATGAAATTGCAAAGTCATGGGTCAGATGTATTTAACTATTTCATAACTAATGCCTTACAATGGAAAATTACTGGTTTAGTGCTTATATCCCAGCCAAATATCACACTAACTGGAATGAGTGCGAATTTTATTTATATATACACGCTAAAAAGTAAGAATATATTTATCATTTCCCCAACAAGTTCTGCCTAAAATCTTACAAATAGTCCCTGTATGGGTCTGCCCTCTACAGCTAATGAAGACAATGCACTTTTACATGGTGGGCAGAGTCTCAGTGTAACCAGTCAGTGACAACATTCTGCAACATGCTACTTGAGAGAGATCACTGCTGGGGTAATATGAAACACTGCACTTCACAGTCCGTGTACTCATGAGCTGCCTAAGCCAATTCAAACAGGTAAACATTTCTATGATTTTAGACAGAAAAAAAGAGTGTATAAGCACTTCTGAATAAAATAAAGTCCAAACAGGTAAGAGGTACACATATATATTATATTCTTAGTGATATTCAGAAACCTTCCTTCCCACCTATCAGATGATTTACTTCGTCCATGCATAAATCACATGTGGCACACAATGATGACATCACAGAACTAAGCCAGTATAATCAGTATCCCCAGCAACATTCAAATCAATGCCTTACTTTATTAATCAGTCCACTTTAATTTGATTTTGTCTATCTACAGTGTGTCAGTTACAAAATGGAGGACACATTAAAACCCTCCAGGATTTCAAACATCTCTTCCTAATCTCAGCAGTTTATCATTATATACTTCATTTTATTCATCATGAGGTCAGCTGTATTTTCATTTCACTATCATATTGTGCACAGTTCAGTAACCAATTGCTAGATAATTAAACTCACATATAGCATGTTGGAGTCTTGCTGCCTTTCCTTTCCAACCAATATCATTAAAGACGCTGATTGTCACCTCCACAGCCTTCTCTCCACAGAACGTTATTAGCAGGTCCTTTGTATCAATGGCGTCTGCATTTTCCAAACTTCCATATGGAATACGATGCTTATTACAATAATCTGAATCCACCAACTTGTGTTTAAATTTCTTCAGATCTTTACTTGAGAGATCACTTAGATGATAACAGAGAATGTCCCCATGGGTGGCCATTGTGTCAACTGCAACATAAATAGAAAAATTAAAGGCTGGTATTAAAAGGAACAGATTATGACAAAGACTTAACTGGGAAAAACAGGACCTAACTAGTATGTGTTACATGACCTAACTAGTATGTGTTACAGGACCTAACTAGTATGTGTTACAGGACCCAACTAGTATGTGTTACAGGACCTCACTAGTATGTATTACAGACTGGGAATTAACTGGGTACGACAGGATTTCACAATATCAGATGGTCATATTGATGTACATGCGTAAAGATGACAGTCACACATAAAAACATGGCCTATGACATCAGAGGGTGACATCTATGTACGTCTGTAGATAGGACTCACCCACATAACAACAAAACCTAAAAACATCAGTGGTTCACAATCATGTACATGTGTAAAAATGACACATACCAAAAGACCTGTAACATCAGAGGGTCATATCAATGTACATGTGTAAAGATGACGGTCACGCCTGGACCTTGAGGACTCAGGGATTCCCTTGGGAAACCCACTTTGTGCAGCCCTGACCAGTTTAAAACCCTTTCATGGAAGGATAAGTTCAGGAAAGGCCATGTGATGTAACCATGTGCTTTGTTGTTGTTTTAATGTGTAATAGTCTGTTCTGGGGTGTGGTTAATGGCATGTGGACAGCCCCAGGTCATGTTTGGTATTAACATGTTTGGTTTTCCCCAGGTATATAAATAAAAGTATATTATTGGGGTTCCCTGTGGAAAGGGGTCACAATTTGCAAGGTACTAAGTTGAGGGTCCAGTAAGACCAGAGGAATGACTTGCAGACGACAGAGAACAATGGAAGTTCAGGATGAATGGGATGGCAAGATAGGATTAACCACAATTCTTCTGACTGAATACACCCAGGAAAGCTGAGAACAAAGGGAGGATTAGGGCTAGCAGTCAGCATGTCTCCTGGCCAGCGGGGGGTAATCAGGGGGAATGATATCAGAGATAGTATATTGTTTTGATTGGGTGAGGTTTTGTATAAAATGTGCTCTACTCTCATCAATGAATCAGTCTCTGTGTGATGGTACACAATGCTGGTGTAAGGAAAAGGCTAATGAGCTAATCACTTGGGTCTTACCATAAAGGGACCTACATCTGCCTGCTGTATCCTGATGCTGGTATCTGGTTGTTCCTATCCTAAAAGGACCTACACTTGTTGCTGTGTCTGTGTCTCCTACACCCTGAACCTGTGTTCCTGATAACTGAAGAAGCACCTGGATGCTGAGATTACTAGAACCCTGAAAATCTAGGGGTGTCCCTGTAGTGGTAGACAGGAGGGTTTTGAGGGTGCACCTGACTCCCTGGGTTGTCACAATGACACATAACAACATGACCTATACCATTAGAGTGTGAGATATAGGTACATCTGTAGAGAGGACACAGCCACATAACAACAAGACCTATAATATCATAGGGTCATATTCATGTACATGTGTAAAGATGACACAACCACATAACAAGACCTATAATATCAGAGGGTCATATTCATGTACATGTGTAAAGATGACACAAGCACATAACAAGATCTATAACATTATAGATTAGTAAACAAATAAAACATCTCTGCTCACACACTTACATCACACCTGATAACCAGTCACAGACCCAAATAACACAACTCTCTCTGTATTATTATCAACCTTTATTTGTAACGCGCCAACATATTCTGTAGCACTTTACATGGGGATATAAACAGGGAATAATACAATGTTAACAAACTGCAGAAATTGGAGGGCCCTGTTTTGAACTTATAATCTTTGCAGGGAGTGCTTTGTTCCAAAGCACCCTGCAAAACTGGAAACTCGCTACTTACAAACTATTGAAGAAGCAGAAGCCTGGAAAAGAACAGTTAAAGAATAGCAAAGGTGAGGAGGGTAATTAAAGTTGACTTAGGAAGGAAGGTATGTGACATTGTGAGGTGAATGGCTCTAGTGTGCAATATATTATCTTTCCTTAGTGGTCGGAAGATGTAATCTGCTAGTGGAAATGTCAGATCAGGCCATGGGTTATGATATATATCTCCAGAGGTGGGAGTGAGAGAGAGAAGAGAGATGGGAATGTTTCTGCTTGTGAGCTTTAGAAGAGAGAGGAAATAGTGAGTGGAGGAAGGAGTGTAGCTCGTGGAGCATAAAAGAGGAGAGGAGAGCATGGAAGGTGAGCTGGTTATGTTGGAGACATAATGTGGAAAAGTTGAGAGTAAAAACCCGAGGAAAATGCAGAAGGTTAAGAGTATTACACTTCTATAACATTCACTAATTATATATATATATATATATATATATATATATATATATATATATATACACTGTGTATATATATATATATATATATACACATATTCAGACACACACTCCCACCTCTCTGTATTACACTTCTATAACATGTCTTTCTCTCTCCACACACACCACCCCACATTACCCCTCTGTATATCATGACTACTTTATATATATACATATATACAGTGGATATAAAAAGTCTACACACCCCTGTTAAAATGTCAGGTTTCTGTGCTGTTAAAAAAATGAGACAAAGATAAATCATTTCAGAACTTCTTCCACCTTTAATGTGACCTATAAACTGTACAACTCAATTGAAAAACTAACTGAAATCTTTTAGGTGGAGGGAAGAAAATAAATAAATAATGTGGTTGCATAAGTCAGCACACCCTCTTATAACTGGGGATGTAGTTGTGTTCAGAATTAAGCAATCACATTCCAAATTATGTTAAATAGTAGTCAGCATACACCTGCCATCATTTCAAGTGCCTCTGATTAACCCCAAATAAAGTTCAGCTGCTCTAGTTGGTCTTTCCTGAAATTGTCTTAGTCGCATCCCACAGCAAAGGCCAAGGTCCACAGAGAGCTTCCACAGCATCAGAGGGATCTCATTGTTAAAAGGTATCAGTCAGGAGAAGGGTACAAAATAATTTCCAAGGCATTAGATATACCATGGAACACAGTGAAGACAGTCATCATCAAGTGGAGGAAATATGGCACAACAGTGACATTACCAAGAACTGGAGCTCTCTCCAAAATTGATGAAAAGACAAGAAGAAAACTGGTCTGGTAGGCTACCAAGAGGCCTACGAAGAGGCGCTCCTTGCCAGCAACTGAGGCCCTCGCAAAGCGAGGGCCTTAGTTGCTGGCATGGAGCGCTTTCCTTACCAGCAACTCGCGAAGGCCTCAGTTGCTGGCAAGGAGCGCCAAAGGCGCTCCTTGCCAGCAACTGCGAACCTTACAAACTTTACGTCGTAACGCAAACAACATACGAGACACGTTACCACCTATTACGAAAAATGGCCGCCGAACAAAACGAAAAACGAGGCTACAGGACTCCAAACACGCAAAACACCACCAGAAACACGCAAAACACCACAAAACACCTACGGATATTCCGCTACAGAGGTATACCACACATTAGCCGCCATTTTAGAACAATAACTTATACAATGCAGAAGTACACAGCTACGCTAACGGTTTTGCCTCGCGCACGCACACTATTACACTGCACACATTCATCACGCTTACACAGCAGCTCCACAGCACTAATACTGCAGCAACATCAAAACAGATTGTCAGCTCTTCAACAGAATGCTTCCTGCATATATTACTTCAAAATAGGTAAAGTATATTCATTTATTAATGTATTATTATACACCAAACAGCATTAGCTCACTTACAATTTCATTGCCATCATTTTTTGAAGGGCAATTCGCTAGGATATATATAGTAAGGAGACATGTTATGCAGGTGTAAAATAGAGTGGTGGGAGAGTGTGTGTATATATATATATATATATATATATATACACACACACACACTCTCCCACCTCTCTGTATAACATGGCTCCTCACTATATATATATATTGTGGTAATGTGGCCTTTGGCTACTGGTTTCTTCTCCGACTTCATATAAACAAATCGAGTCCCAAAGTGCGTTTTATCTCTTTTAATAAAAAGTTTTCAAACAAACAGCATATTTTCAGCATGAAATAAACATCTACTTTAACGCACTGGCTTAACATCTGGAACACCCTTGCTAGCCCTGAAGCGCTTCTTGGCCTTCAGGTGAAAACAGAGTCTTTGAATAGTCCATATTCAATGGTTTAAAGCGTCCTTTCTCTGCAGACAGTCATCTATAAATTTCATACCATAGGGTGTGGTTCTGGCCCGCCCTACTCTCCAGATACCCCAACCTCAAGGGACCCTTAACAACCGCTTTTGCTTAAGGCTACAAATCTGTTAACTCTACAGACTTCTCCCTGGGGTTATCAGACTCTGTAATTGTACCTTCACATCCGGTGTCTCTCCCTCCTGTAATGGATCCTCTGCTCCAATCACTGGGATAGCACCAGTGTCCTCAGTAAATGCTCTTTGTGACACAAATCCTCTTTCTCTGTAGCTCCAGCAGTTGCAGACTTCTCAGTTTGCTCTCTGAGCTGTGCAAACTGCAGCAGTGTAAACCAAACAGCCTTTTTACTCCAGACTGTAAACTTTCAGGCTCCTCTCAGCCTGGTACAATTTCTGCTTCCAGCAGACAAAGAAAAAATACTGCGTTCCTCTCACTGGAGATAATTACAAGCGTCCTTCTTAGCTTGCTTCAGACTGAGGCCTTCACTTTCACTGGCCTCACTCTGCTAGGCCAAACAGGGCCTAATTGCCAGGGACTCCACCCATCTCTCTGGGGTTATCTTAAAGGCAATCCACAACTGGGCTTCAATTAGCCTCTGATCACTGCCTGGAGTTAACTCTTTCTTTCCTCCAAGAAATCCTCCAGCCTCTTCAACCAAACCCACCTCTAGGGGCATTCTTTGCTTCACTCTGTTACATATCTCCCCCCTTAGCGCAACACCATGTGGTTGAGCTACATGAGCCGAGAGGCCGTTAATATTCCCTTGTAGCTGTTGAAGTTTCTGCCTCACACTGCCGAGGATACTCTGCATCTTATTAAGTTCGGCTTCTTTCTCTCTCTCCAACGCTTCCAAAGCACTAAGTAGCTCCAATAGGCTGATGTCTGGCTCAGGTCGTTGCTGACTCTCGGCCACCAATCTGTAGAATTCTTGGTCAAGCTCTGTGACTCTTTGAGCTTGCTGAGCTCCCTTCTTCAAAGTTTACAACTCTCTTTAGGTTCATCATCAGCATTATTTTCATTATCACCATCTGGTTTAAGTCAAAAGCCTTTGAAAAAGTCCCCGTGGAGGGACGAAACGGCCCGTTGGCATCAATTTTCCCAACCTTCTGAACCTTAGAACACTGGAAGCTAAGTACAAACACTCTTTGGAGTACAATTTTTTCTTTTTTACAATTGTATTGGCTCAATTATCACTTTATTTATATATTCCAACATCTCAATTATCTAGTGACACTAGAAAGTCTATGGAGAGCTACATTGGAGAGCTTTACTACTGAACAGCAAGTATATTGCTATATGTGTTTTGTTTTGCTCATATCCAATAGTGCCATTCTCTCCTTGATATAGACACTGTAGTTAATCTACAGAGCCATTCATTTGTGATTGTATATACTTTCAGTCTATTCAAGTATCTTCTAAGGTATCAGATTTTATTTTTATGTTTATCAGTTTTTATATGTAAATAGATACTCACACTTTTTACAAGTTGCTGCACTATCCTATGATTATCAGTATATCCTGTATTAACAGGAGTATCAGTATATTCTGATTTATGAGGATTTTGTAGCATAGTTTATGGCATGAATACTTAATATGCAAATATTTAACAATTCATACTCATCATTATTGGAGTATCTTTATGTAATGTTTATATATTTTAATCGGCGTAGTTTCCGGATCTAGAGTATCCAATAAAGTGTTTTCCTTTTTTTTCTACATAATCTTTTTTGATACATTAAGGGGTGTAAAGCACCCAGGATACTAGTAATATAGATCATCATTTTTCTCTATTATAGTATCTCTAGGAGACAGCAAATTCTCGGGCGGTTTCTCTTCCCCCTTTTCACCACAATTTATTTCTTAGTCCTGCAAACTGTCCCGAGCCCATGCTTTGTGAGGACAGATAATCTGGCTCTTTATGTTCCAAGTGCTCCAATAGGTTGGCTGAGAATTTTCACCGAACTGTATCAGTTTCATATGGCCATCTTGCTTCTTTTCTGGTACAGTATCCTTCAGAGGCTCCACAAGCATGTCCTCTCTGGGGGCTGCTTCTAGCTCTTGGATCGGCACCTCACCTCTCCTTCCAGCAGGAATCCTTGATAACACTGTGCTTTCAATCCTGCAAGGTCTGCAACTCTTTCTCTCTACTAGGAAGGATCTCTCAGACATTTGGCCTCGCTGAAATGTCTCCAGCTGTTCCGCAACTTCAGCATTACACTTAACACATAGGCTAGCACACATCTTAGCAGCCATTTGAGTTTTGGGTTTATGAAACAAACTTATTTCAGCATTCTCAGCTTTTACCCATTTTTCCTCCACTTCTACTTCTTGCTTTGCCTCCAAGGCTTCCAGCTTTTCATTTTTCTTTGCTGCCTTTAGCTGCATCCTCTCCTGATTAACATGTTGCAAATCCAGTTGACCCTGCTTATACTGGATCTTTTGCTGCATATTCGGCTCAAGTATCTCCTCAGACTTTTCCATCAGGTCTTCTCTGAATACCTCTGTCGGCTCAGACATTCTTTCTTCCTCCCTCGGTCTCTCCTGCTCTATGCTTTGCTTATGAGCTTCCTGTAGACATTGCTCTACATTCAACATAGCGTCTTGGGTACACAGGTTCTGGAGGTCAGCATTAGTCTCTTCTGGACATGCATCTTTCTCTATCATAGTTGCTTCTCTCTGCTTAAGGGATTCTTCTATCTCTTGTAGCTGAGAGGTGGAATTGGTGATCTCTCCTCTCTGATAATCATGATTAGTGAGGAGATCTTGCTTCTCCTGATTATCATTGTGCTGCGGCTCCCACACAACTGACTCTTTTAGCTTATACTTGGGAGGACTCTTCCTTTGCTCCCAAATAGGCATCTGTATCTTATTCCTGTAGTCCTCAAATGCAGGCTACCTCCGCCATTCAGGAATGTAATCTGGCATCATCCTGACACCCCTCATATTAGTAGGACACATCTACATTCTTTCTCTTGTATCATCCTCCCCCTCAGGAGTATTCACCAAGGACAGGTGGCTGTGTCTGTCCAGGTTTCTTATGGAGGTCGCTTTATTGCTTCTACCCATCAGGTTTCTGCCTTGCTTTGGGTTCAATTTATTTCTAGTGACTTGATCAGCAGGTTTCACACTGAGGCTGATTTTGCACCCAGTCAGTGACAACACCTTGTCCTTTTCTCTTTGACCTTTACTCACATCAGTCACTTTTATATCATCATCTTGCTCCAGGAGCCAAGGTTCTTTATCTGCATCAGCAGGCTCTT
>CM050163.1:9278592-9286092 GCA_027410445.1 Discoglossus pictus
TGTGTTGAAGAGCTGGCAATCTGTGTTGATGTTGCTGCAGCATTAGTGGTGTGGAGGTGCTGTGTAAGCGTGATGAACGTGTGCAGTGTAATAGTGTGCGTGCGCGAGCCGAAACCGTTAGCGTAGTTGTTTACTTCCGCATTATCGTAAAATGGCGGGTAATGTGTGTTATGCGTCTTAGCGGATTATCTGTACGTGTTTTTCGTGGCTACGGTGCTGTAGCCTCGTTTTCGTTTTGTTCGGCCGCCATTTTTTCTCTCGCTTCGAGAATTTTTTAGTGTCTAAACTTTTTTATTTTGAGCTAAATGAAGGTGTAACTTGTTTTTTTGAGGTCCTGGATGCTCCCTCTTGCTGTTGGTAATTTTTTTATGTATGTGCTGTGTGTATTTATTGTGTATTTTTTTTTTTTGATGTTCGCAAGTTTTGGCCGTATTTTTTTGCTACGTTTTAACGGCTCGCCCTGCGGCGCTCATCTCTAAGCCCGCTAAATCGTACGGACCACGAAAACAGCGTGACGACGACTCATAGCAGGACAATTATAATATGTGATATACACACACTCTACCACCTCTCTGTATAACATGGCTCCTCACTATATATATATATATATATATATATATATATATACATACACACACCCACCTCTCTGTATAACATGACTCCTCACTATATATATATATATATATATATATATATACACTCCCACCTCTCTGTATAACATGACTCCTCACTATATATATATATATATATATATATATATATATATATATATATATATATATATATACACACACACACACTCTCCCACCTCCCTGTATAACATGGCTCCTCACTATATATATATATATATATATATATATATATACACACACACTCTCCCACCTCCCTGTATAACATGGCTCCTCACTATATATATATATATATATACACACACAGTGCCACCTCTCTGTATAACATGGCTCCTCACTATATATATATATTAATATATATATATACACACACACACAGTCCCACCTCTCAGTATAACATGGCTCCTCACTATATATATGTCAACACATACCAAATACGTCGGTGAAAGATTGAATATTTCATTACATTCTTGTACATTCGGACCCTCACCGGTGTATGTCGACAATCACAGATATGCTCTGGTGGAAGTCCAAAAGAGAGGAGCCGACAAGGAGGCGACTGGCTCTCTCCCGCCAAATCCTTTGTTCTGCTGAGAGTAATACAAGTCCCTGATGTCGACCGTGGTCGTACAGATAGCCGAAATGTGTTAGCGCTTGTTGTTGGAATAGAAGACTCCGACTTCTATAAACTGGCAAATAAAAATGGTACCCTCAAGCAGCTTTACACACGTAATCAAATCAGTTCGGAATTTGTAAAGAAAAGTTACTTTCCATAGATGAGATTTCTTCTCAAGAAATGTCGCTGAGAGAAGCAGCTGCAGCTAATTGGAGAAGTGGGGGGCAAGGCTATACACGCTATCATTGCAAAAGGAAGTGGTCCACAAATAAATGCAGTTGTAAAAGCAAGGGACTCTTGTGCAATTCAAAGTGTCATAATAGTTTAAGTTGATGCAATAAATAAGATTTGAATCACATAATTAAGTATTTTTTTTATTACTATTTTCTTTTCTCATTTAGAATGTACTGTGTGTTTTAAATTCTTGTTAAGAAAATATAAATCTCCGACATGTTCAACATTCACCAAATAAGGGTACTTAGCAAATATTTCGGACATACACCAAGGGACTATGTGAATGTAGACATTGACCGGTGAAAGTCGACATTCTCCAATTTCGGTCTTTCACAGTAACATATATATATATATATATATATATATATATATATATATATATATATATATATATACACACACTCCCACCTCTCTGTATAACATGGCTCCTCACTATATATATACACACACACACACTCTCACCTCTCTGTATAACATGGCTCCTCACTATATATATATATATATATATATATATATATATATATATATCCACACTCCCACCTCTCTGTATAACATGGCTCCTCACTATATATATATATATATATATATATACCCACACTCCCACCTCTCTGTATAACATGGCTCATCACTATATATATATACATGTTATGGATGATAATTAGGAAAATGTCTTTTTACATGTTATTATCCTTGTCTGCATTCCTTACTCACTTATAATGACAAGAAGGTTATCTAAAATGGAGAATGAAACTACAAACAAGATGGAAGACAGAACTACAAATGGGAGTGGCCTGATGATGCATACATCCGTGACCAAATAAGGACAAAGGGACGGCTCCTCCCTAAATGGCCAGTATGATGACGACACACTGCAGCAATTTTGAACCAATCAATAAAGCTATTAATTCCTAGACAAAGGAATCATGTGACGCTTGATCAGATAAAGTTTTCTACATATAAACGTGTAAACTGCCATTTTTAATACAGAGCGCTTTGAGAACTACTATACAGAAACACCGTGTCTGTGTCTTATTTCTCTGGAATGTGCACATTCCACACTAATTGGAAAAGCAACAGATATTTAATACAGACGTTACAGTCTTATCTAAATCAGTTGGCGCCCAAACGTGGGGCCTTGAGTTTATGACCTGACAATAGCCGAGAAGGAGTGAAGTGGTGACTTGCAACAGCAGAAGGAACCTTCAGAAAATATGTCTGGTAAGGTCATTATTTAGTACTTTGCAAGTCGCTATTTCTTTCTCGGCTATTGGCAGGCATTCAAAGCAGGTTGTTTAGCTTGCTCAAGGTCCGTTTTAAAAAAACCTGTGATAATAGATATCTGTTGCCGGTGTGTGTGTGTGTGTGTGTGTGTGTGGACTGTTGGTATTGTGAATTTGAATTCTTTAGACATATGGTTCAGGACCCACACACATGTGTGTTTGTGACTATCTGGAAGACGGATAATTTGCACCCAGAGACGTGCATATATATAACCAGAGGTCGCAAATACGAACTTGCATATGTGTGCCCTGGGGAAATATATATATATATGTTTTTCTCTGGGAAATGTCTATGCATGTTGGATAGACGATATCCGTTGAAGGTCATGATGTTCGGGCCGGAAGAAGTAGCCTGAAAACTTTAAGGGACGTCTGTCATTCACTACGGGTGGTTACATGTGTGTGTCGTATATGCGCATGGTCTTGAAATCATATGTCTTTTGAATCTTAAGTTTTCTGCAGAAAAGGTTTGATGTTTATAATGTTATATGCTATGTCACTGCTGGTTGTTATGCATGTTTTGATAAGAAATGCAGTTTAGAACTTCTCTCCCTCAAAGTGCTGGAGTTGAGACACTGCTCTGTGTGTTTTTTTGACCTTGATCACACAGCTGCAGTGAGATCCAGAGAGAAATTCCTCATCCACCCCCTCCCATCTGGTTTAACTATTTGAAGGACGAATCTTAGAATTCTTCCTACGCCAATGCTAGGTTGTATTTGAAGGTGTTAACATGTTTTACTGTATTGCTATGCTGTTTAAGGTATGAACACAGAAACATTAAGGAACTTTTCCTTACATACATTTATATAATATTCTGATTGCTTTCGTTTATAAAGTAGAGGGATTGTCTTGTGTTTTGCTGCAAGTAAATGTGTGAGTATTTGCTGTAATTCCTTTTCTTTGCAATACAATTAAGGAATGCAGGTTAGAGAATTTGTGTCCACCACTGAAATCAGTGGAGGATTTATAGTTTATCTTGTTTGTAAGTGTAAGACAGATGTGTTTGTGAAATACATACGTATGCGTGTATTCTTTTGAAATATTTTGTCTGAAGTTTCTGTGTGTTCGATACTGTACTCTTTGAAGAGGGAGGTGACCGGTTTGCATTGTATGAGAGGGATTGGCCACCCCATCTTATGACAAAGCAAAGCAAACCATTCTCTTCTCTCCTCCCATCTACTCTGTGTGCGTATTAGAGTTTTATGTGAAAATATGTCTGTCTGTATTATTGAGAGAAGAATGGTGTTTGCTACATTTTAGTGGGTTGTGGAACAAGAAACCATGAAATTCTTAACACACAGCCACCGCCCCATCATGGCTCCCAACTTTAAAAAAACAACAAATGGGAGTTGACTAACTTTAGGACCAACCCCTTTTAAAACCTATGACGAAGCAATTTTGTAATATGTTATCTCTGCTGGAGTTGGTGCCCTGTATCCACTACTCCTTGGGAATAGTAATCTTTCTTAAAAGGAAGGTATAGGAGACATTCAATGTTTTATTAAGCTTCTTAAGCTTTTATTAGCAATCTCTGCTCATGTAAATCAACTCCTACACGCCTGTCTGCAACGGTGATACAGAATTCTGTGAGTTATTAATAGAATGCGCTCCGGATGAAATAGTAAATCAGGCCACTCCACAAGATAAAACAGCCAGTGGTAATATATCATTCCTGCTGGGAGCAGTCTTAGTGGAAGGATTGAAGAGAAGGGAAGTTTTTCTCTGTCCCCTCAAGAGATCCTTATTATCCTCAGCAATTGAAGTTTAAATCTGATGTATTTATTGATTATGTGATTGTTTTATCTCAAGCACTGACTAAAATACATGCACAAGTGTTTTCTCCTATTCCAGATCCAGAAGTAGACACTGGTACTCATCAACTACTTCCTGGAGCTTGGGTCCTGGTCAAGAGATTTGTAAAAAAAAAAAAAAAAGAATCATCTGGAATCCAGATCATGCATCTTATTGCAAGCAGCACCAGACCCACAGCAGCCAACATCATGATGATCATAACACATATCCTTTTCTGTCTGTTCTTAACTAAAGTAGAACCTTCTGCATTCATTAGTGAGAAGAAAGATGGTATTACATTTTGGTACAATCCATCTAAAACACATATGATCACATTGTCTTTTGATTATTGTCATGTTGTATGTTGCCAACAGCTAAGCGTGACTCAACAATGTAACTTGTACAAATACACTCACAGCACATGTATACACATATGTGTTACAGATCAGACTTGGGAAAAAGATTGTAGTCATTGGGAAGCTGTAGGATAGAACACTGGGACAGCTTGAGGCTACAGACTACAGAGTGCCTTAGATAGAACAGATTTGAGTGGAAGCCCTTTACTTGAACGTATGACTCTAATAAAGCCAGGCAAATGCTCGCCAAATGGCAAGACTGGAGCTAACATGCGACTCACCCCCAGACCCACAGACGCAGGTACATACCTAATAGGTGGCTGGGTTAGAGGAGAAGCAAAAGGACGGATTGGTAAATTTATGCTCAGAGATCTAAATGCACCACTCATATCAGAAGGACTAATGCAAGTACAACACACTCAGGCATTACCCCAGATGACTGATATCAGTGAACCTACGTACGAAGGAACCCTAGCAAATGAGACTGGGTTCACAGACCTCAATTTATGACTGGAATGGACGACATATAACGTAGAATCACATAATAAGACTAATTGTTATGTTTGTGTAAGTGCCAGACCTCACCTAGGCACTGTTCCACTTATGGTAACTATGAAGGAAGAAGTGGAGTGTTAGTTGGGAATTATTGTAAGTTAAGTACGGGACTGAAGCGAATAGTTCCTAGAATGTTATAGTAAGTGATTTGGAAGAAAGATTTTGCATGTGAATTTGATCTAAAGTGGAGTCTGTATTTGAATAGTTTGCAAACATTAAATACAGGAAAAGAAAACAGGCAGCCCTTAACCCCCGAATTAATCCTTCTACATATATGATGTATATAGTCCGTGGCTATCCTCTGACAGTTCTGGCACCACATAATATTGCAGCCATCATACAGCAGACTACCTAAGCACATGACTACAGCCAGACACCTCCGTCTGCAATGTTCCCTTCTTCTACCAGACAATGTTACCTTACAGAGATGTTATGTTCTCAATCCAGCCACTCTCTTACCATTTCCAGAGGGGGGAGAAAGGAAGATGGATAACCAATCTCTATGTAAAAAGACGTCTACTAGAAGGTGGTGGAAACGGCCAGACGCTCACAGATGTGACACAAGACCCTCTATATTGCACGCTGTGGAATAAACATTTCCAGGCCGAGATTTCCAATATGAAGCAAGTCTCACTAAATTGAAGCAGGTCACCTTAAACCTAAAGACATTGTACAACAATGCAGCAGGAGATAGTGCACTTACGGTGGAGCCCCCACAAGAAGCAGAAGCGCTCTACAAGCATTGGGATACAGAAATTCCACATGTTGCAATATCCAAGTTCGCACCGGATGGATGGAAGACATTAGGAGCTGCATTAAAATAGTGGGAATCTGCAGAGGAAGAGGAGTTGGAAGAGGAAGGAGTGGAAAAGAAAACTCTCCACTGGCAAGCAGACAGCACTCCCAGTATACAAGCCAGAGACCCATATGCAGTCCCAGGACTCACAAATCCACCTCATGACTGCCTTCAACAAATGGAAATGGAGACCTCACACCTTGCGAATGTAAAAGACCTTGCCCTGACAGACCCAGACATCACTCTGTATGTGGATGGATCAAGGTATGCTGATGAGAATGGGAAAGATCACACAGGATACGCTGTGACTACAGAAAAAGATGTGATGCGAGCCTTCTCACTACCTTCCTCCATGTCAGCACAAGAAGCAGAGTTGATTGCATTGACCAAGGCCTGTGAGGTTGCGACAGGAGTCCGAGCCAACATCTACACAGACTCAAGATATGCTCTGGGAATGACTCAAGACTTTGGAGTAATCTGGAGAGCTAGAGGATGCATGACAGCCGCAGGCACTCCAGTGAAGCATGACAAAGCCATCCGTGAACTACTAGATGCTTTAGCACTCCCAAAGGAAGTAGCCATACTGAAAGTAAAGGCACATGGGAAGCTAAATTCAGACGAAGCACGAGGAAACCATCTAGCAGACCAGATGGCTAAAAAGGCAGCAATGACAACACAGGAAATGGAAAGGAGAGAGGTGGATGGAGAAATAAACATTTATACAATGCAGACTCTGCCAACAGATTTAAGATTGCTCAAAGAATTGCAAAAGACGGCAGGTCCAGAAGAAGTGAACAATGGAGGAAAACGTACCCCATGATGACTAGTAATCCCCACCCAGGGAGAGGTATAATTGTGTACCCTGGAAATTATACGTGTTACAGGAGAAACGTTTCTCAGGGGTTCAACTTACAGAGGTTCCCTTATGGGTTTTGTCACACATATAGAGATGGTTCAGCCACCATGCTAGTCAATCAGACACAATCTTTGGGGGACATATATTGGTTGTGTGGAGATATGAAACTCAGGGTAAGACTGTCAGGAGTATGGCGTGGGGAACGTACCATGACTAAAGCCATAATGCCGTTACACATTGTTCCAACCTATTATGGTGATCTAGATAATGTTCCTTAGACACAGCCCAGAAGGAAGAGACATACATCATCATCTGAACCTAAAGAAAGTTTTGATTCCCATGTGTACATAGATTCTAGTGGAGTCCCAAGGGGGGTGCTTGATGAGT
>CM050163.1:9296092-9333592 GCA_027410445.1 Discoglossus pictus
GGCACCAAAAGTACAGATAAATTGCTTGCCCAGGGTCTACCTTGAAGAAATATCTGTACTGAATAATATCTGTTGCCTGTGTATGACTGTTGAGAGTGTGGGTCGAGTGATTGTGATTTCTTAGATATTGTGGTCAAGGACATACATGTTTGCATGCGGCAGGTTTCAGGGACGGATTGGTAGTGTCCGAATAACACTATAGCCCTGAAATAGCCGTACGTACAGACGTACAAATGCATACCTTTTTTTTTTTTAGGAGGGTCTATGCATGGTGGATAGCCGAGTATCTCTTTGGGGTCATTCTGTTCGTGCCTTGGTAGCGTAATGAACCCGGAAGATATCTATCACACACTTAGGTGTAAAAGCATGTATGTGGGATGCAGACTTCAGGGACGGATTTATTGTGTCCGAATAACACGATAATTCTCTGAAGTCGTCAATTTTAACACACGACGGTGTGAGATTTTGAACTGCAATATTTTAAGAGTAAGAAATGTTCTGCAGAAATTGATAAATATTACTGTGATCTGTTATTGCTGGTTGTGATGCATATTTTAAGGAGAAATGTAGTTTAGAATTTCTCTCACTGAAGCTGAAGCTGAAAGCTGATTTATCTACAACTGTGTGTGATTCAAGGTCAAAGAAGCACAGTCTGTGAAAAGGAGAAATTCCTCCCCCTCCCATCTCGTTAATTCTTTTAAGGACGTATCTTAGTTAAGAGAATTCTTTCTATTTCAATGCTTAAGGTCATATGAAATAACTGTCATATTTCTATTCATGTTTTCATGATGTTGTTAGATTTTGCTTACGAGAAGTAAATGTTTGTGTGAAAGTAGGTGTGTCCTGGGAAGGATATTGATTTAAAAAAAATAAAGTAAATAGTTCAAGATATATACACGGAGTTAGACTTTGAGACTGCACCTCGAATAAGTATCTCAAAGGAAACAGTACCTTAGGATTTTAATGGTTATGTAACAATCATCAGAGGTGTCAATGAACACACCTTAGACAGGTATGTTGGGTTTTCTGATTATTGAACCAAGAAATAATATCCATAAGATCTGCAATGTAATGGGAGATTATTTTGTTTGAATACATTGCATGTAACAGTTTGCATATTTCTATGTACTTGTGAGTATGTGTGTATATATGTATGTATATGCGTGTATTCTTTTGAAATATTTTGTCTGAAGTTTCTGTGTGTTCGATACTGTACTCTTTGAAGAGGGAGGTGACCGGTTTACATTTTGTGAGAGGGATTGGCCACCCCTCTTATAGTTAAGCAAAGCAAAGCAAACCACTCCCCTTTCTCATTCCACCTTCTCTGTGTGTGTGTTAGGTTTTTATGTGAAAACATGTCTGTCTGTATTATTGAGAGAAGAATGGTGTTTGCTACATTTTGGTGGTTTGTAGAACAAAGAAACCATGAAACTCTTAACACACAGCCACCGCCCCATCATGGCTCCCAACTTAGAAAAATGGGAGTTGACTATAACTTTAGGACCAACCCCTTTTAAAACTATGACGAAGCATCTACTATGCTACCTCTGCTGGAGTCAGTGCCCTGTATCCACTACTCCTTGGAAATATTAATCTTTATTAAAAGGAAGATATAGGAGACATTCAATGTTTCATTAAGCTTTACTATGGAATAAGAAGTATACGAAAGAAAAGTAAACGCAACGTTACTTTAGGATGTTTTTACTCCGACACAATTTCTGTCTCATATACTGTTATTTTTAGATTCTCTGTGAAACAGCTAACCCTGCTAGTCTCTGCTCATGTAAGTTAACTCCTACATGCCTGCCTGCAACGCTGATACAGAATTCTGTGAGTTATTAATAGCATGCGCTCCGGATGAAATAGCAAATCAGGCTATTAATTTGTCAGTGGTAATATATCATTCCAGACACAAGACTCAGATGCTGGGAGCAGCCTTTGTGGAAGGATTGAAGAGAATCCATCAGGAAAGATTTATTAACATCTCGTCCTGAATACAAGGTGTTGCCATTAGAGACTTTGTTATTAGTTGCTAAAAAGGGCGTGAGTTCTCACAAGGTAATAAGGAGACTACACACATTATGGTGTCTTCTGAGCAGGAGAAGACAGAGCCAACAAGAACAAGAAAGTGTTTTAATTGTAACAAGTTGGACACCTTAGGGTTTCACCAGTTATGGTGAAGTTAAAACCAGTAGCTGAAATAGCACAAGAAACTGGTATCTCATGGCCAGAAAGTCTCCCTATAGTACTGTTAAGTGTTGGGTACACCCCTGGAGGGAAGTTTTCTCTGTCCCCTCATGAGATCCTATTTGTGTCTGCTTCTAGATTAGGGTGTTATTATCCTCAGCAATTGAAATTTAAATCTGATGTATTTGTTAATTATGTGATTGCTTTATCTCAAGCACTGACTAAAATACATGCACAAGTGTTTGCTTCTATTCCAGATCCGGAAGTAGACACTGGTACTCATCAACTACTTCCTGGAGATTGGGTCCTGGTCAAGAGATTTGTGAGAAAGAATCCTCTGGAATCCAGATATAATGGTCCCTTTCAAGTTCTTCTAATTGCTGCACCGTCAGTTAAACTTGAAGGACGGCCTACTTGGATCCACACATCTCATTGCAAAAAAAAAAAAAAAGTTTCAGCACCAGACCCATAGCAACCAACATTATGATGATCATAACACATGTCCTTTCCTGTCTGTTCTTAACTAAAGTAGAACCTTCTGCATTCATTAGTGAGAAGAAAGATGGTATTACATTTTGGTACAATCCATCTAAAACACATATGATCACATTGTCCTTTGATTATTGTCATGTTGTATGTTGCCAACAGCTAAGCGTGACTCAACAATGTAACTTGTACGAAGACACTCACAGCACATCTATATACATATGTGTTACAGACCAGACTTGGGGAAAAGAATGTAGTCATTGGGAAGCTGTAGGATGGAACACTGGGACAGCTTGGGGCTACAGACCACAGAGTGCCTTACATAGAACAGATTTGAGTGGAAGCCCTTTGCTTAAACGTATGACTCTAATAAAGCCAGGCAAATGCTCGCCAAATGGCAAGACTGGAGCTAACATGCGACTTACTCTGACTATCAAGAACCCTAGACCCACAGACGCAGGTACATACCTAATGGGTGGCCCAGACCCACAGACGCAGGTACATACCTAATGGGTGGCCCAGACCCACAGACGCAGGTACATACCTAATGGGTGGCCCAGACCCACAGACGCAGGTACATACCTAATGGGTGGCTGGGTTAGAGGAAAAGCAAAAGGACGGATTGGTAAATTTATGCTCAGAGATCTAAATGCACCACTCATATCAGAAGGACTATTGCAAGTACAACACACTCAGGCATTACCCCAAACGACTGATATCAGTGAACCTACGTACGAGGAAACCCTAGCAAATGAAACTGGGTTCACAGACCTCAATTTATGGCTGGAATGGATGAAATATAACGTAGAGTCACATAATAAGACTAATTGTTATGTTTGTGTAAGTGCCAGACCTCACCTAGGCACTGTTCCACTTATGGTAACTATGAAGGAAGAAAAGTGTTTCTTAAGTCTGTATAAAACTACCCAGACTAAAAGATCTAAATTGTGAACAATGGGAGAACAGGTATCCCATTATAACTGACAATCTACATCCAGGTGAATGGTATAACCATATACCCAGGTAATTACACATGTTATACAAGGAGTACACCTCAAGGGAGAAACCTAAAGAGGTTTAAGCAAGGGTTCTGCATTATATATTGTATAGGCTTCACAGTTTACAGAGCAGACACAAACATTGGGAGACATATATTGGATATGTGGGGACATGAAGCTCAGATCAAGACTAGAGGGTATCTGGTATGGTGAGTGTACCATGGCAAAGGTCATAATGCCAGTGCACATAGTGCTTATACAAACTAATACCTCACCACACACCCTACTGACAACATCTAGACACAAAAGAAAGGTGTCTTCCCCACAAGGTAGCTTTGACCCCCATGTGTACATAGACTCTATTGGAGTCCTAAGGGGGGTGCCTAATGAGTTAAAGGCCGAAACCAGAAAGCAGCAGGATTTGAATCACTGATACCAATGATTGGAGTAAATAAAAATGTTGCTTGAATCAATTATATATATTATAACCAACAAAGGTTTGTGGATTACACAAGAGATGCTCTGCAAGGAGTTGCAAAACAATTGAAGGCCACGGCCTTCCAGAATAGAATGGCACTCGACATGATCCTTGCTAAAAAGGGGGGAGTGTAAAATGCTCCCCGACGCTGCCAACTGCTGCACCTACATACCTGATAATATGAGTCCAAACGGTAAGATTACTTTAGCCATTAAAGAACTAAACAACTTGGCACAAGAATTGAAGGAGAGTTCTGGAACCACAGACTATTGGGATAAATGGTTTGGGTGGATGAATAACTGGCAGAGGGTATTGTCACAGGTTGGAATTGTCTTTCTTTCAATACTGATAATTCTTACATTTGTTACCTGTTGTATTATCCCCTGTGTCTGAATATATATATATATTTAAAGAAGTCAGTTACTGGAGTCACACCAACCTTTGTGCACCAAGAAATTTAAGAAGATGACTGTGAGGAGTCACATAAGATGTTACGGTCTATTATGTCTAGAAATGAAAGTTCTACATAAACCCCTTGTCCCACATGTTCCTGAAACAAGGGGTCAGGGATAGCATCTGACTCGCCTATGACAGTGGCAAGAGGGGTCATGGACAAGCCATGGCAACTCTAACGTACAAAGAAGAACGGGCGTACATTGGTGCAGATGTGCTAGGGCTTTCTTACATTCATACATCTCCTCCACAGGGACAGTTGTACACATAGTCTCTAGGGGGGACTGTTACTATTTATATGCTGTTTATATGACTTTATACCTTAATTAATACGTTTTACTAAGAAAAACCTATATCTTTACTCAGACATTTTATGTAGTACTCTCTAGAAGAGGAAGATATAATACATCTAACCTGTCATATCTACAAGAAAAGAATATAAGTGTAATATGTAACATAATATAGCATTTTAGGGGGGACTGTTGTGGACGAAATTCATGAAAATGTATATTATGTCCATGCTGCATTCCTTTCCTTACAATATATCATAAGATAAGGCACTAATTGCTTTTATTCTTTATTTCCTGAGAGTCCTAAGATGGCTACTGAGCTGTATCCTGAGAGTCCTAAGATGGCTACTGAGCTGTATCCTGGGAGTCCTAAGATGGCTACTGAACTATATCCTGGGAGTCCTAAGATGGCTACTGAGCTGTATCCTGCGAGTCCTAAGATGGCTACTGAATCATATCCGGGAGCTCCCAGATGACATTCATATTCGTGACCAAATAAGGATATGAGCCCCGCCACCTTCCAGAGCCAATCAGAAGCTTCACATAAACTGACCATAATGACATCAACATCCAAGACCAAATATGGAAAGACCCTTCCTACCTTGTCAACCAATCAATAACTCACTCACTGTCTAACAATGAGTCGTACGATTGTTATATCTGATCAACTTATATTATATAAGTTCCTATGTTGTATTTGGGGGGGTTCGTTCGTTGGGAAGAATACAAGAAGTTTTTTACCAGAACTTTTGGGTCTGTGTAAATTCTTGTCTCTGTGTGCACACATGCCCAACAGACGGATGATTTGGACAGGAACAGATATTACATAATGGGATTATTTTTATCCATCCAAAACATATATATATACATTCCCACCTCTCTGTATAACATGACTCCTCACTATATATATATATATATATATATATACACACACTCTCCCACCTCTCTGTAGAACATGGCTCCTCACTACATATATATATATATATATATATATATATATACACACACACACACTCCCACCTCTCTGTATAACATGGCTGCTCACTATATATATATATATATATATATATATATATATATATATATATACACTGCTCAAAAAAATAAAGGGAACACTAAAATAACACATCCTAGATCTAAATGAAATAAATATTCTTATGAAATACTTGGTCTCCTGAGGGATCTCCTCCAAGACCTGGACTAAAGCATCTGCCAACTCCTGGACAGTCTGTGGTGCAATGTGACGTTGGTGGATGGAGCGAGACATGATGTCCCAGATGTGCTCAATTGGATTCAAGTCTGGGGAACGGGCGGGCCAGTCCATAGCATCAATGCCTTTGTCTTGCAGGAACTGCTGATACACTCCAGCCACATAAGGTCTAGCATTGTCTTGCATTAGGAGGAACCCAGGGCCAACCACACTAGCATATGGTCTCACAAGGGGTCTGAGGATCTCATCTCGATACCTATTGGCAGTCAGACTACCTCTGGCGAGCACATGGAGGCTGTGTGCCCCCCCAAAGAAATGCCACCCAACACCATTACTGATCCACTGCCAAACCGGTCATGCTGGATGATGTTGCAGGCAGCAGAACGTTCTCCACAGCGTCTCCAGACCCTGTCACGTCTGTCACATGTGCTCAGTGTGAACCTGCTTTCATCTGTGAAGAGCACAGGGCGCCAGTGGCAAATTTGCCAATCTTGGTGTTCTCTGGCAAATGCCAAACATACTGCACGGTGTTGGGCTGTGAGCACAACCCCCACCGGTGGATGTCGGGCCCTCATACCACCCTCATGGAGTCTGTTTCTGACCGTTTGAGTAGACACATGCACATTTGTGACCTGCTGGAGGTCATCTTGCAGGGCTCTGGCAGTGCTCTTCCTGTTCCTCCTTGCACAAAGGCCGAGGTAGCGGTCCTGATGCTGGGTTGTTGCCCTCATACGACCTCCTCCACATCTCCTGATGTACTGGCCTGTCTCCTGGTAGCGCCTCCATGCTCTGGAGACTATGCTGACAGACACAGCAAACCTTCTTGCCACAGCTCGCATTGATGTGCTATCCTGGATGAGCTGCACTACCTGAGCCACTTGTGTGTGACTCTGTCTCATGCTACCACTAGAGTAAGCACCACCAGCATTAAAAAGTGACCAAAACATCAGCCAGAAAGCATAGGAAATGAGAAGTGGTCTGTGGTCACCACCTGCAGAATCACTCCTTTATTGGGGGTGTCTTGCTAATTGCCCATAATTTCCACCTGTTGTCTATCCCATTTGCACAACAGCATGTGAAATTGATTGTCACTCAGTGTTGCTTCCTAAGTGGACAGTTTGATTTTACAGAAGTGTGATTGACTTGGAGTTACATTGTGTTGTTTAAGTAGTCCCTTTTTTTTTGAGCAGTGTATATATATATATATATATATATATATATATATATATATATATATACACACACAGTGCCACCTCTCTGTATAACATGGCTCCTCACTATATATATATATTAATATATATATATACACACACACACAGTCCCACCTCTCAGTATAACATGGCTCCTCACTATATATATGTCAACACATACCAAATACGTCGGTGAAAGATTGAATATTTCATTACATTCTTGTACATTCGGAACCTCACCGGTGTATGTCGACAATCACAGATATGCTCTGGTGGAAGTCCAAAAGAGAGGAGCCAACAAGGAGGCGACTGGCTCTCTCCCGCCAAATCCTTTGTTCTGCTGAGAGTAATACTAGTCCCTGATGTCGACCGTGGTTGTACAGATAGCCGAAATGTGTTAGCGGTTGTTGTTGGAATAGAAGACGCCGACTTCTATAAACTGGCAAATAAAAATGGTACCCTCAAGCAGCTTTACACACGTAATCAAATCAGTTCGTAATTTGTAAAGAAAAGTTACTTTCCATAGATGAGATTTCTTTTCAAGAAATGTCGCTGAGAGAAGCAGCTGCAGCTAATTGGAGAAGTGGGGGGCAAGGCTATACACGCTATCATTGCAAAAGGAAGTGGTCCACAAATAAATGCAGTTGTAAAAGCAAGGGACTCTTGTGCAATTCAAAGTGTCATAATAGTTTAAGGTGTTGCAATAAATAAGATTTGAATCACATAATTAAGAATATTTCTTTATTACTAGTATTTTCTTTTCTCTTTTAGAATGTACTGTAGAATGTTAAGAATATATAAATCTCCGACATGTTCAACATTCACCAAATAAGGGTATTTAGCAAATATTTCGGACATACACAAAGGGACTATGTGAATGTAGACATTTACCGGTGAAAGTCGACATTCTCCAATTTCGGTCTTTCACGGTAACATATATATATATATATACATAAACACACACTCGAACCTCTCTGTATAACATGGCTCCTCACTATATATATATATATATATATATATATATATACACACACACAGTCCCACCTCTCTGTATAACATGGCTCCTCACTATATATATATATATATATATATATATATATATATATAGATACACACACACACTCTCCCACCTCTCTATAAAACATGGCTCCTCACTATATATATATATATATATATATATATATATATAGGTACACACACACAGTCCCACCTCTCTGTATAACATGGCTCCTCCCTATATATATATATATATATATATATATATATATACACACACACTCTCCCACCACTCTGTATAATATGGCTCCTTACTATATACACATATATATATATATATATATATATATATATATATATATACACACACACACACTCTCCCACCTCTCTGTATAACATGGCTCCTCACTATATATATATATACACAAACACTCCCACCTCTATGTATAACAGCCGTATAGCCGTGAGTGTCCAGTATCCAGATAAATAATAAGAGTTTTGCAGTATTTAGTGATACCTTTTTTATTGGACACACATAACCATAAATAAATGACAAGCTTTCGAGAGTGTTGTCCTCCCTTTATCAAGTCTGAAGCAAAACTGACATGAGATGGAACCCTCAGTTTGAATAAAAACAGCACATGCAGAGAGAGTGGTGGCAGTGTCTGACATCATCAGGCAAATACATATAGGTGGAATGAACACAACATAGTATGGTACATATATATATATATATATATACATATGTTATATACACATATACAAGAAGTATCATAATATAATTAAATACATATAAATAAGTAAATATAAATATATAAACATGTATACATATATATACACATAATCATCATATCAGGAATATAGGAGGTTATAAGAAATTAAGATAATGAGATAAAAACTCCATATTAACATTAAGTCCTGTATTTTTCGTATTAAAGTGAGTTATCATCTTCATTTCATAGATCTTTCTTTCTTGTGTGTTTTTAAAGTAACCTCTGAGTATTTTTATTTTCAGGTTTTGTATAGAATGGTTATTTTGTGAAAAGTGATGTCCCACTGGGGTACAATAATTGTCTTCATTGTGTTTTTTGATGGAGTTTCTGTGAAGGTTCATCCTCAAATGTAATTTCTGGTTGGTTTCCCCAATGTAGCATCCATTTTCACAGACAGTACATTGTATCATGTAGACTACATTTGATGATGTCCAGGAATATGACCCTCTGATGTTGTAGCTCTTGTTGTTGTGTGTGGCTGTATCCTCTTTGCAGATATGCTGACATAATTTGCACCGATTTTTGTTGCAGGGTTTGGTGCCATTTTCTCTGTTGGGCCGTTCATTGGCCAATCTTCTGTTCACCAATGTTTGTCTTAGATTTGGTGGTTGTCTGAATGCGACAATGGGAGGTTTGGGAAATATATGTTTTAATTCTGCATCTTCTGTTAGTTGTGGTTGTAGATCTTTAATTATTTTACGTATTCCTTCTAGAGTCGGATGGTATGTTGTTACTAGAGGTGTACGTGAAGAACTTTCTTTAGTTTTATATTGCAACAGGTGTTCTCGGGGTGTTTTGATGGCAGCGGTTACTTTCTGTGTGATGACATGGGGTTTGTAACCCTTTTGTTTGAAGGAGTCAGACAGTGTTTTTAAATGTTTGTCGCGGTCCTTGGTGTTTGAGCATATGCGGTGGTATCTGATGGCTTGGCTGTGAATTATCCCTTTTTTAGTATGTGAGGGATGGAAACTAGAACTGTGTAGGTAACTATATTTGTCTGTAGGCTTCCTATACACAGATGAGTGAAGTTTACCATTTTTGATGGATATGGTGGTGTCCAAAAAGTTTACCTGTTCAGCAGAGTAATCAATTTTAAGTTTAATAGATGGGTGGAAGGTATTAAAGGCATTGTGGAAGACTCTGAGGTTTTTTTCTCCCTCTGTCCATATGATGAACAGGTCATCTATATACCGGTAGTATCTGTAAGGTTTATGGACTAATGTGGATAGGAATCTCAGTTCCAGGTCAGCCATAAATAGATTTGCATACTGTGGTGCCATTTTCGTACCCATTGCAGTCCCCATGATCTGTAGGTAAATCTGTCCGTTGAAGGTGAAGTAGTTGTGGGTCAGGATGTATTCTAATAGTTTTGCAATGGTATTAGAATTGTATTTATGGCCCTGGTTGTGATTTGAAAAGAACCTGAGGCATGCCTCAGTACCATCTTTGTGGGGGATGTTGCTATAGAGAGATTCAACATCCATGGTAACTAGTAGTGTGTTAACTGGAAGGTCCTCAATTAGGCTAAGTTTGTTAAGAAAGTCAGTGGTGTCCTGTATGTAGCTGCTGGTGTTTTTAACAAATGGCTTAAAGATATTTTCAATAAGACCAGATAACTGTTCAGTTAATGTGTCCATACCTGTAATAATAGGTCTTCCCGGGTTTCCTGGTTTGTGGATCTTTGGCAGCAAGTAAAACGTTCCAGTTGAAGGATCCTGGGGTATGAGCTGCTCCAATTCGTGTTGCACCCTCTTTGGGAAGGTTTGAATGAGTTTCCTGAGTTGGATAGTGTATTCTTTTGTGGGGTCCTGGTCTAACTTATTGTAGTATGTATTGTCTGTCAGTTGTTTGTTACCTTCTTGTAAGTAGTCTTTAGTGTTTAAAATCACAACTGCACTACCTTTATCCGCTGGTTTGATAGTGATGTTAGTGTTTCCTTTCAAGCTCTTTATGGCTGCTCTTTCTAATGGAGAGAGATTATATAAACATTTTTTCTGTTGATTTGTTTTTAAGGATGCAGTTCTTAGCCGGAAGCTTTCTATATAACTGTCTAATTTTGGGTTGCGTCCAGGTTGTGGGGTGAATTGTATGTTCTTTTTCTTGCAGTTGTAATCTAATGTGGGAGTGGTAGCATCTTGGCTGTGGAAGAATTCTGTAAGCCTGAGCCTCCTGAAGAATTCTTCCAAGTCTGAGTACAATTTAATTTTATCCAGTTTTCTGCTTGGACAAAATGATAATCCTTTAGATAGAACCGAGATCTCGGACTGTGTTAGTTGGTAGTTTGAAAGGTTTATAATTCCTGTTTTATCTGAGCTGTATTCAGGAGAAATGTTGGTGGTAGTAGTGGAAATCTCAGTTGTATTAAGGTTATTCTCTTTCTCTTCCTGTATCTGTTTTTTGTTGTTATATTGAGAGAGGCAGTTCAGCTTTTTATTTTTCTTCTTTATAAGCTTATGTTGTTGTTTAATTTGTAGATGCTGCATTTCCCTTTCCAATTGTTCAGCTTCATATGTGTTTTGTTCCCTTAGTTTTTGTAGGAGGGATAGTATTTGGTCCTTAAGTTTTTGTTTCTTGCCATAGAGTTGGTGGATTAGGTTGTTTCTTAATTTCTCACTTGTGTGTCTGCAGAGGTTTTCAGCATATAGTGAGTTGTGGGTAGTTTTAAGTGGGTTTTTGATCTTGAGTCCATTTGGTATTAGGTTCCTTCTTTTGCAATGTGACAGAAAAAAGATGTCACTATTGAGTTGTGCTGTTTTCTTGGTCATCTTAATCAGTAGCTTCTTGAAGCGGCTGTATGCGGTATCTTCCATAGTAATGAAGAGTAAGGTAGCGGTGAGTGTCCAGTATCCAGATAAATAATAAGAGTTTTGCAGTATTTAGTGATACCTTTTTCATTGGACACACATAATCATAAATAAATGACAAGCTTTCGAGAGTGTTGACCTCCCTTTATCAAGTCTGAAGCAAGACTGACATGAGATGGAACCCTCAGTTTGAATAAAAACAGCACATGCAGAGAGAGTGGTGGCAGTGTCTGACATCATCAGGCAAATACATATAGGTGGAATGAACACAACATAGTATTACCCAATCCTACAAAATCTATTGCACAAACCAGAATCTACCTCATACTGATTATAGCCAAAAGCTTAGCTTGAAACAGGCCTGTATATGAGTGAATCTTGGTTTGTGTAAAATCCAACCTGATGCTTTGCTAAAAAGCTGTATAATACAGATGGCATATGCTTTAAGGGAGCAATGTATAAAGTTGCTATTTTTGGATTAAAAGAGTGAGGTACATTGTATTCTCATTTGCATGTCCCCGCCTTTTAGACATGCAAATGGGCTTATTAATGTATTATTCGTTTTCTATATATATATATATATATATATATATATATATATATATATATATATATATATATACACACTCCCACCTCTCTGTATAACATGGCTCCTTACTATATATATATATATATATATATATATATATATATATATATATATATATATATATATATATATATATATACTAGCGAATTGCCCGTCAAAAAATGACGGCAATGAAATTGTAAGTGAGCTAATGGTATTTGGTGTATAATAATAAAATAAGTAATAGATTAATAAAGTAATGTACTTTACCTATTGTGAAGTAATATAAGCAGGAAGCATTGTGTTGAAGAGCTGGCAATCTGTTTTGATGGTGCTGGAGCATTAGTGGTGTGGAGCTGCTGTGTAAGCGTTCTGAATGTGTGCAGTGTGAATAGTGTGTGTGCGCGAGACCAAACCGTTAGCCTATTTGACTACTTCCGCATTGGCGTGAAATGGCGGGTAATGTGTGGTATGCGTCTTAGCGGAATATCCGTAGGTGTTTTGTGGTGTTTTGCGAGTTTCTTGTGGTGTTTTGCGTGGTTAGAGTGCTGTAGCCTCGTTTTCGTTTTGTTCGGCGGCCAATTTTTTCTCTCGCTTAGAGAATCTTTTAGTGTCTAAACTCTTTTATATTGAGTTAAATGAAGGTGTAAGTTTCTTTTTTGAGGTCCTGGATGCTCCCTGTTGCTGTATGTGTTGTGTGTATTTATTGTGTTTTGCCTTTTTTCCTGTCCGAGGGTTGCGGAAGATTTTTGCGATGTCGTAATGTGTGGTAACGTGTCTCGTATGGTGTTTTGCGAGTTGCTTGTGGTGTTTAGCGTGTTTAGCCTCGTTTTGTTCGGTGGCCATTTTTTCTCTCGCTTAGAATTTTTTTTAGTGTCTAAACTCTTTTATTTTAAATTAAATGAAGGTGTAAGTTCCTTTTTTGAGGTCGTGGATGCTCCCTCTTGCTGTCGGTAAGCTTTTTATGTATGTGTTTTCATGTTCGCTAGTTGCGGACGATTTTTGAGAGGTCGTAATGAGTGTTTACGTGTCTCGTATGTTATTTGCGCTATACACGCTATCATTGCAAAAGGAAGTGGTCCACAAATAAATGCAGTTGTAAAAGCAAGGGACTCTTGTGCAATTCAAAGTGTCATAATAGTTTAAGTTGTTGCAATAAATAAGGTTTGAATCACATAATTAAGGATTTTTTTTATTACTATTATTTTCTTTTCTTTCCTCTTTTAGAATGTACTGTAGAATGTTAAGAAAATATAAATTTCCGACATGTTCAACATTCACCAAATAAGGGTATTTAGCAAATATTTCGGACATACACCAAGGGACTATGTGAATGTAGACATTCACTGGGGAAAGTCAACATTCTCCAATTTCGGTCTTTCACGGTAACATATATATATATATATATATATATATATATACATACATACACACACTCCCACCTCTGTGTATAACATGACTCCTCACTATATATATATATATATATATATATATATATATATATATATATATATATATATACATAAACACACACTCGAACATCTCTGTATAACATGGCTCCTCACTATATATATATATATATATATATATATATATATATATATATATATATACACACAGTCCCACCTCTCTGTATAACATGGCTCCTCACTATATATATATATATATATATATATATATATATATATATATATATATAGATACACACACACTCTCCCACCTCTCTGTATAACATGGCTCCTCACTATATATATACACACACACACTCTCCCACCTATATGTATAACATGGCTTCTCCCTATATATATATATATATATACACACACACACTCTCCCACCACTCTGTATAACATGGCTCCTTACTATATACATATATATATATATATATATATATATATATATACACACTCTCCCACCTCTCTGTATAACATGGCTCCTCACTATATATATATATATATATATATATATATATACACAAACACTCCCACCTCTATGTATAACATGGCTCCTCACTATATATATATATATATATATATATATATATATACACACTCCCACCTCTCTGTATAACATGGCTCCTCACTATATATATATATATACTGTATATATACACACACTCCCACCTCTCTGTATAACATGGCTCCTCACTATATATATACACACTCTCCCAACTCTATGTATAACATGGCTCCTCACTATATATACATATATACACACAGTCCCAACTCTCTGTATAACATGTCTCCTCACTATATATATATATATATATATATATATATATACACACACACTCCCACCCCCCTGTATAACATGGCTCCTCACTATATATATATATATATATATATACACACACTCCCACCCCCTGTATAACATGGCTGCTCACTATATATATATATATATATATATATATATATACACACACACACTCCCACCTCTCTGTATAACATGGCTCCTCACTATATATATATATATATATATATATATACACACACACTCCCACCCCCCTGTATAACATGGCTCTTCACTATATATATATATATATATATATATATATATACACACACACTTCCACCCCCCTGTATAACATGGCTCCTCACTATATATATATATATATATATATATATATATATATATATATATATATACCGTATTGGTCCGAATATAAGCCCCACCCGTAAAATTCAAGGGGAAAAAATAGAAAAAAAGATAGTACTCAAATATAAGCCGCACCTGTAAAATTGGATAGAAAAAGACTCTCAAAGTGATCAGCCATTGCAAGAAACAGGCTTTCTAATTAGCACTGTAGCTTTTTTTGCAGGTTACAGGCTTTACAGGATGTTCGAATCACTAAAATCGTAAATCGCTATTCAATTCCCGCAGTCTCAAGCACGAAAATCGTCACCCTTAACTCACAATCGCGCAAATCAACAGTCATTTTGCGTTCGCGAATAGAAGCCGCACGCTTAACAAGCAAAGTTCGCAAATCGGCAATGATTTTTTTTACGGTCGCGAATATAAGCCGCACCCGTAACTCGCAAGCTCAAAAATCGGAAAAAAGGTGCGGCTTATATTCGGACCAATACGGTATATATACACACACTCCCACCCCCCTGTATAACATGGCTCCTCACTATATATATTGTAACGGAGCTGTGACATCAGAGGTCAATATCTCCGCTAATAAATAACAAATATAGCCAAGTATAGCGCAGCCCGGTACCACAAGTCTTTCTCTCCACAATGGACGATACACACCGTGGATTTTCAGAACAGGAATAACTTTTAATTCTTTTACACACATATATATACAGACAGAACGGGGGTGAGAGTTTCCACAGGGACAATGGAATACTCCCACTTAATTAGCAACTGGATTATAATCTTATCACATCATCACTGGAGCCGACTGGTTCCCTAAACAATAGAGCTTTTACAAACAAAGCAGATGGATAATTAGGTTAGCTCTTCCTGTCCCTTGCAGACTTCCAGTTCTAAACAAAAATGATGGAAAGCCAAGATTAACCCTTGGGCCTCGTATAGTCCAGTTAACCCTTCCCTGGCCTGGTATAATGTCCTTGGTATAATAACAGTGTGTGAGGAATTGACTCTGCTGGGTTTTGAACCCTGGTCCCCAGGCTGCTATACCTCTTCCCTACCACTGCGCCAGCTTGCCTTTGTGAATTCCATTGAGACCTTATAAGCTTGACTCTAAAAGCAATGCAATCAGTGACAACTCTCTTTAGCTGTGTCTGGTCAGCTGTCTGGTTCTTGGCCTATATAAGGCACTTCCTGTCTCTGTATCCTTGCCAGATTATTGTGTGGTTTCTGATCACTTCAATAAAGCTTGTTCCTGTTTCACCTACAAATTGCTGAACTGGATTATTGCTGACCTTGGCTGCTGGTCTCCACAACCTTGTGATTCCATATCATTACAGAATAATCTGGCCCTTTCATGGAGACCGCCGGGTCAGATTCTGCATTGGCCCAGCAGGTTGCTTTATTTGCAAGAACTGTGCAGACCCAGGCACAGACCATTCAAGTGCTGCAGGACCAGGTAGCTGAACTGCAGGCCCAACAGGTTGCTTTTACTGCAAGAAATGTGCAGACCCAGGCACAGACCATTCAAGTGCTGCAGGACCAGATAGCTGAACTGCAAAATAAAATTCAGTCAATGCACAGTGAGTATACCAGCTACAGGGCACGAGATGTTACACCTGCACAAGATGCCCGCTTGCCCCTACCAGAAAAGTTTGGAGGAGATCGCAAAAAATTTAGGGGTTTCCTAAATCAATGCCGTTTGCACTTCATGATGTTACCTCAACAATTTCCATCTGAAAGAGAGAAGGTGGGTTTTATTTTTTCCTTATTCAAAGATGAAGCCCTGGCTTGGGGCTCCCCTCTTCTGGAACAGGACAGTCCAGTCTTGGGTAATCTAAATGACTTTCTTGAGGCCATGTGCCTAGTTTTTGATGACCCAAATCGATATGCTACAGCAGAAGCCACTCTCCTTCATTTGCATCAAGGGAGGCGCTCGGTGGCTGAATATGCTGCTGAATTCAGACAGTGGGTTGCTGATACTACCTGTAACCAATGAGCCCAGAGGTTCCACTTCAGAAAAGGTCTCTCAGAAGCTATAAAAGATGAGCTAGCTCGTGTTGATCTTCCTGCTGACTTTGATGCATTTGTGCGTTTGGCTATCCGTATTGATCGGAGACTTTCTGAAAGAAGATTGGAAAGACAGGGCTCTTTTAGACCAAGTACTACTCCAATTTCCTATTCAAGAACTTCTACTCCGATCCCACAAACACCTACAGACTCTGAGCCAGAGGCTATGCAGGTAAATCTAATAAGAGGGCCATTATCCAACGAAGAAAAACAGTGGCGACGCACTCACAATTTATGCCTGTATTGTGGTAGAGCAGGGCACTATGCCATCAATTGCCCTAGCAAATCCAAAAGAACAATAGCTATGGCAGCTGAGGGTGCACAGATTCAACACCAATCCCAGATTTCAGATCAACTGAATTCCGTCACACAACCCTTGTTTTCTCTGGCTCATGGTGAAGAGGGTATGTTGACTCAACATCCTCATTTTGTGGTGCCTATCACTTTGCAATGTGGTGATCGTAAAATTTCAACTACAGCTATGATAGATTCTGGAGCAGGCGGAAACTTTGTGGACATTAAATTTGCAGCAGGAAATAGAATTCAGTCTATCCCTAATTCTTCACCTGTGTTAATGGAGACAGTTGACGGTTCTCCACTTACGTCAGGCCCGGTTACACATGAGACTGTGCCCTTAATGTTGACTGTGGAAGTGAATCACCATGAGGCTATCTCTTTCCACCTAATTTCCTCAACACAGTTTCCAGTGATTTTGGGGGTACCTTGGCTTGCTCTGCATAACCCACAGATTGATTGGAAGATCAGAACTTTGTCCTTTCCTTCAGAACACTGCTTAATGAATTGTCAACCCTCTAAGGTAACACCTGTTGCCACAACAATTAATGAAATGGTTGCTACAAACTTGACTAAGCTTCCTCTACAATATCGGGATTTTGCAGATGTCTGCGATAAGAAGAATGCTGATCAGCTTCCACCACACAGGCCTTATGATTGCCCAATAGAGCTGTTGCCTGGGGCTGCTATCCCATTTGGCCGTATATATTCCCTTTCTGAGCCTGAATTGAAAGCTCTTCGTGAATACCTACAAGAAAATCTTGCCAAAGGCTTTATTCGACCATCTACTTCTCCAGCAGGAGCTCCTATTTTCTTTGTAGAAAAGAAAGATGGCAGTCTACGGCCATGCGTTGATTACAGGGACATTAATAACATCACTGTTAAAAACCTCTACCCCTTGCCTCTGATTCCTGAACTTTTGGAGAGACTTCGCTCAGCTAAAATATTTACGAAGCTTGATCTTCAGGGGGCATATAATCTGGTTCGCATAAGACCCAATGATGAATGGAAAACAGCTTTCAGAACCAGGTACGGGCATTACGAATATCTAGTAATGCCTTTTGGGCTGTGTAATGCACCTGCAACTTTCCAGCATCTTATCAATGATGTACTACGAGATCTCCTGGATCAGTTTGTTGTGGCATATTTGGATGATATCCTAATATTCTCTGATAATCTTGAAAACCACAGAAAACAGGTCTGTATAGTTCTAGAGCGCCTTCGTACCCACCGCCTATACATTAAACTAGAAAAATGTGAGTTTGAACAAACAGAAATTCAATTCCTGGGGTATGTAATAACTCCTAAAGGTTTAAGTATGGACGCAAGTAAAATTAAAGCTGTGCTGGACTGGCCCATCCCCAAGAATGAAAAAGATGTTCAGAGATTTGTGGGGTTTGCCAATTTTTACAGGCGTTTCATTAAGAATTTCTCTGCCGTTATTACACCGATCACTGAACTCACACGTAAAGGGACTCCTTTTCAGTGGTCCGATAAGGCGGATACCGCATTTTCCCGATTGAAGACTCTGTTTACATCTGCCCCCGTCCTGGTACATCCTCAGCCGGAATTACCATTTATTGTGGAAGTTGATGCTTCTGATTCAGCTGTTGGTGCTATACTGTCTCAAAGGACTGGACCTAAGATGCTGTTACATCCGTGTGCCTTCTATTCCCGCCAGATGGTGCCAGCAGAAAGAAACTATGACATAGGGAATAAAGAACTATTGGCTATAAAAGCTGCCTTCACCGAATGGAGACATCTCTTGGAGGGAGCTACCCATCCAATTACTGTCCTCACAGATCACAAAAATCTGGAATGTATTCGATCAGCAAAGAGACTGTCAGCCAGACAAGCACGCTGGTCCCTATTCTTCTCAAGGTTTTATTTTTTGGTTACATACCGTCCTGGCTCCAAGAATGGTAAGGCGGATGCCTTGTCTAGAATAGCTGACCCCCTCCATACTACCGTAACCAAGACCACCATCTTGCCAGAGGATATATTTATAGGAGTTACATTTCCTTCTGATCTGATGTCTCGCATTAAAAAGGGCTACGCTGAAGACCCAGTTCTTCGTGATCCTCCTCGTGACCTCCATATGACGATGCTTAATGGGTTTTGGATTTTTCAACAACGTCTGTTTGCTCCGGAGTCAGTGCGACTGGACCTTTTACGTCTCTACCATGACTCAAAACCAGCAGGTCATCCAGGAATCCGAAAGACACAAGAGCTACTTGCCCGATCCTTTTGGTGGCCGAAGTATCATGAGGATGTTAAGAAGTATGTGTCCTCTTGTGATGTGTGTGCCAGACATAAGACTCCTCGCTCATCCCCTGTTGGCTTGCTTCAGCCTCTTCCGATTCCTCATCGTCCCTGGGGATCTATATCCATGGACTTTATTGTGGAACTACCTCCCTCTAAGGAACACACTACCATTCTTGTTGTTGTGGACAGGTTAACTAAGATGGGTCATTTCATACCAGCTCGTGGTCTCCCTTCAGCTAAACAGACGGCTGACCTGGTTATTCGGGAAATATTTCGCTTGCATGGAGTGCCTGATGAAGTAGTTTCTGACAGGGGAGTGCAGTTTACGTCTCGTTTTTGGAAACATTTTTGTTCTAATCTAGGTATTAATGTAAATCTGTCGTCAGCTTTTCATCCGCAAAGTAATGGACAGACTGAGCGAACCAACCAGACTTTGGAGCAATATTTGCGGTGCTATATTAGTTACCTGCAGGATGACTGGCTGGATTTTCTACCCACGGCGGAGTTTGCCTATAACAATGCCCAACACTGCTCCACTTCTTTGAGCCCATTTTTTGCCAACTATGGTTACCATCCTACCTTTCTAGTCAGTCTCCCAATTACTACTTCCATTCCTGCTGTCACTGACCGGCTAACGGCCTTACGTGATTCCCAAGCACTGTTGAAAGAGACTCTTTTGGAGGTTCAGAAATGTTACAAAAAAGCTGCTGATAGGCATAGAAAGGAGGCCCCAGTCTTTCACGTTGGTGACAAGGTGTGGCTGTCAACAAGGAATCTCAAGCTTCGGATTCCTTCTCATAAATTGGGTCAAAGGTTCATGGGACCTTTTGAGATCATTGCTCAGATCAATGCTGTCACTTTCCGTTTGCAACTCCCGAATTCCATGAAAATACATCCAGTGTTTCACGTTGCACTGCTTAAACCTTTTCATGAAAACACTTTCCCTGGCCGAGCCCTGCCTGCCCCACCTCCAGTCCTCGTGGATGGTGAGGATGAGTACGAAGTGGACAACATTCTTGACTCCAGGATCTTCCGTGGCAAGCTTCAGTATCTGGTTCGCTGGAAAGGCTATGGTGAGGAGGAGAGTTCGTGGGAACCAGTGGACAATATTCACGCTCCTGATCTCCTTCGGTCTTTTCATGTGCAGTACCCTGCTAAACCAGGTAATAGGGCATCCAGAGGCTGCACCTATAGAGGCGGGGGTAATGTGAGGAATTGACTCTGCTGGGTTTTGAACCCTGCTATACCTCTTCCCTACCACTGCGAAAGCTTGCCTTTGTGAATTCCATTGAGACCTTATAAGCTTGACTCTAAAAGCAATGCAATCAGTGACAACTCTCTTTAGCTGTGTCTGGTCAGCTGTCTGGTTCTTGGCCTATATAAGGCACTTCCTGTCTCTGTATCCTTGCCAGATTATTGTGTGGTTTCTGATCACTTCAATAAAGCTTGTTCCTGTTTCACCTACAAATTGCTGAACTGGATTATTGCTGACCTTGGCTGCTGGTCTCCACAACCTTGTGATTCCATATCATTACACAGTGATGGGTTTCTGTTATACTGATCCCCCGTGACCATAAGCCGGCATACACGGTCTGGTCCCAACGGAGGTCCGGACAAAACTTTTTGTTGGTCACTTTTCTAGTTCCGTTTGCCTAGACAACCCATCAGCATTACTGTTGTGCTTGCCCGGGCGAAACTGGATTGTGCAGTCAAAGGGTTGCAGCGCTAGACTCCAGGGCAAGAGTCGGGCATCGTCTCCAGACTCCCGATTGAGCCACACCAACGGGTTGTGGTCAGTAAACAGGGTAATGGGTTGTCAATACAAATATGTCTGTAACTTTTTGAGTGCCCATACCACAGCCAGGCATTCCTTCTCGATGGCGGCGTAGCTTACTTCCCGGGGTAGCAACTTGCGACTCAAATAAGCCACCGGCTGTTCGCCGCCATCAGGTCCAACTTGGCAAAAAGGTTTGGTTGGATCAGGAACAGCCAACACAGGGGCCTGGATCAGAGCCGTTTTCAATTGCTGGAATGCCTGTTCACACTCTGGGGCCCAGACTACCTGCCTAGGAAGGTTCTTACGGGTCAAATCAGTAAGGGGCTTGGCTAGAGCACTATAGTTGGGCACAAATTTGCGATAGTACCCTGCTGTCCCCAGGAACGCTAGGACCTGGGTCTTGGTCTGGGGGGTGGGCCACTGTGCTACTGCCTCTATCTTGGCGGGTTCGGGTTTCTGCTGCCCGCTACCTACCCGATGGCCAAGGTATCGTACCTCTGCCATCCCTAGGTGGCACTTGCTTGGTTTGAGAGTCAACCCTGCTGACCTAAGCGGTCTAACACTAGTCCTACGTGGGTCAGGTGTTCTTCCCAGTGGTCACTATAAATGGCAATATCGTTCAGGTATGCACAAGCATACTCTTGGAGCCCATCCAATAGCCGGTCTACCATCCGCTGAAACGTGGCCGGAGCGTTTTTCATCCCGAATGGCATGACCCGAAACTGGTACAGACCAAACAGAGTGACAAACGCCGACTTGGGTATGGCTTCTGCGGCTAGTGGAATTTGCCAGTATCCCTTACACAAATCTATGGTGGTGTGGTATCGCCCTCGGGCCAATCTATCTAGGAGCTTATCTATCAGGGGCATGGGGTAGGCATCAGACACGGTTCGTTCATTTAGCCTCCTATAATCTACACAGAACCGGGTCGTTCCGTCCTTCTTGGGTACTAACACTACCGGGGAGGCCAAGGGACTATCAGAGTGCTCAATAACTCCTAAATGTAGCATCTCCTGAATCTATTTCCGCATCGACTCCTTTACGGATTCGGGGATGCCTAGGGGGGCTGGCGTAGGGGTAATTGGCCGGGGGTGTCTACCCAGTGAGTGGCCAGAGGGGTGTATCCAGGCAGGTTGGAGAAGGTGGCCTCCTTTGCTCGTAGCAACTCCTGTGCCTGCGTACGCTCCTGTGGGTTCAGCCGCTCTCCTAACTGTACCCCTCCTAAACTCTCTGTCTGGTCCCCCTCGTCTAAGAGGTCGGGTAGGGGAAGGTTTTCAACATCTTTAGAGGATGGGGCGCAGATAGCTGCCACATCCTCCGTGCGCTCATGATAAGGTTTTAGCATATTCACATGGAGCATGCGGTTTTTCCCTACTCCTGAGCACGGGCCAATCACATAAGAGGTATCACATTGTTGGGCTACCACCTTGTATGGGCCCTGCCAGGCGGCCTGCAGTTTGTCAGTGCGGACAGGTTTTAACATTAAAACTTTCTGTCCCACTTGAAAGCTTAGGTCCCTGGCTCCCCTATCGTACCACCGGCGCTGGCGTTGTTGGGCCGCCTGGAGGTTGGAGCGTACAATCTGGGTCAACTCCTCCAAGCGGTCCCTAAACTCCAACACATATGGGACGATAGGGGTACCGTCTACACTGGTCTCTCCTTTCCACTGTTCTCTTATTAAATCTAGAGGGCCTCTAACCGGTCTCCCGAACAGTAGTTCAAACGGGGAGAATCCGGTGGATTCTTGGGGTACATCACTATATGCAAATAACAAATGGGGCATAAATCTTTACCAGTCCTTTCTAGTGTCGGTGAACGCCCAGAGCATCTGTTTCAGCGTCCCATTAAAGCGTTCACATAGCCCATTAGACTTGGGGTGGTAAGCGGAGTTCAGTATGGGCTTAATGCCACAGAGTCTCCAGGGTTGGTTGGTGACCTCAGCTGTGAATTGGGTGTCCTGATCCGAAATAATCTCACTGGGAAATCCCATGCGAGAGAAAATTTGCATCAGTGCATCCGCGACCGTCTCAGCGTGGATATTGGTCAGTGCCACCGCCTCTGGATACCTAGTGGCATAATCTACGATGGTCAAGATATATTTCTTGCCAGACGGCCTCGGCCTATTTAGGGCCCCTACTAAGTCTACGGCCACCCGGCTAAATGGTTCTTCTACCATTGGCAGGGGGCGAAGTTTGGCTTTCTGGTGGTCTCCCCGTTTACCCACCCTCTGGCATGTGTCACAGGTCCTACAATACTGCCGGATATCCCTGGATATCCCTGGCCAGAAAAAGTTCCGGAGCAATTCCTGCCTATATTTCTGGGGCACTACCAACTGCTTAGTGAATATCGGTATGGACCCAGCCCCTACCCTCTCTGTATTCCTATACAGTAATCCCTTGTCCCATGAGTACTGCTCCCCCTCTAACCCTGCCTGACTGGAGATGACCCGATCTTTATATACTTGTAACGACGGGTCTATGACTACCTCCTTCCCAAATTCTAGGGGGCTATCCCAGGGCAGATTCTCTAGGGGTGGGTACTGGTTGCTTACCTGAGCCTCAGAGTGTGTGGGCTGATCCGAGTTGCGAGCTTGCTGCCGGGTGGTTACGGGGTGAACGTCTTGGATGGTGCGTTGGGGCAAAAAGGTTGAAGTGAGCGGGCCCAAATCATTCCCCAGAAGTACATCGGTGGGCAGTTTTTGCATCAACCACACTGTTACAACTCCCGATCCCGCACCCCAGTTCAGATGCACCTTGGCAGTGGGTAAGTGGAGTACTGCTCCCCCTGCTACCCTTACGGCCACTGATCTACCGGTACGGGCTTGGTCTGGGACCAAATGGGTCTGAACGAGGGTTAGCGTGGCTCCGGTGTCCCGTAATCCTTGAACATTCTTTCCCTCTAGCCACACTGGTTGTTGGTGGTGACGTCGGTTGTCCGAGGCTGCCTGAACGGGGTTTACTTCGTGTAACACCCCTAGCTGTTCCTCTGAGGAGTAGTGGTTGGCATTGTGGTCACTGGGCTCTGTGTGGTAGCAATGGGCTGCGGCTCTGCTTGGCAGTGGCGGACCTGGACGCACCCTGGCGGTACGGGTCCTGTTCTGGGGGCATTCCCACTGCATATGGCCCGTCTGCTGGCATTGGTAACACCGGATCGGGGTACGAGGAGGGTACCTGGGAGCGGATGGGTTGGTTCCCCTGGCGTGACTTGGGGTTGCTCCGGTCACAGTGGCGTTGGTCAGCACTGTGGATCAGGAGGTGGTGTGAGGTGGTGGTTGGGGCTGGCGGCGTGCGTCAAAGTGCTTGTCTGCCAGCCGGGCGGCTTCGTGGAGGGTGCGGGGTTACGGTCCCTTACCCAAACTTGTACTTCTGTGGTTAGTCTGCTGAAGAACTGCTCCAGCAACAACAACTGTAGCAGCTCCTCTAGGGTGGTGACTTGGTTCGCCTGAACCCATGCCATGGCCGCTTGATTGAGGAGCTCCCAAAATCGGCGTCGGTAGGCCTCTGGGGTGATCGCATACCGGGTGAGGATAGCTTGCTTCACCCGGTAGTAGTCTCGGCTGTCCTCGTCAGGTACAGCCCTGTATGCCTCTGCGGCACGGCCAGACAATTTGCCTGCCAACAGGGTTACCCAGTCTGCTTGCTCAACACCATGTAGATGGCACAGTCTTTCAAAGTCCTGCAAGTATCCATCTATATCCTCGTCCGTATCTGTGATGGCTTTGAAGGCATTATATGGGAGCTTGGCTTTGTCTTGCGTGGGTCCTGACATTGCGGGTGGCACCTCTCTGGATCGCTGGCCCGCTAGTTGCAGCTGTAGGGTCTGTTGCTGGTTGGCCAAAACATAGTTCTGTACCTCCGCCATCACTCTGGTGATAGTCTCTTCTGATGGGGAGTTTTGGTAAAAGGCCAACCTTACCCTTAGCTCTTTAGCGACTGCGCTCTCCTCCATCTCTGGTCTCGGTACAGCACTGCTGGCTCGGTCTCCCTCCATCAGTTCAGCAATTAGGACGTCTTTCACCTTGTTGCTGGCTACTTGGCACCTGGCTTCCAGCAGTTCTTTTAACGTTGCTCTTTTTAGGGCTGCGTAGTTCGTCTCCATGCGAACCGCTGCTGCTGCTTCGTTGTGAGGCTTGGCTTCTATTCCGTCACTGCCACCAAATGTAACGGAGCTGTGACATCAGAGGTCAATATCTCCGCTAATAAATAACAAATATAGCCAAGTATAGCGCAGCCCGGTCCCACAAGTCCCTCTCTCCCCAATGAACGATACACACCGTGGATTTTCAGAACAGGAATAACTTTTAATTCTTTTACACACAAATATATACAGTCAGAACGGGGGTGAGAGTTTCCACAGGGACAATGGAATACTCCCACCTTTGGCCATACAAAGACTTAATTAGCAACTGGATTATAATCTTATCACATCATCACTGGAGCCGACTGGTTCCCTAAACAATAGAGCTTTTACAAACAAAGCAGATGGATAATTGGGTTAGCTCTTCCTGTCCCTTGCAGACTTCCAGTTCTAAACAAAGATGATGGAAAGCCAAGATTAACCCATGGGCCTCGTATAGTCCAGTTAACCCTTCCCTGGCCTGGTATAATGTCCTTGGTATAATAACAGTGATGGGTTTCTGTTACATATATATATATATATATATATATATATATATATATATATATACACACTCCCACCTATCTGTATAACATGGCTCCTCACTATATATATACTAGCGAATTGCCCCTCAAAAAATGACGGCAATGGAATTGTAAGGTAGCTAATGGTGTTTTGTGTGTACTACTGAAATATATAATACAAATTAATAAATGAATATACTTTACCTATTTTGAAGCATTGTGTTGAAGAGCTGGCAATCTGTGTTGATGTTTCTGCAGCATTAGTGGTGTGGAGCTGCTGTGTAAGCGTGATGAACGAGTGCAGTGTAATAGTGTGCGTGCGCGAGCCAAAACCGTTAGCGTAGTTGGGTACTTCCGCATTAGCGTAAAATGGCGGGTAATGTATGGTATGCGTCTTAGCGGATTATCCGTAGGTCGTTTGTGGTCTTTTGCGAGTTTCTTGTGGTGTTTTGCGTGGTTAGAGTGCTGTAGCCTCGTTTTCGTTTTGTTCGGCCGACAATTATTTCTGTCGCGAGTTGCGGACGATATTTGCGAGGTCGTAATGAGTGTTTACGTTTACATAAACCCCTAATTAAACCTGTCCTTCATGGGGGTCAATATAGACCCCCATAAGCCCATCATTAACCCTGTCACTCATGGGGGTCAATACAGACCCCCATAAGCCCTTCATTAACCCTGTCACTCATGGGGGTCAATACAGTCCCCCACAAGCACTTCATTAACCCCTCACTCATGGGGGTCAATATAGACCCCAAAAGCCCTACATTAACCCTGTCACTCATGGGGGTCAATAGAGACCCCCATAAGCACTTAATTAACCCCCTCACTCATGGGGGTCAATACAGACCCCCATAACCCCCTAATTAACCCTGTCATTCATGGGGGTCAATATAGACCCCCATAAGCCCTTCATTAACCCTGTCACTCATGGGGGTCAATACAGACCCCCATAAGCCCTTCATTAACTGTGTCACTCATGGGGGTTAATACAGACCCCCATAAGCACTTCATTAACCCCCTGACTCCGGTGGGTCAATATAGACCCCCATAAGCCCTTCATTAACCCTGTCACTCATGGGGGTCAATACAGACCCCCATAAGCCCTTCATTAACACTGACACTCATAGGGGTCAATACAGACCCCCATAAAACCCTAATCAACCCTGTCATTCATGGGGGTCAATATAGACCCCCATAAGCCCTTCATTAACCCTGTCACTCATGGGGGTCAATTTAGACCCCCATAAGCCCTTAATTAACCCTGTCACTCATGGGCATCAATATAGACCCCCATAAGCACTTAATTAACCCCATAACTCATGGGGGTCAATACAGACCCCCATAAGGAGTTAATTAACCCCATAACTCATGGGGGTCAATACAGACCCCCATAAGCACTTAATTAACCCCCTCACTCATGGGGGGTCAATACAGACCCCCATAAACCCCTAATTAACCCTGTCACTCATGGGGGTCAATATAGACCCCCATAAGCCCTTCATTAACCCTGTCACTCATGGGGGTCAATACAGACCCCCATAAGCACTTAATTAACCCCGTCACTCAGGAGGGTCAATACAGCCCCCCATAAGCCCTTAATTAACCCCCTCACTCATGGGGGTCAATACAGACCCCCATAAACTGCTTATTAACCCTGTCAGTCATGGGGGTCCATACAGACCCTCAAAAGCCTCTATTTAACCCCATCAGTCCCATAAGGGTATATTAAGGCCATTATGGGCCTGTTACAACCCAACAATAACCACATAAGTGCCATGACGGTCCTCAAGGACCACCATGACACTAAGTATAAACACTACACTGCACTATACCCCCCCAATAAAACATTAAATATCAACTAAACACTCTCTACACTAACCTATTAACACCTACACAACCTACCTACCCCCTAATAACCCCCACCACTCTAATTACAGAAAATACAAAAGCCTAAAGTCACAAAAAATGAAAAATCTACATTACATAAAATAAAAAAACCTAAGTCACAAAAAAAAACATTACAGAAAATAAAAAAAAACACATTACAACCCCCCCCCCTCACAACAGAAAAAAAATACACACCTGAAAAGAAAATACATATAATACATACAATATAATACAATACAATACAATTAAATACAACACAATACACCCCTATCTAATATGCAATACATCCTATCTATCTAATATACATCCCCCAATCTATCTAAATAAATACCATAATCTAATATGCATCCTATCTATATGATATACATCACACAATTTATGTAATATACAATAAATACTATCTATCTAATATACATCCACCAATCTATCTAAATAAATAACACAATCTAATATACAATACATGCTATGCTATCTATATAAAACACATACCCCTAGCTAACATACAATAAATGCTATCTATATATATAAAAAAATCTAATTCTAAGCTAAAATAAAATAATTAAGACCACTTACCTTTGCAGATGTCCATTCAGATCAGCCACCTAGGGAAAAAAAAAAAAATTAGTGCAACACATTTACAGTAAATAAACATTCCAAATATTATTCTCACCTTTCCAGCATGTCCCATCATTCTTTCTTTACTTCTTTCTCCGGCGCGGCACCTGTTAAAAAAACATAACATTAATACACATACATAAACATTAAAATAAAATAAAGTATACATAATCTACATTGTACTTACCTCCCCGCGATGTCTCCGGCCTCCTCCTCTTCTGCCCCGCACTGGAAACGCGCTCTAAAAAAACGGACATCCCCGACGCTAATGAGCCTCCCGGAGACTTTTCCGGAAGAAAATAGGCAATGGCGCCTTTTGATTGGTTGAAAACGCTGTCTATCAAATTCACCCAATCAGGAGGCGCCAATGTGTGAGCCAATCAGAAAGGGATACACCCTAAAATGGCGTAAAATGGCGGGTAATGTATAGTATGTGTCTTAGCGGATTATCCGTAGGTCGTTTGTGGTCTTTTGCAAATTTCTTGTGGTGTTTTGCGTGGTTAGAGTGCTGTAGCCTCGTTTTCGTTTTGTTCGGCCGCCATTTTTTCTGTCGCTTAGAGAATTTTTTTGTGTCTAAACTCTTTTATTTTTAGTTAAGTGACGGTGTAAGTTGTTTTTTTTGAGGTCCTGGATGCTTCCTCTTGCTGTAGGTAAGCTTTTTATGTATGTGCTGTGTGTATTTATTGTATTTTGATTTTTTTCATGTTCGCGAGTTGCGGACGATATTTGCGAGGTCGTAATGAGTGTTTATGTTTACATAAACCCCTAATTAAACCTGTCATTCATGGGGGTCAATATAGACCCCCATAACCCCATAATTAACCGTGTCATTCATGGGGGTCAATACAGACCCCCATAAGCCCTTCATTAACTGTGTCACTCATGGGGGTCAATACAGACCCCCATAAGCACTTCATTAACCCCCGGACTCTGGGGGGTCAATATAGACCCCGATATGCCCTTCATTAACCCTGTCACTCATGGGGGTCAATACAGACCCCCATAAGCCCTTCATTAACACTGACACTCATAGGGGTCAATACAGACCCCCATAAACCCCTAATTAACCCTGTCATTCATGGGGGTCAATATAGACCCCCATAAGCCCTTCATTAACCCTGTCACTCATGGGAGTCAATATAGACCCCCATAAGCCCTTAATTAACCCTGTCACTCATGGGAATCAATATAGACCCCCATAAGCACTTAATTAACCCCATAACTCATGGGGGTCAATACAGAACCCCATAAGCACTTAATTAACCCCCTCACTCATGGGGGTCAATACTGACCCCCATAAACCCCTTATTAACCCTGTCACTCATGGGGGTCAATATAGACCCCCATAAGCCCTTCATTAACCCTGTCACTCATGGGGGTCAATACAGACCCCCATAAGCACTTAATTAACCCCGTCACTCAGGAGGGTCAATACAGCCCCCCATAAGCCCTTAATTAGCCCCCTCACTCATGGGGGTCAATACAGACCCCCATAAACTGCTAATTAACCCTGTCACTCATGGGGGTCCATACAGACCCTCAAAAGCCTCTATTTAACCCCATCAGTCCCATAAGGGTATATTAAGGCCATTATGGGCCTGTTACAACCCAACATTAACCACATAAGTGCCATGACGGTCCTCAAGGACCACCATGACACTAAGTATAAACACTACACTGTACTATACCCCCCCAATAAAACATTAAATATCAACTAAACACTCTCTACACTAACCTATTAACACCTACACTACCTACCTACCCCCTAATAACCCCCACCACTCTAATTACAGAAAATACAAAAGCCTAAAGTCACAAAAAATGAAAAATCTACATTACATAAAATAAAAAAACCTAAGTCACACAAAAAAACATTACAGAAAATAAAAAAACACATTACAACCCCCCCCCCCACAACAGAAAAAAAAAATACACACCTGAAAAGAAAATACATATAATACATACAATATAATACAATACAATACAATTAAATACAACACAATACACCCCTATCTAATATGCAATACATCCTATCTATCTAATATACATCCCCCAATCTATCTAAATAAATACCATAATCTAATATACATCCTATCTATATGATATACATCACACAATCTATGTAATATACAATAAATACTATCTATCTAATATACATCCACCAATCTATCTAAATAAATAACATAATCTAATATACAATACATGCTATGCTATCTATATAAAACACATACCCCTAGCTAACATACAATAAATGCTATCTATATATAAAAAAAATCTAATTCTAAGCTAAAATAAAATAATTAAGACCACTTACCTTTGCAGATGTCCATTCAGATCAGCCACCTAGGGAAAAAAAAAAAAATTAGTGCAACACATTTACAGTAAATAAACATTCTAAATATTATTCTCACCTTTCCAGCATGTCCCATCATTCTTTTTTTACTTCTTTCTCCGGCGCGGCACCTGTTAAAAAACATAACATTAATACACATACATAAACATTAAAATAAAATAAAGTAAACATAATCTACATTGTACTTACCTCCCCGCGATGTCTCCGGCCTCCTCCTCTTCTGCCCCGCACTGGAAACGCGCTCTAAAAAAACGGACATCCCCGACGCTAATGAGCCTCCCGGAGACTTTTCCGGAAGAAAATAGGCAATGGCGCCTTTTGATTGGTTGAAAACGCTGTCTATCAAATTCACCCAATCAGGAGGCGCCAATGTGTGAGCCAATCAGAAAGGGATACACCCTAAAATGGCGTAAAATGGCGGGTAATGTATAGTATGCGTCTTAGCGGATTATCCGTAGGTCGTATGTGGTCCTTTGCGAGTTTCTTGTGGTGTTTTGCGTGGTTAGAGTGCTGTAGCCTCGTTTTCGTTTTGTTCGGCCGCCATTTTTTCTGTCGCTTAGAGAATTTTTTTGTGTCTAAACTCTTTTATTTTTAGTTAAGTGACGGTGTAAGTTGTTTTTTTTGAGGTCCTGGATGCTTCCTCTTGCTGTAGGTAAGCTTTTTAAGTATGTGCTGTGTGTATTTATTGTGTTTTGATTTTTTTCATGTTCGCGAGTTGCGGCCGATATTTGCGAGGTCGTAATGAGTGTTTACGTTTACATAAACCCCTAATTAAACCTGTCATTCATGGGGGTCAATATAGACCCCCATAACCCCCTAATTAACCCTGTCATTCATGGGGGTCAATACAGACCCCCATAAGCACTTCATTAACCCCCTGACTCCGGGGGGTCAATATAGACCCCCATAAGCCCTTCATTAACCCTGTCACTCATGGGGGTCAATACAGACCCCCATAAGCCCTTCATTAACACTGACTCTCATAGGTGTCAATACAGACCCCCATAAACCCCTAATTAACCCTGTCATTCATGGGGGTCAATATAGACCCCCATAAGCCCTTCATTAACCCTGTCACTCATGGGGGTCAATATAGACCCCCATAAGCACTTAATTAACCCTGTCACTCATGGGCATCAATGTAGACCCCCATAAGCACTTAATTAACCCCATAACTCATGGGGGTCAATACAGACCCCCATAATGACTTAATTAACCCCATAACTCATGGGGGTCAATACAGACCCCCATAAGCACTTCATTAACCCTGTCACTCATGGGGGTCAATACAGACCCCCATAAGCACTTAATTAACCCCATCACTCAGGAGCGTCAATACAGCCCCCCATAAGCCCTTAATTAACCCCCTCACTCATGGGGGTCAATACAGACCCCTATAAACTGCTAATTAACCCTGTCACTCATGGGGGTCCATACAGACCCTCAAAAGCCTCTATTTAACCCCATCAGTCCCATAAGGGTATATTAAGGCCATTATGGGCCTGTTACAACCCAACATTAACCACATAAGTGCCATGACGGTCCTCAAGGACCACAATGACACTAAGTATAAACACTACACTGCACTATACCCCCCCAATAAAACATTAAATATCAACTAAACACTCTCTACACTAACCTATTAACACCTACACTACCTACCTACCCCCTAATAACCCCCACCACTCTAATTACAGAAAATACAAAAGCCTAAAGTCACAAAAAATGAAAAATCTACATTACATAAAATAAAAAAACCTAAGTCACAAAAAAACATTACAGAAAATAAAAAAACACATTACACCCACCCCCCACAACAGAAAAAAAAAATACACACCTGAAAAGGAAAGACATATAATACATACAATATAATACAATACAATACAATTAAATACAATACAATACACCCCTATCTAATATGCAATACATCCTATCTATCTAATATACATCCCCCAATCTATCTAAATAAATACCATAATCTAATATACATCCTATCTATATGATATCCATCACACAATCTATGTAATATACAATAAATACTATCTATCTAATATACATCCACCAATATATCTAAATAAATAACACAATCTAATATACAATACATACACATAGCATGCTATGCTATCTATATAAAACACATACCCCTAGCTAACATACAATAAATGCTATCTATATATAAAAAAATCTAATTCTAAGCTAAAATAAAATAATTAAGACCACTTACCTTTGCAGATGTCCATTCAGATCAGCCACCTAGGGGGGAAAAAAAAATAAACATTCTAAATATTATACTCACCTTTCCAGCATGTCCCATCATTCTTCTTTTACTTCTTTCTCCGGCGCGGCACCTGTTAAAAAAACATAACATTAATACACATACATAAACATTAAAATAAAATAAAGTAAACATAATCTACATTGTACTTACCTCCCCGCGATGTCTCAGGCCTCCTCCTCTTCTGCCCCGCCCTGGAACGCGCTCTAAAAAAACGGACATCCCCGACGCTAATGAGCCTCCCGGAGACTTTTCCGGAAGAAAATAGGCAATGGCGCCTTCTGATTGGTTGAAAACGCTGTCTATCAAATTCACCCAATCAGGAGGCGCCACTGTGTGAGCCAATCAGAAAGGGATACACCCTAAAATCCAACTGTGATTGGATAATGCACCTGTCAATCTATATTTAAACCAATTACAAGGCGCAGATGCCTTCAGCCAATCACAATGGAATACACCCCCACAGGGTGATTGGCTGGAGGCATCTGCCCATTCTGATTGGTTGCACTGACAATAACCAATCACAATGGAATACACCCCCACGTACTGATTGGTGAAGGCATTTGCACCTTCTCATTGGCTATTGTCAATGTCAATCAGTATTACAGCCAATGGGATCTTCAGCTAATCACCGCGTGGGGGTGTATCCCATTGTGATTCGCTGATGGCAATAAAGCCTTCGGATTGGTTCAAATAAAGATTGACAGGTGCGTTATCCAATCAGCTTGGGATTTTGGGGTGTATCCCTTTCTCATTGGTTCACAATTGGCGTCTTCTCATTGGCTGAATTTGATAGACAGCGTTTTCAGACAATCAGAAGCCGCCATTGCCAATTTTATTCTGGAACACTCCGTAGGAAACTCATTAGCGTCGGGGACATCCCACAGCGTGGATTCCTCCAGGGCCCATCCGGGGCAGAACACCAGGAGGCCGGAGACATCGCAGGGAGGTAAGTACAATGTAGATTGTGTTGATTTTACTTGCTTTTATGTTTATGTATGTGAACCGGAGAAGCAAAGATGGACGTGACATGCTGGGACGTGACATGCTGGAAAGGTGAGTAGAATATTTAGAATGTTTAGAATGTTTATTTATTTTATGTAAACGTGTTGTAGTAATTTTTTATTTTACCCTAGATTGGTGATCTGAAGAAACATCTCAAAGGTAAGTGGTCTTAATTATCTTATTTTAGCTTAGAATTAGAGTTGCTATATAGAGATAGCATGTATTGTATATTAGATAGACAGGGGGATGTATAGTACATATATAGTATTTATTGTATATTAGATAAATAGGGGGATGTATATTAGATAGATAAAATTGTATATTAGATAGGGGGATGTATATTAGATAGGGGGATGTATATTAGATAGGGGATGTATATTAGATAGGGGTGTATTGTATTGTATTTAATTGTATTGAATTGTATTGTATGTATTATTTGTATTTCCTTTTCAGGTGTGTAATTTTTTGCCTCTTATTGCAGGGGTCCGCCAACCTGCAACTTTCGGGCCTCGCAATGTGCACCTTTGGTGCTCATCGCCAGCCCTGCAATGAGCACCTTTGGCGCTCATTGCAAGCCTCTCCCCACTCTCTCACTCCCTTGTTTCTTTGCCCTCTCTCCCTACACTGATTTTTCTCCCCCTTATCTCCCTCCCCGTGTCTGTCCCCCCTCTCTCACCCCTGTGTCTCTTTCTCTCCCCTGTATCCCTTTCCACCCTCTCCCCCTCTCTCTCCTCTGTGCTCCTGTTTGCATTAACGGGTTTGAAACCATTTGCGGGCTTGGGAAATGCAACCAGTTAAATATCAAATAAGCTCGCAACCACACTTACAGACTCCCTGCCTCTCCCCCTGTGCTGTGTGTGAGGTTGTAAGTTATATTTTTAATTAATTGGCGTCTTTTTTTAATTAATTGGCGTCTTTTGGATTCCGAGTTACTGGCTTGAACAAAATGGCGGCTGTTGAATCCATAATTTTTTTGAGAACTGTAACTCGTAAGCGATTTAGACCCTCTCACCCCCTCAAGTCATTCACGCACTCAACTTGACTCTCTCTTTCATTTCTTTCTCTCTGACCAGTCTCTCTTGCTCCTGGTGCGCTCTCTGTCTGTATGCTCTCGCTCTCTCTGCACTTTTTCTCTCCATGCGCTCTCTTTCTCAGTGAGCTCTTTCTGTGCACTCTCTCTTTCTTTGTGCTTTCTCTCTTTCTGTGTGCTCTCTGCATTCTCTATGTGCTCTTTCTGTCTGTGCACTCTCTATCTCTGTGCGCTTTCTGTCTGTGCACTCTCTCTCTCTCTGTGCTTTCTGTCTGTGCACTCTTTGTCTGTTCGCTCTCTCTCTGTGCGCTCTCTCTCTCGCTCTCTGTGTGTACTGTCTGTGTGCACTCTCTCTCTCTGTGATCTCTCTCTCTTGCTGTTTGTGAGGGTGCTGTCTGTGTGCACTCTCTCTGTGTTGATCTCTGTATGCTGTCTGTGTGTGCGCTCTCTCTCTCTGTGCACTGTTTCTGTGGCTCTCTCTCTTTGCTCTCTGCACTCTGTCTGTGCACTCTCTCTCTCTGTGCTCTCTCTGTCTGTGCACTCTATCTTGCTCTCTGTGTGTTCTGTCTGTGCCCTCTCTCTTTGCGCTCTCTTTCTGTGCTCTCTCTCACTCTCTGTGTGTGCTCTCTCGCTGTACCCCTCCCTCTCTGTGTTGATTTCTGTGCGCTCTCTCTGTGTCACTCTCTCTCTCTCTGTGCTCTCTCTGTCTCAGCGCTCTGTTTTGGCACTCTCTCTCTGTGCGCTCTCTCTCTCACTATTTGTGTGTGCTGTATGTGTGTACTTTCTCTCTGTCATTCTCTGTGCGCTTTCTTTGTGTATGCTCTTTCTGTGGCTCTCTCTTTCTCTGCTCTCTCTGTGCACTCTCTGTCTGTGCGCTCTCTGTGTGCGCTGTCTGTGATCTCTCTGTGTGCACTCTCTCTCTCTCTCTGTACCCCTCCCTGTCTGTGTGCTCTCTCAGAGTGTCTCTCTCTCTCTCTCTCTTTGCGCGCTCTGTCTCTCTGTGCACTCTCTCTGTGCACTCTCTGTCTGTGCTCCCTCTCTCGCTCTTTGTGTGCTGTTTGTGTGCTCTCTCCCTCTGTACACCTCCCCCTCTTTGTGTGCTGTCTGTGCTCCCTCTCTCCCCCCCCCCCCTCTGTGTCGATCTCTGTGTGCTCTCTGCGTGTGTGCTTTCTCTATCTGTACTCTATGTGCACTGCTGTCTGTGTGTAATCTGTCTCTGTACCCCTCACTCTCTTTGTCAATCTCTCTGTGCACTCTGTCTGTGCACCCTCTCTGCTTTCTATCTCTGCACTTTCTCTCTGTGCGCTATGTCTGTGCACCGTCTCTGCTTTCTATCTCTGCACTCTCTCTCTCTCTCTGTGCGCTCTCTGTCTGTGCACTCTCTCTGCTTTCTATCTCTGCACTCTCTGTCTGTGCACCCTCTCTGCTTTCTATCTCTGCACTCTCTGTGCGCTCTGTCTGTGCACCCTCTCTGCACTCTCTCTCTGTGCGCTCTGTCTGTGCATCCTATCTGCACTCTCTCTGCTTTCTATCCCTGGACTCTCTCGCTGTGCACCCTCTCTGCTTTCTATCTCTGTGTACCCTCTCTGCTTTCTATCTCTGCACTCTCTGTCTGGGCACCCTCTCTGCTTTCTATCTCTGCACTCTCTCTGCTTTCTATCTCTGCACTCTCTCTCTGTGCGCTCTCTGTCTGTGCACCCTCTCTGCTTTCTATCTCTGCACCCTCTCTGCACTCTCTCTCTCTGTGCGCTCTGTCTGTGCACCCTCTCTGCTTTCTATCTCTGGACTCTCTCTCTGTGCACCCTCTCTGCTTTCTATCTCTGTGTACCCTCTCTGCTTTCTATCTCTGCACTCTCTGTCTGTGCACCCTCTCTGCTTTCTATCTCTGCACTCTCTGTCTGTGCACCCTCTCTGCTTTCTATCTCTGCACTCTCTGTGCACCCTCTCTGCTTATTATCTCTGCACTCTCTCTCTCTGTGAGCTCTGTCTGTGCACCCTCTCTGCTTTCTATCTCTGCACTCTCTGTCTGTGCACCCTCTCTGCTTTCTATCTCTGCACTCTCTCTCTGCGCGCTCTGTCGGTGCACCCTCTCTGTATTCTCTATCTGTGCGCTCTATCTGTGCACCCTCTCTGGTTTCTATCTCTGCACTCTCTCTCTGTGCGCTCTTTGTCTGTGCACTCTCTCTGCTTTCTATCTCTGGACTCTCTCTCTGTGCGCTCTGTCTGTGCACCCTCTCTGCTTTCTATCTCTGCACTCTCTG
>CM050163.1:9341092-9508592 GCA_027410445.1 Discoglossus pictus
ATGAATTCAGTAGAAAAGTTTGCCTGACTTTCATTGTGATAATTTATTTGTGGTGCATTTATTTTTTTTAAGATTTCATTATTGAGGATTAATGCATCCTTATTTTTACACATTAGTATGACTTGGTTGGCAAGCTCTGAATATTCCTGGTTATTTATGCTCCCTTCAAATATAGCCGATATAATATCTTGTTGACAAATCATATGAGGTGGGATCTCTACAGTGTCGTCAGGTAAATGTGGTATTTTTTCTGTTCTGCCTTCTCCAATTTTAATAAGCCAATCATTGAAATCAGTTTGGCCTTCTGATCTCATATTTTGTTGCAGTTGAAGATGGGTAAAATGTTTCCATACTGTGCTTGACTTTATACATGTTTCAATAATGTCAGTTCGATTTCCATGTACAACGACAGGTAATGTTTGTCTAAAATCGCCACCTAACAACATTACCTTTCCACCAAATGGAAAAGTATTATCCATGACTTCATGAAGCAAACGGTCAATACATTGGAGGGCATAGCATGACATCATTGTGGCCTCATCTATTATAATTAATTTACATTTGTTCAATTTCTTTGCTTGTAATGATGTCATGCGAATATCTGACACAGAAGTTTCTAAAATAGGCACTGGCAGTCTAAATCCACTATGAACAGTTCTTCCACCTTCTAACAAAAGTGCAGCAATTCCAGTAGTGGCAAACGCCATTGCTATTTCACCTTGTGCTCGTACTGAACTCATTACATACGTACATAACTCTAAATTATACAGATAGGTTTTTCCTGATCTGCCAGGTCCATCAAGATAGAAATAACGCTCTGTCACCATGTCATCATCTATTGCATTTTTAATGGCATTAAATGCTTGCAATTGTAATGTATTTAAAGTCTTTCTTCTGTTCTTTCTGCTTGTAGTTGAATGTCATAGTCTTCAAAGTTTATGTCATCTATAAGACCTGGATCAGGCAAATTAAAACTTGCACAACTTAATCCATGAGTTAAAAATACTTCTTGGATTTCCATTAACGCTTTTAAGTGTGCAATGGGTTCATTGTATCGTCGCATAAAGTCTTCAGCCATATTACTTTTAAAAGTCTCCCACAAACCTAATGCATTTGGAGCATTTGAGAAGATACAAATAAAAGCAAATTGTTCTCTCATCTGTCGTGGCATTTGACATTGTGCTGCTTCTTCTAAACATCTGTATCATCAGATAGTAAGTTTCTATGTCTTGCAGCTAAATGGAAGGATTCATATACAATGTCATTAACAGTTCTTAAGTGTTGAAAACTTTGTGCTCCAGGAACATTTAAAAGTAATATCCGTAAGCAAAAACGTTCAACATCTCTTGGACTGACTGTTTAAATTCTTGGAATTATTTTATTGCCTCTGCTTTTTCTTGGTTTCCATAATCCATTCACAAAAACATAGTGATATGGAATTTCAATATATAAGTATTGTGTTGCTCCTGAATCAGTGGAATTTAATTCAAACCATGCAGTTAGTGTAGTGTGACGATCTTCACTTTGGGCCAATGCATTCATTTCATTTCCAGCATGGAAATAGACTAAATGTCGTTATGGCAAATGTACTGCCAATCTATATACTGCATGTGATCTATCATGCATTTCAAATTTTAAAAGCCGCCACATAGCTTCTGGTGCACTGACATAGCGAGCATCTACATGAGATGCAAGTTCATCATGTACTAACTCACTACATTCAGGGTTGTCTGCACTTTTGATGACTACAGTAGCTGCATCGTAGCCTTTGTAAATATATTTGTAGACATATTTAATGAATTTGATGGAAGTGCAGGCTTCTACGTTGATGTGGGCGTTGTACTTTATGAGTAAATGTGGATTGTAGGGTACTACATATCTATTGTCCACTTTTTTTCCACGAATAATGGCACTATCTCCTTCTCTTCTTTTATAAAGTGGATATCCATCACAATTGGCATAGGTTTTGTCTCTATAATCTTTTGGAAATTCTTTGGAAGATTTATTATTTTCCATACATGGTGATTGTGGATTAAGGTCACCACAGGGTCCATGAATCATGCGATGAGTAACAATCTCATATAGTCTACCATATAGTTCTGGATCTGGTAGTTCAGCAACAATGACTGCATCCACTTTGTCTGAAGTATCTAATTTATCTTTTTCTGGAAGTATTATTAGAAGGTGTGCATGTGGAAGGCCTCTTTTTTTAAATTCAATGGTATATACATTAGCAAGACATTTGCCAAATAACTGATTTATAGTGAAGTCACGTATTAATTAATTTAATTTAATCTTAAAAACTCTGGCTACTAAATCTGGTTGATCTGAAGCACTTTGTCCAAGAAGTAGATTTTGTGTAATTTCTGGCCATTGTGGATTACATGTAAATGTCAGAAATAAATAGGGTTTGCCAAATTTGGTGACAATAGCCATAGCATCATTGTATCTTTCTCTCATATTTCGAGGAGATCCTTGAAAGGAAGATGGTAAAATGATGGCTTTGCCAGCTGTCATGTCTCTGCTTGTAGCCAAGTCAGCAACATAGTCCATTAGTCGAGAATATTGTTCTACACAGAGTTTATCTTGTTGATATTTTATAAAGTTTAAATTATTGGCCTCAAATAGGAATCAATAATCCATTGTTGTGTTAGTTTTCCACCACATAAAATTGGATTAAATGTATTTCGAAAGGCAATTTGAGCTACTTTAGATTCAAGCATTGAAACATTATTTCGGATTCTGGCTTTAGCATTTGGGTAACTGTGAAGTGTTAATTTTGGTTGCCAACCTGCTTCTCCGTGTGGGAAAAAAATGGGATATGCCATTGGATCTAAATTTGGACTTAAGATACTGATATGAATGAATGGTTGCTCCTCATTTCTGGGATATATTCTAATGTCTCTTTGAAATGGTGGTTCTCCTTCATCATTTTGAAACATTATTGCAACCTCATTTGATGTTGGCAAGTTATAACGACGTTTATCAGTATGTCTATCTCTTTTAAGCACCATATTGACCTTTGGGATTGGTAATTGATGTCTTTGTGCATGAAGTTGTTGTTCATTTTCTACTTCTGCCAATTTTTTATTAGCTTTAGTGTAGGGGTTATTGGCCATAATGTTATCTAGCTCTATAAAAACACTGGGTAAGCATTTTTTATTTTCTTCCAGTTGCATACGTTGGTCAACAGCTTCCATTGTATCTAGGACATATAGTTGAGCAAAATTTCTTTGCTCAACTTCCTCTGGATGTAAATGTGAAGTCCGATGGTAAATTTGGCCTTGGACTTTAAAACAGTAAGGACCATGTCCTGGTACATTAGCAGCTAATATTGCCACCATAGATGAAAAGGATATGGCACTATTCTAGGATCTTATGTTTGTCTTAACATTTTTGTAGTTTGGAAAAGTAGGTTCAGTCATAATGTTTTGTAAATAGATTGGAAATTATTTTCTTTCTGGAAGTTTGTACTTGCCTTTTTGACAGCAACTAATAAATTGGCCATCTCTGGGTCTCTCCTGTTTAAAATGATAAGCCTCACAAAACTGACATTGAGTATTCATGTCCCCACAATTATGAACCTCTACTGCTAAAGACTTGAGTAAAGGACAATTTGCAAAGCATATATCAGTTTCATTTTCAAATTCATCAGGTGAAATGTCATGTGATGTTTCAGGAACAGGTTCTAAATGCTTTGTTTTTTTAGTGGCTTTTTTTGGTATATCTTTGAATTTTTCAGGTAAAATGTCATTTGATGTTTCAGGAACAGGTTCTAAATGCTTTGTTTGGTTAGTAGTGTATCTTTAATTTTAGAAGGTGATACTCTTTTGCTTGCAATTCTTTTGCGTTCTTTTTCTTGTCTAATTTCCTTCTGCTCCGGTGTCTGCTGGCCAATCTCTGTTGTCGTTCTCTAGCTTGCCATCTTATCTTTTCTTATTTGCTCTCGTTATCAGCCATGTTAATCTGTAAAAAAAAAATAATGTATCATTAGTTTATTTTGAGATGTTAAGTTTGTTTTTACATTTTTTTATTATCAACAGTTTATCTCTATGTGATTGTAGTTCATTGTAGCGGTACTTTCTTTGTATTGTTAAATAAGTGTTTTTTATTTTTTTGCTTTTACTTTCTGTCGTAGGTTGTAATTTTTGCCTTACATGCATAGCACACTCAAGGTAATTACACTTTAGCTGCTTATAGATCTAGTAGGTGTATAGTGTTAATTGAAATCGATATTGTTTTCGGTTTGGTAATTTATTTTTTTGTTGTACTTTTGGCTTATAGAGGGCAGAAATTAGTCTTTGTAATTTATCGTACAGGGGATTGTTATAATGGTACTTTTATATTTTATTTAAAGGCTTATATGTTGGGGCTGTTAAAATGTTTGTATTGTTGTTTTTTGGGTGTTAGTACTATTTGTTGTAGTATTGTATTTTATGTGTGTGGTTAGTTTTTATGCTTAATATTGTACATTAGGACTGGTAATTGAGAATGAAAAATGTTATTTAGTCTGTGTTTTGAGACTTCTTTATGAGGATTAAATGATGTTGGACAGTAAAAATGAATGCTAATTGGCTTTTCTATATCATGGTAGGCTTTTTTGTTTTATCCTGTTTTGTGTTCACCACTTTTTGGTTGCTGCATTTGGCTTGTGGGTGATGGTTGGAGGTTATTTTACATTAAAGATGAGGAATACGGTACTTTTGTTTTATGTATGTTGCTAATGTTTCGGATGCTATCCTGTTTTGTGGCCACCTCTTTATTTTTTTCTCTGAAACTGTCTTTCTTTGTAAATTGTATAAGTGTTTGTGAAGTTTGTTGAACTGTGTTGTTTTAGTCTTTATTATATTTTTATATTTGAGGCCATTAAACATATATATGTACTTTTTTTTTCTACTTCTTATACTATACCTTGACTGAAGTGTTGTTCTTGTCCGAATGACAGAGGGTCCCCTTCTGACAATCTTAATCCACCAGTCTTCTTGTACTGTCTGTTTGAAAAAGAAAGTTAAATGGTTAATTGTATATTTCTTCTTTTTGATTTAGCAAAGCATTCTTTCTTTGTGTTTTTTAAAAGTAATTCTCTTTCACAGTCCACAGTGCAAATTCTTGATTGATGCTGTTGATGCAGAGTCTGAATAGTGAAAAAAATGGCAAATATTCAGCTTCAGGTTCCATATGTATTAGTGTCATATTATTTTTTGCTATGAATTATGCAGGAAAGGAATGTCATTTAATTATACTTGTTAATTAGTTTCGGTTAACATTAGTTTGTTGTAGGGCCTATACACATAAATGTGCGTGTCACATGTCACTTTACATGAATCACATTTTCATAGTTAAAGTTGGTCTTTTTTTTTTTTTGCTGTCTTGAAATAAAATGTAATATATTATAGCTTGTAAAGGATTCTTGCATTCGTGCAGCGATGATCCTTGCAGCTTCTCCCGAACTCCAGCTGAAACGAAGTGATTATAGCTCCCAATCCCCCAAACATGAGTCGAGACTTCATGAAGGGGTAAAACGAACTGATTTACTGTGGGCTACCCGCCCGGTAGTTATGCAGGTCTTCCACCTGGTGGACACTCCCCTAGGGCCCAGCAGGAAGACTGGGACAAATGTAATACAGTAGCCAATCACAGTGGCTATAACATAAGCACTCCCCTTACACATAAATCACTCCCTCTTTTCTATCCTGGAGGTAATTAGATTAAGGTAGCACAGAGAGCCTTAATTATCTCCAGGAAGAAAGAAACATGGCTTCTTTATTTTAATAAAACAGAATAAAAATGTATAACTTTGTTTTTACACAATATAAACTTGAAGTTCCACATATCCCCAGACAGCTGAGATCTGAGTGCATATTCTAGGCGAATAGCGCTCAGATCCCACGAACACAGTTCTCAGAATCGTCGACTGAAGTTTGTGTTATTAGGTATTTCCACGAAAGCCCATTGTAAATCCTCAAATAACTGAACAGGTTGGTTCGTGAAGTCTGTAAAATAGGGGATTTTGTTACATAGCTTACCTCTCAGTTGTAATTTGCACAGTGTAAAGTAGGAAATTAGGAAATAATTCTCTTCTCAAGTAACAGCAGCAGTTAACTATCCAGTCACTCCGTTCATCACCTGACTAGAATTTTCTGGAAAGTAGGCAGTATTTATAAACTTTGAGGTGCCTCAGACCGTTAGAATGCAATACGCATGCGCTATTTGTTCCAGCGTACAATTTGCGCTCCATCCGCCATTTTATGTGCAGTAGTTTTGAAAATGGGGGTTATATCAGTGTGATTACGTACCTTGTAAAGTTGACTATAGAGGTGTTTCAGTTTTGCGAGTCACTGTAGTATTGTTGCGTCTGTAGCCTCGTTTTCGTTTTGTTCGGCGGCCATTTTTTCTCTCGCTTAGGTGATTTTCGGCAGTTTAAACTCTTTTTTTTGGACTTAAATGGACATGTAAATTCACATTTAGAGGTGCTGGATGCCCCCCTTTGCTGTAAGTAAGCTTTTTATGTGTTCTTTGAGTTTTTTTATTGTGTTTCTGATGTTTTCATGTGTGACGTTTTAGGACGTTTTTTGAGTGTTCAGAATGGGTCGTAGTGCGTCCCGTATTTTTTTGCGAGGGACGTAGTTGCTTTTTTTTCTAAGTCGTGCGTGTTTTTAACCTCGTGTGAGGCGCCTTTGAGCCTCCAACTCCGCAAATGCGCCCCCTCGCTGCGCGAGGGTTCGCATTTGCGGACAAACACAGCTGACGTTGGAGCCTCCACCTTCCGCAAAAGCTTGAGCAACGGCTCGTATGCTCACAACTATATATGTGATAAGCAAATTAATACATATATGTTAAGACTATAAATTATTATGTTATAGTCAAAAATGAATTCAAGAGAAAAGTCTAATGCTCCATTTTATCTCTAGCTTATTATTTACTGATAGTAACCCTATAATACACAATACAACTTATGTTTCCAAGATCGATCAAAAGAATAACGTTGTGGCTCCAACAGATCGCTCAAGAGTTTGAAAACATTAAAGCTTTCATAAAAAGAATACATGATGCTGGCAACAACTGTAAAATGTGCATGTGTTCATCCCATTTCACAGCGGAAAGTTACAAAATGAAAGGGATAAAGCTATTCTTGAAAGATGATGTCATACCCACTATATTTCCTCAGTCCCAGGCGCGACCAGCAGAGGGCATTGGCAGTGAATTTTTTACTGAAATCAGGGGGGAACTACCTGGCACCTCAAGTGGAGAACGCCCAAGTGTGACTCAAACACACACCAGCCATTCCAGACATTCTCATGCAGGTGCTTCATCTCCTGCTTCAACTACCACAGATGTGTCTGGTCCACCACTATATATATATACAAAACACCATCCCCCAGGTCTATAGCCAAACCCTCATCTCTGGTTGCTAGATCGAATTTTTCGTAGACCATAAAGTAACCTCCCCCTTTATGGCCAGGCGAGGGGCAATATAAATTATTGTAGGAGACTTAACCCTTGGTCCCATAAGTGACGAAGGGAAATAAGTTTATATAATATAAGCATGTCCTAGGGCCTACTTCTAGCACCAATTCATTATATAAACTGTATAAAATGACCCAAATCATCTTGTTACACATAATACATAAAGATAAAAAAAATTAAACCTAACTGAAAGACAAATTGCCATCATCATCCATTTGATAGCCTTTGATTAACAACTAGATGTGATAGAGTCCCAAAAAACAGAGTTACTTGTTACAGACATATTTACACACATATTTATATATACATACATACACACATACATATTCAATCACATAAATAAGAGAGAGAGAGAAAGGAGAGAAAATTTAAAAGAGAAGTTAATATATAGACCCATATAGTCTTATAAATGTGAGCATACTTTGATATAATGGTATTTTTGTTGTTCCTTACTTGCTTTTTGAAACAGTTTGTCCCTGCTGAAATCACTTCTCTGACACACCCTGGGGCTGCTTCACAGACAATCATGAACTTCGTAGTAAGCAAGATCCTGCCTCTATACGCAATGTCACTGAGTAGACACACACCTCTGTCAAAATAATTTCTATTGATTTCTATGCATACACACCCCTGCAACCTGATTGGTGGAACAACTCTCTGTCTGAGCAGTGGGTTACAGAATAGGCAGTCTGAAACAAGTAAACACACAGAAAACAATAAAAAAATTTAAATGCCATATCTTCTTCAAAAATACACATACCGTATATACTCGAGTATAAGCCGACCCGAGTATAAGCCGAGGCACCTATTTTACCACAAAATACTGGGAAAACTTAGTGACTCGAGTATAAGAAGAGGGTGGGAAATGTGCTGCCCCTTGTGTCCCTCCTTTTTGTGCCTTCTGTGTCCCCCTCTCTCTCCCGTGTGTCTTCTCCCCTCTCCCTTCCCTGTGTCTCTTCTCCCCTCTCCCTTCCCTGTGTCTCTTCCCCCTCCTCATTCTCAACCCCCCTCCTCAACTCCACTCCTCATCCTCAACCTCCCTCCTCATCATCCCTCCTCATCCTCAACCCCCCACCCTCAACCCCCTCCTCAACCTCAACCCCCTCCTTATCCTCAACCCCCTCCTCAACCTCTCTCCTCATCCTCAACCTCCCTTCTCATCCTCAACCCCCTCCTCAACCTCAACCCACCCCTTATCCTCAACCCCCATCCTCAACCCCCTCCTCATTCTCCACCCCCTCATCCCAACCCCTCCTCCTCAACCCCCCTCCTCAACCTCAACCCCCCTCCTCATCCTCAACCCCCCTCCTCAACCTCAACCCCCCTCCTCATCCTCAACCCCCTACTCAACCTCCCTCCTCATCCTCAACCTCCCTCCTCATCCTCAACCCCCCTCCTCAACCTCAACCCCCATCATCAACCCCCTCCTCATCCTCAACCCCCTCCTCAACCTCCCTCCTCATCCTCAACCTCATCCTCAACCTCAACCCCCCTCCTCAACCTCCCTCCTCATCCTCAACCTCCTTCCTCATCCTAAACCTCCCTCCTCATCCTCAACCCCCTCCTCATCCTCAACCCCCTCCTCAACCTGAACCCCCCCATCCTCAACCTCCCTCCTCAACCTCAACCCCCCCCATCCTCAACCTCCCTCCTCTACCTCAACCCCTCCATCCTCCTCCATTCTCTCTGAATTTAATGGTTTTGCTGCTAAATCTATTTATTACATCAATCACATTTTATAATGTCCTGTTTGTATTTAATCTATAATCTTTTGAGCATATGCAACATGTATGTGTGTGTATATGTATATACAAATTCCAGTGTGTGACCGTCTCATGTTTATTTATACAGACAGAGTCTCCACAGTGTTTGATCAAGAAGAGACAAATATGAGGAGATCCCGGCAAATTAAAGAAGAGGAAATTCATGTAAATATCAGTGATGGTGAGTGATTTAAAAAAAAAAAAGATTTACTATTTTTATATATATACGGTATATATATAAATGTATATGTATATATATATATATATACATACATATAATTTACAAAAATACAGAGAACCGCACACAAGAGCCATCTGAAAATCCCATAAGAGCAACCAAAAAAACATTTCACAAGCTATTAAAATGTAACTTTTATTAATATATCAGTAAATAAAAAGTATTGAAAATAAAAGAATATTAAAAACACAGGATCTCACGTTTGACGACGTTCTCACATATATACGGTAATACAGCACAGTTCGGAAAAGTGTATTTCTACAGAAATAATAAAATAGCTAAATCTAATGACACATAGATCTGTGTATAATATAGCAAAATGATAATGGAAACCTCAAGGAAACAGAAAAATAAATAAAGTGATTATGATAAGGCAGTGTATCAATAATATCTTGCATATGAAAAACCCAGAATAATAAATATAATTACATACAGTGTGTCTATATAAAGTGCTGTGTGCTGCATATATCAACTATATACAGAGATGGATATACACAGAATAATTGTTTCTGAAAGTGCAAGTGCAAATCAGTCTAATAAAAAATTATAATAACCACTAGCGACTTGCCCGTCAAAAAATGACGGTCAATAACATTTTAAAGCTGGGAATACTGTTTGCCACACAATGTGAGTCTCTGACACTCTTAACCTTTTGGTTATGTACAAAGAAGTACAACAATTATAATATTTATTTTTTTTACATTCAACTTGTATTTCAACAACTGTTAAACCATATTAACCCGTTTAATTGTCATGTATGCAGTAATAATATAACAATGAATGAAATGTGTATGAATACGTATTGTGAAGCATTACATAAAGCTTTGTAACATGCAACTTATATTGGAAACAGTGGTCAACCAATTATTTTTACTAACATTTTTAATTCTGAGCTATGCATGAGTAACAAAACAATAGGTCAACTTTGTATGAATATATGAGTATTTTAAACCATTACAGAATGCTTCTTAACATGCAGCTTGTAGTTGAACTACTAATAAAGCACATAGGTATTGAATGCAGAGGAAGGCAAACAGTAAAAACCCCCATTGAAACTTAGCCAATTGTATCAAAGGGGGAAAAATTCCTTCCTGACCCCAGTAACTGACGATCAGATTACTCCCTGGATAAATCCTCTCTATTTAATTATACATTTAAATTTTGAACAAATGATTATGCTCCTACTGACATAACATTCACTAAAACAACTTTTCAAACCATGTAAAATACAATGTTAACAATGCAAACATTAACGTAATGTAATAACATTTAAACTTAAATTGTAAAAAAATACAGTGATATTGAATATTGAATCCAGAGGAAGGCAAACCAAAAAAAAAAACATTTAAAGTTGGTCAATTGTTTCAAAGTGGGCAAAAAAATTAATTCCTTCATGACTCCTTTAACTGCCGATCAGATTACTCCCTGGATCAATACTCTCTATGCCCTCATTCTATTACCGGCCGTAAATCGGCCGTAAGGCTGCGATTCCTTGCGGGGGTTCTTTTACCTCGCAATTCTATTATACGGCCCCGCAAGGATCTCCCCTTACGGCCGGCCGCATATCTTGGAACCGGCCGTAAGCTCTGAAATATAAAAACGCAAAAATAAATTCAAGCCTGCACTGTACAGCTCTGTAAATGCTAGGGATCATATTGGGGGGCATGAGGATTAAAAGTAACCCACTCTCAAGCTTGCACATCAGCCCAAACACAAGTTCGAATTAACTGTTTATTTTCCGGCTGCGGCGTGGGTGTGTCTGAGGTGCTCCAAGCACTCTGGACTTTTTACATGGATATTTTACGTATATTAAAAATAAAATATTTTACGGATTTGAGTATAGTGTAATTATGTGCTATTTTTTCTAACACCGAATATCACTTTATAGTCTTCTCAAAGTGCAGGATGGCTTTATTTGAGCTATTTTATGTGCTTAATTGGTGCTAGCGGGACCTGTTTGCTGCAAGTAAGCTGCGGCTCGTTTTTAGCTTTGCAGACAGGGTTCCCGGTGCAATAGAATCGCAACCAGGCTTTTCTTACGGCCGATTTCCTTGCGGCCGTTTTAGATCAAAGGCTTTCCTCGGCCGCAAGAGATAGCAAGGCGCCGGCCGCAAGCCTGCGGGAGCCCCCGGCCGTAAGGGAATAGAATAGCCGAATAGCTTGCGGCCGGTCCTTGCGGCCCTGCAACGGCTGCGGCCGCTAATAGAATGAGGCCCTATGTAATTAAACATTAATCATTTTACAACAAATGATCATCCTCTTACTAACATGAACCCTTAATTACATACAATGAAACAACTTTCAGTCCTTGGAAAACACAATTTTAACATTACAAACATGAACTTAATGTATTAAAATTGAAAAAGGAAATTTAAGAAAATGCACGGTAACTGTTTTGTGGGGCCAATCCTGGCAAAAGTCACTTCCAAGACATTCCAATATTTTTGTTTTGTATGTCAAAGTTCCCTTAAAAAGAGCCCAGCAGACTTGTCATTTTGCCTATGGGATATAACCACTGTTTATTGTTGTTGTATTTTTTTTTGGCTCACTTTTTGTTTTTCTTGTAGTTCTTGAAAATGGCACATAGAGTTTACTATGTGAAATAGTGGTCCTCTAAAAAGAGCCAGAATGACATAAAATTGTGTCCCCAAAATAAAACCACTGTTCTCTATATTTGTTGTGGTATTTTTTTGTGAATTTTGTGCTAGATATAAGAGCACTGTTTTTTTTTTAATTGGGTTATTTGTAGATCAGTTGTATTGTTCTTTTTTCTGATTTAATTTACAGTACTTCATAGTAGACAATGTTTTTTGGAAAAATTCAACCATCGTCTAATAAATCACCCTGACTTTGTTTTTTTTCAATATAAACTTTAATTTCCTCTAAATTCTTGCATCTTGAAAATGCAACATACAGTTGGCCATGGGCAAATACTGGTTCTTCTAAAAAGCTTCCAATGGATTTAAAAGTTTGTCCTTGTGATTTAATAATGGTCATGGCAAATGCCATGATGATGGGAAATGTTCTTCTTCTTGAAGTACAAAAGGCAAGCTACTTTCACTTGGTGCCAAATCTATTCTTGGCATAGAAAATCTTTCATCTTTATGGGTACCATTGAGAATTTCTTCATTTTAATTCTTGAACAATTAATCTGGTCCCATTACATGGTCCGTTTCCGTATTACGTTCATATTTCGCAGTAACATGACAATTGCACCTTTTTTTTGCTGCAAAAAATGTGGTGGCATTCCAGATGGAGTTAATGAATGAATAAATTCATTTAAAAAGTTCGTCTGTGTACTTGGTGAGAACAAAGAAACTCAATCAGCCCTGTGATCATTTTTTGTGTGTGATGTATCTGTTAATTTTAATATTTCATTATTCAGAAGCAATGCATCTTTATTTTTGAATGTTAATATTATTTGTGTTTCAAGCTCTGTATAATCGTCATTAGTTATTGTATTTTGGAATATAGCCAGTATAACGTCCTGTTTGCAAATCATTTGCAATGGAATTTCCACAGTATTATCGGCTAAATTATTAATTAGTTCTGTTTTTCCTTCTCCAATTTTGATGAGTAACTAATTGAATTTATTTTGTCCTTCTGATCTCATATTTTCTGTTCTAATTTGAGGTGAGTAAAGAGTTTCCATAGCGTACTTGACTTTTACATTTTTCTACAATGTCTGTGCGATTTCCAAGGACAGCAACAGGTAATGTTTGCCTAAAATCTCTACATAACAACATCACCTTTCCACCAAAAGGCAAATCATTTTACATGACTTCAACAAACGGTCAATACATTGTAGCGCATGGCATGACACTATTGTAGTTTCATCGATTATAATTAATTAACTTTTCTTAATTGTTTTTGCTTGTAAGATGTCATTCGAATATCCGACACTGATGTTTCCAGAATGGGAACTAGCAGTTTAAATCCACTATGCACAGTTCTTCCACCTTCTAACAAAAGTGCAGCAATTCCAGTTGTTGCAAATGGCACTGCTATTTGACCTTGTGCACGAACGTAACTCATCAATAAATTATATAGATACGTTTTTCCAGATCCACCAGGTACATCTAGATAGAAATAACGCTCTTTGAGCAAGTCATCCTCTAGTGTACTTTTTATGGCGTTAAATGTAATGTAATGTATTTAAAGTTACACGTTTTTCTTGTGTTATTTGTTTTTGAAGCTCAGTGTAATAGGCTTCAAAGTTTATTTCATCTATGAGTCCTGGATCTGGCAGATTAAAATTTGCACAATTTAATCCATGAGAGAGAAAGACCTCTTGAATTTCAATTAATGCTTTTAATTCTGCAGTAGGCTCATTGTATCATTGCAAAAAGTCTTCAGTCATATTTATTTCAAATTTGTCCCACAAAGCTAATGCATTTGGAGCATTTGAGGATGCTATATACCAGACTTCTTATGGGGGTTAATTGTAGGAGCAAGGGGGATCCTTTATGGAACCCCCACCACCACAAAAAATGGGGTGTTAGGGGCCAGGGTAGTTGGGCAGACAGTGTCCTGTCTCTTTAACTGCTGCTGTGGCACAAAGCAAAACCTTTGGTACCCGTAAGTATTTCATCAGTTTGTTTGAGTTAGGGGAGTGCTGCAGTTTGCGAGTGAGGGAACATTTTGGATTAGCATAGGGTTTGGGTGTCAGAGTGTCACGGAGTAACTCATAATTTATTGTCAGGGCAAAACTCAGTGAAGATTTCTGCCTTGCTTTTCGACTGTGTCGTGAAGTTCACTAGTAGTAGTGACCCGGAGAAGTTCTCATGCAATGTTTTAGGGGAGCATGATTAACATAGCTAGGTAGGGTTTACTCTGTAGTTAGGGTACTCATAAGTGCATTTTCAGGGATTAGTATAGGGCCCATAGTTATTCACTTGTAGGTTTCTCCTTATGTCTCATATCTCATCTCTAGTAATAACCTGTGGGTCTACTTTGTTCTGGAAAACCTTAGTCTAGAACTGTAAATACATATAAATGCCAGATATTTCCATTGCACTGTTTATTAATGTACAACAGAGTGGGGATTATAGGCAAGTTACAAAGGTAAAATAAATTATAATGTATGTATAAATACAATACAATAAGGCAAAAGGTAAATTAGTGCAGTGGAACTAAGCTATTTATATTTAATTAATAACAAAGTATTCTACTAAGATTTGCCAGTGTCTATTGAATAAGTTCAACATGTGTTTAAAATAAACAAACTAATGGGCTTTATGTCAGAAAATATGTTTGGTAGCTGATGATTTGTTTTACATCCATAAGGTGTAACCTGGCACACGTCTCTGAGGTTTGAGTTTTATTTTCTAATATAAGTCTCACATTTAGAAGCTTTAAAGACATTTTTATTATTATGTTTTCATATTCTGTACATTAGAAAACAAATCTCTTTTATGTGAACCTTTTACTGTATTCATGTGAACCTTTTAATGTATTTTCTCTTTTGTATCTTTTTTGATTTGAACTTTGTGAATATCTAAAAAAAACATTTTTCCTACATTAAGAACATGGGAATGGCCGCAATTATGTGAACCCTCTCTTATGGTTAATAAGATTTGAACGCTGAATGAAACATTTCCCACAATCAGAACACATAAAAGGTCTTTGTCCTGTGTGAATAATCTTATGAACATTGAGATGTGAGGTCTGTCTGAAACATTGCCCACAGTCAGAACAAGCATAAGGTTTCTCACCTGTATGAACCCTCTGGTGTTAATAAGATCTGTATTACTGGTAAAACCTTTCCCACAATCAGAACATTTAAGTGACTTTTCCTTCCTGTATGTTTCTACACATGGCCTTTGTTACTTGTAGAAGTTCTCCCACAATCAGAAGATACATTTGATCTTGTTCGTGTGTTACTTGTTGTTTTACTGCTAATCTGATTCTCTTCTGGATAACAATGTGAAACATAATCTGGTGAAATAAGGGAAATGGGATTCGCATCAAAGAGATTCCTAGATCCATCTGCAGAAAGAAATGCACCAAAAGTAAAAATATCCATCATCATGTTTCAAAGACTGATAACAAGCTTCTAGATGGAAAAGTGTAGTTTATATCTATTGTATTGCCTAATATTGCTATGATCGATATCACTAAACAATACTTTGACCTTGTATGACACATCTATATGAATCTAACTATTACCAAGAGGTAGATGTTTTAATTAATCATTAACAAAATTCCTATATCATGATTTTGATGAGAAAGGAATAAAGTACCTAAAACATATTAACTTAACTTCCTCCAGTCAAGTTTTTTGTCTCCTAAAGCCATTAAGGAGATGGACATGATTTGGGTGCGATGCCTAAATGTCTATTGTGAAGACAGATAAACAGAGACCAACATGTGTCTAGACGATGCTCCTGTATGGCTGGAGACTTGCTACGTTAAGGTATTTTGTCTTAACAACAATCGGCAAATAAGTTCAGTCTGAGAGGCAGTTGATGAAGAACACTACAACAAACCCATAACATTTGCAGACCCGACATTCGTGGTTTTTTTTACCAGTCCATAATAACACTAGATCACACAAGTCATGCGAGATCTGGCCAGGGAGCCCTGCCCTGAGGTGCAGAGGGGGAAGCAAAACCCAACCCCTTGCCTCAAAAGGACGCTTGGGTCCTAGAAGATGGCAGAATGCAGTGTTTCCCTGCTGGGTGAGGGCCACCCACCCTTTCCCAAGGGACATAACATGGGTAAACTGATAGTTTACCCATGTTTACGCGAATGTTGAGGGTCCACTGTAGATGAAAGCTGGTACTTATTTGGACCATTCTGGGAGCAGTTTAGACCAGTCAAACAGCCAGACTGGCTTCCAACCTCTTGTTTGTCTTAAAAACTGATTTCTGAAAATAAGTTTATTAATTACTTTTTACTGAACATGATGATTTTCATGATATTTTGGCAAATTAAAACATCTTTCTAACATTGTCTTTACAGTGACCCTATAACAATATGAAGAGTGGTATACAGGGCTCAGTCATTGTTTCCTCATAAAGTGTGTGTTTTGCAGCATCAATGTGACTGACCTCTAAATGTGAAAACCATATTATTGTTGTCACTGACTCGACTCTTTTTTTAAATTAAGAATAAAAAACAACATTTAATTCAGTTATTATTATATAGTTTTAATATTATCCATTGAGAGTACCAGTATCCTTCCTGCTTGAAGGGCAGACATGCAAATTATTTTATATCTGTAATACAAGTTTATAGAGATGTTCATTGTGACCAATGTCATTGTACAAGGCTCCAAACTACCTAACAGAGCCAAGCTCAGACATGAGTCTTATTATACAGATGACATAATTACCATAAATACAATTACAATAAATCTTCTTACAATACATATAATAACAATATACAATACAATCAATGGCAGCATTTTATTCAGAACATTTGTTATATTTTATTCAACTGCACAGATAAAGGTTAAATAAACTAAGTTATCTAAAAAGTATATCCAAGTAGCTGGCATTAATAACTTAATAATAATTACTAAAACAGATATATACTGCCAAGTCAAAAGGTCACTTTTCTATTCTCCTTCTTCTAGATCTCTCTGCTGCCTTTGACACAGTTGACCATCCACTTCTCTCCTCCCTCGGTATTCGAGACACTGCCCTCTTGTGGTTCTCATCATACCTACAAAATCGATCATTCAGTATCTCCTTCTCTGACACCTCTTCTTCTCCTTACCCCCTGTCTGTTGGCGTACCCCAAGGATCAGTCCTAGGCCCGCTCCTCTTCTCCATTTACACATCCTCACTTGGTACCATTATAAAGTCTTTTGGGCTGCAGTATCATCTCTATGCAGACGACACCCAAATCTACCTCTCAGCACCAGATCTACCCCCCTCTCTTCTAACACATGTCACCAACTGCCTCTCTAGCATATCCTCTTGGATGTCCACCCACCATCTCAAACTCAACATGTCTAAGACTGAACTCCTTATCTTTCCTCCCTCTACCACAGTGTCAATTCATCACATCTCTCTCACTGTCAACAATTACATAATCACACCCAGTTCCCAAGCCCGTTGTCTTGGGGTTCTACTCGATTCCGCCCTGTCTTTCATCCCTCACTTACAATCACTAACTAAATCTTGTCTTCTCCATCTAAAAAACATCTCCAGAATTCGACACTATCTTACACAAGACACAACTAAAATCATAATACACTATCTCATCATCTCTCGACTACTGCAACTCGCTTATTGCTGGCCTACCCACCACCTGACTATCTCCACTTCAATCCATTAGGGAACAGGGAACCCCTGTGATCCCATACAGGGACACCTCCTATCTTCAAGGTAATCCCCTAACTGGCTTAAATCATCTGGCGAGTTTTAACAATATATATATATATGACCTATATACAGCTGTACATGGATGGGATACTCAGCTTGTGTTTAATCCAACCTTGGCTTTGCATTAAAGCTGTGTAATACAGCATGCACCATATGCTTAAAGGAAGCCATGTTTGATAATGCCTATGGATTGAAGAGCAGGGCATTTTGTGGGCACATTTGCATGTCCCAGCGCAGCTGCCCAGAATGCAGTGTAATAAAGGTTTTCCTCGGAATTCTGACATTCAAATGTGAACAGAGATGTACTATTTATTTATTATTTATATATATATATATATATATATATATATATATATATATATATATACAGTGGATATAAAAAGTCTACACACCCCTGTTAAAATGTCAGGTTTCTGTGCTGTAAAAAAATGAGACAAAGATAAATCATTTCAGAACTTTTTCCACCTTTAATGTGACCTATAAACTGTACAACTCAATTGAAAAACAAACTGAAATCTTTTAGCTGAGTAAAACAATATATTGCTAATTGCTGCACACACAAAGATAGGAGACAAATAACTCAAACTGTCTCTAATCAAACCCTTAATAATACCAAAGTTTATAGGTGTCCTGGAAATATATTTAACTACCGCACAAAAATATCACTACAAGCCCCGGAGCCGCATACCGTAGGAAAACCAAAAAACAAGCTTATATATATATATATATACTAGCGAATTGCCCGTCAAAAAATGACAGCAATGGAATTGTAAATCAAGGAATGGTGTTTGGCACACAAATTAACAGCCTTATTAAATTCCAGCCTCGTAGATAAGAAGCTTCTACTTAAATCCTACGTACTGCAAATTTATAAAAGTTACAACGCTATTAAATTAGCCCTGCTGCGAGCAACGTGTGAGCTACGGAGCACGGCGGTCCGTATCAACACTGCGAAAGTGTACATGAGGAGTGACAGCCTGCGAGATGATCTCGCAGGCTCCCACACTTCATCAATTGCTGTGGGGGGTACGCCAACTACCCCTCCAGCACCTAAAATTAACACCTCTCCATGCGGGGGTCCCCATCGGGACCCCTAAAGTGTCCCCAAATTAACCCCTTGCAGCAGAGGTACATAGGGACCCTTGCAGCCCCCCACTTTAACCCCTTGCAGCGGGGGTCCCCGATCGGCACCGATCAGGCCCCCGCTGCATTTAACATTTTATATTACCCGCTGTGGCTCCTTAAAGGGCCCGCGGCACACTATTAGCAAATCCCGGCCGCGCCACCTAAAATTAACCCCCCTCTATGCTGGGGATCTCCATCGGGACCCCCAAAGTGTCCCCACATTAACCCCTTGCTGCAGGGATCCATCGGCACCAATCGTGACCCCGCTGCATTTAAAATTTTAACCCCGGGCAACTAAAATTAACCCCATAACTCATGGGGGTCAATACAGACCCCCATAAGCCCTTAATTAACCCCATGACTCATGGGGGTCAATACAGACCCCTATAAACACTTAATTAACCCTGTCACTCATGGGGGTCAATACAGACCCCCATAAACACTTAATTAACCCTGTCACTCATGGGGGTCAATACAGACCCCCATAAGCCCTTAAATAACCCTGTAACTCATGGGGGTCAATACAGACCGCCATAAGCAATTAATTAACCCTATAACTCATGGGGTCCATACAGACACACATAAGCACTTAATTAACCCTGAATGTCTGCGAATGAGTTGCGGGGTCCGGTTGGTCTCCGTTTCCAATGCTATTCAAATGCTCCAGGTCGTGATTGGCGATCCTGAAGGCAGCTCCATAAACCATGCACTGGTTCGGAGCAGTCGTGGGCGGGAACCGTATCAATTTACTGAGCCTGTAACTACCCATTTTGAATAAGGCAGTAAAACATGGAGGTTACGTGTCAATCAATCAACTTTGGGGGTCCGATATCAGACTCGCACAACTTTAAAAATGAAGAATTATTAAAATGAATGCCAAGACTGTTCTCATCCATATGGGTGGCCTGAATAAAACTTATTTCCTGCAGTTGTGCGGGCTTGAGACTGTTGTGCAATTAATTCTAATGTCTTAAATCCCTCTCCCCGTAATTTACAGTGCAGGATTACGGTTTTATTTTATTTACAGTGCTATGAATTTGTGTTTAACCCCTTTGTGGCTCCTCTCGAGTACATGTAGGATTTTCTCTTCCATTTGCGGTTTACGTGTGTGGATATGTTTCCGAGTTCGGGGAAATGGAGCAATTGAATAGCAATTGAATATTATACAGATCACCCACCTGTACAGGAGACGGACTGGATTCCCACTTCCTGAATGACATCTTCCTCTAGTTACTCTTTATCTTCACTTATTGATACGGTGTCTGGATTTTCATCACTGATCTTTTTTAATGCGAACAGAAAATTAAATGTATGGTGTTTTTACATTCAATACAGAGATTTCATAGAACATTACGATTTTGAACATCTTCTAAACTAGAATTTAAAGATTTAGGGACATTCCCACATTTTGTTCCCTTATCCCAAATGAGACATCTTGGGAAATGTTATATCATCTTTCAATATCATAATGTCACCTGAGCTCCTGTTTTCTTGAATTCCCAACGTCCTGAGTGTCTGGTGGTGTCATCATGACATTGTCCAGCACCTCTCACCTCTCCAGTCATTATGACATTGTCCATCACCTCTCACCTCTCTAGTCATCATGACATTGTCCAGCACCTCTCACCTCTCCAGTCATTATGACATTGTCCAGCACCTCTCACCTCTCTAGTCATCATGACATTGTCCAGCACCTCTCACCTCTCCAGTCATTATGACATTGTCCATCACCTCTCACCTCTCTAGTCATCATGACATTGTCCAGCACCTCTCGCCTCTCCAGTCATTGTGACATTGTCCAGCACCTCTCACATCTCCAGACATTTTGACATTGTCCAGCACATTGTCCTTGAGGACCGTCATGGCACTTATGCGGTTAATGTTGGGTTGTAACAGGCCCATAATGGTCTTAATATACCCTTATGGGACTGATGGGGTTAAATAGAGGCTTATGAGGGTCTGTATGGACCCCCATGAGTGACAGGGTTAATTAGCTGTTTATGGGGGTCTGTATTGACCCCCATGATTGAGGGGGTTAATTAAGGAGTTAATGGGGGGCTGTATTGACCCTCCTGAGTAACGGGGTTAAAAAAGGGTTTATGGAGGTCTGTATTGACCCCCATGAGTGAGGGGGTTAATTAAGTGCTTATGGGGGTCTGTATTGACCCCCATGAGTGACAAGGTTAATGAAGGGCTTATGGAGGTCTGTATTGAACCCCATGCGTGACAGGGTAAATGAAGGGCTTATGGGGGTCTATATTGACCCACATGAATGACCGGGTTAATTAGGGGTTTATGGGGGTCTGTATTGACCGACATGAGTGACAGGGTTAATGAAGGGCATATGGGGGTCTATATTGACCCCCATGAGTGACAGGGTTAATGAAGGGCTTATGGGGTCCGTACTGACCCCCATGAGTGACAGAATTAATGAAGGGCTTATGGGGGGTCTATATTGACCCCCATGAATGACAGGGTTAATTAGGGGTTTATGGGGGTCTGTATTGACCCCCATGAGTAACAGGGTTAATGAAGGGCTTATGGGGGTCTATATTGACCCTCATGAGTGAGGGGGTTAATGAAGTACTTATGGGGGCCTGTATTGACCCCCATGAGTGACAGGGTTAATGAAGGACTTATGGGGGTCTGTATTGACCCCCATAAATGACAGGGTTAATTAAGGGCTTATGGGGTCTATATTGACCCCCATGAATGACAGGGTTAATTAGGGGTTTCTGGGGGTCTGTGTTGACCCCCATGAGTGAGGGGGTTAATTAAGTGCTTATGGGGGTCTGTATTGACCCCCATGAGTGACAGGGTTAATGAACGGCTTATGGGGGTCTATATTAAACCACATGAATGACCGGGTTAATTAGGGGTTTATGGGGGTCTGTATTGACCCCCATGAGTGACAGGGTTAATGAAGAGCTTATGGGGTCTGTATTGACCCCCATGAGTGACAGGGTTAATGAAGGGCTTATGGGGGGCTGTATAGACCCCCATGACAGACAGGGTTAATGAAGGGCTTATGGGGGTCTATATTGACCCCCATGAATGACAGGGTTAATTAGGGGTTTATGGGGGTCTGTATTGACCCCCATGAGTAACAGGGTTAATGAAGGGCTTATGGGGGTCTATATTGACCCCCATGTGTGAGGGGGTTAATGAAGTTCTTATGGGGGCCTGTATTGACCCCCATGAGTGAGGGGGTTAATGAAGTACTTATGGGGGCCTGTATTGACCCCCATGAGTGACAGGGTTAATGATGGGCTTATGGGGGTCTGTATTGACCCCCATAAATGACAGGGTTAATTAAGGGCTTATGGGGTCTATATTGACCCCCATGAATGACAGGGTTAATGAAGAGCTTATGGGGGTCTATATTGACCCCCATGAGTGACAGGGTTAATGAAGGGCTTATGGGGGTCTGTATTGACCCCCATGAGTGACAGGGTTAATGAAGGGCTTATGGGGGTCTGTATTGACCCCCATGATTGACAGGGTTCTATGAAGGGCTTATGGGGGTCTATATTGACCCCCATGAATGACAGGGTTAAATAGGGGTTTATGGGGGTCTGTATTGACCCCCATGAGTAACAGGGTTAATGAAGTACTTATGGGGGCCTGTATTGACCCCCATGAGTGACAGGGTTAATGAAGGGCTTATGGGGGTCTGTATTGACCCCCATGAGTGACAGGGTTAATTAAGGGCTTATGGGGGTCTATATTTACCCCCCGTGAATGACAGGGTTAATTAGGGGTTTCTGGGGGTCTGTGTTGACCCCCATGAGTGAGGGGGTTAATTAAGTGCTTATGGGGGTCTGTATTGACCCCCATGAGTGACAGGGTTAATGATCGGCTTATGGGGGTCTATATTGACCCACATGAATGACCGGGTTAATTAGGGGTTTATGGGGATCTGTATTGACACCCATGAGTGACAGGGTTAATGAAGAGCTTATGGGGGTCTGTATTGACCCCCATGAGTGACAGGGTTAATGAAGGGCTTATGGGGGTCTGTATTGACCCCCATGAGTGACAGGGTTAATGAAGGGCTTATGGGGGTCTATATTGACCCCCATGAATGACAAGGTTAATTAGGGGTTTATGGGGGTCTGTATTGACAACCATGAGTAACAGGGTTAATGATGGGCTTATGGGGGTATATATTGGCCCCCATGAGTGACAGGGTTAATGATCGGCTTATGGGGGTCTATATTGACCCACATGAATGACCGGGTTAATTAGGGGTTTATGGGGATCTGTATTGACACCCATGAGTGACAGGGTTAATGAAGAGCTTATGGGGGTCTGTATTGACCCCCATGAGTGACAGGGTTAATGAAGGGCTTATGGGGGTCTGTATTGACCCCCATGAGTGACAGGGTTAATGAAGGGCTTATGGGGGTCTATATTGACCCCCATGAATGACAAGGTTAATTAGGGGTTTATGGGGGTCTGTATTGACAACCATGAGTAACAGGGTTAATGATGGGCTTATGGGGGTCTATATTGGCCCCCCTGAGTGAGGGGGTTAATGAAGTGCTTATGGGGGTCTATATTGACCCCCATTAGTGACAGGGTTAATGAAGGGCTTATGGGGGTCTATATTGACCCCCCTGAGTGAGGGGGTTAATGAAGTGCTTATGGGGGTCTGTACTGACCCCCATGAGTGACACAGTTAATGAAGGGCTTATGGGGGTCTGTATTGACCCCCATAAGTGAGGGGGTAAATTAAGTGCTTATGGGGGTCTGTATTGACCGCCATGAGTGACATAGTTAATGAAGGGCTTATGGGGGTCTATATTGACCCACATGAATGACCGGGTTAATTAGGGGTTTATGGGGGTCTGTATTGACCCCCATGAGTGACAGGGTTAATGAAGAGCTTATGGGGGTCTATATTGACCCCCATGAGTGACAGGGTTAATGAAGGGCTTATGGGGGTCTGTATTGACCCCCATGAGTGACAGGGTTAATGAAGGGCTTATGGGGGTCTGTATTGACCCCCATGAGTGACAGGGTTCTGTGAAGGGCTTATGGGGTCTATATTGACCCCCATGAATGACAGGGTTAATTAGGGGTTTATGGGGGTCTGTATTGACCCCCATGAGTAACAGGGTTCCTGAAGGGCTTATGGGGGTCTTTATTGACCCCCATGAGTGAGGGGGTTAATGAAGTACTTATGGGGGCCTGTATTGACCCCCATGAGTGACAGGGTTAATGAAGGGCTTATGGGGGTCTGTATTGACCCCCATGAGTGACAGGGTTAATTAAGGGCTTATGGGGGTCTATATTGACCCCCATGAATGACAGGGTTAATTAGGGGTTTCTGGGGGTCTGTGTTGACCCCCATGAGTGAGGGGGTTAATTAAGTGCTTATGGGGGTCTGTATTGACCCCCATGAGTGACAGGGTTAATGATCGGCTTATGGGGGTCTATATTGACCCACATAAATGACCGGGTTAATTAGGGGTTTATGGGGGTCTGTATTGACACCCATGAGTGACAAAGTTAATGAAGAGCTTATGGGGGTCTGTATTGACCCCCATCAGTGAGAGGGTTAATGAAGGGCTTATGGGGGTCTGTATTGACCCCCATGAGTGACAGGGTTAATGAAGGGCTTATGGGGGTCTATATTGACCCCAATGAATGACAAGGTTAATTAGGGGTTTATGGGGGTCTGTATTGACCCCCATGAGTAACAGGGTTAATGAAGGGCTTATGGGGGTCTATATTGACCCCCATGTGTGAGGGGGTTAATGAAGTTCTTATGGTGGCCTGTATTGACCCCCATGAGTGACAGGGTTAATGAAGGGCTTATTGGGGTCTGTATTGACCCCCATGAGTGACAGGGTTAATGATGGGCTTATGGGGGTCTATATTGGCCCCCCTGAGTGAGGGGGTTAATGAAGTGCTTATGGGGGTCTATATTGACCCCCATTAGTGACGGGTTAATGAAGGGCTTATGGGGGTCTATATTGACCCCCCTGAGTAAGGGGGTTAATGAAGTGCTTATGGGGGTCTGTACTGACCCCCATGAGTGACACAGTTAATGAAGGGCTTATGGGGGTCTGTATTGACCCCCATGAGTGAGGGGGTAAATTAAGTGCTTATGGGGGTCTGTATTGACCGCCATGAGTGACATGGTTAATGAAGGGCTTATGGAGGTCTATATTGACCCGCATGAATGACAGGGTTAATTAGGGGTTTCTGGGGGTCTGTGTTGACCCCCATGAGTGAGGGGGTTAATTAAGTGCTTATGGGGTCTGTATTGACCCCCATGAGTGACAGGGTTAATGAACGGCTTATGGGGGTCTATATTGACCCACATGAATGACCGGGTTAATTAGGGGTTTATGGGGGTCTGTATTGACCCCCATGAGTGACAGGGTTAATGAAGAGCTTATGGGGTCTGTATTGACCCCCATGAGTGACAGGGTTAATGAAGGGCTTATGGGGGGCTGTATAGACCCCCATGAGTGACAGGGTTAATGAAGGGCATATGGGGGTCTATATTGACCCCCATGAATGACAGGGTTAATTAGGGGTTTATGGGGGTCTGTATTGACCCCCATGAGTGACAGGGTTAATGAAGAGCTTATGGGGTCTGTATTGACCCCCATGAGTGACAGGGTTAATGAAGGGCTTATGGGGGGCTGTATAGACCCCCATGAGTAACAGGGTTAATGAAGGGCGTATGGGGGGCTATATTGACCCCCATGTGTGAGGGGGTTAATGAAGTTCTTATGGGGGCCTGTATTGACCCCCATGAGTGACAGGGTTAATGAAGGGCTTATTGGGGTCCGTATTGACCCCCATGAGTGAGGGGGTTAATGAAGTGCTTATGGGGGTCTATATTGACCCCCATGAGTGACAGGGTTAATGAAGGGCTATGGGGGTCTATATTGACCCCCCTGAGTGAGGTGGTTAATGAAGTGCTTATGGGGGTCTGTACTGACCCCCATGAGTGACACAGTTAATGAAGGGCTTATGGGGGTCTGTATTGACCCCCATGAGTGAGGGTGTAAATTAAGTGCTTATGGGGGTCTGTATTGACCCCCATGAGTGACAGGGTTAATTAGGGGTTTATGGGGGTCTGTATTGACCCCCATGAGTGAGGGGGTTAATTAAGTGCTTATAGGGGTCTGTATTGACCCCCATGAGTGACAGGGTTAATGAAGGGCTTATGGTGGTCTATATTAACCCCCATGAGTGACAGGGTTAATTAGGGGTTTATGGGGGTCTGTATTGACCCCCATGAGTGAGGGGGTTAATTAAGTGCTTATGGGGGTCTGTATTGACCCCCATGAGTGACAGGGTTACTGAAGGACTTATGGGGGTCTATATTGACCCCCATGAGTGACAGGGTTAATTAGGGGTTTAAGGGGGTCTGTATTGACCCCCATGAGTGAGGGGGTTAATTAAGTGCTTATGGGGGTCTGTATTGACCCCCATGAGTGACAGGGTTACTGATGGACTTATGGGGGTCTATATTGACCCCCATGAGTGACAGTGTATATTTTTTTTTTTATAACGGGTCCTTTAAGAACCCGTTACACAGTAGTTTTGAATCTTTATTGCAGGGGGTCCCCGATCGCGTGCGATCGGGACCCCCACTGCGATGGTTAATGTGCGGTTAATGCAGGTCTCCAAGCTTATCTCGGATCCCATGGGGTTAATGCGGGTTTCCGAGCTTATCTCGGATCCCTTCTTGGGTAAGTTGAACGTGGCTGGGCTTTGAGCCTCTTTTCCGTTTTTTTCGGCGGCCATTTTGTCTCTCGCTTAGGGGATTTTTGTGTGTCTGAACTCTGGAATTTGGACTTAAATGGAGGTGTAACTTCACTTTCAGAGGTCCTGGATGCCCCCCCCTTGCTATGGGTAAGTTTTTTTTGAGTATTTGGTGTGTTTTGACTGTTTTTAGGTGTTATGGTTGTATTTTTCGTGCGTGTGGGTGTTTGTGCCGTTAAGGTTGGTTCCGAGGTCGTTTTTTTTTCTAAGTCGTGTGTGTGTGTTTTTAACCGCGTGTGAGGCGCCTTTGAGCCTCCACCTCTGCAAATGCGGACCCTCGCTTCGCGAGGGTCTGCATTTGTGTACAAACACATCCGACGTTGGAGCCTCCACCTTCCGCAAATGCGGCCCCTCGCTTCTCATGGGATGCAGTTCAGGCGAGCTCGCTTTGCGAGCTCGCAAAGCGTGACGACGAATCGTAGTTTGACAACTATTATATGTGATAGTCTGCAGGTTAACAGCTCAGCAGAATAGTGCAGTTAAACACAAAGCTCCCACCTGCCTAGCCCAGCCAGTTAGCTTATCGATCATTCAAGTGCTAAGTCAACACTCTTGAGTGACAGAAGCAGATGCTGTCTTGCACATACACCTGAGATGCTCTGTTTGACATGTGAAGTAATGGTAGAATGGGTAGCATGTGAAGTGAAGTAATGTCAGCATGGGTAGAGTGTGATGTAATGGCAGAATGGGTAGATCAAGGTTTACTGGCAGAATGGGTAGGGTGCAAAATAATGGCAGTGTGAAGCAATCACAAATTGTGTAGCATATAAAGTAATGGTAGAATGGGTAGAGTGTGAAATAATCACAGGATGGGTAGTATCCAGTGTAATTGTAGAATGGGTAGAGTGTCAAATAATGGTAGAATGGATAAAAACGCAAAGTAATGGCAGAATGGGTAGCATCCAAAGTAATCGTAGAATAGGTAGATTGTGATGTAATGTCAGAATGGGTAGCGTGCAAAGTAATGGTAGAGTGGGTAGCGTGTGAAGTAATGTCAGCATGGTTATAGTGTGAAGTAATGGTAGAATGGGTAGAGCACTGTTTACTGGCAGAATGGTTAGGGTGCCAAGTAATGGCAGAATTGGTAGAGTGTGAAGCAATCGCAAATTAGGTAGCAAATGAAGTAATGGTAGAACGGGTAGAGCATGAAGTAATGGAAGAATGGTTATGTTACTGACCTCTTTTTCCAGTTCCTGGCTCTTAGTCCATTGAGCCACCATAAAGGACAGACTGCTTGGCTCCAGCTACTGGACTATGTGCATAAACACCTCAATTGAATTGCAATCTGTTTTGTCCCATCATTTGCTAGATAAAGTTAATGTACACTACTTGAAGTCTGGATGATAAACTATTAGACCTGAATGTGGGGTCAATCTCCTGTGTTTGTCTGCCACTCCCTGTCATTGTTGTGTTGTATAGACCCCACTCTGTATCTAACCCCAAGACCAATACATATTGTTGACTATCCAAAAATAAATCAGCTGAGACATATAGAAATGGTATGTACTCTTATTTGCTCCTGGTGGCTGCGATACTGATCCTCTCCACCCTGCAAGTAACTTGTCCTGGTTACTACCACAGGAAGGTTACTGAGACTCCTGGAAGTGCTGATTCCTGATTGAGAGACCCTGACTGATACAGAAGCCAGATATCATGGTGCGTGTGCCGAGATTTCCAAGAATGCAACGGTCCTTTTTGGTAGTTAACCTGTAGTCTATAGTAAGTGGCCCTGGGCAGTAATAGCCCCTACCCCTGGATCGTCAAAACTGGTTGGCAGTGTTGGCATCTCTGTGCTGTATGGTGACCTATGCCAGATGGCATATGGTGACCTATGCAAGATTGAAGTCCAGTTTTTTCGGCGTCTTGGTGGGGATGAAGAAACCTATCGGCGATTTATCAAGACCTACAAGCCCAAGGAAGACCGTTACTGGTTTGATGACAGGGGAATCAGGGGGAACAGGAGGAGGGGAGGCAGGCCAGTTCTGAGTTGGCAAACACCAACAGATTTGCCAGATTGAGTGAAACTGTTGGGGATGTCCATTCAGGAATGGCAATGCCAGATAGAGCTGTTCCCTCTAACAGCCGGGAGAACAGTGCAGAAAAGGCAGAGCAACAGACATGTTTTGGTGGTAGGGGACTCTATTATTAGGAAGGTAGACAGGGTAATTTGTTACCCAGATCCCAGCAATCGAACAGTTTGCTGTCTCCTGGGTGCTCTGGTTCGGCATGTTGTGGATCGGGTGGATATATTATTGGGAGGGGCTGGTAATGAAACGGCGGTCTTGGTACACATTGGTACCAATGACAAAGTTAGTGGAAGATGGAGCGTCCTAAAGAATGATTTTAGAGAAATAGGGAATAAGCTTAAAGCAAGGACCTCCAAGGTAGTAATTTTTGAGATACTACCAGTGCCAGGTGCTAGCCCAGGGAGGCAGAAGGTGCTTAGGGAGGTTAATGTGTGGCTAAAAAAGTGGTGCAGTGCAGAGGGTTTGGGGTTTTTAGAGCACTGGGCTGACTTCTCACTTGGGTACAATCTCTATAGCAGGGATGGATTGCACCTTAATGATGAGGGAGCTTTTGTGCTAGGGGATAGGATGGTAGAATGGCGGGGGGAGTTTTTAAACTTGTAGGTGGGGGGAGGGACTATATAGAAGTATTGGGGTAAATAGGGTAGAGAGGGAAAGGGATGAATTAGTTACCCATGGGGGAGGAGAAGGGAGGAGGGTTACATTAGAAAGTAGGGAGGTATTAATAGGGGCCTCAAATACAGTGGCAGGCACTTCACAACGGCACAACACAAGAAGTTTGCCTGGGAAAATGGATGAGCTAGAAATATTAGCAGTACAAGAAAAATGGGGCTTAATAGGCATTACGGAAACATGGTGGGATGAATCTCATGACTGGACTGTTAAACTGGATGGTTATAGCCTATTTAGGAAAGATAGGGGAAATGGTAAAAGAGGAGGAGGGATCTGTCTGTATGTTAAGCCTGAATTTAAGCCTATTGTCAGAGAAGATATTTATGCTGGCACTAACGGCATCATTGAATCTTTGTGGGTTGAGCTAAATAGTGGAGGAGCTAATTCTAAACGCATATTGGTGGGAGTACTATAAACCCCCAAATATAGCTGAAAGTGAGGAAATACAATTATTGTTACAGATTGGAAATGCAGCTAAGCATGGGCAAGTTCTAATAATGGGAGACTTTAATTACCCTGAAATAAACTGGATAAATGAGACCAGCAGCTCAGCTAAGGGGAGCAGGTTCTTGTGTACACTCAGGGATCATTATCTGGCCCATGTAGTAGTCATCACAAGTAATATCGATATAATATCAAATGTAAAAATAGGGGAACCCTTGGGGAACAGTGATCACAACACAGTATAATTTGAGATTGAATACAAAAAACAGAGTTGTAAGGGGCCAACAAAAACTCTAAATTTTAAAAGGGCTAACTTTAATGGGCTACGGGCAGCAATACAACATATAGACTGGGACAAAGAACTTACAGGGAAGAATACTGAAAATAAATGGACAACATTCAAATCCTTACTAAATAAACATACTCATCAGCATGTACCATGTGGAAATAAAATGAATAGGAGTAAATCACATCCCATGTGGCTTAACAATGACTTAAAGATCATGGTGAGGAAAAAGAAATATGCATTTAAATTATACAAGAAGGAGGGAACAGAGGCAGCTTTATGTGACTATAAGGAAATCAACAAGTCTTGCAAAAGGGCTATTAGACTGGCTAAAATAGAAAATGAGAAGTCAGTTGCAATGGAAAGTAAGACTAACCCTAAAATATTTTTTAAATATATTAATGGGAAGAAGGCCAGGAATGAAGCTATAGGAACATTACAATGTGACACAGGCCATCTGATAATCAGTGACCAGGAAAAGGCAGATGAGCTAAATAGGTTCTTTTCGTCGGTTTACACAAGGGAGGTACCAGGGGTTAATACACCGCAACATAATGGGACTACACTACCATCACTAAATAATTGGTTAACGCAGGAAGAAATCAAAAGAGGTTGGAGAAAATAAATGTTAATAAAGCCCCAGGTCCTGATGGAATACATCCAAGGGTACTGAGGTAGTTGGGTTCTGTAATAGCCAAATCATTATATCTAATCTTTCAAGACTCACTCACTACAGGGTCTCTACCGGATGACTGGAGAAAAGCAGAGGTGATACCTATAATTAAGAAGGGATCTAGAGCAAATCCGGGGAATTATAGATCAGTGAGCCTCACTTCTGTAGTTGGGAAGCTTTTAGAAGGGTTAATAAGGGACAGAATACAAGAATAGGTCTATTTGAACAGGATCATAGGTTGCAGTCAACACGGATTTATGAAGGATAGGTCGTGTCAGGCCAATCTAATTAGTTTTTATGAGGAGGTTAGTAGGAACTTGGATCAGGGCAACACAGTGGATGTAGTCTTTTTAGATTTTTCAAAGGCATTTGATACAGTGCCACATGGAAGACTAGTGAGCAAACTAAGGGATACAGGAATTGCAGTAAATATCTGCTCATGGATCGAGAGCTGGCTAAAAGACAGGAAGCAAAGGGTTGTTGTAAATGGAACATACTCCGATTGGACTAATGTGGTAAGTGGGGTTCCACAAAGTTCAGTATTAGGTCCTCTCCTTTTTAACATATTTATTATTGACATTGAAGTAGGACTCGAAAGTAGTGGCTCCATTTTTGCTGATGACACTAAGTTGTGCAAGGTAATAAAATCAGATAATGATGTACTTTCCCTACAAAAGGATTTGCATAAATTAGAGAAATGGGCGGCTAAATGGCAGATGAGATTTAATACAAATAAATGCAAGGTTATGCATTTGGGAAGGAAAAATAGCCATGCAATCTATAATCTTAATGGAGCAAATCTAGGGGTATCAGATATTGAAAGGGATTTGGGAGTACTAGTGGACAACCACCTAGGTAACAGCGCTCAAAGCCAAGCAGCGGCTGCAAAGGCAAATAAAATATTAGCATGTATTAGAAAGGGTATAGAAGCAAGGGAAGCAAATATAATTCTGCCACTATACAAAGCCCTAGTACGCCCTCATTTGGAATATGGAGTACAATTTTGGGCACCACCTCATAAAAAAGAAATTTTAGAGCTGGAAAAAGTACAGAGGAGGGCTACAAAACTAATAAGGGGAATGGAAGTTATGAAGAAAGACTAACAAAATTAAACTTATTTTCGCTAGAAAAAAGGCGGTTACGAGGGGATATGATTACCTTATATAAATACATCCAGGGTCAATATAAGGCTTTGTCAAGTGAACTTTTTGTAGCAAGAGATTTTCAACTGACAAGAGGACATCCTTTGAGGTTAGAGGAAAAAAGATTTCACCTTAAACAAAGAAAAGGGTTCTTCACAGTTAGGGTGGTTAAACTGTGGAATTCTCTACCAAAGGAGGTGGTGACAGCGAATTCGATAGACAACTTCAAAAAGGGGTTAGATATCTTTTTGAATAAAGAGGGCATTCAAGGCTATCCTAGATAACTAGCAAAGGAATATTGATCCAGGGAGAAATGTGATTGCCAGTTTCTGGGGTTAGGAAGGAATTTTGTTTTTTTTCCCCTTATGAGATAACTGGCAAAGTTTCAATGTTTTTTTTTTTTTTCTGTTTGCCTTCCTCTGGATCAAATAACAATTAACAATTAATAATAAATAGTCCACATTAAAAAGATCAATAGAGATCTAAAAAGGTTGAACTTGATGGACTAACTCTTTATTCATCCTCCAATACTATACTATTAATAATTATTTAATCAATAACTAATCCGCATATTGCAGATCAGAGGAGATCTTAACAGGTTGAACTTGATGGACTGAAAGTCTTTTTTCAACCGTAATTACTATGTAACTATGTAACATGGATACCTGCAGATTGGAAGTAAACCAGGAGGAAAGGAGTGGTGAAGGCAACGGCTTGCCACAGAATGTGATCAGGGAACAGCTCTTCTGAATTAGTGGATGGCTTCCCTGGGGCTTCAGCAGGGTGAAGAGCTAGCAAAGTGGCTTGAGGACCTGCTGTGGATGGAGCATGACTTGGATGGTCAGTATGATGTCCAGATGCTTCCGGCTACTGTATCACAATGGCCCTCCTAATACAGACTTTGACTGGTGGAAGGGCACCCGGATGTGCTGCAGGGAGATCCAATTTGTGACCTTGGAACCACAGATTGCTGGGAAATCCTATTGGCACGACCCCAAAATGATGTGGAAATAGACCCAGGGAGAGAAGAAGTAAGGTTGCTCAAACCATTGGTCCATAAAGAATTTGGATAAATAGTATGAGGAACTGCTTAAGGAGGTGGCCCCAGACTCAAGTACTTGGAGTTACCCCATGCTTCCCCAGCTGAGCTGGCAGAAGAAATGGACTGTTGGCTACACCTTTATAAGGTGGTAGAAGGAAACCAGATAGTACCTCGAGATTTAACCACTACAGAACAGGCGAGATCTGAGGAGAACTCACCAGGATAGGGAGGCTAGGAGAACAGTCCAGACCATGGTAGGTGCAATCCCGGGGAGCAGAGTTAGGTGGCACTAGTTACTGGTAGATGGCCAACAACCAGAGAAGCTGGAGCCTGAACAGTTGGCAGAGGAGGGTGTAAGCCCTGAGAGTTTGACCAACTATCGATGGACTGTTACCCAACTTGAACCACAGATCACTAATATCAAGGTGGTCAGGAAACAGATAAACATGACAAGGCTGACAGTCTAGTATAGTGTGATGCCAGGTCGGGTCATCAGGCTATCAGCTGCGACCCTGAAGCTCTTCCCCAACATGAATCAGGTGCATCCAGATAATTGTGGAAGTTCAGGTGAGGGCATTGGTCCTGCGGCCTGAGGAAGGAGCAAGTAGAGGCTCCACTACCTGACAGGGATCACTCCAGACAGTCCCAGAGTTAAAGGTTATGGGCAAGCGGCCATAGTACCAGAGAACTGACACAGTGTACCCTAGCTACAGAGGTGATCCCAACCTTATCAGCCATTGAGGATACTTACCCTATGGAGCTACCCACCCCAGCAAAGTCTGCTACACCGGGTAAGCCTCCATCCAGGAACCCTAATCCTGACTCTCGCTCTATTTTTCCCTAACCCTGCCATTACAACTGACCCTAAGGAGATTGTGTCAGCGGGGTAGTGCTTTTTTTTACCCCTGCCTGAGCTGCTCCCTCGATGGGATACCCCAAAGGCACAACCTGCCTGTGGTCAAGGGGGCAACAGTATGCCCCTGGATGAAATCCTAGTCCTCAAGACCTTGGATGTGTCCCCAAGAATGATATTATGTTATTAGGTTATTGAATGAAAAGGAGCTAGTGTTGGGCTGTGTTACTACCTTGGACCCTGAGGATTGGTATCCCGGATTGTCGTGAGTTTTGGCAAATAATATGATGATATTTTTTATATCAATAACCTTTATTAATATTAAGTAAAAATGTAATATTTTATATATTTGCCAATTTTGACTAATTTCAAATTCTTACTACACGATATACAGTGGATATAAAAAGTCTACACACCCGTGTTAAAATGTCTGGTTTCTGTGCTGTAAAAATATGAGACAAAGATAAATTATTTCAGAACTTTTTCCACCTGTAATGTGACCTATAAACTGTACAACTCAATTGAAAAACAAACTGAAATCTTTTAGGTAGAGGGAAGAAAAATATAAAAATAAAATAATATGGTTGCATAAGTATGCACACCCTTAAACTAATACTTTGTTGAAGCACATTGATTTTATTACAGCACTCAGTCTTTTTGCAAATTTTGAGTTGGCAAGATTTGCCCACTCTTCTTTGCAAAAACACTCCAAATCTGTCAGATTGCGAGGGCATCTCCCGTGAACAGCCCTCTTCAGATCACCCCACAGATTTTCAATCGGATTCAGGTCTGGGCTCTGGCTGGGCCATTCCAAAACTTTAATCTTCTTCTGATGAAGCCATTCCTATGTTGATTTGGATGTATGCATTGGGTCGTTGTCATGCTGAAAGATGAAGTTCCCTTTTCATGTTCAGCTTTCTAGCAGAAGCCTGAAGGTTTTGTGCCAATATTGACTGGTATTTGGAACTGTTCATAATTCCCTCTATCTTAACTAAGGCCCCAGTTCCAGCTGAAGAAAAACAGCCCCAAAGCATGATGCTGCCCCCACCATGCTTCACTGTGGGTATGGTTTTCTTTTGGTGATGTGTAGTGTTGTTTTTGCGCCAAACATATCTTTTGGAATTATGGCCAAAAAGTTCAACCTTGGTTTCATCAGACCATAACACCTTTTCCCACATGCTTTTGGGAGACTTCAGATGAGTTTTTGCAAAATGTAGCCTGGCTTGGATGTTTTTCTTCGTATAGCCCAGACATATGAAGAATATGGGAGATTGTTGTCACATGTACCACACAGCCAGTACTTGCCAGATATTCCTACAGCTCCCTTAATGTTGCTGTAATCCTCTTGGTAGCCTCCCAGACCAATTTTCTTCTCGTCTTTTCCACAATTTTGGAGGGAGCTCCAGTTCTTAGTAATGTCACTGTTGTGCCATATTTACTCCACTTGATGATGACTGTCTTCACTGTGTTCCATGGTATAGCTAATGCCTTGGAAATTATTTTGTTCCGTTCTCCTGACTGATACCTTTTAACAATGAGATCCCTCTGATGCTTTGTTTTCTCTCTGTGGACCATGGCTTTTGCTGTGGGATGCGACTAAGAAAATTTCAGGAAAGACAAACTAGAGCAGCTGAACTTTATTTGGGGTTAATCAGAGGCACTTTAAATGATGGCAGGTGTATGCTGACTCATATTTAACACAATTTGGAATGTGATTGCTTAATTCTGAACACAGCTACATCCCCAGTTATAAGAGGGTGTGCAGACTTATGCAACCACATTATTTTTCTTTTTTCTTCCCTCCACCTAAAAGATTTCAGTTTGTTTTTCAATTGAGTTGTACAGTTTATAGGTCACATTAAATGTGGAAAAAGTTCTGAAATGATTTATCTTTGTCTCATTTTTTTACAGCACAGAAACCTGACATTTTAACAGGGATGTGTAGACTTTTTATATCCACTGTATATAAGCCTTAGCCTGAAATAAACAGAACTGTATATGAGAATATACTTTATATAAATGAATAAAGATAATATTTCAGTGTATTTTAATATAACAAGATGCAATAAACTATTGTAGCAGATATAATATCAAGGTTATAACAATTATAAAATATCAGTTATCACATTGTCCACATAATCACATGTAAGACATGCACTATATGCTTAATTTAATTTATATGATATTTATGATATTGATTATTTTGGTATGTTTTCAAATATCTATTTACTAAGATCATACCATTTTAACATCATATGATATTTATAGCTTTTATAGTCTAATTAAGATGTTGGATTGCTATAACAGCTGATATTTGAGACATTTATAAAATTAATTTGTAAACTGCACTTCAACTTACAGTTTACAAATGATAATGGTATCACATATATAGTTGTGAGCATGCGAGTTGTTTCTAACGCTTGTGGGCTCGCATAGCCGCGTAGCGAGGGGCAAGGGCCTCAGTTGCTGGCATGGAGCGCCGAAGGCGCTCCTTGCCAGCAACTGAGGACCTCGCAAAGCGAGGGCCGCAGTTGCTGGCATAAAGCGCCAAAGGCGCTCCATGCCAGCAACTTCGACCCTCGAAAACTTCATGTCGCAACGCAAATAACACGACACACAAATTTCGACACTCGCTAAATTTTACGAGCAACGCAAACAATGGCCGCCGAACAAAACGAAAACGAGGCTACACACGCAAACACCTTACGAGACACGTTACCAGACATTACAACCTCGCAAACATCGGACGCAACACGCCGACATACAAACGTTTAAAACACAATAAATACACACAACACACACATAAAAAGCTTACCTACAGCAAGAGGAACCATCCAGCACCTCAAAAAACCAAGTTACACCTTCATTTAAATTATAAAAAAAACACTTTAGACACTAATAAAATCGCTAAGCGACAGAAAAAATGGCCGACAAAAAAAACGAAAACGAGGCTACAACACTCTCAACACGTAAAACACAACAACACACTCGCAAAACAACACACAAAACTCGAAAAACACCACAAAGCACCGACGGATAATCGGCAAAGACGCATACCACACATAACCCGCCATTTTACGCCAATGCGGAAGTACACCACTACGCTAACGGTTTCGTCTCGTGCACGCACTCTATTACACTGCACACATTCACCACGCTTATACAGCAGCTCCACACCACTAATGCTGCAGCAACCTCAAAACACATTGACAGCTCAACACAATGCTTCAAAATAGGTAAAGTATATTATTTTATTAATGTATTATATATTTCATTATTACACACCAAACAGCATTGCATATTCATGTATTAATGTATTACATCTTTCATTATTATACACCAAACACCATTAGCTCACTTACAATAACATTGCCGTAATTTTTTGACGGGCAATTCGCTAGTTGTATATATCAGGTAAATATTGATAAAGCAAACTATTTTACAGAAAATTAACAAAATATTTCCATACCTGTAATGAAAAGTAAAATTTAAAAGAATATTAAATCTTATCACATACCTAGTTCTGGTACTTGGTTTCATCAAATGATTCAGCCCAATAGGACTCTGGATCTTTCCTTATATTTCAAAAGAAGTTCTTGGAATGTAAGTATGTGAATTATTTTGTTACTGACCAATGAAGGTTTCTTAATAGCTCTTGGGAAATACATTTTGACTTAGCTATGTGTTTTGAGAATATTTCAATAGTATGTCTGTGTCTCCACTGGAGTGTGTCAAGAAGACTGTGTTAGATCTCAGCTCTTAGACTCTACATGTTAGATGTAGTCTATCGATGTAGCTTATAGATGTGTTGGATGTGTATATAGATATCAGATGTTGGATGTTCCTTGTTAGAGCCTCCATCCAATACCTTTGTATCTTTCATAATTATACTAAATCTTTAACCTCATCTCATTTGTTTATCACCGCATGCAAGCTCTCTTAGCCAATAAAATATAATATGAAGATATAATTAGTTACTGAATAAAGAAAAACTTACTAAAATACATATAACTGCACTTCTGTTATGTTTCTCAAGATGGCAGTCTGGTTCTAAAAATTATATTTTACATAATAAAATAAACTCTTTAAGACCTCATGAGCATCTTATTTCTATCTCAGGTTGTCAATTATTTTTGATGTATTTCACTCTATGTATCACATTTTTAGATATCTATTTTCCTTAATTTCCTCCCTCCCTGCCAGGCACCTGCATTGTAAGGATGAAATACTCATTATCACATTCTTACGATCTCAGATCATTTCTTGTAATTAAAAGGATTCTACTCATCTGTTTTCCATAATATGAAAGTAAGAATAATTGTCACTAGTATACACACTATAAACACAGAATATATAAAAATGGAAATGCATCCATATACAGTATCTCACAAGAGTGAGAACACCCCTCACATTTTTGTAAATATTTTATTATATCTTTTCATGTGACAACACTTAAGAAATGACCCTCTGCAACAATGTAAAGTAGTAAGTGTACAGACTGTATAACAGTGTAAAGTTTCTGTCCCTTCAAAATAACTCAACACACAGCTATTAATGTCTAAACCGTTGGCAACAAAAGGGAGTATACCCCTAAGAGGAAATCTCCAAATTGGGCCCAAAGCGTCAATATTTTGTGTGGCCACCATTATTTTCCAGCACTGCCTTAACCCTCATGGGCATGAAGTTCACCAGAGCTTCACAGGTTGCCACTGGAGTCCTCTTCCACTCCTCCATGATGACATCACAAGCTGGTGGATGTTAGAGACCTTGCACTCCCCCACCTTCCATTTGAGGATGCCACACAGATGCTCAATAGGGTTTAGGTCTGGTGACATGCTTGGCCAGTCCATCGCCTTTACCTTCAGCTTCTTTAGCAAGGCAGTGGTTGTCTTGGAGGTGTGTTTGGGGTCGTTATCATGCTGGAATACTGCCCTGTGGCCCATTCTCAGAAGGGAGGGGATCATGCTCTACTTCAGTATGTCACAGTACATGTTGGCATTCATGGTTCCCTCAATGAACTGTAGCTCCCCAGTGTATTTTTGGTATAAATTGAATAATGCATTAATTTTATATAACTGTATGTGTGTCTTAATCTTCCCACCCTCTATTACAGCTTCAATTCCTCACATGAATGTCTCCGTCAGACTCATCTACCGTACACAACGTTCAGTGTTGCAGCTCCTCTCTGTCAATCACACCACTGGCTTCCGTTAGCCTCCAGAATAAAATTGTAAATCTTGAAGGCTCAATGCAGGCCGCATTTGCGGAGGTGGAGGCTCTACGGCGCCTCACACGCGGTTACAAACACTCACACAAGCGGCACTTTACCAAAATAGATCTAACACGCAATCACTATATACAGACTTACACACAAAAATACAAACAGTGGGACTTAGAACGGACAATTTATGGACTTAGCAGACAAAAATACGAGACGCGGGACTTAGAAAAAAAAAACATTACGACCTCGCAAAAATACGACCTTAACGTCCGAACCGCGCGCATTAAAACATTAAAAACTGAATAAATAAAAGCATAAAAGCATTGAGCAGGATGTCCTAAGATGGGTATAATGTCAGAACCTGTATGGGAACCAAGGGCTAATACTTCATATATGACTTATAGAGAGAGAGGGACATTGCCAAACGGATTATACAAATCCAAGCACAAGTGCCAGAAGTCCAGGGACACAAGTCTAGAGGAAGAAGCTGAGCAATGGTGTGAAAAAGTCCTTAGTACATATTGTGAATATGTTATCCATTTAAGCATAAGTAATAATTAACAAGAATTTACAGAAAAATGATATTTAATGACAGTTGTATAATTACATTCAGTACCAAGAGGTTATAAAGTATCAGCACATCATATTAATTCTAACAAAAAACTATTTTGGTATAAGATAAGGTGAAATGTTTCAGGACAATGGGCTCATCAATCACTTTCATTTATTAGAAATATCTATAAAATAAAGATGTTATTTTAAACTATAACTTGTATTAATATTATTGCATAAAAGTAGTGTACACCACATCAAATATGCCTCCCAGTGATGTTCATGGAGTGCAGCGGGACACCGAAATCTCCCAATCTCTTGTATGTCACTGATACTGTTTATGCCTTAGCAATGGAGCTGACAGACCTATAAGTGTCATAGTGCATGTATATACGTGTATCAAATACAAACCGGATAGAAATATATATCTTACCTCTTAGTGTAGTGAAAACTCCATGTAAAGCACGTATATTACTTTTTGTGTGAGCCCGTGTGTGCACTCCCTCCCCGGTTCAGATGGTGAGATTTCGGTGTCCCGCTGCACTTCCTGATTTAGAGACTATATTAGAGCACTTGTAGGTATATTTGACACGGTGTACACTACTTTTATGCAATAATATTAATACAAGTTATATAGACATTAACGCATTTAACCCAATAGGTGTTAAGCACCAACCAGTTCATGATACGTATCTTTTTATAAAATAAAGATGTATCATTATATACATTATAGTATCACTTATAAACAAAGTATATACATATTTATAGTCAGGTTGTCACAGACAGTGTATAGTGTTTCTTTTACAGCCCCATAGGCTCAATGCCTTGGTTGATGAAGCAAAACAACACAGAACACAATATGTGAGATTTCGCTAAAACACTTTCCACAATCAGAATATATCAATTATATCATGACCCTAACAAATAAAGCCCTCAACAACAGTACACCCCCTTATATATCTGCGCTCATCTCCAAATTCTCCCGCACCCGCCCTCTTCGTTCTGCCAACGACCTTCTTCTTTCTATCACTCTTTTCACCTCCTCTCCTTCCCGCCATCAGGACTTTTCTTATGCTGCCCCTATATTCTCTGGAACTCCTTGCCTTACTCGCCCAGCCTCAAAACCTCACTAAAACACATCTGTTTAAAGAAGCCTATCACCTCCACTATAACATGAGCAACACTTTGCTCATCCTCCTATGCAACACACAAAACCTTTAGATTGTAAGTTTGCGAGTTTTCAATCTTGCAAGGTGCTTTGGGGAAAGCATTGTGGACACCGGATTCTAAGCTCAAAGACAGGGCCCTCCGAACTTAACCCATGTATAGCGCTACGGAATATGTTGGCGCATTTAAAATAAGCAATAATAATAATAATTATCTTTCTCTTTTGTGCGTTTTCTTATGTGTTTTAAGATGTGAACCCTGACTGAAACATTTCCCACATTCAGAAAATGTTTTTTCTCCTGTGTGAGTTTTCTTATGTGCTTTAAGCTGTGAAACTAGTCCGAAACATTCCCCACATTCAGAACATGCAAATGGTTTTTCTCCTGTGTGAATTTTTATATGTCGACTGAGGTTCATGGCCCTACTGAAACATTTCCCACATTCAGAACATACAAATGGTTTTTCTCCTGTGTGAATTCTTAGATGTCGTTTGAGGCTTGTGACCAGACTGAAACATTTCCCACATTCAGAACATTCAAATGGTTTAACTCCTGTGTGAGTTCTCATATGTTGTTTGAGATGTGTGGCCTGACTGAAACATTTCCCACATTCAGAACATACAAATGGTTTATCTCCTGTGTGAGTTCTTATATGTCGTGTGAGGCTTGTGGCCAGACTGAAACATTTCCCACATTCAGAACATACAAATGGTTTATCTCCTGTGTGAGTTCTCATATGTTGTTGGAGATGTGTGGCTTGACTGAAACATTTCCCACATTCAGAACATACAAATGGTTTATCTCCTGTGTGAGTTCTCATATGTTGGTTGAGATTCGTAGCCCGACTGAAACATTTTCCACATTCAGAACATGCAAATGTTTTTTCTGCTTTGTAAGTTATTGGCTTTGCTACCTGACAACTATGTGATACACTGACATCTTCCACTACACAAGCTGGTGAACAATGGGTAATGTAGTTATTTTCAAGTGTATTCCAAATCTCGGATCCATCTGTTGGGAATAAAAGCCAAAGATTCAATTATTTTAAAACCTGAGAGTTTTAACATACTTCTAAATGTAAATTATTAGTCTGCAACCGATTTGTAGTTAAGCATGATCTTGTGAATTACAATTTTTTGTTAATTATGGAATTTTGTTTAACATTAATATGATTTTATATTTATTTGAATTAGTTTTATTTAATCTGTTTTTATCATTGTGATCGTTTTGTTCTCTGAACAATAATATATATTACATTGTATGTATTTAATAAAGTCCATTATGTTTTATGTGCAGCCTGTCCACCAGTGACATCATCTATTTAGCTAAACAAGATGGAGATGTGTTAATGAGAAAATGTGAGAGATAAAATGGAAGCTTTTACATGGAGCAATGCGGATAGCAAGTAAAGTAAAGCAAGTAAGCTCAAAATATTTAATGTCCCAAAAGTATGGAAATTAGATTCAAATAAAAATCCACCGTTTAGATGTTCCTTTAAAGACGGTTGGGTGTATTAAAGAAAATTGGTGCCTGTAACTATGGATGTGCAGGGTCTATATACTGATATTCCCCAGTGAGGTGGTAATTGATTACCAAGAGTAATGGACTAGAAATACATTTTGTAATACTCTTTTGACCACAATCTTTGAAAATAATTTGTTTTACTTTTGAGAAAAAAATTGGGAATTCTTGACTTATGACATTAATCTGTTGGATATACACATTTTGTATGTAGGGGTATAATAGAGACAATGTTGTATAGTAAATATACTAATAAAACATGTATTTTTATCCCTTATCTTATAAAAAGGGATTTCCTTGCTCACAGATGTTGAGAGCAGGAAGATTAAATTGTGTAATAGAATAAGGGGTGTATGTAAGCAGCAGACGTACCAGAGCCCTTTCCCCCCTAGGAAGTGAAAGAGTTAAACCTCCTACAACAGACTAATTAAGCCCAGCTGCATTCTGCTTTAAAATGACTGCTGAGCACTCAGCAGGTTGGGTTCAGTCTGGACCGAGAGCCAGGAGAGACACCAGCTCTGCACTCTGAAGCAAACCCACAGACGTTTGGAGCAGAAAGACTTACAGGCCTGTATATATGAACGCTTTATTTTGCATTCGTTTTTGGTAGTGAGGTAGTGTTTTGTGTTATTTTTGTTTGTACCCGCTGACCAAGTTTTCATTAAAACTCCTTAAAGCTATAACGGTCTCATGAGCTACTTCATTGCAGACCCGGTCAACAGGGCATTGACCCCGGAAGTGGTGGGATATACATTGTCTGCGCTTAAGAAGACAGCCCACAGTACAAAATGGAAGAGCTAGTGAAAGCCTTAATACACACCACTACCCGTCAGCACGAGACTACACAACAGTTTCTAAGGCAACAGGCCCAGGCGACAGAAGCACTGGCGGAACAACAAGCTAGAGCTACCCAGGTCCTGGCAGAACAACAGGCCCAAGCCATGGAAGAACGGAAGCTGCAGCAAGAGACAAACCAAATACTGTTGGCCCAGCTACAACAAATGATACCTCACAAACCTGCCGTGTCACCAGAGACCTGTATGAGGGGCAAGCCAAATCAGTTTCCTCAAGACGATGTGGAAACGTATCTACTGAGCTTCGAAAGAACTGCCGTCAGAGAAGCTTGGCCCCAAGGGCACTGGGACAGCATAGTCGCACCATATTTGTGTGGGGAAGCCCAAAAAGCAAACCTCGACCTGGACAGTGAACAAGCCCTGAATTATGCAACCTTGAAAGCAGAGATCCTGGCCAGATCCAGGGTTACCCACAGTGTCAGAGCACAAAGATTTCATTTGTGGAGGTTTTGGGAAAATAAGCGGCCCTCGCCCACAGATGTTTAAGTTGCTGCACTTAGCCCAAAGCTGGCTACAGTCTGACAGCAATGGACCAGGGAGAACTATAGAATTGCTGAACATGAACCTCTACTTGAGAAGTTTACCACCAGACTTAAGAGAATGGGTGGGGCAAAAGGAGCCAGAGACCCCGGAGGAGTTCATCTCACGGACAGAAAGATATCTCGCCATGAAGGAACTAACCCGTTCCTCAAAAGAGGATGCCTTCGGTGTTCAAAGGCGGCCTAACAACCCTAAGGTTCAAACCCCTAACTGGATGAGAACCAGACCAAGACCCATGAAGCTGGAAGACACTTGCTACAAGGGAACCCAGAAGGTTCAGATCCTGTAGAAAATAACCAAAGTACCACAGTAAGCAAGATCAAATGCTTTTACTTCTGGGAATTAGGACACATAGCTGCCTATTGCCTACATAAGGAGGAACCCATGCAGTGCAACCTGGGGGAACATACGTACCACTGCAATATGATGAACCTGGTAGTAGTGGCCGGAAAACTACATCAGTTCATTGAAACCATAAAAGTTAATGGAAAGGAAACCATCACTTTAATTGACTCTGGGAGTGTGGTGACCCTCTTTTCGGCCAAAATTATAAAATCTAGCATTATACAAACCTCAAGGAAGGTGGGCATCATATGTGTACATGGGACAGTGAACCTTTACCCTACTAGTACCGCAGCACAGGAGGTTCAGGGGAAAAAGATGTTGCTCACCGCTCCTGTAGTAGCCAACCTATTGTCCTAGGCAGGGATTTTCCCCAACGAATGGGAAAAGGTGAAAACCAAAGACAATGCGAATGGAGTGCCCTAGAGGCCGAGGAAACCCTGTGGCCACTTCCATAGTTCATGGACCAGGATCTATTCTTTGGATCTGGGAAAACCCGCAAAACTAAGCGGGAAAGGAAGAAAGCTAAGAGGAGGCTTTAGCAGCCTGTCAGACAGAAGAAAGGCAGGAGACAGTCCATAGGGGTCCCATGGCTCAACTTGACGAAGAGAGGGCCCAAATGAGAGAACCTGTAGAAGAGGAACTTACTCCACCGCAGTGGTTCCCTGAGAAGAATGACCAAACGGTGGATCCGATCCTACAAAACATACGTCATCAGCTTGTGGAAGTGAACGGGACTTGCTGTACAGTGTCGTTCCTTCAAAGAAAGCAACACTGGGGCAGCTCTTAGTTCCCCGAGCAAAAATGAAAAAAGTCCTTGATTTGGCTCACTGTAACATCCTCGGGGGCCACCTTGGAAAGGATAAAACCCTGGGAAAGATATTAAAGCTTTTTTTCTGGCCTGGCATATTTGCTGAAGTAGCCCAGTTCTTTGCGTCTTGCCCTGAATGCCAGTTGACAGCTCCCCGCTCCGATCTAAGAGCTCCACTGGTGTCTTTAACCATAATTGAGGAGCCGTTTTCAAGAATAGCAATGGATCTGGTGGGTCCACTAGAAAAATCAGCCAGAGGACACGAATATATCCTCGTAATAATAGACTATGCCACCAGATACCCGGAGGCCATACCCTTACGCACCGCCACCTCGAAAAATATAGCAAAAGAGCTTATTCAACTATACTCGAGGGTGGGGATACCTAATGGAGCAAGATACCACTTTTGTGTCAAAGCTGATAAGAGACATGTGCCAGCTTTTACAGGTGAAGTCACTCAGGACCTCAGTTTAACATCCGCAAACAAACGGATTAGTAGAACGGTTCAATAAAACTTTGAAAAGTATGCTGAGAAAAGTTGTGTCACGAGATGGAAAAAATTGGGACTTACTCCTACTTGCTCTTCGCAATCAGATATCCCTTTCCAGATATTAGTCCTCGAATGTGTTCTTAGAGAGGAAGGTACTTGAGGGACTGGTGGTAAAAACTGATAAAATATAGACAAAGGGACACTGAAACACCTGCTGAGGAGACCTTCATTTAACCATCCCATTCAGGCAAAATAATGAAGATTAATAAAAACAATGTTAAAACATTTGATTCTGTAATCTGAATGCTCAGAAGACCAGTAGTTCTAATTAGATTACAGACTTTGGGTCTAATGTGTCAAATGGCAAAAAAAAAACTTGAGAATTAAGGGTTAAATGGCAGCTCTCGCTGGAAAATAGTCAGAAAGCAATTTTTGTGCAATGCTCGATAGAATTTTATAAAAATATTGGATTTTTATTTAATTGAATGAAGCGGGTTCTTATGTTAGGACTATTTTACAGCCACTTCAGTTACAATTTATTAGTTTCTAGTATTATTGTTATGGAGCCAGAGACGGATCCTCCATTGCACACAGGAGGCCGTCACAGTTAATGTATTTACCAATATAGGTGAGGCAAGTGGGGCAATGTATGCAGTGGTGTAGCTAGGGCTTTTGCCGCCCGGGGTGGTCTCTGAGTTTGCCACCTTCACCTCTGTCATCATTTTGCCGTCTGTCCAGTCACGGTATACTTTAACCATTGGAGCAGGTGAATAGTTCACATTCTGCCCTGTTTCAGAAATACTGCCACCACTGGCCCAAAAGTCACTGATTGCCTTTTCAAAGTTGGATAAATTGCACATTTTACCAATCACAGTGATGGCTAATATGTTTGCAGAATGCCCACATGTCACCTTATATACCCACCAATCCAGTTCACGACTTGGGACGTATTTCATTGGTTACATGCTGCTGGCGTCAAAAGAAGGTGGTGATCATATGAACATGACTCGACGCGGTATGAGGTGAACTATTCTCAATCTTCTTCCTCTTTTTCTCTCCTGCACCTCCGATATCTCTCTTCACCTTTCCTACCACCCCTCTCTCACACACGACTCTACAACGCCCTTCGCTATGGGTCACCTTTCCTCTCCTCCCTCTCTCTCTCTCCCCAGTCCTCTACCTCTCTCTCCCCACTCTTCTCTCTCTCCCCCCACTCTTCTCTCTCTGTCTCCCCTCTTCTCTCCCCCCTTTTCTCTCTCTCCCCCCCTCCTCTCTCTCTCTCCCCCCTCTTCTCTCTCCCCCCTCTTCTCTCTCCCCCCTCTTCTCTCTCTCTCCCCTCTTCTCGCTCTCTCTCTCTCCCCTCTTCTCGCTCTCTCTCTCTCCCCTCTTCTCGCTCTCTCTCTCTCCCCTCTTCTCGCTCTCTCTCTCTCCCCTCTTCTCGCTCTCTCTCTCTCCCCTCTTCTCGCTCTCTCTCTCTCCCCTCTTCTCGCTCTCTCTCTCCCCTCTTCTCGCTCTCTCTCCCCCTCTTCTCGCTCTCTCTCCCCCCTCTTCTCGCTCTCTCTCCCCCCTCTTCTCTCTCTCTCTCTCTCTTCTCTCTCTCTCTCCCCCCTCTTTCTCTCTCTCCCCCTCTTTTCTCTCTCTCTCCCCATCTTCTCTCTCTCTCTCCCCCTCTTCTCTCTCTCTCTCCCCCCTCTTCTCTCTCTCTCTCCCCTCTTCTCTCTCTCTCTCCCCTCTTCTCTCTCTCTCTCCCCCCTCTTCTCACTCTCTCTCCCCCCTCTACTCTCTCTCTCCCCTCTTCTCTCTCTCTCTCCCCCCTCTTCTCTCTCCCCTCTTCTCTCTCTCTTTCCCCTCAGACGCCATTAGAAAGTTAACAGCCTGTTATACACTTGTGCCAAAATAGGAATGATTAGCGATGATTACCGAGTATTAAACCCCAGAACATCAAGCGCTCTGGGACTTACATTGATATACGGAGTTGCACATTAGCATATAGCAGCCGCACAAACAATGCTGTATATCTCACAAATGATTTACTTTAGAAATAAAAGAACTAATGCAATGTATAGACAGTGTTTAAGACTTTTTTTATATTAAATAAACTTGTTGTTGGGGTGACAGTGTGGTCTTTAAATAATGTATTGCTATATGTTTTTGTTTGTATTACTTCCTCACCTTCCCTGATATTCCCAGGACTCTCCTCCTCCTTCACCGGCTGCTGATCTCTTATATTCAGCTCTTCTTGTTCTACCTTTGGGACAACCGGAGGCTTCACATCTAAAGGTCCTACACAGAGATAGATAAACGGGGTATAGATGTTCACCATTGTAATTATTTGTGATATATATATAACATTATTGAATTATTATTAGGGTCATATCTATGTCACGCACTTCACATGGATCAGAATAAAATATACCTTGTTGGATATCACCGTCGTCTTCGCTCTCATATTCCTTTTCCTCTTTAACAGTCACTTCTCTCTCTCTCTTCTCTCTCTCCCCTCTCTTCTCTCTGTCTCTTCCCTTTCTCTCCCTCCCCTCTCTTCTCTCTCTCTCCCTCCCCTCTCTCTCTTTCCCTCCCCTCTCTTCCTCTCCTCTCTTCTCTCCCTCTCATCTCTCTCTCCCTCCCCTCTCTTCTCTCTCCCCTCTCTTCTCTCTCTCTCCCTCCCATCTCTTCTCTCTCTCTCCCTCCCCTCTCTTCTCTCTCTCCCCTCTCTCTTCTCTCTCTCCTCTCCTCTCTCTCTCCCCTCTCTTTCCCCTCTCTTCTCTCTCTCTCCCCTCTCTTCTCTCTCTCCCCTCTTTTCTCTCTCTCTCTCCCCTCTTTTCTCTCTCTCCCTCCCCTCTCTTCTCTCCCTCCCCTCTCTTCTCTCTCTCTCACTCCCCTCTCTTCTTTCCCTCCCCTCTCTTCTCTCTCTCCCCTCTCTTCTCTCTCTCCCCTCTCTTCTCTCTCTCCCTCTCTCTCTCTCTCCCCTCTCTTCTCTCTCTCTCCCTCCCCTCTCTTCTCTCCCTCCCCTCTCTCCCCTCTCTTCTCTCTCTCCCCTCTCTCTCCCTCCCCTCTCTCTCCCTCCCCTCTCTTCTCTCTCCCTCCCCTCTCTTCTCTCTCTCTCTCCCTCCCCTCTCTCTCTCTCCCTCCCCTCTCTCTCTCTCTCTCTCTCCCTCCCCTCTCTCTCCCCTCTCTTCTCTCTCTCCCCTCTCTTCTCTCTCTCCCCTCTCTTCTCTCTCTCCCCTCTCTTCTCTCTCTCCCCTCTCTCCCCTCTCTTCTCTCTCTCCCCTCTGCCCTCTCTCTTCTCTCTCTCCTCTCTTCTTCTCTCTCTCCCCTCTCTTCTTCTCTCTCTCTCCCCTCTCTTCTCTCTCTCTCCCCTCTCTTCTCTCTCTCTCTCTTCTCTCTCTCCCCCCTCTCTTCTTCCTCTCTCTACCCTCTCTTCTATCTCTCTCTCACCTCTCTTCTATCTCTCTCTCACCTCTCTTCTCTCTCTTCCCTCTCTTCTCTCTCTCACCTCTCTTCTCTCTCTCTCTCTCTCACCTCTCTCCCCTTTCTTCTCTGTCTCTCTCCCCTCTCTTCTCTGTCTCTCTCCCCTCTCTTCTCTGTCTCTCTCCCCTCTCTTCTCTGTCTCTCTCCCCTCTCTTCTCTGTCTCTCTCCCCTCTCTTCTCTGTCTCTCTCCCCTCTCCATGTATGTATCCAGTGCATTTACCCCATGTATGTGTATCCAGTGCATTTACCCCATGTATGTATCCAGTGCATTTACCCCATGTATGTATCCAGTGCATTTACCCCATGTGTGGGTATCCAGTGCATTTACCCCATGTATGTGTATCCAGTGCATTTACCCCATGTATGTATCCAGTGCATTTACCCCATGTGTGGGTATCCAGTGCATTTACCCCATGTGTGTATCCAGTGCATTTACCCCATGTATGTATCCAGTGCATTTACCCCATGTATTTATCCAGTGCATTTACCCCATGTATGTATCCAGTGCATTGTCTGCACAGACTCCATTAGAAAGTTAACAGCCTGTTATAGACTTGTGCCAAATTAGCAATGATTAGCGATGATTAGCAAGTATTAAACCCCAGAACATCAAGCGCTCTGGGACTTACATGAATATACAGAGTTGCACATTAGCATATAAACAATGCTGTACATCTCACAAATTATTTACTTTAGAAATAAAAGAACTAATGCAATGTATAGACAGTGTTTAAGGCTCTTTTATATTAAATAAACTTGTTGTTGGGGTGACAGTGGAGTCTTTAAATAATGTATTGCTATATGTTTATGTTTGTATTACTTCCTCACCTTCCCTGATATTCCCAGGACTCTCCTCCTCCTTCACCGGCTGCTGATCTCTTATATTCAGCTCTTCTTGTTCAACCTTTGGGACAACCGGAGGCTTCACATCTAAAGGTCCAACACAGAGATAGATAAACAGGTTATAGATGTTCACCATTGTAATTATTTGTGATATATATAACATTATTGAATTATTATTATTATTAGGGTCATATCTATGTCACGCACTTCACATGGATCAGAATAAATTATACCTTGTTGGATATCACCGACGTCTTCGCTCTCATATTCCTTTTCCTCTTTAACAGTCACAATGTGCAGATTGTAATCAGGAAGTCCTGTTGGTCCAATAGAGAACTAATTGTAGAGTTTTATTCTACAACATACATAAGATGGTCTATCTAGTTGCCCCAATACATATTTATACAACCAGACTAAGAGGATAGTAATAAATAGCGTTTCTGGTAATAACATAATTATCTTGAGACAGAATTTTCTAAATTGGAGTCTGTGAAATCCTAGCATCCCACTTGTTAGATAAGACCTGGATACGGCCACCATATTGTTTTCATTCTTATCTTGTACTAAAAACTACTGGCTGACACAAATGACATCTCTTTTATATTTACTATAAGATTACATTATTTACACAAGTCAGAGACACTCAATATGAGGACGGACAAGCTATGTCACAGAAGTAGAGTCTACAGGATCTAGATGGACATTTAGTTGTATACATTCAGGTGACAAATAATAACACTGAGCTTTAAAGGGCCACTGTATTTTGGTAAAATCTTCACATAATGGTCAGGTATGTAACAAAATAGCAACATTAGCAGGTATGTAAGACAGGAACATAAAAGGATTTATAGAAATGTTATATTTAGATGGCTCCGGTTGTATCATGTAGGATTCCATGTTAGACTTCTAGTCTGTCTGTAGTTTGAGGGGCAGGTTATCATATGGGGCCTTACTATACCATTCTGTTATATTGTCAAGGGGCAATTTCAAGAGGACCTTTGATGGCAGAAGTTAAAACAGATCTTATCTACTTCTTCAGTTTCTCTCACTCCTCCCTGCTCTCTAATCCCATCACAGACAAATAATAATGGCTGTCATTATTTCACCAAAACTGAATACAATACATAAAAATAAAATCCTGAAATTATTGGAAACTGTGTAAAAACATTTTTCCACATTATTATATATTATTATTATGTCCCTTATTACTGCCACTAATTCATTGTGTTCCACATACATTATTTATACAGTGACTGCGATAAATATTATATCACTCACCTTCACTGATAGTTACAGGAACTTCCTCCTCTTTAATCTCCCATGGACTCCTCATATTTGTCTCTTCTTGATCAAACTTTGATGGAACTGATGGTGTCACTTTGTCACTGGCTGTACAAATAAACATGACGGTCACATGCTGGGATTTGTTACATGTCTTTAAAAAAAAAAAAAAGTTTTTCCACATTATAAGGTCAAGCTCTTCATACAGAATATTATAAATATTATACTGTAGTGCTCCTATATTATCTGTAATTTGTATATATATATATATATATATATATATATATATATATATATATATATATATATATGGTATTTAATTTCAGAAATAAGAATAAATAACAAGAAGAACATGTAAATGTGATCTGTAATGAGAGTAGTAAATAGTTTTTGGAAACAAACAAAAAAAGAGATATAAAAAGAAACTGGGTATTATCATTAATAGTTTTCATGTAACCAAATATGACGTGTGCCTTATCAACGTGTATGTGTTTATATGTAGAGAAACCGTTATATGGTATTTTTTATACTATATGCGGTATCCCTCCACCCGTATCCCTTATTACTTCAACTAATTATTTGTGTTCCACATACATTATTTATACAGGGACTGGGATAAATATATTTTATCACTCACCTTCACTGATATTTACAGGAATTTCCTCCTCTTTAACCTCCCGGGGACCCCTCATATTTGTCTCTTCTTCTTCATCAAACTCGGAGAGTTTGTCACTGTCTGTACAAATAAACATGAGACGGTCACACGCTGGGATTTGTTACATGTCTTTATGGTCTGTACAAATAAACATGAGACGGTCACAGGCTGGGATTTGTTACATGTCTTTATGGTCAATACAAATAAACATGAGACGGTCACACGCTGGGATTTGTTACTTGTCTTTATGGTCAGTGCAAATAAACATGAGACGGTCACACGCTGGGATTTTCTACATGGCTTTATAGTCTGTACAAATAAACATGAGACAGTCACACGCTGGGATTTGTTACATGTCTTTATGGTCAGTACAAATAAACATGAGACGGTCACACGCTGTGATTTTCTACATGGCTTTATAGCCTGTACAAATAAACATGAGATGGTCACATGCTGGGATTTGTTACATGTCTTTATGGTCAGTACAAATAAACATGAGATGGTCACACGCCGGGATTTGTTACATTTCTTTATGGTTAAATCATATAAACATGAGACGGTCACACGCTGGGATTTTCTACATGGCTTTATGGTCAGTACAGAACAAGGGGCAGATATTGTGGGGGCTTCAGGACTGACAAATCTCACATTATACAAACAGAGAAGGCAAAATAGCCAGATCAATATTATACATTTATACCAGACTAGTATAGGTCACCCGTTTACATTACATGATAACAATCCACATCAGATAATCACTAAATAACCAGATAAATATTATACATTTATACCAGACGAGTATCGGTCACCCATATACATTACATGATAACAATACACACCAGATCATCACAAAATAACTAGATAAATATTATACATTTATACCAGACTAGTATAGGTCACCCATATACATTACATGATAACAATCCACACCAGATCATCACAAAATAACTAGATACATATTATACATTTATACCAGACTAGTATAGGTCACCAATATACATTACATGATAACAATCCACACCAGATCATCACAAAATAACTAGATACATATTATACATTTATACCAGACTAGTATAGGTCACCCATATACATTACATGATAACAATCCACACCAGATCATCACAAAATAACTAGATAAATATTATACATTTATACCAGACGAGTATCGGTCACCCATATACATTACATGATAACAATCCACACCAGATCATCACAAAATAACTAGATAAATATTATACATTTATACCAGACTAGTATAGGCCACCCATATACATTACATGATAGCAATCCACACCAGATCATCACCTGGTCTCTGTGACTCAGTATAAAGCCCATCTTACTGTTCCATGTTTGTGTAGACACAGAGATTATATTATTGTGTCTTCCCCTTTGTGTATAATAATTCTGAGCCTGTAATCAGACTGAAGAGACCGGAATCACTTAGACTCCAGACGTCACTCAGACCCCAGGACTCTAATGTGTCAGAGACACCAACAACAGACACTTATTAAATGGACGATCTCTGTCTCAAGACATAATAAAGTGAGGGATTTATTATCATCTTTATTGTAACTGTGAATTAAAAAAAACACCGAAATCAAAATAATTTTAAAACCAAAGACTATGATGAATTGGTGGCAGAATGTAATATTCAAAATATATTGTTCAGGGCAAAATGTAACTTGCACGGGTATAGTAATAATATAAAGATTAATTCTGTGTTTCAATTTGCACCTAATAATATCTATATATTTTTTTCTCCTTGCTTAACTAGCACTGTATTTGTACTGTCCGTAGCACTGCAAATGTAAATAAAAGAAAAATCAATCCTGTAAGTGACGGGGAAAGCGATGACAGACATTAGAACTAATAGCCCAACAGTCTCAAGCTCGCAAGTCGGCAATAAAAAATCCTATTTTTTTATAGTTCCAATTCGGAGTTATATCAATCTCGGGAATCAATGAGTTAATACATATCAGGCCACCCACATGGACTAGAACAGTATCGGCATTCATTTTTATTATTTTGTACATTGCCAAATTGCAAGTCTGATCGTATATGGGACCTCTAAACGATAACATGAAACCTCATGTGTGACGAAGTGCCCTTCGCCACTTTGTCTTGGAGAGGACTGTTTGCCAGCCTCCTGCCTTTTGACTATGGACCGGCATTTAAATACTTTATTTTCCTATGCAGAAAGACTTTGGTTCCATGGCCATTGAACTATATGTATGTGGTCTGAGCGCCATTCAGTAATAATGTGTGCTCAGACCTAAGCTATCTGCAGATATGTTCTGGGTAATAATATGTTGTGGTTATATCTGTAAAAATATTGTATTGTGTGGTATGCAGTCAAATATCTTTGGTCTCATACACTTGGTCAGGAGTTGCCCATCTGCCGCTTAATACTATCTGCGAAAACACACAAGAGATAGCAGGAGCTGAACAAGATAAACCTCACAGGGTGTCGCCAGGACTTGAACAAAGAGCCAGTATGGGGTTTCCCCAGGGGCATAGTCCAGGAGGAAACAGGAAGTGTTCACTGGGACAGTCTGGGTGAGAATGAGCATAGTAGCCACGCCAGGGGTTGGCCCATGGGAGGAGTCTCATGGTTCCCACGTAGGGACCCTGTCTGATTGGCCAGAGGTAATTAGGGGTTGACCAAAGGTAGTCACTGCCCCTACTGTGTATGTGAAGTGTTTAAAAATGTGTGTTGTTTTTTAAATAAAGTCAGTTCTACTTGACCCTTCAAAACGTAGTCTCATCTCGTTCTTTGAGGGGATTGCTATATCATACTGGGGATTGCTATGCTTTTGCATACTCCCTTGAGCTGTAACTACTGAACCCTTGTTCCTGATGTACTATCCTTGGAATCTGTGGTGGTTTTGGTGTCCGGTGCAGTGCTTGTAGGCCTCGACGCAAACTAGGACGCGTTCATCAACGGAGGTACCCGGTTGGGGTGCCAGTAGATCCGTTACATCATGTTTTACTGATGTCATGATGACGGTCTCATTTTCTATTGGTTGTTTCTAAATGGGTGGTTACGGCCTTGCTAAATTGATCATGTTCCCGCGCTGAAATGCTACTTACAGGTGCATGGTTTATAGTTTCGGTTTTCGGCCCGTAACTTGCACCTTTGTTCAATTGAATAGCACCGGATTTGTAGCAGAACTCGAGGCCGCATAACAGAAAAAAAAGTGCCCCATTATAACCCGGTCCTAGTGGTAACACCTACGAAATCCCAACATAGGAATAATAGGTAACCCATGAACACACAGCTCAAGTAATAGACGTATTGGGGAAGCAATATGTATGAATTCAAATGATCTCACGAGTAGGGACATGATTCTTTGGTATTACAGGCATTTAAAGCTGAACTTTTATTTACATTAGTGATAATAAAATATATTATACATTAGTGAATATAAAATCAATACAAGAACTATTTATGGATATTTCTCTAGGCTCCAGATAGAATAATTATACAGAAATGTGTGTGCTCAAAATGATCTGGGGTACACGTCACTGATACTTGTGTAGAGATAAAGATATATTGGGTTAGTACTAATAGGGTAAGTATGGTCCAAATAACATCCAATATCTCAGTTCTAAAGTATATTGACTGGAGATCGGTCAGGATCCCCCTCTCTAGCGTATGAGAGCATTATCCATAAGGACCATCACCCTCTACAGATGAAATAGAGATCTAGCATTTAAAGATGGACTGATGTGGGTATTAAGTAAATAAAGCGTGTGTAGCGGAGAGGCAATATTCCCCAGGTTATCTCCGCTTATAATCCCAGTGAGGCTCAGGAACAAGTAAATGGAAACCTTGCCTGTGGATTTACCAACAGGTAAAGTAATAGCAATATCCCAACCGCAATCCCAATAACTGGACGACACACAGTTTCAGGAGCAGAACTACTCTTTAACGACAGGGGATCTCCTTTTATGCAATGGTGCCCTCTGAAGGGCTACACCCACATAATTATCACAACAGCCAATTATCTACATGGTTCAACCCCCACGTCTCCTCCCATCAGATAACAGGTAACACAATTAAAACAGACACAATTTTAACCACATTCTGGATTTACCCCAAAAACAGGGGGTACACCTTTAAGCACCATTCAGTAGCTCTCACCCAGGGGAACAACATATTAAAAAATGGCATGAATCAGACCAGGGGTTCAAAAGTTAGTAAAAGTATCTTTTACCCATAACACACAGACTTTTTTACAGGCAATACACATAGAGGGACAATAGGTGAGTCATACCTCCCTGAGGCTACCTGGCAACTTTGATATAATAAGACAATGATGAGATCAGCCTTCTTTGTTCTTATGTCTAAGAATGAAAATACTTTATACAATCGACTTCCTTATCTGTAACAGGATTATCTCCCATGCCAAGTAGCTGCAATAGTCTGGGACAATATTCTGCAGAGCATAAACCAACATACATTTCTTTTAACACAAGTACAACATACAGTTATGCGAATGCAGCTTATTCACACTAAATTGCAGGACAGCCCAGGGCCATCCGCTACAGCGTGTTAACTACTGCTGAGAAATACAATACTAGTTAAGCAAGGGGAAATAAAATATAGGTATTATTAGGTGCAAATTGAAACACAGAATTAATCTTTATATTGTTACTATACCTGTGCAAGGTACATTTTGCCCCTAAAAATATATTTTGAACTAGAGACTTGCCCGTCAAAAAATGACGGTCAATAAAGAAAAGTGTTGAAATGCTGTTTGTCACACAATGTGAGTGTACTGTGTGCCTCAACTATATAGACCCCTCTAACACAGTAATGAACGCATGTAATAACACTATAAGTACCATGAGGGTCATCCAGGACCCTCATGACCCAAAGTGTAAGCACTACACCATTTTAACCCGGTCACTTATGGGGGTCTATCCAGAACCTCATAAGCCTCTATTTAACCCCATCAGTCCCATAAGGGTATATTATGACCATTATGGGCCTATTACAACCCAACATTAACCCCATAAGTGCCATGACAGTCCTCAAGGACCATCATGACACTAAGTATAAACAATACACTGCACTATTCCCCCCCAATAAAACATTAAATATCAACTAAACACCCTCTCCACTAACCTATTAACACATACACTACACTACCTACCCCCTAATAACCCCCTCCCCACCACTGTAATTACAGAAATCAAAAAAACTAAAGTCATCAAAAATCTATATTAAATAAAATAAAAAACCTAAATCACAAAAAAAAAATGTACATTAGAAAAAATTTTTTAAAAAAACTGTCACAAAAAATAAAAAAAGGAACATTAGAGAAAATAAAAAAATACATTACAACCCCCAGCCCCCCCCACAGAAAAAAAAATTACACACCTGAAAAAGAAATACATACATACAATACAATTAAATACAATACATACAATACAATTAAATACAAAAAAAAAACAACACACATCCGCACTCCCGGATGTCCCCGACGCTAATGAGCTTCCTACGGAGTGTTCCAGAATAAAATTGGCAATGGCGGCTTCTGATTGGCTGAAAACGCTGTCTATATAGAGGGACAATAGGTGAGTCACACCTCCCTGAGGCTACCTGGCAACTTTGATACAATCAGACATTGATTAGATCATCCTTCCCTTTGTTCCATCTTCACAATGTGAACACTTCACACAATGGACCTCTCTTGCGTATGAGGAGCCCTTGTAATAGGATTATCTATTATGCCAAGGTCTGCAATAGTCTGGGCTAATATTCTGCAGAGCAAAAACCAACATACATACAGTATAACAGTAGGATCATATTTTAACCATAACCATAAAACAGGGTAAAACAGTGATGGGTTCCGTTACACACCTCCCCCTTGACCATAAGCCGGCATACACGGTCTGATCCCAACGAAACGGCCTGGGGATGTCCGGACAAAAGTATTTGTTGGTCAATTCTCTAGTTTGACAACCCATCAGCATGACTGCAATTCACCTTTACTCACATTTCACATATCCCCAGATAGCTGGGATCTGAGCGCACAAAACTACCGAATAGCGCTCAGATCCCATTCACACAGTTCAATTGCCATGTAGCTAAAGTCTTCCCCATAGTCTTTCATTATATGAATGGGCTCCATGGCATAGCTATCTGGGGTATCACCGCTCCCACAGGGAAAGTACCGAATGACCCCCCTGTATTTAAAGGGCCAGAATGAGTGACATACACTCTGGTATGACTAAATACTGTTTTTAAAGGGCAATTTGTCCCAGGGCCATAGTCGCAGGGCAGGAGGCTGGCAATAAGTCCTCTCAAGGACAAAGTGGCGAAGGGCACTTCGTCACACATCTCCCCTTTGGGGGAATGTCTAACCAGGCACCTGGATATTTCGCTGTGGTGATGGGGCAACATGCTGAGGGGACTTGAGGGGCAGAGGCCAGCTGCACTCTGCCCTGATGCCAGCTCTTCTGCTGGTATAACCTGCAGGACATTCTGCTCTGTACAAGGGACAAAGGGAGGGCAGAGGCCGACTGCACTCTGCAACGCTGTCAGCTCTTCTGCTGGGGTACTTGGGACATATTCCGGCTCAGTAGCCAGGGAAAGGTGGGGGTCAACATTTCCTCTGTTAACCCTGGGGCCACATTAGGAGTTAGCTGGGGAGGGGAATTGGTACTTACCCCCTCCTCTGGTTGTCCCAGTGAGGGTAGTTGGGGATCTGGACAGGCTGTGGGCGCAGAGACCATGGTCCCATCTGCGCCGTCTGGGAGATTGGTGTCTCCCCTTGTTAGGGTAAGCTGTCTCTGGGGGGAGAGGGCGACAACTTCAGCTCCCTGGGGTTCACACTTCCGCTGGGGGAGAAGGACGACACCTTCGGCCCCCTGGGGTACAAACTGCCGCTGGGGGGAACGGACGGCACCTTCTGCTCCCTGGGATACACAATGCCGCTGGGGGGGGGAAGGACGACACCTTCTGCTCCCTGGGATACACACTGCCGCTGGGGGGGGGGAAAGGATGATACCTTCGGCCCCCTGGGGTACACACTGACGCTGGGGGGGAAGGACGGCCCCTTCGGCCCCCTGGGGTACACACTGCCGCTGGGGAGGAGGGACGGCCCCTTCTGCTCCCTGGGGTACACACTGCCGCTGGGGAGGAAGGACGGCACCTTCTGCTCCCTGGGATACACACTGCCGCTGGGGGGGAAGGACGACACCTTCGGCCCCCTGGGGTACACACTGCCGCTAGGGAGGAAGGACGGCACCTTCTTCTCCCTGGGGTACACACTGTCGCTGGGGAGGAAGGACGGCACCTTCTGCTCCCTGGGGTACACACTGCCGCTGGGGAGGAGGGACGGCCCCTTCTGCTCCCTGGGGTACACACTGCCGCTGGGGAGGAAGGACGGCACCTTCTGCTCCCTGGGGTACACACTGTCGCTGGGGAGGAAGGACGGCACCTTCTGCTCCCTGGGGTACACACTGCCGCTGGGGAGGAGGGACGGCCCCTTCTGCTCCCTGGGGTACACACTGCCGCTGGGGAGGAAGGACGGCACCTTCTGCTCCCTGGGGTACACACTGCCGCTGGGGAGGAAGGACGGCACCTTCTGCTCCCTGGGATACACACTGTCGCTGGGGAGGAAGGACGGCACCTTCTGCTCCCTGGGATACACACTGTCGCTGGGGAGGAAGGACGGCACCTTCTACTCCCTGGGATACACACTGTCGCTGGGGAGGGGAATTAGTTGGAGTATTCCACGTGGAGCGGTTTCTGTTTCTGGGACAGTCTCTCTGCATGTGGCCCTGCTGGTTACACGTGTGGCACCTGATGTACCGTGGAGGGGTTTGGTAGTTCCCACCACCCGGACGCAGTGCTGGGGGGGGGGGTTAATGGTGGGAGGTGGGTTAGCAGCTCCCAAAATGGACCGCTCCCGTGCCCGCTGCTTTTCCATTATGTATTTGTGGACATCTGTCATTAACCATTCCAAAGTTCTTATGGGAAGCGTACCTGGGGAAAAAGGCCAGTCTGCTTTGGAGTTCTCTTCCAAACTCAGTCTGTGTGCTGTCCATAAGAGGTGCTGTAGCCGCTGCCTGGTCTCCCTCCATGAGTTCCTTTCTATCTGCATCCCTGTAGTCCGCGGCCGCCTCCTCCTCATGGAACGCTGTCCGAAAACTCCTGCTGTAGCCAGGGGCGCTGTACGGATACTGCGTAGCCCTCAATTTGTAACTCCACGGAATGGTGTCTCCTGTAGCTGTCCTTCTGACCGTGGGAACAATTCCGCCACTTGCCACCAAATGTAAAGGAGTTGGAATACAAATCCAATATCTCCGCTGGTATACGGTAAAATACCCAAGAAGCACTACAGTCTCACCATTCCCAACCTCCCATATTGGACGACACTCAATTGGGAGTCAAAAGAATACTGACTTTATTTTGTTGTGCAGAGATATATATACACATCTCTTACCACAGGCAATACACATCCCCCATAGTTGGCCACACAATACACATAGAGGGACAATAGGTGGGTCACACCTCCCTGAGGCTCCCTGGCAACTTTGATACAATCAGACATTGATCAGATCATCCTTCCATTTGTTCCATCTTCACAATGTGAACACTTCACACAATGGACCTCTCTTGCTTATGAGGAGCCCTTGTAATAGGATTATCTATTATGCCAAGGTCTGCAATAGTCTGGGCTAATATTCTGCAGAGCATAAACCAACATACATACAGTATAATAGTAGGATCATATTTTAACCATAACCATAAAACAGGGTAAAACAGTGATGGGTTCCGTTACAGGTTTTTTATTGTATGTAATGTAGATTTTGTATTTTTTGTAACTATTTTTTTTTCTGTAATTAGACTAGTAGGGGGGTTATTGGGGATAGGTAGGTAGTGTAGGTGTTAATAAGTTAGTGTAGAGGGTGTTTAGTTGCTATTTAATGTTTTATTGGGGGGGTATAGTGCAGTGTAGTGTTTATACTTAGTGTCATGATGGCCGTCAAGGCACTTATGTGGTTAAGGTTGGGTTGTAACAGGCCCATAATGGTGTTAATATACCCTTATGGGACAGATGGGGTTAAATAGAGGCTTATGAGGGTCAGTATGGACCCCCATGAGTGACAGGGTGTTAATTAAGTGCTTATGGGGGTCTATATTGACCCTCATGAATGACAGGTTAATGAAGGGTTTATGGGGGTCTATATTGACCCCCATGAGTGAGGGTGTTAATTAAGTGCTTATGGGGGTCTATATTGACCCCCATGAGTGACACAGTTAATGAAGGGCTTATGGGGGTCTGTATTGACCCCCATCAGTGACAGGGTTAATGAAGGGCTTATGGGGGTCTATATTGACCCTCATGAGTGAGGGGGTTAATAAAGTGCTTATGGGGGTCTGTATTGACCCCCATGAGTGACAGGGTTAATAAAGGGCTTATGGGGGTCTGTATTGACCCCCATGAGTGACAGGGTTAATGACGGGCTTATGGAGGTCTATATTGACCCCCATGAGTGGCAGGGTTAATTAAGTGCTTATGGGGGTCTGTATTGACCCCCATGAGTGACAGGGTTAATGAAGGGCTTATGGGGGTCTGTATTGTAGGAAAAACATTAAAAGTATATACATATAATATATAAATAAATCATACAATACATATATATGTGTGTGTTACGGGCAATGTGTTAATGGGGGGATTGTGTATAATGACCGGGCAATGTGTTGAATAATGACAACAAGGTTTTTGAATTAGTCCAAACCCACCGAGCTAATCATAAGGATCATTTATTAGAGCAAGGAAAAGGACCGCTGTGGCCGTTGGAATTACAGCGCTGACGGGTAGCTCTGCGCACGCACTTTTTTTAAACGCATTTGGTTTTGCAGTTGCATTTCTTATACCCCTGTGACCCTGACACGATGTATTCTGGGAAGCCGAGCTGGGACATGCAAATGTGCCCACAAATGCCTCGCTCTTCAATCCATAGCCATTATCAAACATGGCTTCCTTTAAGCTTATGCATGCTGTATTACAAAGCTTTAATGCAAAGCCAAGGCTGGATTTTACACAAGCCTAGTACAATAAATATACTGATGTACACACACACATATATATATATACACACACTCTCCCACCTCTCTGTATAACATGACTCCTCCTACATTACTATCACTATATCCCGGTATCTGTTCCTGTCTTTATCCCACTCACACCTGATAACCAGTCACAGACACAGATAACCTCCTGTATTATCTCCTGGTCAGTAACTAGAACAGTATTTACTTTATTTACATTTTCAGTGTTCGGACTCACAAAGATCAGCTCCAGGCCGCCATCTTGAAAGGAATCAGGAAGTAAGTTATCCAGAAGTCGCTATTACGCACTACAAGTCCCAGAATCCTCTGCAGTACAAAAACACAATAGGGGATTGGTCCGTACGATAATTCGTATCCATGGTGACGCTCTGTGTATATAAATGTGTCTCACACTCTACGGATACAACTTAAACAATAGGAATAGCCTCTAATAATGTGCGAGTCTACCTGGAAACCAGTTATGTCACCTCCAATGTGATTATTTGATTGGTTATGTCATTTATAGGCGCTTCTCTGTTTGCCTAAAAGTGTTATCCTAAATGAAGATGAGGCCGCCTATCTATCTATCTATCTATCTATCTATCTATCTATCTATCTATCTATCTATCTATCTATCTATCTATCTATCTATCTACAGGGGCACTGACAGGAACTGGCACATACAGCACAGGGGCACTGACAGGGACTGGCACACATAGCACAGGGACACTACCAGGGACTAGTACACACAGTACAGGGGCACTTACAGGTACTGGCACACAAAGCATATGGGCACTAACAGGGACTGGCACACAGAGCATATGGGCACTAACAGGGACTGACACACAGAGCATATGGGCAAAGACAGGGACTGGCACACACAGTACAGGGGCACTTACAAGTACTGGCACAAAAAGCATATGGGCAATGACAGGGACTGGCACACACAGCACAGGGGCACTGACAGAGACTAGTACAGATACAGGGACTGGCACACAAAGCATATAAGCTCTGACAGGGACTGGCACACACAGCACAAGGGGCTCTGACAGGTACTGGCACACAAAGGATAAGGGCAATGAAAGGGACTGGCACACACAGCACAGGGGCACTGACAGGGATTAGTACAATGACAGGGACTGGCACACAAAGCATATAAGCAATGACATGGACTGGCACACACAGCACCAGGGCACTGACAGGGACTAGTACAGATACAAAGACTGGCACACAAAGCATATGGGCTCTGACAGTGACTGGCACACACAGTACAGGGGCACTGACAGGGACTAGTACAGATACAGGTACTGGCACACAAAGCATATGGGCACTAACAGGGACTGGCACACACAGCACAGGGGCACTGACAGGGACTAGTACAGATACAGGTACTGGCACACAAAGCATATAAGCTCTGACAGGGACTGGCACACACAGCACAAGGGGCTCTGACAGGGATTAGTACAATGACAGGGACTGGCACACAAAGCATATAAGCAATGACATGGACTGGCACACACAGCACCAGGGCACTGACAGGGACTAGTACAGATACAAAGACTGGCACACAAAGCATATGGGCTCTCACAGTGACTGGCACACACAGTACAGGGGCACTGACAGGGACTAGTACAGATACAGGTACTGGCACACAAAGCATATGGGCACTAACAGGGACTGGCACACACAGCACAGGGGCACTGACAGGGACTAGTACAGATACAGGAACTGGCACACACAGCACAGGGGCACTGACAGGGACTAGTACAGATACAGGAACTGGCACACACAGCACAGGGGCACTGACAGGGACTAGTACAGATACAGGAACTGGCACACGCAGCATATGGGCACTGACAGGGACTGGCACACGCAGCATATGGGCACTGACAGGGACTGGCACATACAGGGTCGCGTCGCCTTGTTTTCTTTTTTCGGCGGCCATTTTTTCTCCCGCTTAGGGGATTTTCGTGTCTCTAAACTCTGTAATTTGGACTTAAATGGAGGTGTAACTTCACTTGCAGAGGTCCTGGGTGCCCCCCTTGCGGTGGGTAAGCTTTTTATGTGTTTGTTGTGTGTATTTATTGTGTTTGTAATGTTTTTAGGTTCGCGCTGGTCGGCCGGTAAAGTTGTATCTTTGCGAGGTCGTAGTCCCGCGTCTCGTATTTGTTTGTCGTAAGACCGTAAATGTTGCGAGGTCAGCAGTTGCTGGCAAGGAGCGCCGCCAGCAACTGCTGCCCTCGCTACGCCAGCCCGCAGCGTTAGCAACAACCCGCATGCTCACAACTATATATGTGATAGTGCTCGGAAAACGTCTTGAACACGTGCACGCATGCGCAACAGAAGCACAAGCTTAAATGTAACGGAGCTGGGACCCGCAGTCCAAAATCTCCGCTGGTATACGATAAAATACCCACGAGACACTACAGTTTCACCATCCCCGACCTCCCATATTGGACGACACACAATTTGGGAGTCAAATGAATACTGACTTTATTTTGTTATTGCAGAAATATTTATACATCTCTTCCCACAGGCAATCCACATCCCCCATATTTGGCTGCACAATACCCATAAAGAGAACAATAGGTGGGTCACACCTCCCTGGCAACTTTGATACAATCAGACATTGATTCAATTACACTTCTTTGTTCTTATCTGAGAAAGGAAGTCTATTGTATAGTGTTTTCATTATCTTATGCGGAGTCGCTGTAACGAGATTATCTCCCATGCCAAGTAGCTGTAAATGTTTGGGACAATATTCTGCAGAGCATCAACCAACATACATATATTAGGATCATATTTTAACCAAGAATAATCATAAAACAGGGTAAAACAGTGATGGGTTCCGCTACACACCTCCCCCGTGACCATAAGCCGGCATACACGGTCTGATCCCAACGGATCGGCCTGGGGATGTCCGGACAAAAGTATTTGTTGGTCAATTCTCTAGTTTGACAACCCATCAGCATAACTGCAATTCACATTTCCCATATCCCCAGATAGCTGGGATCTGCGCGCACAAAACCACCGAATAGCGCTCAGATCCTCTTCACACAGTTCAATTGCCAAGTAGCTAAAGTCTTTCCCATAGTCTTTCATCATATGAATGGGCTCCATGGCATAGCTATCTGGGGTATCATGGTTCACACAGGGCAAGTACAGAATGCCCCCCCTGTATGTAAAGGGCCAGAATGAGTGACTTACACTCTGGTATGGCCGAACACTGGTTCCAAAGGGCAATATGTACCAGGGCCATAGTCGCAGGGCAGGAGGCTGGCAAACAGTCCTCTCCAAGCCAAGGTGGCGAAGGGCACTTCGTCACACATCTCTCCTTTGGGGGGAAGTCTAACCAGGCACCTGGATATTTTGCTGGGGTGATGGTGCAACACGCTGAGGGGACTTGAGGGGCAGAGGCCCGCGGCACTCTGCCCTGATGCCAGCTCTTCTGCTGGTATAACCTGCAGGACCTCCTGCTCTGTACCAGGGACAAAGGGAGGGCAGAGGCCGACTGCACTCTGCCCCGCTGTCAGCTCTTCTGCTGGGGTACTTGGGACATATTGCGGCTCAATAGCCAGGGAAACGTGGGGGTCAGTGGGGGTTAACATTTCCTCTGTTAACCCTGGGGCCACATTAGAAGTTAGCTGGGGAGGGGAGTTTGTACTTACCCCCTCCTCCGGTTGTCCCAGTGACGGTAGTTGGGGATCTGGACAAGCTGTGGGCGCAGAGACCACGGTCCCATCTGCGCCGTCTGGGAGATTGGTGTCTCCCCTGGTTAGGGTAAACTGTCGCTGGGGGGGAAGGATGACACCTTCTGCCCCCTGTGTTTCACACTGCCACTGGGGGGGAAGGACGACACCTTTGGCCCCCTGGAGTACCCACTGACGCTGTGGAGGAAGGTCGACACCTTCTGCTCCCTGGGGTACACACTGCCGCTGGGGGGAAAGGACGACACCTTCTGCCCCCTGGGGTTCACACTGCCGCTGGGGGGGAAGGACGACACCTTCTGCCCCCTGGGGTTCACACTGCCGCTGGGGGGAAAGGACGACACCTTCTGCCCCCTGGGGTTCACACTGCCGCTGGGGGGAAAGGACGACACCTTCTGCCCCCTGGGGTTCACACTGCCGCTGAGGGGGAAGGACGACACCTTCTGCCCCCTGGGGTTCACACTGCCGCTGGGGGGAAAGGACGGCACCTTCTGCCCCCTGGGGTTCACACTGCCGCTGAGGGGGAAGGACGACACCTTCTGCCCCCTGGGGTTCACACTGCCGCTGGGGGGAAAGGACGACACCTTCTGCCCCCTGGAGGGCCGGTAGAGAGACCTCGGTCCCATCTCTACCTGCCATCTGGAGGTCATCCCAGGACCAGTCAATGAAGTCTGGTTCTGCTTGTCGAGTAGGTTGGGGCTGCACGAAGCTGAGCAGGTGTTGGTAGTCCTGCTCCAGCTCCCACTCTCTCGTTACCAGGTGGGTCATGTCTTTGCTCACCTCGCCTTCGTCATCCCAGACATACATGCCCATCCGGTAGTCGTAGATGTCCCAAAACCTAGACCCCTCCGTGCTGCCAAGATCAATATCGTCCTCCAAGGCATCCCATAATAAACCCGGGCCATCATAATCATCCCCCTCCGGTAAGTCGTGTTCAGCCGTCCAGGGGGTAAGTCGAACGGTATACCACCAGAGGGCCTGGTATGCGTTGTCCAGCCAGATCTCTCGCCATACCAGGGTCTCTAGTCTTGTCACCCACTCATCCAGGGGCTGCTCTCCCAATAGATACATCCGCATCGCCACACGCTTCTGTAGCCGCTGCTCATCACTGGGGAGACTCTCACCTCGCCGCCATTGGGCATCTTGCAGGGCATCATACCAGAGTTCCATTCTGTCTGTCTCCCTGTAGTCTGCGGCCTCCTTCTCATCCTCATCATGGAACGCTGTCCAAAAACTAGCCGGTTCCATCCTGCTGTAGCCAGGGGCGCTGTACGGATACTAGCGTTGCCCTCAATTTGTACTCCACGGAATGGTGTCTCCTGTAGCTGTCCTTCTGACCGTGGGAACAATTCCACCACTTGCCAACAAATGTAACGGAGCTGGGACCCGCAGTCCAAAATCTCCGCTGGTATACGATAAAATACCCACGAGACACTACAGTTTCACCATCCCCGACCTCCCATATTGGACGACACACAATTTGGGAGTCAAATGAATACTGACTTTATTTTGTTATTGCAGAAATATTTATACATCTCTTCCCACAGGCAATCCACATCCCCCATATTTGGCTGCACAATACCCATAAAGAGAACAATAGGTGGGTCACACCTCCCTGGCAACTTTGATACAATCAGACATTGATTCAATTACACTTCTTTGTTCTTATCTGAGAAAGGAAGTCTATTGTATAGTGTTTTCATTATCTTATGCGGAGTCGCTGTAACGAGATTATCTCCCATGCCAAGTAGCTGTAAATGTTTGGGACAATATTCTGCAGAGCATCAACCAACATACATATATTAGGATCATATTTTAACCAAGAATAATCATAAAACAGGGTAAAACAGTGATGGGTTCCGCTACACTTCCGTCTTCATATGTACGCTGTTCTGCGCACCCACGCATGCGCAATACTATACAATGGGCCCTGCTATGTGCACAACTCCCACTGTCCACTTAAGGTGGATTATTGTAGTTAGAATTAAAACAAGAAGCAGCAAGAGTCTTATAGGACATCAGAATGGGGGACATGGCGGTGGGGTGGGGGATCAGATTTGGGACCTTGGTCGGTGGGGGGGTGTAGGTGATGGGGGACCTCGGGGGGGGGGGAGAGAGGAGATCAGAATAGGGGTGTGGGGAGTAGCAGATCAGAAAAGGGGACTTGGGTGTAGGAGATCAGAATAGGTGTGTGGGGGGTAGGAGACCAGAATGGGGAACCTGTGGGGTGTAAAGGGATAGGAGATCACAATGGGGGGGGGGGGGGGCTGGGGGTAGGAGATCAGAATGGGGGACCTGTGGGGTGTAAGGGATAGGAGATCACAATGGGGGGGGGGGCTGGGGTTAGGAGATCAGAATGGGGGACCTGTGGGGTGTAAGGGATAGGAGATCACAATGGGGGGGGGGGCTGGGGGTAGGAGATCAAAATGGGGGACCTGTGAGCATCGTCAACCCATAACTTTCGGTCCCTCTGTATCCTGCCATCTCTACCCCTGGTCTCTCTGTATCCTGCCATCTCTACCCCTGGTCCCTCTGTATCCTGCCATCTCTACCCCTGGTCTCTCTGTATCCTGCCATCTCTACCCCTGGTCCCTCTGTATCCTGCCATCTCTACCCCTGGTCTCTCTGTATCCTGCCATCTCTACCCCTGGTCTCTCTGTATCCTGCCATCTCTACCCCTGGTCTCTCTGTATCCTGCCATCTCTACCCCTGGTCTCTCTGTATCCTGCCATCTCTACCCTGGTCTCTCTGTATCCTGCCATCTCTACCCCTGGTCTCTCTGTATCCTGCCATCTCTATCCCTGGTCCTCTCTGTATCCTGCCATCTCTACCCCTGGTCTCTCTGTATCCTGCCATCTCTATCCCTGGTCCCTCTGTATCCTGCCATCTCTACCCCTGGTCTCTCTGTATCCTGCCATCTCTACCCCTGGTCCCTCTGTATCCTGCCATCTCTACCCCTGGTCTCTCTGTATCCTGCCATCTCTATCCCTGGTCCCTCTGTATCCTGCCATCTCTATCCCTGGTCTCTCTGTATCCTGCCATCTCTATCCCTGGTCTCTCTGTATCCTGCCATCTCTATCCCTGGTCTCTCTGTATCCTGCCATCTCTACCCCTGGTCCCTCTGTATCCTGCCATCTCTACCCCTGGTCCCTCTGTATCCTGCCATCTCTATCCCTGGTCTCTCTGTATCCTGCCATCTCTATCCCTGGCCCCTCTGTATCCTGCCATCTCTATCCCTGGCCCCTCTGTATCCTGCCATCTCTACCCCTGGTCTCTCTGTATCCTGCCATCTCTACCCCTGGTCTCTCTGTATCCTGCCATCTCTACCCCTGGTCTCTCTGTATCCTGCCATCTCTATCCCTGGTCCCTCTGTATCCTGCCATCTCTATCCCTGGCCCTCTGTATCCTGCCATCTCTACCCCTGGTCTCTCTGTATCCTGCCATCTCTACCCCTGGCCTCTCTGTATCCTGCCATCTCTACCCCTGGTCTCTCTGTATCCTGCCATCTCTATCCCTGGTCTCTCTGTATCCTGCCATCTCTATCCCTGGTCTCTCTGTATCCTGCCATCTCTACCCCTGGTCTCTCTGTATCCTGCCATCTCTATCCCTGGTCCCTCTGTATCCTGCCATCTCTATCCCTGGTCCCTCTGTATCCTGCCATCTCTACCCCTGGTCCCTCTGTATCCTGCCATCTCTACCCCTGGTCCCTCTGTATCCTGCCATCTCTACCCCTGGTCTCTCTGTATCCTGCCATCTCTACCCCTGGTCTCTCTGTATCCTGCCATCTCTATCCCTGGTCCCTCTGTATCCTGCCATCTCTACCCCTGGTCCCTCTGTATCCTGCCATCTCTACCCCTGGTCTCTCTGTATCCTGCCATCTCTACCCCTGGTCCTCTCTGTATCCTGCCATCTCTATCCCTGGTCCCTCTGTATCCTGCCATCTCTACCCCTGGTCTCTCTGTATCCTGCCATCTCTACCCTGGTCTCTCTGTATCCTGCCATCTCTACCCCTGGTCTCTCTGTATCCTGCCATCTCTACCCCTGGTCTCTCTGTATCCTGCCATCTCTACCCCTGGTCTCTCTGTATCCTGCCATCTCTATCCCTGGTCCCTCTGTATCCTGCCATCTCTACCCCTGGTCTCTCTGTATCCTGCCATCTCTATCCCTGGTCCCTCTGTATCCTGCCATCTCTACCCCTGGTCTCTCAGTATCCTGCCATCTCTACCCCTGGCCCCTCTGTATCCTGCCATCTCTACCCCTGGTCCCTCTGTATCCTGCCATCTCTATCCCTGGTCCCTCTGTATCCTGCCATCTCTACCCCTGGTCCCTCTGTATCCTGCCATCTCTATCCCTGGTCCCTCTGTATCCTGCCATCTCTATCCCTGGTCTCTCTGTATCCTGCCATCTCTATCCCTGGTCTCTCTGTATCCTGCCATCTCTATCCCTGGTCTCTCTGTATCCTGCCATCTCTACCCCTGGCCCCTCTGTATCCTGCCATCTCTACCCCTGCCCCTCTGTATCCTGCCATCTCTATCCCTGGCCTCTCTGTATCCTGCCATCTCTATCCCTGGTCCCTCTGTATCCTGCCATCTCTATCCCTGGTCCCTCTGTATCCTGCCATCTCTACCCCTGGTCCTCTCTGTATCCTGCCATCTCTACCCCTGGTCTCTCTGTATCCTGCCATCTCTATCCCTGGTCTCTCTGTATCCTGCCATCTCTACCCCTGGTCTCTCTGTATCCTGCCATCTCTATCCCTGGTCCCTCTGTATCCTGCCATCTCTATCCCTGGCCCCTCTGTATCCTGCCATCTCTACCCCTGGTCTCTCTGTATCCTGCCATCTCTACCCCTGGCCTCTCTGTATCCTGCCATCTCTACCCCTGGTCTCTCTGTATCCTGCCATCTCTATCCCTGGTCTCTCTGTATCCTGCCATCTCTATCCCTGGCCCTCTGTATCCTGCCATCTCTATCCCTGGTCCCTCTGTATCCTGCCATCTCTACCCCTGGTCCCTCTGTATCCTGCCATCTCTACCCCTGGTCCTCTGTATCCTGCCATCTCTACCCCTGGTCCCTCTTATCCTGCCATCTCTACCCCTGGTCCCTCTGTATCCTGCCATCTCTACCCTGGTCTCTCTTATCCTGCCATCTCTTATACCTGGTCCCTCTGTATCCTGCCATCTCTACCCCTGGTCCCTCTGTATCCTGCCATCTCTACCCCTGGCCTCTCTGTATCCTGCCATCTTCTACCCTGGTCTCTCTGTATCCTGCCATCTCTATCCCTGGTCTCTCTGTAACCTGCCATCTCTACCAATGGTTGCTCTGTATCCTGCCATCTCTATCCCTGGCCCTCTGTATCCTGCCATCTCTACCCCTGGCCCCTCTGTATCCTGCCATCTCTATCCCTGGTCTCCTCCTGTATCCTGCCATCTCTACCCCTGGTCTCTCTGTATCCTGCATCTCTACCCCTGGCCCCTCTGTATCCTGCCATCTCTACCCTGGTCCCTCTGTATCCTGCCATCTCTATCCCTGGCCCTCTGTATCCTGCATCTCTACCCATGGTCTCTCTGTATCCTGCCATCTCTACCCCTGCCTCTCTGTATCCTGCCATCTCTACCCCTGGTCCTCTCTGTATCCTGCCATCTCTACCCCTGGTCTCTCTGTATCCTGCCATCTCTACCCTGGCGCTCTGTATCCTGCATCTCTACCTGGCCCATCTGTATCCTGCCATCTCTATCCCTGTTCTCTCTGTATCCTGCCATCTCTACCCCTGGGCCTCTCTGTATCCTGCCATCTCTACCCCTGGTCCCTCTGTATCCTGCCATCTCTACCCTGGCCTCTCTGTATCCTGCCATCTCTACCCCTGGTCTCTCTGTATCCTGCCATCTCTATCCCTGGTCTCTCTGTATCCTGCCATCTCTATCCCTGGCTCTCTCTGTATCCTGCCATCTCTAACCCTGGTCACTCTGTATCCTGCCATCTCTACCCTGGTCCTCTGTATCCTGCCATCTCTATCCCTGGGCCTCTCTGTATCCTGCCATCTCACCCCTGGTCTCTCTGTATCCTGCCATCTCTATCCCTGTCTCTCTGTATCCTGCCGATCTCTACCCCTGGGTCTCTCTGTATCCTGCCATCTCTACCCCTGGCCCCTCTGTATCCTGCCATCTCTATCCCTGGCCCCCTTGAATCCTGCCATCTCTACCCCTGGTCCCTCTGTATCCTGCCATCTCTATCCCTGGTCCCTCTGTATCCTGCCATCTCTATCCCTGGTCTCTCTGTTTCCTGAAATCTCTATACCTGGTCCCTCTGTATACTGCCATCTCTATCACTGGCCTCTCTGTATCCTGCCATCTCTACCCCTGGTCTCTCTGTATCCTGCCATCTCTACCCTGGTTCTCTCTGTATCCTGCCATCTCTCCCCCTGGTTTCTCTGTATCCTGCCATCTCTACCCCTGGTCCTCTGTATCCTGCCATCTCTACCCTGGTCCCTCTGTATCCTGCCATCTCTAACCCTGGTCTCTCTGTATCCTGCCATCTCTACCCCTGGCCTCTCTGTATCCTGCCATCTCTATCCCTGGCCCCTCTGTATCCTGCCATCTCTATCCCTGATCTCTCTGTATCCTGCATCTCTACCCCTGGTCCTCTGTATCCTGCCATCTCTATCCCTGGCCCCTATGTATCCTGCCATCTCTATACCTGGCCCCTCTGGATCCTGCCATCTCTATCCCTGGTCTCTCTGTATCCTGCCATCTCTATCCTGGCCCCTCTGTATCCTGCCATCTCTATACCTGGCCCTCTGGATCCTGCCTCTATTATCCCTGGTCTCTCAGTATCCTGCCATCTCTATCCCTGGCCCCTCTGCATCCTGCCATCTCTATCCCTGGTCCCTCTGCACTGCCCATCTCTATCCCCTGGTCCCCCTGTATCCTGCCATCTCTATCCCCTGGTCCTCTGTATCCGCCATCTCTATCCCTGGTCTCTCTGTATCCTGCCATCTCTACCCCTGGTCTCTCTGTATCCTGCCATCTCCATCCCTGGCCCTCTGTATCCTGCCATCGCTATCCCTGTCCCTCTGTATCCTGCCATCTCTACCCCTGGTCCCTCTGTATCCTGCCATCTATACCCCTGGCCCCTCTGTATCCTGCCATCTCTATCCCTGGTCCCTCTGTATCCTGCCATCTCTATCCCTGGTCCCTCTGTATCCTGCCATCTCTACCCCTGGTCTCTCTGTATCCTGCCATCTCTTACCCCTGGTCTCTCTGTATCCTGCCATCTCTACCCCTGGTCTCTATGTATCCTGCCTCTCTACCCTGGTCTCTATGTATCCTGCATCTCTACCCCTGGTCTCTCTGTATCCTGCCATCTCTATCCCTGGCCCCTCTGTATCCTGCCACCTCTATCCCTGGCCCTCTGTATCCTGCCACTCTTCCCCTGCCCTCTGTATCATGCCATCTCTACCCCTGCCCCTCTGTCTCCTGCCATCTCTACCCCTGGCCCCTCTGTATCCTGCCATCTCTATCCTGGTCCCATCTAGTATCCTGCCATCTCTATCCCTGGCCCCTCTGTATCATGCCACCTCTATCCCTGGGCCCCTCTGGTATCCTGCCATCTCTATCACTGGTCTCTCTGTATCCTGCCATCTGTATCCCCTGGTCCTCTGTATCCTGCCATCTCTACCCCTGGCCCCTCTGTATCATGCCATCTCTACCCCTGCCCTCTGTATCCTGCCATCTCTATCCCTGGCCTCCTCTGTATTCCTGCCATCTTCTATCCTGGCCCCTCTGTATCCATGCCATCTCTATCCCTGGCCCCTCCGGATCCTGCCATCTCTACCCCTGGCTCTCTGTATCCTGCCATCTCTACCCCTGGTCTCTCTGTATCCTGCCATCTCTATCCCTGGCCCCTCTGTATCCTGCCATCTCTATCCCTGGCCCCTCCGGATCCTGCCATCTCTACCCCTGGTCTCTCTGTATCCTGCCATCTCTACCCCTGGTCTCTCTGTATCCTGCCATCTCTACCCCTGGTCTCTCTGTATCCTGCCATCTCTACCCTGGTCTCTCTGTATCCTGCCATCTCTACCCTGGCCTCTCTGTATCCTGCCATCTCTACCCTGGTCTCTCTGTATCCTGCCATCTCTATCCCTGGTCTTTCTGTATCCTGCCATCTCTACAATGGTTGCTCTGTATCCTGCCATCTCTATCCCTGGCCCTCTGTATCCTGCCATCTCTATACCTGGTCCCTCTGTATCCTGCATCTCTACCCCTGGTCCCTCTGTATCCTGCCATCTCTATCCTGGTCTCTCTGTATCCTGCCATCTCTATCCCTGGCCCTCTGTATCCTGCCATCTCTATACCTGGTCCCTCTGTATCCTGCCATCTCTACCCCTGGTCCCTCTGTATCCTGCCATCTCTATCCCTGGTCTCTCTGTATCCTGCCATCTCTATCCCTGGCCCTCTGTATCCTGCCATCTCTATCCCTGGCCCTCTGTATCCTGCCATCTCTATCCCTGGTCCTCTGTATCCTGCCATCTCTACCCCTGGTCCCTCTGTATCCTGCCATCTCTATCCTGGTCTCTATGTATCTGCCATCTGTATCCCTGGTCTCTCTGTATCCTGCCATCTCTATCCCTGGCCCCTCTGTATCCTGCCATCTCTACCCCTGGCCCCTCTGTATCCTGCCACCTCTATCCCTGATCTCTCTGTATCCTGCCATCTATACCCTGGTCCCTCTGTATCCTGCCATCTCTATCCCTGGCCTCTCTGTATCCTGCCATCTCTATCCCTGGCCCCTCTGTATCCTGCCATCTCTATCCCTGGCCTCTCTGTATCCTGCCATCTCTATCCCTGGCCCTCTGTATCCTGCCATCTCTATCCCTGGCCCCTCTGTATCCTGCCATCTCTATCCCTGGTCTCTCTGTATCCTGCCATCTCTACCCCTGGTCTCTCTGTATCCTGCCATCTCTATCCCTGGCCCTCTGTATCTTGCCATCTCTACCCCTGGTCTCTCTGTATCCTGCCATCTCTACCCCTGGCCCCTCTGTATCCTGCCATCTCTACCCTGGTCTCTCTGTATCCTGCCATCTCTACCAATGGTTGCTCTGTATCCTGCCATCTCTATCCCTGGCCCTCTGTATCCTGCATCTCTATCCCTGGTTCCTCTGTATCCTGCCATCTATATCCCTGGTCCCTCTGTATCCTGCCATCTCTACCCCTGGTCCCTCTGTAATCCTGCCATCTCTACCCCTGGTCCCTCTGTATCCTGCCATCTCTATCCCTGGTCCCTCTGTATCCTGCCATCTCTACCCCTTGGTCCCTCTGTATCCTGCCATCTCTACCCCTGGTCCCTCTTGTATCCTGCCATCTCTATCCCTGGCCCTCTGTATCCTGCCATCTCTATCCCTGCCCTCTGTATCCTGCCATCTCTATACCTGGTCCCTCTGAATCCTGCCATCTCTTCCCCTGGTCCCTCTGTACCTGCCTCCTCCTACCCCTTGGTCTCTCTGTATCCTGCCTTCTTCCCTGGTCCCTCTGTATCCTGCCATCTCTACCCCTGTCTCTCTGTATCCTGCCATCTCTACCCCTGGTCCCTCTGTATCCTGCCATCTCTACCCTGGTCCTCTCTGTATCCTGCCATCTCTATTCCTGGTCCTCTGTATCCTGCCATCCTCTACCCTGGTCCCTCTGTATCCTGCCATCTCTACCCCTGGTCCCTCTGTATCCTGCCATCTCTACCCCTGGTCCTCCTGTACCTGCCATCTCTATCCCTGTCTCTCTGTATCCTGCCATCTCATCCCTGGTCTCTCTGTATCCTGCCATCTATCCCTGGCCCTCTGTATCCTGCCATTTCTATCCCTGGCCCTCTGTATCCTGCCATTCTATCCCTGGCCCCTCTGTATCCTGCCATCTCTATCCCTGCCCCTCCGGATCCTGCCATCTCTACCCTGGTCTCTCTGTATCCTGCCATCTCTAACCCCTGGTCTCTCTGTATCCTGCATCTCTACCCTGGTCTCTCTGTACCTGCCATCTCTATCCCTGGCCCCTCCTGTATCCTGCCATCGCTACCCCTGTATCTCTGTATCCTGCCATCTCTACCCTGGGCCTCTCTGTATCCTGCCATCTCTACCCCTGTCTCTCTGTATCCTGCCATCTCTATCCCTGGTCTCTCTGTAACCTGCCATCTCTACCAATGGTTGCTCTGTATCCTGCCATCTCTATCCTGCCATCTCTATCCCTGGTCTCTCTGTATCCTGCCATCTCTACCCATGGCCTCTCTGTATCCAGCCATCTCTACCCTGGCCCCTCTGTATCCTGCCATCTCTACCCCTGGTCCCTCTGTATCCTGCCATCTCTACCCCTGGTCCCTCTGTATCCTGCCATCTCTACCCCTGGTCCCTCTGTATCCTGCCATCTCTACCCCTGGTCTCTCTGTATCCTGCCATCTCTATACCTGGTCCCTCTGTATCCTGCCAGCTCTACCCCTGGTCCCTCTGTATCCTGCCATCCTCTACCCCTGGCCTCTCTGTATCCTGCCATCTCTACCCTGGTCTCTCTGTATCCTGCCATCTCTATCCCTGGTCTCTCTGTAACCTGCCATCTCTACCAATGGTTGCTCTGTATCCTGCCATCTCTATCCCTGGCCCTCTGTATCCTGCCATCTCTATACCTGGTCCTCTGTATCCTGCCATCTCTACCCCTGGTCCCTCTGTATCTGCCATCTCTATCCCTGGGTCTCCTCTGTATCCTGCCATCTCTGTCCCTGGTCTCTCTGTATCCTGCCATCTCTACCCCTGGTCTCTCTGTATCCTTCCATCTCTATCCCTGGTCTCTCTGTATCCTGCCATCTCTACCCTGGTCTCTCTGTATCCTGCCATCTCTACCCTGGTCTCTCTTGTATCCTGCCATCTCTACCCCTGGTTTCTCTGTATCCTGCCATCTCTACCCCTGGTCCCTCTGTATCCTGCCATCTCTACCCCTGGTCTCTGTATCCTGCCATCTCTAACCCTGGTCTCTCTGTATCCTGCCATCTCTACCTGGTCTCTCTGTATCCTGCCATCTCTATCCTGGCCCCTCTGTATCCTGCCATCTCTATCCCTGATCTCTGTGTATCCTGCCATCTCTACCCTGGTCCCTCTGTATCTGCCATCTCTATCCCTGGCCCCTATGTATCCTGCCCATCTCTATACCTGGCCCCTCTGGATCCTGCCATCTCTATCCCTGGTCTCTCAGTATCCTGCCATCTCTATCCCTGGCCCCTCTGTATCCTGCCATCTCTATACCTGGCCCCTCTGGATCCTGCCATCTCTATCCCTGGCCTCTCAGTATCCTGCCATCTCTATCCCTGGCCCTCTGTATCCTGCCATCTCTATCCCCTGTCCCTCTGTATCCTGCCATCTCTATCCCCTGGTCCCCCCTGTATCCTGCCATCTCTATCCCCTGGTCCCTCTGTATCCTGCCATCTCTATCCCTGGCCCCTCTGTATCCTGCCATCTCTATCCCTGGCCCCCTCTGTATCCTGCCATCTCTATCCCTGGCCCCTCTGTATCCTGCCATCTCTACCCCTGGCCCCTCTGGATCCTGCCATCTCTACCCCTGGCCCCTCTGTATCCTGCCATCTCTATCCCTGGCCCCTCTGTATCCTGCCATCTCTATCCCCTGGCCCTCTGTATCCTGCCATCTCTATCCCTGGCCCTCTGTATCCTGCCATCTCTACCCCTGGTCTCTCTGTATCCTGCCATCTCTACCCCTGGTCTCTCTGTATCCTGCCATCTCTATCCCTGGCCTCTCAGTATCCTGCCATCTCTATCCCTGGTCTCTCTGTATCCTGCCATCTCTACCCCTGGTCTCTCTGTATCCTGCCATCTCTACCTTTGGTCGCACTGTAACTGCCATCTCTAACCTGGTCTCCTCTGTATCCTGCCATCTCTATCCCTGGCCCTCTGGATCCTGCCATGTCTACCCCTGGTCTCTCTGTATCCTGCCATCTCTACCCCTGGCCCTCTGTATCCTGCCATCTCTATCCATGGTTTCCTCTGTATCCTGGCCATCTCTACCCCTGGTCTCTCTGTATCCTGCCATCTCTACCAATGTTGCTCTGTATCCTGCCATCTCTATCCCTGGCCCTCTGTATCCAGCCATTCTATCCCTGGCCCTCTGTATCCTGCCATCTCTATCCCTGGTCCCTCTGTATCCTGCCTTCTCTATCCCTGGCCCTCTGTATCCTGCCATCTCTACCCCTGGTCTCTCTGTATCCTGCCACCTTCTACCCTGGTCCCTCTGATATCCTGTCATCTCTATCCTGAACCCTCTGTATCCTGCCATCTCTACCCCTGGTCCTCTGTATCCTGCCATCTCTACCCCTGGTCTCTCTGTATCCTGCCATCTCTATCCCTGGTCCCTCTGTATCCTGCCATCTCTATCCCTGGCCCCTCTGTATCCTGCCATCTCTATCCCTGGTCCCTCTGTATCCTGCCATCTCTACCCTTGGTCTCTCTGTATCCTGCCATCTCTACCCCTGGTCCCTCTGTATCCTGCCATCTCTACCCCTGGTCTCTCAGTATCTGCCATCTCTATCCCTGATCTCTCTGTATCCTGCATCTCTATCCCTGGCCCCTCTGTATCCTGCCATCTCTAGCCTGGTCTCTCTGTATCCTGCCATCTCTATCCCTGGTCCCTCTGTATACTGCCATCTCTACCCTGGTCTCTCAGTATCCTGCCATCTCTACCCTGATCTCTCTGTATCCTGCCATCTCTACCCCTGATCTCTCTGTATCCTGCCATCTCTATCCCTGGTCCCTCTGTATCCTGCCATCTCTACCCCTGGCCTCTCTGTATCCTGCCATCTCTACCCCTGGTCTCTCTGTATCCTGCCATCTCTATCCCTGGTCCCTCTGTATCCTGCCATCTCTACCCCTGGTCTCTCAGTATCCTGCCATCTCTATCCCTGATCTCTCTGTATCCTGCCATCTCTATCCCTGGTCTCTCAGTATCCTGCCATCTCTATCCCTGGCCCTCTGTATCCTGCCATTTCTATCCCTGGCCCCTCTGTATCCTGCCATCTCTACCCCTGGCCCCTCTGTATCCTGCCATTTCTATCCCTGGCCCCTCTGTATCCTGCCATCTCTATCCCTGCCCCTCTGTATCCTGCCATCTCTATCCCTGGTCTCTCAGTATCCTGCCATCTCTATCCCTGGCCCCTCTGTATCCTGCCATCTCTATCCCTGGCCCCTCTGGATCCTGCCATCTCTACCCCTGGTCTCTCTGTATCCTGCCATCTCTACCCCTGGTTCCTCTGTATCCTGCCATCTCTACCCCTGGTCTCTCTGTATCCTGCCATCTCTATCCCTGGCCTCTCTGTATCCTGCCATCTCTATCCCTGGCCTCTATGTATCCTGCCATCTCTACCCCTGGTCTCTCTGTATCCTGCCATCTCTACCCCTGGTCTCTATGTATCCTGCCATCTCTACCCCTGGCCCCTCTGTATCCTGCCATTTCTATCCCTGGCCCCTCTGTATCCTGCCATCTCTATCCCTGGTCTCTCTGTATCCTGCCATCTCTATCCCTGGTCTCTCAGTATCCTGCCATCTCTATCCCTGGCCCCTCTGTATCCTGCCATCTCTATACCTGGCCCCTCTGGATCCTGCCATCTCTACCCTGGTCTCTCTGTATCCTGCCATCTCTACCCCTGGTTCCTCTGGATCCTGCCATCTCTACCCTGGTCTCTCTGTATCCTGCCATCTCTACCCCTGGTCTCTCTGTATCCTGCCATCTCTATCCCTGGCCTCTCTGTATCCTGCCATCTCTATCCCTGGCCTCTATGTATCCTGCCATCTCTACCCCTGGTCTCTCTGTATCCTGCCATCTCTACCTTTGGTCGCACTGTAACTGCCATCTCTACCCCTGGTCTCTCTGTATCCTGCCATCTCTACCCCTGGTCTCTCTGTATCCTGCCATCTCTACCCTGGTCTCTATGTATCCTGCCATCTCTACCCCTGGCTCTCTGTATCCTGCCATCTCTATCCCTGGCCCCTCTTTATCCTGCCATCTCTATCCCTGGCCCCTCTGTATCCTGCCATCTCTACCCCTGGCCCCTCTGTATCATGCCATCTCTATCCCTGCCCCTCTGTATCCTGCCATCTCTATCCCTGGCCTCTCTGTATCCTGCCATCTCTATCCCTGGCCCCTCTGTATCCTGCCATCTCTACCTGGCCCCTCGGATCCTGCCATCTCTACCTGTCTCTCTGTATCCTGCCATCTCTACCCCTGGTCTCTCTGTATCCTGCCATCTCTACCCTGGTCTCTCAGTATCCTGCCATCTCTATCCTGGCCCCTCTGTATCCTGCCCATCTCTATCCCTGGCCCTCCGGATCCTGCCATCTCTACCCCTGGTCTCTCTGTATCTGCCATCTCTACCCCTGGTCTCTCTGTATCCTGCCATCTCTACCCCTGGTCTCCTCTGGTATCCTGCCATCTCTATCCCTGGTCTCTCTTATCCTGCCATCTCTACCCCTGGCCTCTCTGTACCTGCCATCTCTACCCTGGCCCCTCGGATTCCTGCCATCTCTACCGCTGGTCTCTCTGTATACTGCCATCTCTATCCCTGGCCTCTCTGTATCCTGCCATCTCTACCCCTGGTCTCTCTGTATCCTGCCATCTCTACCCTGGTCTCTCTGTATCTGCCATCTCTATCCCTGGGTCTCTCTGTATCCTGCCATCTCTACCATGGCTGCTCTGTATCTGCCATCTCTATCCCTGGCCCTCTGTATCCTGCCATCTCTATACCTGGTCCCTCTGTATCCTGCCATCTCTACCATGGTCCTCTGTATCCTGCCATCTGTATCCCTGGTCTCTCTGTATCCTGCCATCTCTAACCTGGTCTCTATGTATCCTGCCATCTCTATCCCTGGTCCCTCTGTATCCTGCCATCTCTTCCCTGGTCTCTATGTATCCTGCCATCTGTATCCCTGGTCTCTCTGTATCTGCCATCTCTACCCCTGGCCCCTCTGTATCCTGCCATCTCTACCCCTGGTCTCTCTGTATACTGCCATCTCTACCCCTGGTCCCTCTGTATCCTGCCACCTCTATCCCTGATCTCTCTGTATCCTGCCATCTCTACCCTGGTCCTCTGTATCCTGCCATCTCTATCCCTGGCCTCTCTGTATCCTGCCATCTCTATCCCTGGCCCCTCTGTATCCTGCCATCTCTATCCCTGGCCTCTCTGTATCCTGCCATCTCTACCCTGGTCTTATGTATCCTGCCATCTGTATCCCTGGCCTCTCTGTATCCTGCCATCTCTACCCCTGGCCCCTCTGTATCCTGCCATCTCTACCCTGGTCTCTCTGTATACTGCCATCTCTACCCCTGGCCCCTCTGTATCCTGCACCTCTATCCCTGATCTCTCTGTATCCTGCCATCTCTACCCTGGTCCCTCTGTATCCTGCCATCTCTATCCCTGGCCTCTCTGTATCCTGCCATCTCTATCCCTGGCCCCTCTGTATCCTGCCATCTCTATCCCTGGCCTCTCTGTATCCTGCCATCTCTATCCTGGCCCCTCTGTATCCTGCCATCTCTATCCCTGGCCCCTCTGTATCCTGCCATCTCTACCCTGGCCCCTCTGTATCCTGCCCTCTTTACCCCTGGCCCCTCTGTATCCTGCCATCTCTACCCCTGGTCTCTCTGTATCCTGCCATCTCTATCCCTGGCCCTCCTTATTCTGCCATCTCTACCCCTGGTCTCTCTGTATCCTGCCATCTCTATCCCTGGCCCTCTGTATCCTGCCATCTCTACCCCTGGTCTCTCTGTATCCTGCCATCTCTACCAATGGTTGCTCTGTATCCTGCCATCTCTATCCCTGGCCCTCTGTATCCTGCCATCTCTATCCCTGGTCCCTCTGTATCCTGCCATCTCTATCCTGGCCCCTCTGTATCCTGCCACCTCTATCCCTGGCCCTCTGTATCCTGCAATCTCTACCCCTGGCCTCTCTGTATCCTGCCATCTCTACCCCTGGCCCCTTTGTATCCTGCCATCTCTACCCCTGGTCCCTCTGTATCCTGCCATCTCTATCCCTGGTCTCTCTGTATCCTGCCATCTCTATCCCTGGCCCTCTGTATCCTGCCATCTCTACCCCTGGCCTCTCTGTATCCTGCCATCTCTACCCCTGGCCCCTCTGTATCCTGCCATCTCTACCCCTGGCCCCTCTGTATCCTGCCATCTCTATCCCTGGTCCCTCTGTATCCTGCCTCCTCTACCCCTGGCCCCTCTGTATCATGCCATCTCTACCCTGGTCTCTCTGTATCCTGCCATCTCTATCCCTGGCCCTCTGTATCCTGCCATCTCTATCCCTGGCCCCTCTGTATCCTGCCATCTCTATCCCTGGCCCCTCTGTATCCTGCCACCTCTACCCTGGTCCCTCTGTATCCTGCCATCTCTACCCCTGGCCCCTCTGTATCCTGCCATCTCTATCCCTGGTCTCTCTGTATCCTGCCATCTCTACCCTGGTATCTCTGTATCCTGCCATCTCTATCCCTGGCCCTCTGTATCCTGCACCTCTATCCCTGGCCCTCTGTATCCTGCAATCTCTACCCCTGGCCTCTCTGTATCCTGCCATCTCTACCCCTGGTCCCTCTGTATCCTGCCATCTCTACCCCTGGTCTCTCTGTATCCTGCCATCTCTATCCCTGGTCCCTCTGTTATCCTGCCCATCTCTACCTTGGTCTCTCTGTATCCTGCCATCTCTATCCCTGGTCCCTCTGTATCCTGCCATCTCTGCCCCTGGTCTCTCAGTATCCTGCCATCTCTATCCCTGATCTCTCTGTATCCTGCATCTATATCCCTGGCCCCTCTGTATCCTGCCATCTCTACCCCTGGTCTCTCTGTATCCTGCATCTCTATCCCTGGCCCCTCTGTATCCTGCCATCTCTATCCTGGTACCTCTGTATCCTGCCATCTCTCCCCCTGGTCCCTCTGTATCCTGCCATCTCTATCCCTGGCCCCTCTGTATCCTGCCATCTCTACCCTGGTCCCTCTGTATCCTGCCATCTCTACCCCTGGTCTCTGTATCCTGCCATCTCTACCCCTGGTCCCTCTGTATCCCACCACCTCCATACCTGGCCCTCTGTATCCTGCTCTCTACCCCTGGTCTCTCTGTATCTGCCATCTCTACCCCTGGTCTCTCTGTATCCTGCCATCTCTATCCCTGCCCCTCTGTATCCTGCCATCTCTACCCCTGGTCTCTCTGTATCCTGCCATCTCTATCCCTGGCCCCTCTGTATCCTGCCATCTCTACCCCTGGTCTCTCTGTATCCTGCCATCTCTACCCCTGGTCTCTCTGTATCCTGCCATCTCTATCCTGGCCCCTCTGTATCCTGCCATCTCTACCCTGGTATCTCTGTATCCTGCCATCTCTATCCCTGGTCCCTCTGTATCCTGCCATCTCTACCCAGGCCTCTCTGTATCCTGCCATCTCTATCCCCTGATCCCTCTGTATCCTGCCATCTCTACCCCTGGTCTCTCTGTATCCTGCCATCTCTATCTCTGGCCCCTCTGTATCCTGCCATCTATACCCTGGTCCCTCTGTATCTGCCATCTCTACCCCTGGTCTCTCTGTATCTGCCATCTCTACCCCTGATCCCTCTGTATCCTGCCATCTCTACCCCTGGCCCCTCTGTATCCTGCCATCTCTACCCCTGGCCCTCTGTATCCTGCCATCTCTATCCCTGATCCCTCTGTATCCTGCCATCTCTACCCTGGCCCCTCTGTATCCTGCCATCTCTATCCCTGGTCTCTCTGTATCCTGCCATCTCTAACCCTGGTCCCTCTGTATCCTGCCATCTCTACCCCTGGTCCCTCTGTATCCTGCCATCTCTACCCCATGGCCCCTCTGTATCCTGCCATCTCTACCCCTGGTCTCTCTGTATCCTGCCATCTCTATCCCTGGTCCCTCTGTATTCTGCCATCTCTATCCCTGGTCTCTCTGTATCTGCCATCTCTATCCCTGGTCTCTCTGTGTCCTGCCATCTCTATCCCTGGCTCTCTGTATCCTGCCATCTCTACCCCTGGTCTCTATGTATCCTGCCATCTCTATCCCTGGCCTCCTTATCCTGCCATCTCTATCCCTGGCCCTCCTTATCCTGCCATCTCTACCCCTGGCCCCTCTGTATCCTGCCATCTCTATCCCTGGTCTCTCTGTATCCTGCCATCTCTACCCCTGATCTCTCTGTATCCTGCCATCTCTACCCTGGTCTCTCTGTATCCTGCCATCTCTACCCCTGGTCTCTCTGTATCCTGCCATCTCTACCCTGGTCTCTCTGTATCCTGCCATCTCTATCCTGGCCCTCTGTATCCTGCCATCTCTATCCCTGGCCCTCTGTATCCTGCCATCTCTATCCCTGGCCCTCTGTATCCTGCCATCTCTGTCCCTGGCCCCTCTGTATCCTGTACCTCTATCCCTGGCCCTCTGTATCTGCCATCTCTATCCCTGGCCCATCTGTATCCTGCCATCTCTACCTGGTCCCTCTGTATCCTGCCATCTCTACCCTGGTCCCTCTGTATCTGCCATCTCTACCCCTGGCCCCTCTGTATCCTGCCATCTCTATCCCTGGTCCCTCTGTATCATGCCATCTCTACTCTTGGTCCCTCTGTATCATGCCATCTCTATCCCTGGCCCATCTGTATCCTGCCATCTCTACCCCTGGTCCCTCTGTATCCTGCCATCTCTCCCCTGGTCCTCTGTATCCTGCCATCTCTACCCCTGGTCCCTCTGTATCCTGCCATCTCTATCCCTGGTCTCTCTGTATCATGCCATCTCTACCCCTGGTCTCTCTGTATCCTGCCACCTCTATCCCTGGTCCCTCTGTATCCTGCCATCTCTATCCCTGGTCTCTCTGTATCCTGCCATCTCTATACCTGGTCCCTCTGTATCCTGCCATTCTACCCCTGGCCCCTCTGTATCTGCCATCTCTACCCCTGGTCCCTCTGTATCCTGCCATCTCTATCCCTGGGTCCCTCTGTATCCTGCCATCTCTACCCCTGGCCCCTCTGTATCCTGCCATCTCTATCCCTGGTCTCTCTGTATCCTGCCATCTCTATCCCTGGCTCCTGTATCCTGCCATCTCTATCCTGGTCCTCTGTGTCCTGCCATCTCTATCCCTGGTCCTCTGTATTCTGCCATCTCTATCCCTGGTCTCTCTGTATCCTGCCATCTCTATCCCTGGCCCTCTGTATCCTGCCATCTCTATCCCTGGTCTCTCTGTGTCCTGCCATCTCTATCCCTGGCCCTCTGTATCCTGCCATCTCTACCCTGGTCTCTATGTATCCTGCCATCTCATCCCTGGTCTCCTTATCCTGCCATCTCTACCCTGGCCCCTCTGTATCCTGCCATCTCTACCCTGGCCCTCTGTATCCTGCCATCTCTATCCCTGGTCTCTCTGTATCCTGCCATCTCTACCCTGATCTCTCTGTTCCTGCCATCTCTATCCCTGGCCCTCTGTATCCTGCCATCTCTATCCCTGGCCCTCTGTATCCTGCAATCTCTACCCTGGCCTCTCTGTATCCTGCCATCTCTACCCCTGGCCCCTCTGTATCCTGCCACCTCTATCCCTGGCCTCTGTATCCTGCAATCTCTACCCCTGGCCTCTCTGTATCCTGCCACCTCTATCCCTGGCCCTCTGTATCCTGCATCTCTACCCTGGCCTCTCTGTATCCTGCCATCTCTACCCCTGGCCCCTTGTATCCTGCCATCTCTACCCCTGGTCCCTCTGTATCCTGCCATCTCTATCCCTGGTCTCTGTATCCTGCCATCTCTATCCCTGGCCCTCTGTATCCTGCCATCTCTACCCCTGGCCTCTCTGTATCCTGCCATCTCTACCCCTGGCCCCTCTGTATCCTGCCATCTCTACCCCTGGCCCCTCTGTATCCTGCCATCTCTATCCCTGGCCCCTCTGTATCCTGCCATCTCTACCCCTGGCCCCTCTGTATCATGCCATCTCTATCCCTGCCCTCTAAATACTGCCATCTCTACCCTGGTCTCTCTGTATCCTGCCATCTCTACCCTGGCCTCTCTGTATCCTGCCATCTCTACCCCTGGTCCCTCTGTATCCTGCCATCTCTATCCCTGGCCCCTCTGTATCCTGCCATCTCTATCCCTGGCCCCTCTGTATCCTGCCATCTCTATCCCTGGTCCCTCTGTATCTGCCATCTCTACCCTGGTCCCTCTGTGTTCCTGCCACCTCCATCCTGGCCCCTCTGTATCCTGCCATCTCTACCCTGGCCCCTCTGTATCCTGCCACCTCCATACCTGGCCCCTCTGTATCCTGCCTCCTCTACCCATGGTCGCTCTGTATTCTGCCATCTCTCCCTGGTCGCTCTGTATCGTGCCATCTCTACCCCTGGTCTCTGTATCCTGCCATCTCTACCCCTGGCCCCTCTGTATCCTGCCACCTCTTCCCCTGGTCGCTATGTATCCTGCCATCTCTACCCCTGGTCTCTCTGTATACTGCCATCTCTACCCCTGGTCCCTCTGTATCCTGCCATCTCTACCCCTGGCCCTCTGTATCCTGCCATCTCTATCCCTGGTCTCTCTGTATCCTGCCATCTCTACCCCTGATCTCTCTGTATCCTGCCATCTCTATCCCTGGCCCCTCTGTATCCTGCCACCTCTATCCCTGGCCCTCTGTATCCTGCCATCTCTACCCCTGGCCTCTCTGTATCCTGCCATCTCTACCCTGGCCCCTCTGTATCCTGCCATCTCTACCCCTGGTCCCTCTGTATCCTGCCATCTCTATCCTGGTCTCTCTGTATCCTGCCATCTCTATCCCTGGCCCTCTGTATCCTGCCATCTCTACCCCTGGCCTCTCTGTATCCTGCCATCTCTACCCCTGGTCCCTCTGTATCCTGCCATCTCTATCCCTGGCCCCTCTGTATCCTGCCACCTCTATCCCTGGCCCTCTGTATCCTGCAATCTCTACCCCTGGCCTCTCTGTATCCTGCCATCTCTACCCCTGGCCCCTTTGTATCCTGCCATCTCTACCCCTGGTCCCTCTGTATCCTGCCATCTCTATCCCTGGTCTCTCTGTATCCTGCCATCTCTATCCCTGGCCCTCTGTATCCTGCCATCTCTACCCCTGGCCTCTCTGTATCCTGCCATCTCTACCCCTGGCCCCTCTGTATCCTGCCATCTCTACCCCTGGCCCCTCTGTATCCTGCCATCTCTATCCCTGGCCCCTCTGTATCCTGCCACCTCTACCCTGGCCCCTCTGTATCATGCCATCTCTATCCCTGGCCCCTCTGTATCCTACCATCTCTATCCCTGGCCTCTCTGTATCCTGCCATCTCTACCCTGGTCTCTCTGTATCCTGCCATCTCTACCCCTGGTCCCTCTGTATCCTGCCATCTCTATCCCTGGCCCCTCTGTATCCTGCCATCTCTATCCCTGGTCCCTCTGTATCCTGCCATCTCTACCCCTGGTCCCTCTGTGTCCTGCCACCTCCATACCTGGCCCCTCTGTATCCTGCCATCTCTACCCCTGGCCCCTCTGTATCCTGCCACCTCCATACCTGGCCCCTCTGTATCCTGCCACCTCTACCCCTGGTCGCTCTGTATACTGCCATCTCTACCCCTGGTCGCTCTGTATCCTGCCATCTCTACCCCTGGTCCCTCTGTATCCTGCCATCTCTACCCCTGGCCCCTCTGTATCCTGCCACCTCTTCCCCTGGTCGCTATGTATCCTGCCACCTCTACCCCTGGTCTCTCTGTATACTGCCATCTCTACCCCTGGTCCCTCTGTATCCTGCCATCTCTACCCCTGGTCCCTCTGTATCCTGCCATCTCTATCCCTGATCTCCCTGTATCCTGCCATCTCTACCCCTGGCCCCTCTGTATCCTGCCACCTCTACCCCTGGTCCCTATGTATCTGCCACCTCTACCCCTGGTCTCTCTGTATACTGCCATCTCTACCCCTGGTCTCTCTGTATACTGCCATCTCTACCCCTGGTCTCTCTGTATCCTGCCATCTCTACCCTGGTCTCTCTGTATCCTGCCATCTCTACCCCTGGTCTCTCTGTATCCTGCCATCTCTATCCCTGGCCCTCTGTATCCTGCCATCTCTATCCCTGGCCCCTCTGTATCCTGCCATCTCTATCCCTGGCCCCTCTGTATCCTGCCATCTCTATCCCTGGCCCCTCTGTATCCTGCTACCTCTATCCCTGGCCCCTCTGTATCATGCCATCTCTATCCCTGGCCCCTCTGTATCCTGCCATCTCTACCCCTGGTCCCTCTGTATCCTGCCATCTCTACCCCTGGTCCCTCTGTATCCTGCCATCTCTACCCCTGGCCCCTCTGTATCCTGCCATCTCTATCCCCTGTCTCTCTGTTCATGCCATCTCTACCCTGGCCCTCTGTATCATGCCATCTCTATCCTGGCCCCTCTGTATCCTGCCATCTCTACCCCTGGTCCCTCTGTATCCTGCCATCTCTATCCTGGTCCCTCTGTATCATGCCATCTCTACCCCTGGCCCTCTGTATCCTGCCATCTCTATCCCTGCCCTTCTGTATCCTGCCATCTCTACCCAGTCCCTCTGTATCCTGCCATCTCTACCCTGGTCCCTCTGTATCCGTGCCATCTCTATCCCTGGTCACTCTGTATCCTGCCATCTCTATCCCTGTCCCTCTGTATCCTGCCATCTCTATCCCTGGCCCCTCTGTATCCTGCCATCTCTACCCCTGGGCCCCTCTGTATCCTGCATCTCTATCCCTGGTCCCTCTGTATCCTGCCATCTCTACCCCGGGCCTCTCTGTATCCTGCCATCTCTATCCCTGGCCCCTCTGTATCCTGCCATCTCTACCCCTGGTCCCTCTGTATCCTGCCATCTCTATCCCTGGTCCCTCTGTATCCTGCCATCTCTACCCCTGGTCCCTCTGTATCCTGCCATCTCTACCCCTGGTCCCTCTGTATCCTGCCATCTCTACCCCTGGTCTCTCTGTATCCTGCCATCTCTATCCCTGGTCCCTCTGTATCCTGCCATCTCTATCCCTGGTCCCTCTGTATCCTGCCATCTCTATCCCTGGTCTCTCTGTATCCTGCCATCTCTATCCCTGGTCTCTCTGTATCCTGCCATCTCTATCCCTGGCCCCTCTGTATCCTGCCATCTCTATCCCTGGCCCCTCTGTATCCTGCTACCTCTATCCCTGGCCCCTCTGTATCATGCCATCTCTATCCCTGGCCCCTCTGTATCCTGCCATCTCTACCCCTGGTCCCCCTCTGAATCCTGCCATCTCTACCCCTGGTCCCTCTGTATCCTGCCATCTCTATCCCTGGTCCCTCTGTGATCCTGCCATCTCTATCCCTGGTCTCTCTGTATCTGCCATCTCTAACCACCTGATCCATCTGTATCCTGCCATCTCTATCCTGGTCCCTCTGTATCCTGCCATCTCTATCCCTGGTCTCTCTGTATCCTGCCATCTCTACCCCTGGCCCCTCTGTATCCTGCCATCTATCCTAGTCCCTCTGTATACTGCCATCTCTATCCCTGGTCCATCGGTATTCTGCCATCTCTACCCCTGGTCTCTCTGTATCCTGCCATCTCTACTCCCTGGTCCCTCTGTATCCTGCCATCTCTATCCCTGGTCCTCTGTATCCTGCCATCTCTATCCCTAGGTCCCTCTGTATCCCTGCCATCTCTATCCCTGGTCCTCTCTGTATCCTGCATCTCTATCCCTGGTCTCTCTGTATCCTGCCATCTCTATCCCTGGTCTCTCTGTATCCTGCCATCTCTATCCCCTGGCCCCTCTGTATCGTGCCATCTCTATCCCCTGGCCTCTGTATCCTGCCACTCTACTCCTGGTCTCTCTGTATCCTGCCATCTCTACCCCTGGCCCGTCTGTATCCTGTTATCTCTATGCCTGGTCCCCTGGTCCTATAAGACTCTTGCTGCTTGTATATAATTGTTTTAATTGTAAGTGCAGTAATACACGTTAAGTGGACAGAGGGAGGTACAAGAGCAGGTCCCTTTGTATTAGTATTGCGCATGCGTGGGTGCGCAGAACAGCGTGCACACAAAGATGGGCACATTGCTATTGCGAATGCGAGTATTAGAGTCGTGCGCACGCACTTGCAAGATTTTTTTTTTATAGCTTTTTTTTTTATTAAGAAAACGTGCATTACAACATAAACATTACAGAAACCACACACAGTGTAAACACCTGACAATAATAAACCATGCCCACCCCACACCCCTCCAGACATACCCCCTGCAATAAAAAAACACCCCTGGGGATAAAGAAACACCCCTAGGGATAAAGAAAACAAACAAAAGCATTATATTACGACGACATCCCTATTGAAAATGAAAACAAGTCATATGTGTACAGGATGAGTCCGCCGATCCCAGCAGTCCTCCACTAGGTCATCAGCGCGCGCCCCCAGCCAGTTACCATCCGCAAGGTGACCCTTAAGGACTGGATCACAGAGCCTCGGAAAGATGTCCAAGTTTTGCAAGCACTATCCCTGTATCTGTACTAGTCCTTGTCACTGCCCATATGCTGTGTGTGCCAGTCTCTGTCAGTGCCCATATGCTGTGTGTGCCAGTCTCTGTATCTGTACTAGTCCCTGTCAGTGCCCCTGTGCTGTGTGTGCCAGTCTCTGTATCTGTACTAGTCCTTGTCAGTGCCCATATGCTGTGTGTGCCAGTCCCTGTATCTGTACTAGTCCCTGTCATTGCCCTTGTGCAGTGTGTGCCAGTCTCTGTATCTGTACTAGTCCCTGTCATTGCCCTTGTGCAGTGTGTGCCAGTCTCTGTATCTGTACTAGTCCCTGTCATTGCCCTTGTGCAGATGTGTGCCCAGTCCCTGTATCTGTACTAGTCCCTGTCATTGCTCCTGTGCAGTGTGTGCCGGTCCCTAGTACATCTGTACTAGTCCCTGTCATTGCCCTGTGCTAGTGTGTGCCAGTCCCTGTACATTGCCCAAATGCTCTGTGTGCCAGTCCCTGTATCTGCTACTAGGTTCTCTGTCATTTGCCCCTAGTGCTGTGTGTGCCAGTCCCTGTCCTTGCCCAATATGCTGCTAGTGTGTGCCAGTCACCTGTATCTGTGACTAGTCCCTGCCAGTGCCCCTGTGCTGTGTGTGCCAGTCCTGTCCGTGCCCAAATGCTCTGTGTGCCAGTCCCTGTATCTGTACTAGTCTCTGTCAGTGCCCCTGTGCTGTGTGTGCCAGTCCTGTCATTGCCCAAATGCTCTGTGTGCCAGTCACCTGTCATTGCCCATATGCTGTGTGTGCCAGTCCCTGTCAGTGCCCTGTGCTGTGTGTGCCAGTCCCTGTCATTGCCCAAATGCTCTGTGTGCCAGTCCCTGTATCTGTACTAGTCTCTGTCATTGCCCCTGTGCTGTGTGTGCCAGTCCCTGTCATTGCCCATATGCTGTGTGTGCCAGTCCCTGTATCTGTACTAGTCCCTGCCAGTGCCCCTGTGCTGTGTGTGCCAGTCCCCTGTCAGTGCCCAAATGCTCTGTGTGCCAGTCCCTGTATCTGTACTAGTCTCTGTCAGTGCCCCTGTGCTGTGTGTGCCAGTCCCTGTCATTGCCCAAATGCTCTGTGTGCCAGTCCCTGTCATTGCCCATATGCTGTGTGTGCCAGTCCCTGTCAGTGCCCCTGTGCTGTGTGTGCCAGTCCCTGTCATTGCCCAAATGCTCTGTGTGCCAGTCCCTGTATCTGTACTAGTCTCTGCCAGTGCCCCTGTGCTGTGTGTGCCAGTCCCTGTCAGTGCCCAAATGCTCTGTGTGCCAGTCCCTGTATCTGTACTAGTCTCTGTCAGTGCCCCTGTGCTGTGTGTGCCAGTCCCTGTCATTGCCCAAATGCTCTGTGTGCCAGTCCCTGTCATTGCCCATATGCTGTGTGTGCCAGTCCCTGTCAGTGCCCCTGTGCTGTGTGTGCCAGTCCCTGTCATTGCCCATATGCTCTGTGTGCCCAGCCTCTGTATCTGTACTAGTCTCTGTCAGTGCCCCTGTGCTGTGTGTGCCAGTCCCTGTCAGTGCCCATATGCCCTGTGTGCCAGTCCCTGTCAGTGCCCATATGCCCTGTGTGTCAGTACCTGTATCTGTACTAGTCTCTGTCATTGCCCCTGTGCTGTGTGTGCCAGTCCCTGTCATTGCCCATATGCTGTGGGTGCCAGTCCCTGTCAGTGCCCATATGCCCTGTGTGTCAGTACCTGTATCTGTACTAGTCCCTGTCAGTGCCCCTGTGCTGTGTGTGCCAGTCCCTGTCAGTGCCCATATGCCTTTGTGTGCCAGTCCCTGTCATTGCCCATATGATCTGTGTGCCAGTCCCTGTATCTATACTAGTCCCTGTCGAGTGCCCATATGCTTTGTGTGCCAGTCCCTGTATCTGTACTAGTCTCTGTCAGTGCCCCTGTGCAGTTTTGTGCCAATCCCTGTCATTGCTCATTTGCTCTGTGTGCCAATCCCTGTATCTGTACTAATCCCTGTCAGTGCCCCCTGTGCTGTTTGTTGCCAGTCCCTGTCATTGCCCATATGCTCTGTGTGCCAGTCCCTGTATCTGTACTAGTCCCTGTCAGTGCCCTTGTGCTGTATGTGCCAGTCCCTGTCATTGCCCAAATGCTCTGTGTGCCAGTCCCTGTATCTGTACTAGTCCCTGTCATTGCCCATATTGCTCTATGTGCCAGTCCCTGTATCTATAATAGTCCCCTGTCATTGCTCTGTGTGCCAGTCCCCTCGTTGCTGTGTGGTGCCAGTCCCTGTATCTGTACTAGTCTCTGCCAGTGCCCCTGTGCTGTGTGTGCCAGTCCCTGTCATTGCCCAAATGCTCTGTGTGCCAGTCCCTGTATCTGTACTAGTCTCTGTCAGTGCCCCTGTGCTGTGTGTGCCAGTCCCGTGTCATTGCCCATATGCCCTGTGTGCCAGTCCTTGTATCTGTACTAGTCTCTGTCAGTGCCCCTGTGCTGTGTGTGGCCAGTCCCTGTCAGTGCCCCATATGCCCTGTGTGCCAGTCCCTGTATCTGTACTAGTCTCTGTCATTGCCCCTGTGCTGTGTGTGCCAGTCCCTGTCATTGCCCATATGCTCTGTGTGCCAGTCCCTGTATCTATAATAGTCCCTGCCAGTGCCACCTGTGCTGTGTGTGCCAGGTCCCCTGTCATTGCCCATATGCCCTGTGTGCCAGTACCTGTATCTGTACTAGTCTCTGTCATTGCCCCTGTGCTGTGTGTGCCAGTCCCTGTCATTGCCCAGTATGCTCTGTGTGCCAGTTTCCTTGTATCTATAATAGTCCCTGCCAGTGCCCCTGTGCTGTGTGTGCCAGTCCCTGTCATATGCCCATATGCCCTGTGTGCCAGTACCTGTATCTGTACTAGTCTCTGTCATTGCCCATATGCTTTGTGTGCCAGTCCCTGTCATTGCCCAGGGGCACTGGACAGTGCACAGAGAGAGGAAGAGACACAGAGAGTGCACACACAGAGAGTGCACAGAAATCGACACAGAGAGGGAGGGGTATAGACAGAGAGAGCACACACATAGATAGTGAGAGAGAGCACACAGACAGAGGGCAAAGAAAGAGAGAGAGTTTCACAGAAAGAGAGCGCACAGAGAGAGAGTGCAATGACAGAGAGCAGAGAGAGTGCACAGACAGAGATTAGCACACAGAGAGCTAGAGACAGTGCACAGACAGAGTGCACAGACAGAGAAGAGAGTGCACAGAGACACAGAGAGAGCGCACAGAGATGGACACAGAGATAGTACACACATACAGCGCACACAAAGAGCGGAGAGTGCACAGAGAGAGAGAATGCACAGACAGAGAGAGCACAGAGAGAGAGAGGGACACACAGAGAGTGCACAGATAGAGAGAGCGCACAGAAATCGAAACAGAGAGGGAGGGTTACAGAGAGAGAGCACACCGGACAGGTCACACATACAGTGAGAGAGTTCACAGAGTGCACAGAAAGAGAGAGTGCACAGAGAGAGTGCAATGACAGGAGAGAATAGAGAGTGCAACAGACAGAGAGAGCGCACAGAGAACACACAGAGAGAGAGTGCAAAGACAGAGAGATACACAGAGAGAGCACACAGACAGAGAGCACTCAGAGTTTGACACACAGAGAGGGAGAGTGTACACAGGACAGAGAGATCACACACAGAGAGCGAGAAACAGTGCACAGAAGGAGAATGCACAGACAGAGAGCAGAGAAAGAGAGTGCACAGAGAGAGGAAGAGACACAGAGAGAGTACACAGAGAGAGCATACACACAGAGAGCACACAGAGATTGACACAGAGAGAGTACACACATACAGCGCACGCAAAGGAGAGAGAGAGCGCACAGACAGAGAGAGCACAGAGAGAGAGCGCACAGACAGAGAGAGCACCGAGAGAGAGAGAGGGCAAACACACACAGATGAGTGCACAGATAGAGAGAGCACACATAAATCGACACAGGGAGGGGTAACAGAGAGAGAGCACACACAGACAGAGGGCACAGAAAGAGAGTGCACGAGAAAGAGAGCGCACAGAGAGAGAGTGCAATGACAGAGAACAGAGAGAGTGCACAGACAGAGAGATCACACACAGACAGCCCACACAGAGAGCGAGAGACAGCTCACAGACAGAGATAGTGCACAGACAGAGAACAGAGAAAGAGAGTGCACAGAGAGAGACACAGAGAGAGTGCACAGAGATTGACACAGAGAGAGTACACACCATACAGAGCACACAAAGAGCGAGAGATAGCGCATAGGGGAGAGAGAGTGCACAGACTAAGAGAGCACAGAGAGAGAGAGGGGACACAGGAGAGTGCACAGATAGAGAGAGCGTACACACAGAAGGGCGCACATAAATCAACACAGAGAGGGAGGGGTACAGAGAGAGAGCACACACAGAGAGTGAGAGAACACACAGACCAGAGTGCACAGAAAGAGCGCACAGAGAGAGTGCACAGACAGAGAGGATCACACACAGAGAGAGTGTACAGACAGAGAGAGCCACAGAGACAGTGCACACAGAGAGAGAGTGAGGGGGAGTGCACAAAGATCAACACAGAGAGGGAGGGGGAACAAAGAGAGAGAGTGCACACAGACAGATCCCACACAAACAGCGAGAGAGAGAGATTGCAGACAGAGAGAGCGCAGACAGAGAGAGCTCACAGTGAGAGAGAGAGGGCACAGAAATTGACTAGAGAGAGAGAGAGGGGGTACAGAGTGAGAGAGTGCATACAGACAGTGCACACAGAGAGTGAGAGAGAGCACACAGACACAGAGTGCACAGAGAGAGATTGCACAGACAAAGAGAGAGTGCACAAACAGCAAGCACAAAGAGAGATAGTGCACAGACAGAAAGCGCACAGAGTGAATAGCAGAGAGCACACAGAAAGAGCTCACAGAGAAAGAGAGTGCACAGAAAGAGAGAGCACAGAAAGAGCTCACAGAGAAAAAGAGTGAGGTTGCAAGCTAATTTGATATTTAACTGGTTTGAATTTCCCAGCCCGCAAATGGTTTCACACCCGTAAATGCAAACAGGAGCACAGAGGATAGAGAGGGGGGGTGAGAGGGTGGAAAGAGACCACAGGGAGGGATTGGGGGGGAAATAGAACACAGGGGTGAGAGAAGGGGGGTAGGGGCGTAGAGAGACAAAAGGGAGTCAGTGTGTGGAAAGAGACACAGGGGGGTAAGAGAGGGGGGAAAAAGACACAGGGGAGGGAGATAAGGGGAAAAAAACAGGGAGGGAGGGGCCAAGAGACAAGGGAGGGAGAGAGTGGGGAAAGGCGGAGGTGCTCATTGTGAGGGCCGATCCCTGCAATGAGAGACAAAGCCACTCATTGTGGGCTCATGATAAACGCTAAAAGTGCTCATTGCGAGGGCCCGAAAGTAGAGGGAGGAGAGGCTCGCAATGAGGGCCTTTGGAGCTCATTGCGGGGCATGAAAGTTGTGGGTTGGCGAGGCACGCAAGTTAGAGGTGGGGAGAACCCTCGCGTTGTGTGGCAAACAGCATTGCCAGGCTTCAAATTGTATTGCCGTCATTTTTTGACAGGGCAAGAGTCGCTAGTATATCTATATATATATATATATATATATATATATATATATATATATATATTGTAAGTGCCAATCTGGCAGCCTGTGTCTGTAAGTGCCAATTATGCAGGCCTGTGCCTTGTAAGGGCCTATATATATATATATTTATATATCACATATTATAATTGTCAAACTACGATTCGTCGTCACGCTTTGCAACAAATAGCAGTTAACAAGTCCCAAAGTCCAGCGCATGCGCACGTATGCACCATTAGCCTCGCATATACGGGCACTGCGTCGAGGCGTGCGCATAGGACTGCACTAGCGTGGCACTAGTCGCACATGCGCATTGTGTTTTGTAACACTGCGCATATGCGCACTGAGCGCTCCATAATATGAGCATGCGCACTGTGCGGCGGCAGCCGCACATTCACATTGAGATCTGTTAGGATCGCACAAGGTGCACTGCGCGCCGATAGTCGCTTCAGATGGTAAGGGGAGGAAGAGACATACAGGGTAGGGAGCGAGAGACACAGAGGAGGAAGGGAGAAACACACAGGGGGAGGAGAAGAAAGACACACAGGGGAGGGTGGATGAGACACAGGGAAGTGAGAGGAGGGGGAAGAGACACGGGAGGGAGAGGAGGGGGGAAAGACACAGGGGAGGGGAAATGGGGGGAAGAGACACAAGGGAGGTGAAGTAAAAGACACAGGGGGGGGAAGAGACGCATGGGAGGGGGAGAGGGGGGGAGAGACACAGGGGGAGGGAGGGAGGGAGGGAGGAAGAGACATACAGGGTAGGGAGGGAGAGACACACAGGGGATGAGAAGAAAGACAAAAGGGGAGAGGGGGATGAGACACAGGGGAGTGAGAGTGAGGGGGAAGAGACACGGAGGGAGAGGAGGGGGAAGAGACACGGGAGGGAGAGGAGGGGGAAGAGACACGGGAGGGAGAGAGGGGGGGGAAGAGACACGGGAGGGGAGAGGAGGGGGGGGAAGAGACACGGGAGGGAGAGTGAGGGGGGGAAAGAGACGGGAGGGAAATGGGGGGAAGAGACACAAGGGAGGTGAAGTAAAAGACACAGGGGGGAAGAGACGCATGGGAGGGAGAGGGGGGAGAGACACACAGGGGAGGAAGGGAGAGACACACAGGGGATAAGAAGAAAGACAAACAGGGGAGAGGGGATGAGGTGAAGTAAAAGACACAGGGGGGGAGAGATTGCATGGGAGGGAGAGGGGGAGAGACACAGGGGGAGGGAGAAGGGGAATAGGGACACAGGGGAGGGGAAAAGAGACACAGGGGAGGGGGAAAGAGACACAAAAAAGGGGGAACAGACACAGGGGAGGGAGAAGTGGGGAAGAGACACAGGGGAGTTAGAGGAGGGGGAAGAGACACAGGGAAGGAGGGAGAGGGGAAGAAACACAGGGGAGGGGGGAGAGAAACAGGGGAGGGAGAGGGGAGCTCATTGTGTGTCAAATAGCATTTCCAGGCTTCACTTTTTATTGCCCTCATTCTTGACGGCAAGTTGCTAGCATATATATATATATATATAGTAGAAATAGCTATCTCTCTCTATATATAAATCTATCATCTATATATCTATGTGTGTGTGTATGAATATACTCTTAATATTATATTCTATGTATCTCAATACACACTCCCCAGTGCTCTATCACAGCCCCACAGATGTGTCTGACCAACATAATAATATGACAAGCCCTCACATCACTAGAGAGCTGCACTAATAAATATTTTAGAGAGTAAAAAAGATTTATTTACCGAGCATCGCCATGGAAACCGGACTACATCTGAAGACCCGCCCCCTACTGTGCTGATTGGCTGCTTCTTTCCACTTCCTCTCATTCACTTCCTGTTCTTTGTACGAGATTGTGGCCTGGGGCTGATTCGGGCTTGTTTACTAGTTTTCAGCAGGTAAATAAAGTGATTAATACTCTAATTACTAATTAGGAGATAATTGTTTGTGTCTGTGACTGGTTATCAGGTGCGAGTGGCGTAAAGACAGGAACAGATACCGGGATATAGTGATAGTAATGTAGGAGGAGGAGCCATGTTATACAGAGAGGTGGGAGAGTGTGTGTATATATATATATATAGTGAGGAGCCATGTTATACAGAGAGGTGGGAGGGTGTGTGTATATATATATATATATAGTGAGGAGCCATGTTATACAGAGAGGTGGGAGGGTGTATATATATATATATATATATATATATATATATATATATATATGAGGAGCCATGTTATACAGAAAGGTGGGAGAGTGTGTGTATATATATATATATATATATATAGTGAGGAGCCATGTTATACAGAGAGGTGGGAGAGTGTGTATATATATATATATATAGTGAGGAGCCATGTTATACAGAGAGGTGGGAGTGTGTGTATATATATATATATATATATATAGTGAGGAGCCATGTTATACAGAGAGGTGGTAGAGTGTGTGTGTATATATATATTATATATATATATATATATATATATATATATATATATATATATAATGAGGAGCCATGTTATACAGAGGGGTGGGAGTGTGTGTATATATATATATATATATATATATATATAGTGAGGAGCCATGTTATACAGAGGGGTGGGAGAGTGTGTGTGTATATATATATATATATATATATATATATATATAGTGAGGAGCCATGTTATACAGAGGGGTGGGAGAGTGTGTGTATATATATATATATATATATATAGTGAGGAGCCATGTTATACAGAGAGGTCCATGCCTGCAACTGAGGCCCTCGCGAAGCACACCGGCAACTGAGTGAGCCCGCTACCCTCCCATCACCCAGTGTCCAAGGCCCAGTGTTAGGAGGCGGCGCTCCAAGCCTCTTCCGGGTCACTGCGTGTCTGATCGGCCGCTCTCGGTGCCCCCTATTACGACACCCCCAAGAACGAGACCACGCTCCGTGTTAAGGGTCAAAAAAGTGAACTCTCTTTTATTGAAACAACCCACATTTTTAAACCCTTCACATACACAATAGGGGCAGTGACAACCTTTGGTCAACCCCTAATTACCTCTGGCCAATCAGAGTTAAGGCGTGGGAACCAGGAGTCCCCTCCCCAGGAGCCACCCACTAGGCGTGGCTAACTGCTCATTCTACCTCTGCCGGTGTAGAGAGTAACATCTCTCTGAGACTGAACTTTTGCCTTGATTTTGTGAGTGGGACAACCTGTAGATTCCATGGGGTTAAGGCGCCTCTCTGTCTGTTAGGACCTTATTGTTCCTGGCTGCTATCACTTAAGTGTGTGTACTTAAGTGATTAGCCTTTGTGGCCAGCTGGGTGCCCTTCTCATATTGCAATATGTATGTTGCAATGTGTACAACAGGACTACCCCATAATATTATATACATCCATATATATTATTCCATGGACGGAGGCAAAACGGACGAACCAGCAATATCAGTCCATATAGATGGATCTGTCACACCCCCGTCCCGGCCTCATATGATGCTGCAGTGCCCGGACAGCACCAGGTGAGCTGGACCGTGCATTGCATGCGAAGCGAGGGCCTCAGTTGAGGCCCTCGGAGCACACCGGCCTGTAATAGGACCTCCACCCTGAGGCACATAGGCCTGTAATATCACCCCACACCGGGCATATACCCTCCCATCACCCTGTGTCCAAGAAATTTACAACAGGTGTAACCCGGCAATGCAAAAGCCTTAGCTACTGGAAGCAATTTAAACACATACCCAACATATTATTATGGTGTCTTAGTTCACCTAAGTTTACTATACTTTAAATAATATTTCATAATCAATTTTGGACTTCTAACTTTGTACATTATAGATATACATGTAATGCATGTATAAAATTATTTTATTATTTGTGAATTATGAGGTGACCTATTATTTTGTAATAATTAAGATATTAAGATATATTATTTGCTTGGCTAGAATTTCCATGGCATTTGTTATTTTTCCCCTTAATATTGTTTTTAGTTCATTTTTGACATGCTGTATTAAACTAAAATAAAAAATATATCAGATAAAAAAAATATAGAATCACATATATAGTTGTGAGCATATGAGCCAGCTCGACCCGTTGCTCACGCTTGCGGGCTCGGTTGCTGGCAGGGAGCATCCAGGACCTCAAAAAATTAAGTTACACCTTCATTTAACTAAAAAAAAAAAAAAAGAGTTTAGACACTAAAAAATTCTCTAAGCGAGAGAAAAAATGGCCGCCGAACAAAACGAAAATGAGGCTACAGCACTGTAAACACGCAAAACACCACAAAACACCTACGGATATTCCGCAAAGACGCATACCACACATTACCCACCATTTTAGAACAATGCGGAAGTACATAACTACGCTAACGGTTTCGGCTCGCGCACGCACACTATTACACTGCACACGTTCATCACGCTTACACAGCAGCTCCACACCACTAATGCTGCAGCAACATCAAAACAGAATGCCAGCTCTTCAACACAATGCTTCAAAATAGGTAAAGTATATTACTTAATTAATCTATTAGTTATTTTATTATTATACACCAAACAGCAGTAGCTCACTTACAATTTGATTGCCGTCATTTTTTGATGGGCAATTCGCTAGTATATATATAGTGAGGAGCCATGTTATACAAGGGGAGAGTGTGTGTGTATATATATATATATATATATATATATATATATACATATTGTGAGGAGTCATGTTATACAGAGAGGTGGGAGTGTGTGTATATATATATATATATATATATATAGTGAGGAGCCATGTTATACAGAGAGGTGGGAGAGTGTGTGTGTGTGTATATATATATATATATATATATATATATATATATATATATATATATATAGTGAGGAGCCATGTAATACAGAGAGGTGGGAGTGTGTATATATATGTATATATATATATATATATATATATATATATATATATAGTGAGGAGCCATGTAATACAGAGAGGTGGGAGTGTGTGTGTGTATATATATAAATAGTGAGGAGCCATGTTATACAGAGAGGTGGGAGAGTGTGTGTGTGTGTGTATATATATATATATATATATATATATATATATATATATATATATAGAGAGAGAGAGAGACATGTAATACAGAGGGGTAGGAGAGTGTGTGTGTGTGTATATACACACATATATATATATATATATATAATGAGGAGTCATGTTATACAGGTGTAATACAGAGAAGTGGGAGTGTGTATGTGTGTGTATATATATATATATATATATATATATGTGTGTATTAAACTGAAAAAGCTGAATAACCTTTATTACAAGTTTGCTTATTCAAAATAGAACACATGTTAAAAATAATTTAGCCTATATCAAATATACAGGTAAACACTGCCTGCTGGCTCAACCACCTGGTGGTGAAACCTTAACATTTTTTCAAAAATGTGCAATAACTTGGAATAAAAAAAAGGAAAGAAAGTGTGCTAATTGTGACATTAATAGGATGGAAAAACAAAATAAAAAAAAATGATACTGAATGTAAGATCCTATTAAAGTCTTTAACTAGGGAGATATGTGATCACTTATAATAAAGTTTGTTGATATGTACACATGAAGCTGACAATGGCTCCAATTATGTGCTGATATTAGTGGATAATAAATATGTAATCGTGAACTCATTTCTTATACAAATCAGATGTTCCCTATATCCAAAATAGGACATATATAGAAAAAAATTATCTCAATTGAAAAAATAAAACAAAAAAGGGTGTATTAGGCCACCATTGAAGCCAAATACCTAATGCAGGCGAGATTATCCTTAAATGAACAAAAAATTGTAAATTATAGGATAAACAAAAAAAGATGAAAAGTTTAAAAATATAACTTTAAAAACAATATAGCCAGGGTTATTTTGGGACAAATACTATTTAGAGCAACAGATACAACTTTTGGATTGCACATACACTACTTTAACAGTAAAGCTCTACACACCTTCGGTCTTGATCTACCCCCTATGTCTCACCGCCTGATGAAGTATACACATAGGGTTTACCCTCATAAGGGAACCTAACGGTTAATGTGCCCAATAATTTGTTTTCCCATTTTTGTGCTTTAAAAAGCTGTTACTCACTGTGTTCTAATGTCAAGGATGCAGCTAGTGCTTGACCGGTTTCGTTACTTTACCGGTAACTTTCTCAAAGGCTCGCCACTTCTTCTGTCATCCTTCGCAGGCTTTTTTTCAGCCGTTTTCCCCGCCCATTGAGGGATTCATGTTGGAGCGTCACTACGTTAACAATGCGTCATCACTTTCACTCTGCCGGGTAAATGATACCTTAAACCACTATGGCAACCATCTCAAACCACGGTTTGCATATTTATGCCACTAACAGTATTGCAGAATCTAGTGGATTTATTAAAAGAGAATACAGACAAAAATAAGAAACAAGTAGGAGACACTTCAAAATATCTTGATAAAAGTAAATGTATGCCTGTTATAAAGGATAATATTGAGATGTTTCTCAAACTTGTCAAAACCGATCTAGAAATTTTGTATGACAAAAGAAAAGGGAGGCTAAACCATGTGGGAAATCTTTCCAATGAAGAACGTAAAGCACTTACAGATCTGGAAAAGAGCGTCTGAAAATTAAATCTGCAGTTAAGGGCGTCAATACCGTCCTTATGGAGAAAATAGATTATCAAAAAATGTGCTTAAAGATTCTAGACGATCATAATAAATATGAGGTATTACAAAAGAATCCTACTGTGGAATACCACCAGGAATTGAGAACTATCCTGACACAGGCAAAAGAAAATAATCTTATTTCAGATAAGAACTTGAAGTATCTACTTCCTAAATGCCCTGTGGTGGTATTCTTTTTTTTTTTTTTTTTTTTTCATATAAAATATGTCTTGTACAGATAATGTGTTTACAGCATATAAGAGAAAAAACAATAACAGACAATACAAAGATATGACAAAACAAGATCTTATTGTCAAAACTTCCTTGTTGTCCCTCAAGTTTCAATTATATTATTAAGATCTACAGAAACAGAGGAAAAAATGAAAAAGAGCAGAAGAAGAGGGAAAAAAAAAGAGAAAAAAAAAAAAAGGAAACCGTCAAGGAGGCACTACTAAAGAAACTTCATCTCCACCATCTCTCTAGCTTAATGCCAGATGTTGGTCCCAGAGCTGCCATTTTATTAGACGGGTAGCCTTAGGAATATTATCCCGTGCGTTATCGGACATTCCTGTTCTCATCATTTCCCTGTTGTTTGAGATGGTGTTCTCTAGTTCTTTCCAAGAGGGGACCTGAGGTTGTTTCCAATATTTCAAGAGTAACCATTTGGCAACTAGGCATATGTGTGAAATTAAATATATTTCCCCCAAAGGGAAAGTTTCCATTTGCGAATGTAGAATAAATATTAAAGGATTACAGGAAATTTGTTTGCCAATAAGAGCCGATAGTTCTTTGCTTACTCTCATCCAGAATATTTTAATTTTTTTACAATCCCACCACATATGGAGGGTTGTACCTGGTAGTCCACATTGTTTCCAACATAGACCATCTAAATTACTGTATATTTTTTTTAATTTATTGGGAACATAGTACCATCTGTGGATTAATTTTACTATCATTTCATTATATGAGGAGTTGATTGATGAGTTCTTAACTGTACTAAAAATTTTAGTCCAGTCTTCCTCTAATATTGTAATTTTCAAGTCAGCTTCCCAGGCTAATATTCCCAAGCTTTTATCAAAGGGAGTATTTTCGTCGATTATATTACTGAATTTGGAAATTATATGTGACGATTCACCTTTGATTAAATATTCTTCCATTTTCCACATTTTGTTCATGTTAGTAATCTTATATCCCAATAAACTAAGGTTCCTTTGTACTCCTTCATACTCTAACCACGTTATTTTATCTAAATTAAATTTCTCTTTAATTCTTTTCAGTTCCAATAGAATTCCTTTTTCGTATAGATCCCCCACAATTTTAATATTGTGTGATTTTAGTGAGGATATAAATAATCCATTCGAGTTATTATTAAGAAACTCTATTGGTGCTGCCAGAGAAGGAGACTGGACCAGTGAAAATTCAGTTTTATATTTGTGCCAAGCGTTAATAATATATTTAATGTTAGGAGGTAATTCTGAGCTCCACTTCTGTTTATACATAACGCTCCAAAGTATATTTTTTATGGGTGATCTACCCAATAGGGATTCCTCTATTGTTAACCATCTTGGAATATTTTGTGTGTAATTATATCCAGCTGCTTGTGTAAGTATAATTTTTTTATTTAGCTCCTTAACAGAAGGGGAGCTTAATCCCCCTTTCTCAAGTTTCTTGCATATTATAGATTTTTTAACCCTTGGTTTTTTCCCCTGATATATAAAATCATCTAGTGTTTCTTGAATTATTTTTATATAATAAGCCGGTATTTTACCCGGGAGACATCTCATTATATAAGTAATTTTAGGGATTAAGCTCATATTGACTGCATTTATCCTGGATAACCATGATAACTGTAAAGGTCTCCAGTCATTCAACAATTTTCTAATTTTTTTCAATATTTCATTATAATTATCTTTAAAGATATTTTTTGTATGACCTGGGAATCTTACTCCCAGGTGTACTATATGGAAAGAGTTCCAACAATAGGAGTATGAATTCACTAGCCTATTTTTTTCTTCTAATGGTATATTACAGGTCAGTACTTCCGTTTTCTGTTGGTTAATTTTAAAATAAGAAAATTTGCCAAATTCCTCAAGAGCGGTCTGCAGAGCTCTACAGGAATGTTCAGGGTTTGTTATCGTTATTATAATGTCATCTGCATATGCCATTATCTTATATTCCTCTTGTCCTATTTCAATACCTTTAATTTCTGATGATTCTCTAATAGTTATCAGTAAGGGTTCGAGGAATAAAATAAAAAGCAAGGGAGATAATGGACAGCCCTGACGAGTACCATTAGTTATTAGAAATTTGCCCGAACTGAATTGTGGAGATGAGATATGTGCTATGGTATTTAAATATAAGGCTTTTACTGCTGATGAGGCAAAACTTTCCAGGCCAAAACTCTCCAGAACGCCCTCCAAGAAGTCCCACCTGACCCTGTCAAAAGCTTTCTCTGCATCTAATGATAGGGTCAGGGAGGAGATCCTCTTTTTCTTCGCATAAGTCAAGATGTCCAACAAACGTCTGGTATTATCCGACGCTTGTCTATTCGGAATAAATCCTGTTTGATCCGGTCTTATTAAGCTAGATATAATCTTGCTTAATCTATTTGCCAAAATTTTAGAGTAAATTTTAATATCAACGTTGATTAAAGAGATTGGGCGGTAATTTTTATACTCTTCAGGGTTTTTTCCTTGTTTCAAAATATTAACTATTTTTATTTCCGTTAGTTCTGATGGTATCACTCCTTCCCGTTTTATCTCGTTAAAGAGATTACATAAGGTACTATTCAATTCTTTACTAAGGTATCGATAAAATAAATTATTAAACCCGTCTACCCCGGGTGTTTTATTTTTTTTACTTTTGGACACAATTTCGGTTATCTCTATACTTTCTATTTGTTTATTCAGAAAACTAAGCTGTTCTTCCGATACTTTGGGGAACTTTATCTTATCTAGGTATTGTTTAATCTCTTCTATTCCTGGTTTAGCTACTTGATGGTCTTTCTCTAAATTATATGAGTTAGTGTAATAATCCTGGAATATATTTCCTATCTTATCCGGGTGAAATTGAGGGATGTTGTTTTGATCTAAAATTTTTTCAATATTATTTTTGATGTGCTGTTTCTTCAATTTATTAGCCAGGAATTTGCCTGATTTGCCCCCTTCGAAAAATTGTGTCCGTTGAAATTTCCATAATATTTTATCTGATTGAAGCTGAAGAATTTTTTGTATTTGTGTGTTTATGTCTTTTATTGCTTTACTGTTTTCATTATTTGGTGTCACCCTAAAGATATCCTTCCTCCTATTTAGTTCCAAATAGAGGGTCCTTAAGGACTTACCTCTTAGCCTTTGCACTTTGGCTGCTTTTGCAATAAATATACCCCTCATGTATGCTTTATACGTACACCACAGGGTCATATCTGAATTAACAGATGACTTATTAATTTTAAGAAATTCCAAAGTTTCTTTTTTCAAATATGTAACAAATTCTTCATCTTTCAGGAACCAGGAATCCATCTTCCAACTACTCTTTTTCCTTTGATTATTTGTATTTAGGTCTTGTATAATTAATTCATTTAGAGAGTGGTCTGACCACGGGGTAGATCGGATATTTATCTTTTTAATTACTTTTAGGGTTGGGAGATCGGTCAATATATAATCAATTCTAGAGAATGAGTTATGTCGGTGAGAGAAGTGGGTATATTCGCGTACCCCTGGGTGTAAGATCCTCCATGGGTCAATCAAGTTATTATCCTCTTTGATTTTGCGGAATGCTTTTGAGGTGCAATTTGTTTGGGCTACTAGTTTGTTAGCTCCAACTAATTGTTTATCTAAATTGTCATCCAATATCATGTTGAAGTCGCCACAAATTATTAACCAACCTCCTTTAATTCTGTTAATCTCCTTAAGAAGGTTTTTAAGGAACCCTATTTGACCTTTATTTGGCAAATAAGCATTAACCAGTGTTGTTAAGAACCCATCAATCCGTCCGGTCCATATTATATATCTACCCTCTGGGTCGATCTTACTGCCTTCTTCTAATATTTTCAGGCTATTTTTAAATAAGATGGAAACCCCTTTTGATTTTTTCGTAAAGGTAGAATCTATTCTAGTTGTAAATTTTGTATTTTTCATATATTTTAGATTTTCCTGTTTTAGATGTGTTTCTTGCAGACATAAGATTTCAGCATTTAATTTGTTGTACTCTAAAAAGGCCGTTTTTCTTTTTGTTGGAGAGTTAAGACCATTAACATTATGTGAAATTATTTTTATTTGCATTTTACTTTAAAAAGAGAAAAAAATACCAGAGGTTGTCTCCAAGACTCGAAGAAAAAAAAAAAAAGGAAAAGAAACACATATAATAAAGAATAGACCCACAAAACCGTCAGAATAATCTTAAAAACCAGCTGCAGATTAAGAAAAAATGTCAGCTGATATTTTACAAGACGCATTAGATATTAGGAAGTGAAAATATGTCGCTCTATTTCTGAGCGAAGGGGTAAGGTCTAGGGTACAAATATTATAAATAAGGTTTTCAGGAGCATATAAAAAAGTATGTGAAAATATGGTACATTCGCTGCATACCACCCTTAAGATGGATGTTTTTGTTCCTCGGACAGTCAAGAAGGGAAATCTCCTCATCTATAAGCTTTAGATTTGCCAGTTTATAATTGAGCATAGCTCCCCCTTTATATAGTCATGTCTAGCTTATTCAAAATATTGACCTTCCAGCTAATAGCAAGTCTATCTTTATTACCTTCTAACTGTCCGAGGAGAAAAGGATCCAACGGGTAGTATATTTTATATATACCGCTAAGATTTTCCATATATAACTCTATTTTTCACCTTGATTATCTTTTCTGATATTTTGTATAGTGTTTATTATATTTTCCAATCTAGAGGCAATTGCTTACGGGGGTTCTAACCTAGTGAGTGTGTCTAACCCTAATCTTATTACTACGCTCTACTACTTCAATTATTTTACTTACATGATGGTAAAAAGTGAGCTTGTTTACCCTATCTGTCTATTATATTTTAGGTGATATACTAATATTTCTAATTTTAGTCTTAAACCCACATAGTCGTGATTCTTTACGTTTGAAAGAAAAAAGAAAAATCCACTTGTGTAATTATGACCATTTAGCTATAATCATCTTTATAATCAGTTTTGTGTTAAAAAATATCTACCTGTCACCTTTCACCTTGCTGCTAATTTAAAGTTCTATTCTTCATATAAAATGTGCTAATGTTTCTAATTTTATCTTACACCCACATAATCGTAATTCTTCACAAGAAAAGAACAAAACACTTGTGCAAAAACATACTTCTATTATCATTATAACCATCTAACTATAATCATCTTATAAAAATCTTTGTGTTGGTGAGTATTTACCTGTCCCCCTTCATCTTGCTACTGATCTAGGAGTACTAAACTTTTCTCTATCCGTTTCACTTTACCTCATTACTCCCACACTTATCAAGTACCCTTGTCCCTATTCTGCAGTTTCCAGAGATTATTTCTTATATTTTTTCCAGTCTAGATTTCCTGCTGTCAGTTCCAATTTTTTTGCAGCGGCTATATTACTCTCTATATGTATATCCCATTCTTTTAGTATTTCTATAGCCTCTTGAACTGAGTTTATTTTAACCCATTTTAGATCTTTATAGATTAATAAGCCTGCAGGCTGAGCCCATTTGTATCTAATTTCTTTTAGCCTAAGTGTTCTGGTTATTTGTATAAATTCCCTTCTTTTCCCCAGCGTATATGCCGATAAATCTTGAAATATCTTAATATTTTCATATGGATGTTCTAGCTGTTTCTTTAAGAAAGCATTTTTTACGACCATTTCTTTTGATGATAAGTAATGTAGTCTTATTATAATGTCTCTAGGGGTGGATTTGTCCATTGCTTTAGCCAAGGGGAGTCTGTGTAATTCGTCCATTTTCCAATGATCTTTCTGCATCTCCGGTACCAGATAGTTAAACAGTCCTTTGACATATGACTCCAGGTCTTCTCCTTGGATTACCTCTGGTATCCCCCTTAGACGCAAATTATTCTTTCTGGATCGATTTTCCAGGTTATTAATTTTAATGGAAAGTTCCTCATTTTTGTTTTCAAGGGCAGTTAAATAGTTGAAAATAGCATTATTGTCCGTTATAATTTTATCACAAACATTTTCATTAGCTTCAATTCTTTGAGTTATATTATTAATAGATTCAGTAATTTCAGACATTTGTTTTGAAAGATCTTTTGTCAAGTTAACTTGAAATTCTTTTAAAATGGACTTTAACATAGAGCATGTAAGTACTTCCTCTTCTTGAATGGAATTATCTTCCAGATTTCCCTGAGGAGACTTTTCCGGGGACTGATTTTCTGTACGGTCTAAACTGGTGTCTACATTTGAGGAATCTGCACTGGTTCCTTTATTTCTAGGAGAAAAAAAGTTTGTTTGTTTTGTTGAATCTTTTATTTTCTCCTTTAGTCTTGTTTTATTAACTGTATTACTTTTTTTATTTGACATTGTTAGACCTTTTATAATCTTCCTTGTTTATCCTTTAGGACTTTCTTGGGGAACCCCTTTCTTATTTTCTCCACTTTCCTTGTTTCTTCCCCTTTCTTTTCTTCTCCTCTCCTCTCCTTCCCCTTCTTCCTCTCCTTCCTTTCCTCTCTTTCCTTTCTCCTTCTCCCCTCTCTTTTTTCTTTTTTATCTTCGCTTTTATCTTCGCTTGTGATTGTATATTTTCCAGCAGGGGCAAGGAGTTCTTTTTCTTTTGTACTTGTTTTCTATGGGGGATATGTCTTTAAGGAGAGTAGGGTTTTCTTACTTGTTTTCAGACGGTGTTACACTTATATGTTAGCTGGTAATTCTGTCTATTACTTTAACATCATATTTATGAAATTTCAGAGACCGTTATTTCACTATTCCTTAAAGTTGGTGAGCCAGTTCTAATTCTCCAGAGTCTTTAACTTGTAGTTAATATACTAGCTGTCTTTAGGAGGGTTTCTTAAACCGCCCTTCCTCATAATCCTCAGCCAGGGAATATTTAATATAATAACTTCACTTATTATATTTCTTCTTTTCCTTTTTCCCTTCCCCTCTCCTTCCCTTCCCTCTTCTTTCCTTCTCTTCTCCTCTTTGTCCACGTATATTATCTGTGCACCATCATATAAGGAAAGAGAAAGCTGTATCAGCCACAGCCAAGCCACTTACCCTTCCTCCAGGACAGGACAAACCCAGCACACAGCACTCCACACACTTCTTTCGGTTCCACCTTACCGCACCTGCAGTCCTGACTCCAATAGGGACACTTAAGATGCGAAGTGGAAGGTGAGTATTGATTTTAGCCAGCTGTGCTAGCTATTCAAAATTAGTGTAACCTTACCGTGTAGCTGTTTCTAAGCCTTACTATATCGGGCTGGGTATAGGCGGTTTCACAGCGTCTCTGCTCCAGCTGACGGTGTCAATTTCGTGGGGTTTTCCCTCCACGATGCTATACCGCATCAATCTTTATTTCAGCCCACCCGGAGTTAGTTTCCACTTAACTTCTTTTTTTTTTTTTATAAGTCCAGGGGAGTCTGTCCTGGGAGGGGGTATCCTAGGCCTCCTACTTAGATGGCTAATCGCACATCAGGCTGCTCCGGGCTCACTGGCTGCCAGGCATTAATCAGTCACTGGCATAATTTCTCCTAGCAGGAGAAAAGCGTGTCTCTCTGGAATCTGCTCCCCTGCAAACTGACACGGCAGTCTCACTCTGGCGTGCACATCACTTGCGGCGTCTCCACCCCTGTGGTGGTATTCTATGCAGTACCAAACATTCATAAACAGATCAGGCCAATACCAGGGAGGCCAATAATCTCTGGAAATGGAAATTTAACAGAAAAAAATAAGTAAACTTGTGGATGACAATTTAAAAGATCTTGTTAACAGCACTGCCGTCTTTCATTAAGGATGTGTCGGATGTACTGAGAAGTCTGGACCATGTCAGTGTGCCAACAACAGCACTCCTGGCTAGCATAGGTGTAGAACAGCTCTATAGCAGAATACCAGATCATCTTCGTATAAGAGCTGTTGAATATTTTCTGAGCACTAGCAGAATTGAACAGAGAGAGTGGAATGAGCTCTTACTGATGCTGTTGGAATTCATCCTAACAAGGAATTTTTTCTTATTCCACAAAAAGTAGTATAGGCAGATTAGGGGCACAGCAATGGGAACTGCGTGTGCCCCTAACTATGCCAATTTATTCCTTGGCTACTGGCAACAGACAGTGGTCTTTACGAGCAGATATGAGCACTTCACTAAGGATATACTCTTGTGGCAGAGATTTTTATCGATGATGTGCTCATTATCTGGACAGGCTCAAAAAGGGATTTTGAAAAATGTGTATGTAATTTGAATGAGAATGATATGGACTTAAAGTTCACACATACAATTAATGATCAAGCCCTTAAATTTCTAGATCTATATATCAAGAAAGATTCAGAAGGCAATTTACATACAACAGTATTCAGAAAGAAAACAGCAAAAGCGAACATCCACTACACCTTAAACGACAAATCCCAACGGGACAGTATATTAGTTTAAGGGTTTAAGGAGGACTGTAATAATATTGAGGATTTTAAAGAACAAGCCAAAGAATTAAGACAACGGTTTATTATATCATCCATTAGTATTCCTGTATTGGTGTGAACAAACATCATCCATTGGTTTTACATACAAGTTTAATTACTTTATGTACCATTCATTTACATATGGATATATTTGTATTTTGATGAAGTGTTTTTTTTACGTATACACATAATTGTTCCCTAGCACTTTTTATTCATTCATATATTCATACACATCACGCTTTGTACATACAAAGGGACGGTTTTGGTGTCATTGTAACACTGATAGTTTTAGCACTTTGCTCATTCAGCCTTTTTTTTTTTTCTTTTTGATCAGTTATATTAAATATTTATATTTTTATCGATATTTTTGGAGTATACTCCTCAATAATTGGACTTAACTGTATCCATCTCTTTTTTTCTACTTATATATATATATATGTGTGTAGGCTGCAAATGCGGAGCTCGAGACGCCTCACTCTCGGTAACCCCCCCACACACACACAAACACAAAAGCGTGACTTTAAAAAAAAAAAAATACGACCCGCGGGACTTAGCTGATGACTTTTATCTCGTTCTGCGTCATCTTTACAGAATAAATGTTTCAATTTGTCTTTCATCTTATCATTACTGGTCATTATCAACTTATTCTATACATTTTTTAATATTATTTTTTATTTATATTTTTTCAAAGAACGATTTTAGCCAATGTTTCCTTCACTTGTGGACTTGCTTGTGCATGCTATGTTTGTATATGATCTGCTCTCCACTCTCTGTGTAGTAGCCCACTTATGTCGCTCATAGACACTTGTCTAACCTTCTCTTCTTTCTTAATATACTAGAATATTGCCCGTCAAAAAATGACGGCAATGAAATTGTAAGTGAGCTAATGATGTTTGGTGTATGGTAATCAAATAAATAATACATTAATAAAGAAATATACTTTACCTATTTGGAAGTAATATATGCAGGAAGCATTGTGTTGAAGAGCTGACAATCTGTTTTGATGTTCCTGCAGCATACAATGTAGGTTTGCACTGATGTGGAGCTGCTGTGTAAGTGTCTGCAGTGTGTCGTGTAAATAGGCTGCGTGCGAGAGGGAAATCCGTTAGGGTAGCTGTGTAGTTAGTGTTGTAAAATGGCGGCTAATGTGTGGTACGCTGCTGTGGCTGCTTTTGTGTTCGTGGACCTCGTACGGCTTTTTGGGAAAGTCCGTATGTGTTTCGTGGTGTTTTGCGTGTTTAGGGTCCTGTAGTTTTTTTTTCGGGGCCATTTTTTCTCTCACTTAGGTGATTTTTGTGTGTCTAAACTTTGGAATTTGGACTTAAATGGAGGTGTAACTTCACCCCCCCCCCTTGCTGAGGGATATTTTTTGTGTGTTTTTATTGTGTTTCTAATGCTTTAGGTTTTCGCGGTTCGGCCGTTAAAGTCGTATTTTTGCGAGGTTGTTACGTTTTTTTTTTCTAAGTCCGGCGTCTCGTATTTGTTTGCTGTAAGTCCGTAAATGTTGCGAGGTCCGCAGTTGCTGGCAAGGATCGCCCTTAGCGTTAGCAACAACCTGCATGCTCACAACTATTATAGGTGATATATATATATATATTTATCTCTATTTACCACAGCCGGTAAATGATAAAGATTTTCAGAAACCCTACCTGGGAGCCGCGCTAGAACTCTTATCTAATGAAAACTTTCTGCTTATTTGTTTAAATCTTATTTTCTTTGTCCGTTCAATATTTGGCCACTTGTAGCTGTGACAGAACTGACCATGGGATCCTGCTGGACACTGCAATAAGACCTACCGCTCATGTAAAAAACTACATTTATTAGGGTTTGAATTATTACAAATATATATATTGTGTGTGTGTATATTAAATTAATCCACACAGCAACAACTACAAAGTTTGACTAAGGCACTTTTTCCCCTTGATAATCCTTTCTCTCTCTTTTTAACTGTCGCTTTTAAAGAAACAATGAAGAGTGAATTGATAACATAATAATAATAATAATATTTCAGTTCTGAGAACGGTATCCTTGAATCCATGACAGTAGCAATGCAAGCTGTAATTCCTTTAGTGGACAATAAAAACTCTCTCTTTCTCTCTCTCTTTTATTTATTTATTTATATATATATATATATATATATATATATATATATATATATATATATACACACACACAAGTGTCTTTTTCGCTTGAACTGCAGTGGTACTTTCATTTGTCCTGCACCATTTTTATGGGTCGTGAGAGTCTATAACTATTTTGATCTATAAAATGGATCCATGTCTGAATCAGTTTTGTATTAAGTGATATAAAAGTGCACCATCTATACCCACCGGCTGGTTCTATTGTCTCTTTATTGCAGAATCCTATTAACGTCCTAATTATAAACAAGATGAATAAGGACAAAAGGAATATGGTGAAGGTCGCTGTGAGATTCCTAAATCAGGCCCTGGAGATGATCTACCTGCTGACTGGAGAGGTGAGAGCTGCTGTATGATGTCATAATGACATCACTGGTATTGTCTATATTCAATCTGTATGTCCAGTAATAGAGGTCACAAAGGAAACCAATGGTGGATATTATGTTATAAATAGATAAGAATGAGCAGAAGTAGAGACCAGTCACAGACCAGCAAACATGGAGGAGATAGTGATACATTATAATGTGACCTCGGCCATTTGGCTGCACATACGTCATGCTCCAGTTATACTATCTATATGGGACAATGTAATAAGCTGCCTGAGGAGATGGTAAGATGTGTATGTGTGCGTATGTGTGCGCGTGTACTGAATGACATGCCCCCCTCTCTGTAGGAATACACCATTGTGAAGAAGACTTCCCCCCACATTCACCAGCTGACCGGAGAGGTGAGCACTGCTGGACAATGTGACATTATACCAGGACACAGTGACTCCCTTTACTGACCAAGCTCTATCTGGACCTGTGACTGGAGAGGTGAGCACTGCTGGACAATGTGACATTATACCAGGACACAGTGACCCTATTACTGACCAAGCTCTATCTGGACCTGTGACTGGAGAGGTGAGCACTGCTGGACAATGTGACATTATACCAGGACACAGTGACCCCCTTTACTGACCAAGCTCTATCTGGACCTGTGACTGGAGAGGTGAGCACTGCTGGACAATGTGACATTATACCAGGACACAGTGACCCCATTACTGACCAAGCTCTATCTGCTCCTGGGTGTGTTTTCCCATCTTCTGGGTGTGTTTCTCTGCTTGTTCTCAGTAACATTATCCTCCTCTCCTGTCTCTCTGACAGAACCAGTCTCTGGGTCAGCTCTGAATGGGACTGTGTGTGTTTCAGGTCCCTATAAAGTGTGATGATGTTGCCGTCTATTTCTCTCTGGAGGAGTTGGGGTATATAGAAGAAAACAAGAAGCCTTACAAGGATGTGATGATGGAGAATCACCAGACACTCACGACTTTGGGAATCCCAGAAAAGAGGAGCTCAGGTGACATTATGATTTTGGAAGTTGATATAAATGATCCCGTGATGTTTCTATGAGAAGTCGGACACTATCCAGGAATGTCCAGCAGTATCTAAATCCCAGAGCGCGGCCTCACATGGACAGCAGAAGTCACACAACTGACAAGTATTAGAGAATTGGGAATTTCCTATTATTTGTTTGTTTTGTTAAATAAGACTTATATTTATTGAATGTAATAATAACACAAACTCACGTTATCTCCTGTTTGTGTTAATAGGGCTCCCTGATGATAATCTAGACATGAGGTCAGTTATAGAGGAACAAGAGGACGAGAGAAATGGAAATGATGATCAGCACCAGGAGATCCAATCTGAGCCCGGTGCCGGTGGGTGATATGTATAATAAGAATATATAATACAGATCTACTTGTATCCATAATATAGTTATTACATCTCTGAACTCAGCCCACGGTTATATTGATGGCAAATTTAAATCTGTTTTAAAAGACCACTGGAGTTTAGGAAAACTTCACATGTCCATGAAGAAGGAAACAAGTATCAGAAACAGTTGTCTGGCCCAAGAGTATCTAAGATTTTATCTATAAATAACTCTACAAGTGTATAGAGGCCGCCATGGGAGTAATTATTTGTGTCTCATACATGAGAGGGCGGGCACCGAGCCTGGAAAGCCGGATTACTGGCTACTGAGACCAGTCTGTGTGAGCGAGAGGTCAGTTTGTTCAGTCAACAGATACACTGTCCACCACCCTCTACTCTTATATTTATTTATATATATATATATATATATATATATATAACTAGTCACAGTATTTTAGCATATAGTAATACACTTTTTATTGGACTGATATTTAGAGTGAGGAGTTTTGCACGGTTTGACCTCCCTTTATCAAGTCTGAAGCAAAACTGCTATATTGTTATTACATGTAATGACTCCTAACATCATGTAATTCTCTTTTGGAATAAACAGGGCGACCTGATGAAGATTTAGAGACTTTATCCATTTGTGAGGTCGCAGTGAGTGAGAGAGAGGAGCCGGATATCCATCAGGAGGAAATCTGTCCAGAACCTGTGACAGGTGAGTGATACACATAACCATATCTGGTGTAATAGATCACCCAGAGTGCACCGCAAGACCTGCTCCTCAGTCCAGTCCCAACATCTCACTATCACCCCACATAAGTACAGGATTAAGCAAATTAATGTATACATATTACTAGGACTCTAATCAATGACCAATAAATGTTAAATTAGAAAATATAATTATAGAGAAGACAGAAATAGAGACTCTCTTACATTACGTCATTGTTATGCTGAAAATTGGATCACACTAGTTATTAGACACCGGAGAAAAGAATAAACTGTCCACAAGAAAAATATATATATATAACCTTTTATTTATATAATAAAAATTGGACACATTTAATATGTGTCCAAACATTCTAATATACATTGATTCAAATAAATTGTACATTATAAACAACGTGATGAGAAAAGTCCTACATATTAAATACAACTGCATTGAAAACATAAGCAATAATACACAGAATAGAGGGTTGCTAGCAAAGAGAAAAAGCATTCTCTACTATACAGAATAGTACATAAAAACACTATAGCAGCAATTCCATAAATACAAACATGATTAAAAAATTCATGTATAATAACTAAAAATGAGATATTAAAGGGATTAGACATATACTGAAAAGTTAATCCCTTCATTTAGGCCTCCAGGAATAATTGTATTTAACATGGAAATCCATTTAATCTCTTTTTTACGTAGTTCTAAATCTATATTGCCCTTCCTAATTCCTCTGGATACCTTCTCTAGAGCCCAACATTTAATTACTGGTTTTGATTGATGGAAAAATTTAAAGTGTCTTGCCACTAAAGTGATTGTCTTATTTTTCTCCAAGACTCTTGTACCATTTTTTATGTTGTTAAAATGTTCAATCAGTCTTCTCCTACGTTCTCTTTTTGTTTTACCAATATAATGCATATGGCAGGGACATTCTAAGCAGTAAATAACTGCCTGGGTACCACAATTATAGAAACCCTTGATTTAAATTTCTTTGCCTTTCCTGTCCGTTAAACGATATACTTTGGTCATATATCCACAACATTTGTATTGACCACAACCATGTGGGCCATCCGGCAAGTTCTTATTTATTTCTTGGGCTTAGAAAAGTGGCTACTGACCTAATGATCTCTAAGGTGCTTAGATCTTCTCCACCATACTTGGATCTTGTCATCCACAATATTAAAATACATTTGACTTCAGAATATTGACATGTTTATTCAAAATGTCCTTGACGTCTTTCCAGTCTTCGCTGTAAGTGCCAATAAATCTCACTGTTTCCTCAGTCTTCTGTTGTCTCTTAGGAACTAATAGTTTTTGTCTAGGCGTGTGTAATGCCTTATGGTACGCTTTTTTGATCTGTCTTTGACTATATCCTCTTAATGTAAGTCTTGAGCGTTATTCCATAGCTCAGGTGACAATAGGATTTTAGAAGCCAATGTAAATAATCCATGAAGTTTCTATGAGAAGTTAGACACACTATCCAGGAATGTCCAGCAGTATCTAAATCCCAGAGCACGTCCTCACATTGACAGCAGAAGTCAAACAACCATGTTTTTGAGAATTCGGAATTTCCTATTGTTTGTTTGTTTTGTTAAATAAGACTTATTTATTGAATGTAATAATCAAAATAACTAAGTCAGAGGTGCTCATCATAGAATGAACTAACCATAATAGGTTAGTTCTATGGACATGATAATCCACTCTGAGAGTACTTCTTTTATCACAGGGAGAAATATCCTGAAGTATATCAGTCTGGTCTCACTCAAAAGAGTGACCCAGCCCCGAAATACCAGGCAATTCTACCCTGAACCGGATAAACAGCAAACTCCAGGCGCGTTTCGGCCTTTATGTGCCTCGTCAGTGAGGTGCAGCTGAACTCCCTAAGGGCTAGTGAGCAAGTCCCCTACTAAACCACAAGGGTAATTTGCATATACAAAACAACAAAGTCAGAGGTGCTCATCAGAAAACGAACCAACCTTAATAGATTAGTTCTATGGCCATGATAAGCTACTCTGAGAGCACCTCTTTTAGCTCACTTGTGCCCTTCACAGGGAGAAATATCCTGAAGTATATCAGTCTGGTCCCACTCAAAAGAGAGACCCAGCCCCGAAATACCAGGCAATTCTACCCTGAACAGGAGAAACCTCTGACTTGGTTATATTGAATGTAATAATAACACAAACTCACTTTATCTTCTGTTTGTGTTAATCGGGCTCCCTGATAATAATCTAGACATGAGGTCAGTTAGAGAGGAACAAGATAATAGGAATATATAATACAGATCTACTTGTATCAGTCATATAATTATTACATCTCTGAACTCAGCCCATGGTTATATTGATGTCAAATTTAAATCTGTTTTAAAAGACCACTGGAGTTTAGGAAAACTTTACATGCTCATGAAGAATGAGCACAAGAGTATCTAAGATTTTATATAAAAAAATCTAACTCTACGGAGAGTAATTATTTGTGTTTCATACATGAGAGGACGGGCACAGAGCCTGGAAAGCCGGATTACTGGCTATTTAGATTGTAAGTCTGCGAGTTTCAATTCTGCAAGGTGCTTTAGGGAAAGCTATATGGACACCGGATTCCAAGCTCAAAGACAGGGCCCTCCATTCATTGCTATGTGTGAATCTTGAACTTGTTATTGCCTGTAACTCAACTTATGTATAGCGCTACAATAATAATAATAAAAATACTGAGAACAGTCTGTGTGAGCGAGAGGTCAGTTTGTTCAGTCAACAGATACACTGTCCCCCTCCCTCTACTCTTATATTTATTTATATACTAGCGACTTGTAAGGCAATAAGATTGTAAGGCAGGTAATGTTGTTTGGGTGCAAAATTTATTTTCTTGGTGTTTTAAGATCCTTCGGCGCTCATTGCGAGGCTCTTGGTTGTTTGTGTGCTATGAGCAGCGTTGGTGTTTTTTTTTGTATGGCAATGAATAATTAATAAAATAAGAAATGAATATACTTTACCTATTGTGAAGTAATATATTCAGGAAGCATTGTGTTGAAGAGCTGGCAATCTGTTTTCATGTTGCTGCATGATCAGTGCTGTGGAGCTGCTGTGTAAGCGTCATGAATGTGCGCAGTGTAATAGTGTGCGTGCGCGATGCAAATCCGTTAGGGTAGCTGTGCACTTCCGGATTGTATAAGTTATTGTTCTAAAATGGCGTCTAATGTGTGGTATGCGGCTGTGGCTGATGTAGCGTCCTTGTTTTCAGATGTCATTCAACTTTTTCGGAAAATCCGTAGTTGTTTGGTGGTGTTTGGCGTGTTTAGGGTCCTTTAGCCTTGTTTTCGTGTTGTTCTGCGGCCATTTTTTCTCTCGCTTAGGTGATTTTCAAGTGTCTAAACTCCGAAATTTGGAGTTAAATCGAGGTGTAACTTCACTTGCAGAGGTCCTGGGTGCCCCCCCCCCCCTTGCTGTGGGTAAGCTTTTTATGTGTTTGTTGTGTGTATTTATTGTGTTTGTCATGTTTTTGGGGTCGCGCAGGTTACGTCCTTGTTTTCGGATCTTGTACGTCTTTTTCGGGAAATCCATAGGTGCTTGGTGGTGTTTTGCGTCTTTAGAGTGCTGTAGCCTCGTTTTTGTTTTTTTCGGCGGCCATTTTTTCTCTCGCTTAGGGGATTTTTGAGTGTCTAAACTCTTTTATTTGGAGTTAAATTGAGGTAAACTTCAGTTTTCGAGTTCCTGGGTGCCCCCCCCTTACTGTAGGTAAGCTTTTTATGTATTTGTTGTGTGTATTTATTGTGTTTTTCATGTTTTCATGTGCGCAGGTTTCAGCAGTTTTTTGGGAGGTCGTATTGGGTCGTAATGTGTAATCGTATTTTGCTTTCGTAACTCCGTAAATTTTGCGAGGTCCGCAGTTGCTGGCAAGGAGCGCCTTCGGTGCTCCATTCCAGCAACTGCGACCCTCGCTTTGCGAGCCCGCAAGCGTTAGCAATGGCCTGCATGCTCACAACTATATGTGTGATATATATAAAAATATATATATATATATAAAACTAGTCACAGTATTGTAGCATATAGTAATACATTTTTTTTTTGGACTGATATTTAGAGTGACGAGTTTTGCACGGTTTGACCTCCCTTTATCAAGTCTGAAGCTAAACTGCTATATTGTTATTACATGTAATGACTCCTAACATCATGTAATTCTCAATTGGAATAAACAGGGCGACCTGATGAAGATTTAGAGACTTTATCCATTTGTGAGGTCGCAGTGAGTGAGAGAGAGGAGCCGGATATCCATCAGGAGGAAATCTGTCCAGAACCTGTGACAGGTGAGTGATCCACATAACCATATCTGGTGTAATAGATCACCCAGAGTGCACCGCAAGACCTGCTCCTCAGTCCAGTCCCAACATCTCTTTATCACCCCACATAAGTACAGGATTAAGCAAATTAATGTATAAATATTACTAGGACTCTAATCTGACCAATAAGTGTTAAATTAGAAAATATAATTAAATAGAAGACAGAAATAGGAACTCTCTTACATTACGTCATTGTTATACTGAAAATTTTCTCACACTAGTTTTTGGACACCGGAGAAAAGTATAAACTGTCCAAAAAGAAAAAAATATATATATAACCTTTATTTATATAATAAAAATTGGACACATTTAATGTGTCCAAACACTCTAATATACGTCAATTAAAGTTATACATTATAAACAACGTCCAAAGTGATGAAAAAATTTCCTACATATTAAATACAACTGCATTGAAAACATAAGGAATAATACACAGAATAGATGGTTGCTAGCAAAGAGAAAAAGCATTCTCTACTGTGTCACTATACAGAATAGTATATAAAAACACTATAGCAGCCATTCCATAAATACAAACATGATACAAAAATTAATGCATAATAACAAAAATTGAGATAGTGCAAGGGGAGAAATTACATTAAACTTTGTCCCTGGTATATCTAATTTGTAGTGGAGGTTAAGGACCCACTACTTACCCTCTCAGAGCTATGCTCTCTATGGTGAAAAAATATAGTCTCACTATTTTAGGTCTAATCCCCAAGAACTTCTTTCATATGTACAGTGGATATAAAAAGTCTACACACCCCTGTTAAAATGTCAGGTTTATGTGCTGTAAAAAAATGAGACATAGATAAATTATTTCCGAACTTTTTCCACCTTTTATGTGACCTATAAACTGTACAACTGAAATCTTTTAGGTAGAGGGAAGAAAAAATGTAAAAATAAAATAATATGGTTGCATAAGTATGCACACCCTTAAACTAATACGTTGTTGAAGCACCTTTTGATTTTATTACAGCACTCAGTCTTTTTGGGTATGAGTCTATCAGCATGGCACATTTTGACTTGGCAAGATTTGCCCACTCTTCTTTGCAAAAACACTCCAAATCTGTAAGATTGCGAGGGCATCTCCTGTGCACAGCCCTCTTCAGATCACCCCACAGATTTTCAATCGGATTCAGGTCTGGGCTCTGGCTGGGCCATTCCAAAACTTTAATCTTCTTCTGGTGAAGCCATTCCTTTGTTGATTTGGATGTATGCTTTGGGTCGTTGTCATGCTGAAAGATGAAGTTCCTCTTCACGTTCAGCTTTCTAGCAGAAGCCTGAAGGTTTTGTGCCAATATTGACTGGTATTTGGAACTGTTCATAATTCCCCCTATCTTTACTAAGGCCCCAGTTCCAGCTGAAGAAAAACAGCCCCAAAGCATGATGCTGCCACCACCATGCTTCACTGTGGGTATGGTGTTCTTTTGGTGATGTGCAGTGTTGTTTTTGCGCCAAACATATCTTTTGGAATTATGGCCAAAAAGTTCAACCTTGGTTTCATCAGACCATAAAAACCTTTTCCCACATGCTTTTGGGAGACTTCAGATGTGTTTTTGCAAAATGTAGCCTGGCTTGGATATTTTTCTTCTTAAGAAAAGCCTTGCCACTCTATCCCATAGCCCAGACATATGAAGAATACAGGAGATTGTTGTCACATATACCACACAGCAATTACTTGCCAGATATTGCTGCTGCTCCTTTAATGTTGCTGTAGGCCTCTTTGTAGCCTCCCAGACCAGTTTTCTTCTCGTCTTTTCATCAATTTTGGAGGGAGCTCCACTTCTTGGTAATGTCACTGTTCCGCCATATTTTCCCTACTTGGTGATGACTGTCTTCACTGTGTTCCATGGTATACCTAATGCCTTGGAAATTCTTCTGTACCCTTCTCCTGACTGATACCTTTTAACAATGAGATCCCTCTGATGCTTTGGAAGCTCTCTGTGGACCATGGCTTTTGCTGTGGGATGCGACTAAGAACATTTCAGGAAAGACCAACTAGAGCAGCTGAACTTTATTTGAGGTTAATCAGAGGCACTTTAAATGATGGCAGGTGTATGCTGACTCCTATTTAACACGATTCGGAATGTGATTGCTTAATTCTGAACACAGCTACATCCTAAGTTATAAGAGGGTGTGCAAACTTATACAACCACATTATTTTTATTTTTTCTTCCCTCCACCTAAACGATTTCAGTTTGTTTTTCAATTGAGTTGTACAGTTTATAGGTCACATTAAAGGTAGAAAAAGTTCTGAAATGATTTATCTTTGTCTCATTTTTTTACAGCACAGAAACCTGACATTTTAACAGGGGTGTGTAGACTTTTTATATCCACTGTATATGTGATCCTAGTGAAAATAAACAGTATAAAATAGTACAATATCTGGTATAACAAGCATTCAGGCTCTCAATGCAGTGTATAAACCTCTTTATAAGATCACTTAGGATAGCTAATGTTAATCAAAGCATTGAAATATACATATTACTTAGGTAACCGTCAGTGTAGTAATAGGAGACACAAACTTGCGTCTCTGCATCCAGTTCACTATACAGCTTCTGACATCATCAGCAGTGGACAAGAAACCTGGTCTGATGCGCGGGTTCACGTCTGGGCTTCTTCCGAGAGCAGAGCAGAGGAACGGATGTCTCTTCCTGTTTATAGGGTAAGTATTCAATTTATAATGCCTTCATTAACTTTTTCATCTTTTTAAAAAAAAAATTTTTTATATATAGGTATTTGGATGCCGATAATAGTTATTGATTTATACTGCAAACAACGGAACAAGAATATTAATTTTCAACTAGTATACACATCTAACAAATAATGAAATTGTCAATAAATGTATACAACAACATAAATGTGGATAATTGCTGTGAATTATTATATCTCATCCAGTCTATTAGACTGCTAAGTGTCCTAAATGAATCATAGTTCTTTATTTATCACTAAAACACATTATTATATATTCTTAGTAAAAAGAATAATTTAGCCTTTGATCTTACATGCAATATTTCGTTCTCATTTACGACCGTCAAGAAATAACTAAGATGACACCCTTAAATCTCATGATGATAATATATGACACTAAATTTAGCAATCTCTATTATTGTATGGGGGAATATGTATTCGATGAAAAATACAGTGCATACTGACAGAGTATATATCACAGTAAGCTTTAATAAGAATTATTACAACCCATTATATAATATATAAGGCTGATCCAAAATGGTATTTTATTAACGATTAACATAAGATGTCCCTGCCATATGCGTTATATTGGTAAAACAAAAAGAACTTAGGAGAGGATTGGGTGAACATCTTAACAACATAAAAAAATGGTACAAGAGACTTGGAGAAAAATAAGACAATCACTTCAGTAGCGAGACACTTAAAATGTTTCCATGATTCGAAACCAGTAATTAAATGTTGGGCTCTAGAGAAGGTATCCCGAGGAATTAGGAAGGGCAATATAGATTTAGAACGACTATTTAGAACTTTTCAGTATATGTTTAATACCTTTAATATCTGTATATAATACTATACCCTTAGAGAGCAGCCATTACTCTATCTGATGTATAGAGAAGTATAATATGTTAACTTTTTGAGTTTAATAAATCCTCTGGGATTGACAAATTAATATAATGTTAGATCATGATGTGTCATGTATTATGAAAATGCTTATTTTAGATGGATTTTAATTGATACATTTCCTCCTCTGTATCTTTCTACTCATTACAGTTATGATTTGTGTATGTATGTATGAGTATTTACCGGAGATTATGATTAGTAGATGTATTTATTTGGGACACTTATCAATCTAATAGACTGGAGGAGATATAATAATTCACAGCAATTATCCACAACTATGTTGTTGTATACATTTATTGACAATTTGATTATTTGTTAGATGTGTATACTAGTTGAAGATTAATATTCTTGTTCTGTTGTTTGCAGCATAAATCAATCGCTATTATCAGCGTCCAAATACTTATATAAAAAGAAAAAAGAGATGAAAGCGTTAATGAAGGCATTATCAATTGAATACGGTTACTTAAGTAATATGTGTATTTCTATGCTTTGATTAACATTAGCTGTCCCGAGTGATCATTCTATTATTGTATACTGTGTATTTCCACCAGGATCACATATATGTATGAAAGAAGTTTTTAGGGATTAATCCCAGAATAGAGAGACTATATTTTTTTCCACCATAGAGAGCATAGCTATCAGAGGGTAAGTAGTGGGTCCTTAACCTCCACTACAAATTAGACATACCAAGGACACAGTTTAATGTAATTTATCCCCTTGCATTATCTCCATTTTTGTTATTATACATTAATTTTTTATTCATGTTTGTATTTATGGAATTGCTGCTATAGTGTTTTTATCTACTATTCTGCATAGTAGAGAATGTTTTTTTCTCTTTGCTAGCAACCATCTATTCTTTGTATTATTGCTTTTGTTTTCAATGCAGTTGTATTTAATATGTAGGACCTTTTTCATCACTTTGGACGTTGTTTATAATGTATGATTTTAATCGACGTATATTAGAGTGTTTGGACACATATTAAATGTGTCCAATTTTGATTATATAAATAAAGGTAATATTTTATTTATTTTTCTTGTGGACAGTTTATTCTTTTCTCCTGTATCTAATAACTAGTGTGATCCAATTTTCAGGATATCAATGACGTAATATAAGAGAGTTTATTTTTTCTGTCTTCTCTTTAATTATACCCACTATCAACATGTCTCATGATACTGACATATTCCACATACCTCCACCGTTCAATTGTTATTTTTCTAATCCACAAATTGTGGAGACATTTATGGCTCTAAGTTCTGGCTCTGACATACTGACTTATCAGGACATTATTTACAGTGCTGGTCTGTATCCCTCTAATCTCTGCCCACCAAATTTTGTTTCCTTTTTTTATTTCTCCTCACTTTTTTATTTCTCAGTATATTCAGACTTTAAAAAGAGAGGTTTATCTCCCGAAAGCTTGTCGCTATATTATGAATGAGTTTGTCCAATAAAAAAGGTATCACTACATACTGCAATACTCTGATTATTCATCTAGATTACCGGACTCTCACAGCTATCTGAATCTTCATATGTATTTCAAATAGGGAAATTAGTTTATCTTTTAGACATCTTATTTTTTTAAAGCATTGTGTGTTGGTGTAGTGGGTTGTGTGTTGTTTCATCAAATGTTTTATTAGCAGTGTCTTCCACTTTTTTTTAAATTGACTAATGTATTTATTAACACACACATGATTGAGACGAGTTGTGGAAAGAAGAAGGTCATTAGCAGAGCGAAGAGGGCGGTGGGGGAGTATTTGGAGATGAGGCCAGAGATGAGGCCAGAAATGTATGGGGGAGTGCTCTTGTTGAGGGCTTTGAAAGTTAGGGTCAGGGTTTTAAATTTTATTCTGGAGCTATGGGAAGCCAGTGGAGAGATGGACAGAGAGGTGATGCCGACACTGAACTTGTACGGTAGACGAGTCTAGCAGAGGCATTCATAATGGATTGAAGTGGAGATAGTCGGGTGGTGGGTAGGCCAGCAAGAAGCGAGTTGCAGTAAGAAGTCCAGTCGAGAGATAATGAGAGAGTGTATAAGGATTTTAGTTGTGTCTTGTGTAAGAAAGTGGCAAATTCTGGAGATGTTTTTTAGATGGAGAAGACAAGATTTAGTTAGTGATTGTATGTGAGGGATGAAGGACAGGGCGGGGTCCAGTAGAACCCCAAGACAACAGGCTTGGGAGGAGGGTGTGATGATGTCATTATTGACAGTGAGAGAGATGTGAGGAATTGACACTGTGGGAGAGGGAGGGAAGATTAGGAGTTCAGTTTTAGACATGTTGAGTTTGAGATGGTGGGTGGACATCCAAGAGGATATACTAGAGAGGCAGTTGGAGACATGTGTTAGAAGAGAGGGGGATAGATCTGGTGCAGAGAGGTAGATTTAGGTGTCATCTGCGTAGAGATGATATTGCAGCCCAAAGGAGTTTATAAGGGTACCAAGTGAGGAAGTGTAGATGGAGAAGAGGAGCGGGCCTAGGACAGATTCTTGGGGTACGCCAACAGACAGGGGGTAGGTAGAAGAAGAGGTGTCAGAGAAGGAGATACTGAATGATCGATTTTGTAGGTATGATGAGAACCACGAGAGAGCAGTGTCTCGAATACCGAGGGAATAGAGGATTTGGAGTAGAAGTGGATGGTCAACAGTGTCAAAGGCAGCAGAGAGATCTAGAAGAAGGAGAAGAGAAAAGTGACCTTTTGACTTGGCAGTAAGCAGGTCATTGGTGACTTTAGTGAGAGCTGTCTCAGTGGAGTGTTGGGGCCGAAAGCCGGATTGGAAGGTGTCAAGAAAGGAATTAGAGGAAATAAAGCGGGTAATGCGGGTATAGACGAGCCGCTCCAGCAGTTTGGAAGCCAGAGGAAGTAGAGAGATAGGGCGGTAGTTAGAAGCAATGTCAGAGTCAGATGAGTACTTTTTGAGGACGGGTGTAATTGTGGCGTGTTTTAGACAAGATGGAAACTTGCCGGTAGTTAGGGAAAGGTTGAAAATGTGTGTGAGAGCTGGGATTAGTGTGGTAAAGAGGGGAGGGAAGAGCTGAGATGGAATAGGGTCCTGGGGACATGTAGTGAGGCGAGTGGATGATAGCAGGCTAGAGACTTCATCCTCTGTAGCTGGGGCAAAGCAGTTCAAAGTGGCTGTTGGATTGGGGGAGGGAGAAGAGTGGGTGTGGTTGGATAGTTGAGATGGTAGAGTGAGTGAGCCACTGTGAGATGAGAGTTCATTGCGGATATTTTCGATTTTATAAATAAAATGGTTGGCAATGTCTTCAGCTGTGAGAGAGGAAGGGATGGGAGGAGGTGGTGGATGGAGGAGAGTTTTGAACGTTGCGAACAGATGCTTTGGGTTAGAAGATAGGGTTGATATTAGTGAAGTGAAGTAGTGTTGTTTGGCGAGGTTGAGGGCAGAGGAGTAGGAGCGTAACATAAGTTTGTAGTGGAGGAAATCTGCAGAAGTGCGTGATTTCCTCCATAGCCGTTCAGCGTTGCGGCAGCACTTCTGGATGTATCGTGTTTGAGTTGTGTGCCAAGGTTGTGGAAGAGAGCGAGGGCGTCTTCGTGTGGTTATGGGGGCGAGGGTATCAAGGATGGAAGAGAGAGTAGAGTTGTAAAGTGAGATGGCAGTATCAGGGCAGTTGAGGTAGGGGATGGGGCTGAGAAGGGGTTGGATATTAATGGAGAGCTGAGTAGGGTCAAGTGCTAGCAGGTGGTGAGAGGAAGAAGAGGTGAGGTTAAAGGTAAGTAAGTGATGGTCAGATAGAGGGAGTGGGTGGATGACTGGGTAGGAGGCTGTGCTGAGATTGGTGAAGATAAGGTCAAGAGAATGTCCAGCATGATGAGTAAAAGAATCTGTTATTTGTGAGAGGCCGATGGAAGAGGTGAGTGCAAGCAGTTTGGCTGTTGCTGGGGAGGTGGGAGTGTCAATGGGAATGTTAGAATCTCCAAGTATCAGTGAAGGAACATTGGAGGAGAGAAAGTGAGGGAGCCAGGCAGAAAAGTGATCAAGAAATTGAGAGAGAGTGCCAGGGGGGCAATAGATCACGGCAACACGTAGAGAGAAAGGTGAGAAGAGGCAGATTGTATGCACTTCAAAGGATGAGAATTGGAGGGATGGGACAGGGGGTAAGAGGTGAAATGTACAGCGACTGGAAAGCAATACGCCCACACCACCACCTTGTTTGTTCCCACGTCTAGGTGTGTGGCTGAGGTGAAAGCCACCATGAGAGAGTGCTGCAGGGGAGGCAGTGTCTGAGGATGAGAGCCAGGTTTCCGTGAGAGCCAATAGATTGAGGGTGTTGGAGATGAATAAGTCGTGAGTGAAAGTGAGTTTATTGCAGATAGACGTGCGTTCCAGAGGGCGCAGGAGAAAGGTAGAGTAGAGGGTTTGTGACATGTGATGGGTATCAGATTCTGGGTGTTATGGGTGTTTGCTGGCCATGAACCAGAGCGTGGCTGACAGCGAGTGGAGATGAGTGAGGGGCCTGGGTTAGGGGATATATCTCCCGCAGCCAGGAGAAGGAGTAGTGAGAGGGAAGGAAGATGGGACTGGGACTTACAGTGTTGTTTCTGCTTGTGAGTGTTAGGGAGGGGATGATGTTGTGACTGGGGGAGGGAGAGGAGCTCATGGGAGCACAGAAGAGGAGAGGTGAACAAGGAAGGTGAAATGGTAATATTGTTGGGGACATGATATGGAGAGACTGCAAAAGAAAGTCTGAGAGAAAGGCAGTAGGTTATAAGAAAGAGGAAAGAGTGAGAAAGCATTGTGACGGTGTGTAAGCTCAGGAGAAAGATAGGATGATTGTGTGATAGTGGGGTAAGAATTATTGTCCTAAGATAAGAAGTTGTAGTGATATAGATTCAGGCGCAAGGAAGAGAGTGTGATAAGGTTAATCAGAATGACGGTGGTGGGTGAGAATCTAAGAGACTTTATTAATTGGGTTTTTAGCAGGTGATGTTAAATGAGCAGGTGCAAGTCATGTGAGTATCTATAAATTAAGGTAATGCAAGGGTGGTTGGGAGTGGGGCAGGGAGGGAGGTGAGAAATCTGTGGGATGTTTGTGTCCAGAGTGAGGGAATAGGAGGTCTGAGTTACTGCTGTGATGAGACAGGGAGAGAAAGTCTGAGTGTTGGATATGCAGATAAGAAGACCATTTGCTACAGATGTTAGATAGTAAATTAGACGGGGGAGGTGAGATACAACACACAGTATATAGTACACCAACAAGCTAGACAATTAACTAAGATACAAACATTTTACACAAATGTTACTATGTGGCCAGAAATCCATATACAATATGAAAGTTAATAATTAATGTAACAGACAGAAGTATATTGTTGTTGGTCTTCCAGGTAACTGCAAATACCTTTAAATCTGTGGGATGTTTGTGTCCAGAGTGAGGGTATTGTAGCTCTGAGTTACAGCTTTAAATCTGTGGGATGTTTGTGTCCAGAGTGAGGGTGTATATATATATATATATATATATATATATATATATATAATGTACATTAGTTAAACAAAAAAACAAAAAACTAATGGAAGTTGAAATTGAACCAATGAGTTACCAGTGAAATCAAATCTTTAAATCAGAATTAGTTACCACTACACACCACACTCTGCTATCAATTACAGTATAAATATATAATATAATGTGTAACAGTTACAGAATCAAACCTTATTATTTATGTAGATTCTTGTGGGAGGGGCTTCAAGGACTAAACTAAAATGGCACTAAATTAATTCAACAAAAGGAGAAACTCATGTTGTAATTCAGTGATATCCACTCCTGACACGGTCAACACCTCAAACATGAACTATAACTAATCCTGTATTGTATTAACCAGAAAACCCAAGTCACTGGGTACCCGACCTTTGCGTGCTTGTAGAACACCTTGCCTTGGCCTTGCTTGCCTCCAGCAAGCAGGTCCAGTACATATGAGAAGGGGACTCTGGAGCAGATGGGATGCAGGCTGGAGCGCAGTGCGTCTTTAGGGTGCAGTTCTCTGCGCCCTGATGATGGCGCGTTGTTCTCCAGCACGCGAAGGATGTGCCACCAAGGCATATTAAAGCGTATATCCCATATAATGGTACTAGTTCTTGTTGCCATGGCCAAGAAATTTATTATTATTATTTTTGTTATCTCTAGCCGAGAGGACCCAATAAACCCCTATCCTATTAAGCCCTACCCTGTCCTATTAACCCCTGTCCTATTAACCCCCTCTACCCTATCCTATTAACCCAAACACTACCTACCTATCCCCCTAATAAACTCCTAACCCCTAATAAAATCCCTAACACCCCACTAAGTACAAAAAAATAACAAACTATTAATTACATTCAAATAAAAAAGGCATTACAGAAAAAAAGACTTACACATAAAATAAAAGAATAAATTCCATAAAAAACACTATTAAAATAAAAGAGACTTACAACCTGTAAAAATGAAAGGGTTAATTTAGTCTACTGGCCTAAATGCCCCTCCAGTGCTAAACCCAGATGCCCTGGTCCTCACTCTTCTACACCCTGTATCCCATTCTGATTGGCTGAATGCATTTGAGTGTTCTGATTGGCTGAAAAAACTGTCAATCACATTTCAGCAAATCAGAACACTCAAATGCTTTCAGACAATCAGAATTGGATACAGGGGTGTATCCCATTCTGATTGGCAGAAATCTGATTGGAGTAGGCCACCGTGCAGATAGAGATTGGGTGCAGATAGAGATTGGGTGTAGAGAGAGATGTTGCTGCGTTGAAGATCTAAGCTAGAGTAGGCCTGGTGATAAACCTTATCTCCTTCAGAAGCTGCATTTCAATTGTTGATATACTTTTTTAAATTCAAATTCTCCTGATGTAAAATTACTGATACTCTTAAAAACATTTTAATCCAGTGGTGTCACATTCAGATTCCTTTTCTCAGAAACGGAGAATGTCCCCAGTCAGGTCCCTCCAGGCATTTAATTAATAACAAAAAAATATATGGGGCCATTTGTAGTCGCACAGAAAAGCATTCCCCTTATGGACTTAGTTTACATGTGTTACAAATAGTATGTCTTGTCTGTTGCTCGCAGAGCCTATATACTAATTTTACCACCCTAATGGACAGTCATGACATGCTGCATGTATAATACCCACTGGTTTGCAATTAATAAACTGTTTAAACGCATATTGTTTACAAGTTAAGTGTATAAAAAACTCTTTATGTGTTGGCCATAACATAACTGCACTACAAGATCTACATTTGAAAAGGATTTTCATTTGAGTCTTCCACCATGTTTCTTTATTCCGAATATGTACTAGAAGGTCCTTTAAATTAGGTGGTTTGCAAAAACAGCAGCCTTCAGTAGGGGGCCTCTCATGGAGCAAGCTACAGGAGGAGGTCTGGACACCGCTCCGTCAGCCGACTGCAAGGATCCTGATGCTGATCATTGAGAGAGTATTGAACACTTTTTTTTCCCCATGAGCAGGTTGAGCCGAAGAAATTGCAGCAAATAGCTAAAATGTTTAAGTTATGTTAGAGACAGATAGATTGTTATATATAGAAATGCAGATCTAGCTGTAGCGGAGCTCTTGAGGTGACTTAAATGATTTGGAGGGATGAAGATTAAGGGGAGTTTTGAGCCCTTAACAACTCCCCAGGTAGAACCCCCAGGAGGGAGTCCTCTCCCTAAGAGGTCAAACCCAGTAATGGGAGCAATAGCTACTGGCCTCAAGGTATGGAAACAGGTAGGGAGACAGGGAAACTACCAAATTGTTAGGACATGTTTTAACCAGTTTATTAAAATGTTGAATCTAAGCTTCTGAATCTCTTTTGCTTTTCTTCTTAGTCTATCCAGTTTACAGGTGGTCTCGGCGCCCAAGACACCCAAGGGAGGTTCCCGGCGCAGGTCATGGTCCTTCAGCATTCCACATCCAGGTAACCTAACCGCCACACACTACCCACTGAGAACATATAAAGCTAACTACACAAAAAAACAATGGCTGATGTAGAGCACACCTTTTTAACACACAATGTAAGGGGCTTCAACTCTCAATTTAAAAGACGCAAAGCTTTCCTGTTCTATAAAAGATTCCATCCATCTGTCATATTTATGCAAGAGACCCATTTCGCCCAGGGCAAAGTACCCACCTACCTACACAAGGAATTCCCAGTATTCTACACTTGCAACCAGAAAAGCAAAAAAGCAGGCTTAGCTACATTAATACACCGTGATTTCCCATTTGTAGTCGAAAAACAAACCAAAGACAAAGAGGGTAATTTTCTAATTTTAACAGGAACCATCCTAAACCTCAGAATCTCATTGGTTAATATCTATGCCCCTACCACAGCGCCCACCAGAGCCCTCACTAAATTACTAAGTACCTTGAAGCAAAAAGACTGGGGCAGAATCATACTAGGAGGTGACATTAACCTTACGCTCGAGCCTTCTGTAGACAGATCAAGAGCAACCCATCCCACGCGCAACTTGAAACAGCTCAAAACAATTCACACACAAATGAGGGAGCTAGAGTTGATTGATGCCTGGAGAGGACTACACCCCTCGGAAAAGGAGTATTCTTATTACTCCCCAACTCACAATTCCTATTCCAGAATAGATGTTCTCCTAACTCATACCTCGCTATTTAACCACACAGTGGATGCCCAGATCCACCCTTGCCCTTGGTCTGACCACACGGTAGTTAGCATCAAAATTCAACTGGGACTTAGTCTCACAACCCCTGGGAAGTGGAGCTTAAACGAGGCACTTCTAACCAATCCCGGATCGCTAGCTCAAATAGAACATGACATTCAAGATTACTTCACGTTAAACATGGTCCCCGAGGCAAATATAGGGTGGGTCTGGGTAGGGCACAAAGCATACATTAGAGGCACCATAATTAAAATGGCAGCTGCCAGAAAGAAACAATGCATTCAAAAAGAAAATGACTTATTTAAAAAACTGCAGTACTTGGAAAAAGCAATTCAGGCCAAAGCTCCTGGGGTCTCTAGAACCCAGCTAGACAACGCTAGACTAGAACTAGATTCTGTACTAGCCGCTAAAACTGAACAGGCCCTTAGGAAAACTAGGCATAAGTTTTCCGCCCAGGGTAACAAGCCCTCCCCTATGCTTGCACGCAGACTCAACCTAAAGAAAAACTTAACTCATATAACCAAAATTAAAATGGAAAGTGGAGAAATTACAATGAACCAGTCGGAAATAAAAAAGACATTCCACAAGTGCTACCAAGAAATCTACTCGGCAAAAACAAAAGCCAATAACTTCACAGTGCAGGAATTCCTTAACAGCCTAGACATTCCCAAAATCTCGGAGGGGGAATTAGACTCCCTAAATGCAGAGATAACCCCGTCCGAAGTTATTGACACTATAAAAAAGCTTAAAGCAGGAAAAGCCCCGGCCCGGATGGCTACTCAAACTTATGATATAAAAGCCTTGCAAGACACCTTGCCCCACACCTAAGCAAATTATTTAATGAGATGCTATTAGGAGAGCCAATGCCAGCCGAGCTAAACCAGGCAGATGTAGTCTTTATCCCTAAACCAGGAAAGGATACTTTAAATCCAAGGAACTATAGGCCAATATCCCTGTTAAACGGGGACATTAAAATCCTATCTAAGCTAATGGCAGCAAGGGTAACCAAATTCCTCCCCAAACTAATACACAAAGACCAAGTGGGCTTTGTGCCGTACAGACAAGCTGGGGATAACATACGACGTATTCTAAATGTCTCCCACATAGCTAAAAAGGCGAATATACCTCTCAGTCTAGTAGCCTTAGATCTAGAAAAGGCATTCGACTCCGTTGAATGGCCTTATTTACATGCGGTTCTAGATAAATTCGGCATCAGAGGCAAATTTACAAATCTAGTAAATACATTATACAAAGCACCGACGGCAAGCCTTTGGCTTTCAGGGGCTAATAGAGATCTTATAAACATCCAGAGAGGTACGAAGCAGGGATGCCCCCTGTCCCCGCTACTATTCGCTCTAGCCATCGAACCTCTCGCTCAGGCCATTAGGACATGCCCCACCATACAGGGTATTGAGGTGGGATGTCAACAAATGAAATGCAGTTTGTTTGCAGATGACATCTTGTGCACGCTTACAAAACCGGTAACCTCAATAGCAGCCCTAATGGACTTAATGTCCCGGTTTGGGAACTTGTCAGGCCTCAAAGTTAACGCAGATAAATCTGAAATAATATGCATGAGAGTGCCCTCAGACCAGGTACAAGCCCTAAAAGAGGGACACTCGTTCTCATGGCCAAAGGGAAGTATCAAATATCTAGGAGTTAACCTTACACCAGAGTTGTCAGCTTTATACAAAGAAAATTATATCCCCCTTTACAAAAAATTACAAACAGATCTACTTAGGTGGAATAGATACAACCTGTCATGGACAGGAAGAATAAACGCTTTTAAAATGAACATGTTACCCAAAATCTTATACTATTTTAGAACACTCCCGATTAGAATACATAGAGGAGATCTAGATGGCTTCCAAAAAGCAGTATTCCGATTCATCTGGCAACATAAACACCCGAGAATCAACAAGTCCCTAATGTATAGAGACAGAGAAGCAGGGGGTTTGGCATGCCCAAATTTGATACACTACTTTAAAGCAGCCCATATTTCCTTCCTACCACAAGCCCATTCCAGTGAACACCAACCAATGTGGGTATCCCTAGAGAATTATCAAATGAAACCCTACAAATGGGATAATATCATTTGGTCCCCGACACTCCCCCCAATAGCAAAATCAGGCTACAATAATCCAATGATTAAATTATCCCTGCAGGAGTGGAGAGGGGCGAACTCCAAGCGGCAGTTAACACACTCCCTTTCATCTCTCACGCCAGTCCTTTCGGGGTCCCAGATTATGAAGGAATTAGGGGGGGTCTCAAAAGCGTGGTGGCTCTCGCGGAAACTAGACCTGCTAGGGGCATGGTTCCAAGACGGCAACCTTTTAACCTCTATACAGTTCATAAATAAGTACAATCTACCAGACAGGGAGATATTTAACTATAACAAGATATGCCACAGGGTCCAAGAACTGGTCAAATCCTGGGGTCCCCCACAGGACACCTGGTTTGCGAAAGTATGTGCGCAGAATCCACTAGCCAGAGGCATAATTGGTACCCTTTACTCGCTTGCCAACAAGCCACTTAAAGACCAAAAGCCTAAACATGTCCTACAATGGGAACAGGAAATGGGAGTAGAATGGGACACCCAGAGATGGGGAAAAATACACAAGGCACTGACTAAAGGCTCCCTCTTCTTTAGCTATTTAGAAACAGCAACTAAAGTACTACACAGGGTATACATGACACCTGACAGGCTAAATCAGATAAATCCTCTTTCCCCTCCTGAGTGCTTTAGGAACTGCTCAGATAGAGGAACCTTTGGCCACATCTGGTGGGACTGCCCAAAAGTACAGGCCCTGTGGCGAAGGGTAACTGCAATGATCTCTGAGGTATTAGACAGGGAAATACACCCCTCTAGGGAGACATGCTTACTGGGAATGCTAGTACTGAACGTTAATAAGAACCATAACAAGTGGATACAAATGGTCATGCTGGCAACCAAAAGCCACATTGCAAAGAATTGGAAATCACCCCATTTAGACGCCCAAAAGGTTATAAAAAAATTAAACCACATCATGATTTATGAAAAAATTACGCATTCAATAAACAACTCCCTCTCCACTTTTAGTCAAATTTGGGACAGATGGGTGGAGTCGGACAAAGCTATTTTAATTTAACAAAAACTTGATTTAGAGTGGAAATTAGTACACTAGGAAGGGAAGGCGTAATTGGATGAGGCGGAGACTCCAGGCCGGGGTGACGGGTGTCTTGGGCGTTGACAACTACTGGCGAATTGACTAAACTGAAGAAGATAGACAAGAAGAAAGAGGAAGAAAAAAAAAAAGCAAGGAAGATACAGGTAATAAGTTCATTGACTTGTTTATTCATTGTTTGTTCGATGTTATACTTCCCATATACTAGGTGAATAATGTAATTCTCGAGCTATGCAAAATTGAACATCTATATATATCTACATGGAAAGACAACAAGTTAGCTCACATGTAAGAATTTGACAAGTTTAGTATTGAGAAGTCAATTGCTAGGGAAGGAATAGCTAGCAGGCGTTTCCTGCAAAGTTGAGAAAACGGAAAAAGGTTATGGTGGACACATAAAGCAGACACCCAAAATTGTCAGGACAGGATAATCATTATTGACAACAAAGTTGTACAAGATATCTAAAACGTTGTTAAAAAATCCTGTTTATGCAAAATTGTGTTGGACCCGCGAGTCCAACAATATTGTGTTATTGAGCACTGCTTATGTGTCAATAAAAAGATTTGGAAAAAAAAATAAATTAAGTGGTTTGTTACTTTTTATCAATTGTTTTGCAGACAACATTTTTTTCAATTCCTGATAATTTAAATATATTTAGAAGTATCTTTTTGTTTCCAACAGATGTGTCCATGACCAGTAAAACTTGTGAAGAGCACCAGCTTTTACCAGGTTGTGTGAGGAAAGATTTCAGTGTTTCACACGGTTACATGGACGCAAACCAAAGTTGTGTGAAACAACAAAGAGGAGAAACATCCTTTATACATTCTGACTGTGGGGAAAGATTTACCAGGAGTGCCAATCGTATAAGATTTGAGGCAGTCCATATAGGAAAAAATATATATGGGTGTTCAGTCCATGAAAAGATTTTCCACACACCCACAGACCTCAATTCTCACAAAAGACCTTACAAGGAAGAAAAACCATATGTATGTTCCGAATGTGGGAAATGTTTCAGTAAGACCTCAGATCTCAGGAGACATAAGAAATCTCATACAAGAAAAAGACCATTTTCATGTTCTGAATGTGGGAAATGTTTCATTGGTGCCTCATATCTTACTATACATAAGAGAATTCACACTGGGGAAAGACCGTTTTCATGTTCTGAATGTGGGAAATGTTTCAGTCAGGCCTCAAATCTTAGTACACATAAGAAAACTCACACAGGTTCCAGTAAGACCTCCCATCTCAGGAGACATAAGAAATCTCATACAAGAAAAATACAATTTTCATGTTCTGAATGTGAGAAATGTTTCAGTAGTGCCTCATATCTTAATGTACATAAGAGAACTCACACTGGGGAAAAACCATTTTCATGTTCTGACTGTGGGAAACTTTTCAGTCAGGCCTCAAATCTTAATACACATAAGAAAACTCACACGGGGGAAAAACCATTTCCATGTTCTGAATGTGGTAAATGTTTTAGTTGCAAATCAAATCTCAATACACATATGAGAACTCACACAGGGGAAAGACCGTTTCCATGTTCTGAATGTGACAAATGTTTTACTTGCAAAGCAGATCTCAATACACATAAGAGAATTCACACAGGAGAAAGACCATTTTCATGTTCTGAATGTGGGAAATGTTTCAATCAGGCCGCATATCTTATTATACATAAGAGAACTCACACAGGAGAAAAACCATTTTCATGTTCTGAATGTGGGAAATGTTTCAGTAGGGCCTCAATGCTCAAATATCATAAGGGAAATCACACAGGAGAAAGACCATTTTCATGTTCGGAATGTAGCAAATGTTTTAATTCCACATCAGATCTCAATAAACACAAGAGAGCTCATACAGGAGAAAGACCATTTCCATGTTCTGAATGTGAGAAATGTTTCAGTCAGGCCTCAAATCTCATTAGTCATAAGAAAACCCACAGAGGAGAGACCATTTTCATGTTCTGAATGTGGCAAATGTTTCATCATATTATCACATTTAAAGGCCCATAAGAAAGCACACAGGAGAAAGACCAATTTTTTATTTCTGATGGGGAAATGTTTCAGTCAGTTTTTAAATTTCAGGGTTGATAAGAAAATGACCACCGAGGAAAAGCATTTGTACTAATATGATAAATGTTTCACTCTCAAAGCCTATCCTGATGACCATATGGTGAGAATAAACATTTAGATGTGTAAAATATTATCAACAAAATTTATGTTTTACTGACCCTTATGGGATTCCCTGGATTAGGACCATTCTCATGCTTTAAATGTGGGAAATATTCTAGCAGCAGCTCACATACTATTGGATATCAGAAAATTCACACAGAATACAAATATTTTTATATTTTGATTGTAGGTAATGGTAAAAAAAGAATATTTATCTTATTATTTGTCAGATAAGTCTGTTTCTATGCTTTGATTGTGGGGTATTTTGCAGTTACAATAACACTCTTGTTACACATCAGATAAATTACCCAGAAGTGATCCTGTTAATTTCTAATTGAAATAGTTAAGATACAATATTTATTAGATCCCATTTGGAGATCTCCTTAATCATCCTTTAATTCTTCTCTTATTTTGAGGTTTGATTAGAAGTCAATTTGTCTCTTTTTTGTGGGGCATGTTTTTGTTTTTTTATTCCCTACCAATATGTTAAAGGCTTTAGTCACTTGTTTGTGATTTTTATTATGTAACAACTTTCTATTCACTCTTTTTGTTTAAATCAAACTGTTTAGCATTGCTTAGATACAACTTTATCAGCACAAATAGATGGTGAGGATTTGAATGGTGGTAAAAAATCCTCTCACAATGGAAAAAAAAAGATAATTTCATCATTATCATCATCACCTCATTCATTGTATAGCACCAACATATTCCATAGATCCGGGGTACAGTAAAACATAGTTATGACAATACATCATTTGTCAGACTGATACAAACAGAGTTGTTGACCCTGTCCTTGAGCTAACAATCTATATATGACCATTTTATATAAAGTGTTTTGCAAGACTGAGAGCTCACAATATTAACATCCTTATTAAATTAAAATTCGGCCAATTGAAAAGGCTCTATATAAGCACATGGCATATTTTTTTTACAGAAGTTTTTAGTTAGTGAAGACCTTGCTTTTGGATAGACCAAAAACTCCTGTATAAAAAAAAAACATGCTATGTGCTTATACATGTGTGTGTATGTAAATGAATATGTTTTTCCAATAAAAAAGATATCACTATATACTGCAATACTCTTATTATTCATCTATATATATATATATATATACTGTATATATATATTTATATATATATATATATATATATATAATTAGATCTTTTTGCAGTCCAAGGGACTCTAAGCAGTTTTCTCCAACACCACAATTTAAAGGTGTCAATTCTCCAGCGCTCAGACTTCTTTATGGTCCAGTTCTCACGTGTGTATGCTATTACAGGGAATACCATAGTTATGATTATGTGGACCTTTGTTAATAATTTAATATCTGTATTTTTTAGTCACTTTTTTTTTTTAACGTTAAGCAGCAGCCCAGCTTTTGCTCTCTCAACAGATTAGTATAATTGGTATATCTGAGGTTGATGATATTTCTTCCAGCAATATTTATTTTGGCTTTGGATTCATCCCGTCCGGCCTTACGCATGATTTACTCTGTGTATAAGTGGAATAAATAAGGTGGCAATATACCACCTTGTCGCACTCCTTTCCGGATCTTCAACCATTCTGTTGTCCCATGTTCGGTACTGTTCGCGGCTTCTTGGCCCACATACAGATTTCTCAGGAGGTGGATGAGATGATCTGGTACTCCCATCTCTTTATGAACTTGCCTTATTGTTGTGATCCACACAGTCACAGGCTTTAGAATAGTCTATGAAGCAGAAGTAAATGTTTTCTCTCTCTGTTTTCTATCCAGCGGACACGGACAATCTGCATTTCATACGTACTTTTTACATTAAAAAAATATGTTTTAAATTAAAATGCGCTTTTTGAAAAACTAAAAAATTGGGTCAAGTCTTTTATAGTTGAGGTTGATGTTACAAATATGGATAATTTCAAATTAAAGACAATACAAAGTATTTATCAACTGAAAGGTAACAAATATGTATTTTCCTACAGTAAACTAAAACTGCAGTTTGCCAGTGAGTCTTTTGGGTCCATATAAAAAAAAAGATTGTCATTTTTTGTTAAATGATATAATTGGCATTAACTACTGGTAAGTACCTGAGGCATTGTGTCAGTTGTCTTTTGTTCTGTTGCCTGCACACTGCCACAGGGGCTTATCAGTAACTAATGCCCAGGATGAGGTAGATCAGAACAGCTGACTGAAAGATCAAAATGGCACGCATATATGTTTATTAAAATAACATAAAGTTCATATTAGGAACATCAGCTTGGGTTCGTTTATAAAACACTTAATTGCTCACCATTTGTAGATTGGGACCTTCCTCCTTAGAGCTGTCTACTCATCCTCCTCAAGGGTTTGCAAAGCTTCTTGCAAGGCAGACATTTGTCTTTCAGTAAGAAATTGCGTGGAGATGAGTAATTAAGTATATTACAAGTGCTCTTAGGTTGCTGTGAATTAGGCCTGACCTGGCCTATAAAACCACCTAGCATATTACAAGTGCTCTGAGGTCACTGTGAATTAGATCTGACCTGGACTCATAAATCTCACGAAGTACATTACAAGTGCTCTGCTTTCACTTAGAATTAGGCCAGTATATTAGAAGTGCGCGGTGGTTACTGAGAATTAGGACTGGAATAATATGTAGAGGAAAGAACAGACACCTTTAAATTCCACTCACAAGTTATAGACCCCCCACAGCCATATATATTGGCATATTCTGTGAACCAATAATCATGCAAAAAAGAAACCCATTCCATATATATTAAAATATAACTTTTATTATATATACAAAGATAATAATGTGTATATACAATATAAATTAAAAGGATATTGTCCAAATGGTATATCGGACTCGCAATAGCATCAATGAATGGATAAACCAAAGTTATGAATATATCTAGATAAAGTATCTTGTAATTTGATACTAATTGCTATTTCTATATACCATTGGTTAAGGTCGCCCTAGTCGAAATAATTATCAATAAATGCAAAAATAGTATTGTGGTGAACTAAAAGAGTACAGAGAATCTATATACATGTAAGAGAGGACTTAAGTGGAGACAGAGGGGACATGATATACTACCACTGTGGCCCTGTCTAAAGCTATATAGCGGATAGCCCTGTCATCAAATCTATGGTATTGATGACGTCAGAGAAGCGGCTGCATGCTGCCGTGGACACATACAACTCATTCTGTATATTACAAGTGCTCCGAGGTCACTGTGAATTAGGACTGACCTGGACTCATAAATCACACTCAGTATATTACAAGTGATCTGAGGTCATTGTTAATTAGGCCTGACCTGGATTCATAAGTCAAACCAAGTATATTACAAGTCCCCTGTGGTCAATGAGAATTAGGTCTGACCTGGACACATAAAGTCACCCAGTATATTAGAAGTGCTCTGAGGTCACTGTGTATTAGTACTGACCTGGACTCCTAAATCTCACCCAGGATTCATAAGTCCCACCAAGTATATCATAAGTCCTCTGTGGTCACTGAGGATTAGATCTGACCTGGACACATAAAACAAATTCAATATATTACAAGTGCTCTTGTGACTGTTAATCATGCCTTAACTGGACTCATAAACTCACCCAGTATATTACTCTGAGGTCACTGTTAATTAGGCCTGACTTGGACCCATACACCCCATTCAGTATATTACAAGTGCTCTTAGGTCACTGTGAATTAGGCCTGACCTGGACTCATAAATCCCACCTGGTATATTATAAGTGGTCTGTGGTCACTGTGAATTAGGCTTACTTCAACTCCCATGAAGTATATGAGTGCTCTGCAGTCACTGTAACTTAGGCTTGACCTGGAATATAAAACCACCTAGTATATTACAAGTGCTCTGAGGCCACTGTGAATTAGGCCTTACTTGCAATATAAAACCACCCAGTATATTACTAATGCTCTGAGGTCACTGTAAATTAGGCCTGACCTGGACTCATAAATCCCACCCAGTATATAATAAGTGCTCTGTGGTCACTGTAAATTAGGCCTGACTTGGACACATAAATCTCACCCGATATATTACAAGTGGTCACAGTGAATTAGATCTGACAACATGACAAGTGTTCTACTTTCACTAAGAATTAGGCCGGACTCATAAATTCCACCCAGTATATTACAAGTGCTCCAAGGTCACTGTGAATTAGGGCTGATCTGGACACAAACCACATGCAGTATATTACAAGTTCTCCAAAGTCACTGTGAATTGGGCCTGGACTATAAAACCGCCCATCATATTACAAGTTCTCCGAAGTCACTGTGAATTAGGCCTGACCTGGACTCATAAATCTCACCCAGTGTATTAAAAAGTGATCTGACATCTTTGGTAATTAGGCCTGACCTGGATTCATAAGTCCCACCAACAGCCCTATTAAATTCCGTAAAAAGTGAAAAATCTGTAGCCTGTAACGTAGCCTGCAAGACTTACGGCCATTAAATTGGCCCCGTAAAGCTACCTGCTAATGATCTGCAGGTTACGGGCGAAAAAACCCTACGGGACGTCAAAATTAGAACTCCGTGCCACAAATCCTTTGTTCTGTCAAGCCTGTAACTGTTACATTCCAATATCACTATTAAATTGCAACAGATTTCCACAGACGCCGTAGCGTTTCAGCCCGTAACCCGCAAATGGCGGCAAAAACATTACAGGCTACAAATAGGACCCGCAAATTGTTTACAGACAATTTCTCAACACTGACATTACAATTACTTGCACAATAATGCCCCCAAAAATGGGCATTAAAAAAATATTTTATTTTATCATATGTTGGAATGGTCATGCATATGCCAATATGAAAAGCCATGCTGCAACATGCACAAAGCAATTAAAGACACACTACCTGATTAAATTGCAACACAAAAACATGAAACTCACACCATATTAACCTTTTCTAACTCTAATATGGACCTTAAAATATAAAAATGATTGCATATACATCTCACTCATCACATCTACATTGGGAAAACAAATAGTGGTCATATGCCACCGCCACATCACATAGATCAAGTACCAGGGGAACATGTTATTATTTGTTGTTCATTCCTTTAATCGTGTCCGACTCTCTGTGCCCTTATGGACTGCAGCACATTTAGCTACGTCTCTGCCTGTGATGTTCTACGAGGTTTGCATGCCAAAGATACTGGAGTGGATTGGCAGTTCCTTCTCTAGTGGTCTGTGATTTGTCTGACTTCTCTGCTATCACCTGTCCACATACACTGGCCCTACATGGTATAGCTCAAAGCTAGTACACAAGCCCCATCACCACCACCACTTAGCAATTCACAAGAAGGGCGGGGGAACATACAACACACTAATGTCAATTGATGAGTACCAGAACATAATGGACGGTAACCAAATGGAAATGGGTATAGATCTTGGAACATGGCCATAATCAATTGCGTAGGACTCTCCATGATGGGTTAGATTAGATTAGTGTGGTGTATGTTCCCCTGGACCCCTGCAGCATTGCTAAGTGTTGGTGGTGGTGATGAGGCTTGTGTACTGCAATTAAGCTGTAAGCTATACCATGTAGGTGGGCATGTCATAGCAGAGAGGTCAGACAAATCACAGTCCACTAGAGAAGGAACTGGCAACCCACCGGTCACCTGTCATATTGTTATCAGGCCTCAGGGGAATGTTGATACTCCACAGTATCACTAATTGGACTTTGCTTGTGTATTAACCCTTTATTACCATTTTATATGATATATAATATTATATTATATCCAATACTATTATGACTATTATGATCGTTCTATGTATTGATCTATTGCATAGTAACTAGGGTTCATTAGTTTACATATACTGTATATGTGACACAAATGTGATTTATGTGGATGTCCCATAACCCCAACCATTGAAAACACATTGACACAATGAGAACGGTATAACAAAGCTTTATTTCATACACAGAGCATAATCAGAAATGTACAAGACTGTGCATTAATATCATGGGTGTGGTGTGGGCGGATCCCGGGAGAGCAAGAGACTTGGGGGAAAAAGGGAATACCCACAGGGGGTAATGAGTCTAGAATAAGCATGATGCATAGCACCTACCAGGGTCACATGTGGTCACAGCACTGCTGCAAACGGAATCTGATGAAAAAAAGGATCATCACAAATCACTCCATGTAATGGAAGAAACCATTAATGTGCATAGCACTTACAACTCGTCTATTTCTGCTCAATGAAACAGATAATACAACCTTTGGACTTATGTGATCCAATCCAGTTTCACACACAGTGTGGAGACAAAACAAAAACCTGGAAAAAAGTGGTCAACTTAAAAAAGGCAGAAGAAGATAAAAAAACTAGTCAACATGCATGTACAGTACAGTGCTAAATACTTTAACTGTACCAATATACCAGCTCACTTGATTCACATCTGCAAGCATTACTAACTATTAGCTAGGTCTCTGGATAATCAGCAATATAGGAAAATACCCATTAATATGGAGAGGACACAAAGGTCAGCTGCCAGATTCAATGTTACTTACATAAGACCCAATGATCTGTTCTCAGACTGATACTGAGGTCAGGATCACATGCTTCCCTAGTGCACATATCAATGCTGGCTGTCATTAACATGCCATTGTGAGACTTTGCAAGTCTACTGCAAATAACACATTTGAAATTAATAACTGTTGGGGATGGGGTGTGGGGGATGGGATGGCTGTGTGTGTGTGCTGTACGCTATTGGTTATTGTTTGCTGTAGCGGAGAGGCAATATTCCCCAGGTTATCTCCGCTTATAATCCCAGTGAGGCTCAGGAACAAGTAAATGGTAAATCCACAGGCAAGGTTTCCAACAGGTAAAATAATAGCAATATCCCAACCGCAATCCCAATAACTGGACGACACACAGTTTCAGGAGCAGAACTACTCTTTAATTAAAGGGAATCTCCTTTTATGCAATGGTGCCCTCTGAAGGGCTACACCCACATAATTATCACAACAGCCAATTATATACATGGTTCAACCCCCACGTCTCCTCCCCTCAGATAACAGGTAACACAATTAAAACAGACACAATTTTAACCACATTCTGGATGTACCCCATAAACAGGGGGTACACCTTTAAGTCCAGCACCGTTCAATAGCTCTCACCCAGGGGAACAACATATTAAAAATGGCATGAATCAGACCAGGGGTTCAAAAGTTAGTAAAAGTATCTTTTACCCATAACACACAGACATTTCACAGGCAATACACATCCCTCATAGTTGGCCACACAATACACATAGAGGGACAATAGGTGAGTCACACCTCCCTGAGGCTCCCTGGCAACTTTGATATAATCAGACATTGATTAAATCAGCCTTCTTTGTTCTTATGTCTGAGAATGAAAACACTTTATACAATCGACTTCCTTATCTGTAACCGGATTCTCTGTAATAGGATTATCTATTAGCCTAGTAGCTGTGATATTCTGAGCCAATATATTCTGTAGAACATAAAACAACATATCTACAGTACAGCAATGTGATCATATTTTAACCAAGAATTAAATAACCATAGAACAGGGTAAAACAGTGATGGGTTCCGTTACAATGGCCAATAGTTGCTCGACCAGCCCCTTAACAGCTTGTCTGCACGGAAAGGGTTTACGGGCTTGCATCTACGGCCCGTAACTCACAGGCATGGTCTAATTTAATAGTTCTGTAAGCAGCTGAAATTCAAGCCTGCAGGCTTTGCTGGTGTCCTGTGACGCTAAAGGTTTTGAATTTAATGGGGCTGCTAGAATCCTGCAAAGCTGTCCAGTGTCTGGGGATACAGAACCTAGTAAACCTGTCTGTAGGGTCAGTCTAGCGACCTTTTCAAGGCCAATGAGGAACTGGCTATATATATATATATATATGTAAATTTATAAACATGTTTGTTTTTAGCATGAATGTGTGTTTTAGGGAAAAATCATTGTTACGATCTGCATTCTTAATTTGGGCTTTATAAGGTTGTTATGGCCAAACCTACCCAGCAGATCTTTCAGGTTGTTTTGATCCCTTCACCAAGGCAGCAGATGTCTCTAAAATCCTCTTACTTGGATGAAGCATTTAAAAATGTGTACACACAGGAACAGCTTACATGATACTTCATCTGGACAAGTGGTGCTGGAACCGCTTTTATTGTGGTGGAGACTTCATAACAGATACACCTTTTTTATGTATCAATCATCAGAGCAGACGTTACATTACTGACAGCTTCACAACATGACAGTTACAGATTACATGACTCTATTCTAAATTAGTTAACTGTTCATGAACCAAATATGAAACATACAGATTCTAACATCATAAGTCAAACACACAGAGAAGCAACATAACATGCAGTAATTAACACACATAGGGTAATTAACATAACATAAAAACATATTAAATAGCTATAACAACTACTGAACCCAGTCCCTGCGCAGGTGAGTCAGAAAAGGTCCAGTTTTCCCATCCCACAACCAAAGATGCCCAGGAGGCAGTCCTGATAGGAGTCATTATGTGAGTCCAAAGGGTGATCATGTTGGGTATTTTTTTGTCATGTATTTTATTAATGAAGACCAGGTGCGAAGATCTGAATATATTTCTTTAAAGAAAATGGGGTAATTGGCATCATATATCTGTTTAGTAAATTTAGGGATATGAATACCTAGGTACTTTATATGATGCGAGGACCATTTAAAGGATAGTTCAAGGTCACCACATTTTCCAGTTGCTTGGGCAATGAGACATTAAGAGCTTCACTTTTATTTGCGTTAATTTTAAACCCTGATATATAGCCAAAATTGCTCAATGTTTTAAATAAGCTAGTTAAGCTAGTTAATAGGTTTGTAACTGTGAGGAGAATATCATCCGCAAAAAGTCTTAGCTTATATTCTTTATTGTCTAACTTGATATCACTAACATCTGGAGCTTCCCTTAATGCTATCGCTAGTGGTTCTAAACATAGAGCAAAAAGTAGAGGCGATAAAGGATATCCCTATCTTGTTCCCCGATCTATCTTAAATAATTGAGACTTGAAACCATGAAATATAGGCCCTAGGGGCAGTATATAGTGTCATAATGCTTTCTACAAAGTTTTCACTAAGGCCAAATTTAAGCAATGGTTCTTTCATATAAGTCCAATCAATCCTATCAAATGCTTTCTCTGCATCTAAAGATAGTAGCATTAGTGGTAATATTTTGGTCTGAAGCGATATCCATGAGGTTAAAAATTCGCCTATTTTATCAGGCGCTTCCCTACCCGGGATAAGGCCTACCTGGTCCGGATGAATCACGGTCAGTAACAAAGAGGCCAATCTATTTGCTATGATCTTGGAGTATAATTTGATATCATTGTTTATTAAAGATATGGGTCTATAACTTCTGTACTGCATCAGGTCTTTGCCTTCTTTAGGTATTACTATAATTTTTGCCTCCAGAAATTCAGCTTTTATAGTTTTGCCCGAGAGGAACTCATTAAATAGATGTTGGAGGTAAGGTAACAAAGTTTCCATGAATTGCTTGTAATAGTAATTAGTGAATCCATCTGGACCAGGTGCCTTATGAGGCTTAGTAGCCCCTATTGCACTTCTAATTTCCTCTTCAGAGATAGGGGACGTGAGAGAATCTACTTTACATTTCTCAAATTGGGGTATTGTAATGGATGACAAAAAAGTATTTATTTGGGATTTATGGCTTTGTGACCCAAAATGGACAAGCATTGAGTACAGCTCGGTATAAAATTGTTGAAATGCCTAAGTAATCTGGTCTGATTGGTATACCATGCCATTTTCTTTAGTGAGTAATAATTATCTGCAATATATCGGCTTTCAACGTCCTTTTGAGTGCTAGTGTGTTGAAAATTAAGTCTTTTGTGAAACGAATTTGAGACACCTTTTGTTTTATCTGTAGCAGATGCATGATATGATTGTGAGTATGTCTTACCCCAGTATTTGAATATTGAGTTTTTTTAATGTGAGTTTCCTGTATCATGACACTATCTGCTCCCAGTCCATGGTATTCCTGAAGGGCTATCCCCCTTTTAAAAAGCTCATTTAAGCCTTGTGCATTATGTGAAATTATTTTAATGTCCATGACTCACCTGGTTCTGAGATAGAGGAAAGAGACTGAGGATATCAACAGGCTTTTTACTAGACTGCAGCAAGATGACCTCCTGGCTGGGACACGAGGAGCGAGAGACTGATAAAAATATGGATATGGAAAAAAGACAAAAAGAAGTCAGAGCAGGATAAACCAGACTTTTTTTGTGACAACGTTGTGATCTAAAATGAGATTTGTAGTTAACTAGCTTACTGGTACCTCAAAGGAGCTAATTTCATTATAGTAGCTATGTAAGTGAGTATAGATATATTTCTATGGTACACTATGGAAGAGAAAGAAAAGGAAGAAAAAAATAAAAAGTAGAAATATCAGTAACTTAAATTACTTAGAGGATGCATATATATTTAAATCACATATTATAATTGTCGAACTACGAGAAGTCATCACGCTAACGAGCGAGGCGAGCCGTTAACTCAGAGCACTTAAGCGAAGAGAGCTGAAGGCGTGCATTGCCTAAGAAGTTTGCATAGCGAGGCAAGCGCTTAACTCGGAGCACTTAGGTGATGAGCAACAAACTTACACTTGCTTTAGTTTATCAATACTTTAATGCTTAGCTGTTTGTAATATATTAATTCATTGAATAATTAATTAGTAATGTACATTAATTTATTAATTATTAATTAGTAACATTATCAAAAAAATATATAACATTTGAAACTGCCTAAAGTTTATTAATACATTAATGCTTACCTCTTTCTAATATATTTAGACATTGATTAATTAATTATTAATGTACATTATTTTATTAAATAATTATTAGTAATTATTATGAACAACAAATATTCTATATTTTACAATGCCTTTAGTTTATTAATATATTAATGTTTAGCTCTTTAAAATACATTTACTGTATATACTCGAGTATAAGCCGACCCGAGTATAAGCCGAGGCACCCATTTTACCACAAAATACTGGGTAAAATGAGTGACTCGAGTATAAGCCGTGGGTGGGAAATGTGCTGCCCCCTGTGTCCCTCCTCAACCTCCCTCCTCAACCTCCCTACTCATCCTCAACCTCCCTCCTCAACCTCCCTCCTCATCCTCAACCTTCCCTCCTCAACCTCCTCCTCAACCCCCTCCTCAACCTCCCTCCTCAACCCCCCATCCTCAACCCCCCCCCTCAACCCCCCTCCTCATCCTCTCTCTCCTCAACCCCCCATCCTCAACCCCCCTCCTCAACCTCAACCCCCCTCCTCAACCCCTCCTCCTCATCCTCAACCTCGATCCTCATCCTCAACCTCCCTCCTCAACCCCCCCATCCCAAACCCCTTCCTCAACCTCCCTCCCCAACCCCCCTTCCTCAACCCCCTCCTCAAGCCCCCATCCTCATTCTCCCTCCTCAACCCCCATCCTCATCCTCAACCCCCTCCTCAACCTTAACACTCCTCAACCTCAACCCCCCTCAACTCCAACCCCCCTCCTCAACCTCCCTCCTCAACCACCCCATCCTCAACCCCCCATCCTCATCCTCTCTCCTCAATCCCCCATCCTCAACCCCCCTCCTCAACCCCTCATCCTCAACCTCCCTCCTCATCCTCAACCTCCCTCCTCATCCTCCCTCCTCATCCTCAACCTCCCTCCTCAACCCACCTCCTCAACCCCCTCCTCAACCTCCCTCCTCAACCCCCCCATCCTCAACCTTCCTCCTCAACCCCCCCATCCTCAACCCCCCCTATCCGCATCCTCAACCCCCATCCTCATCCTCAACCCCCCATCCTCAACCTCCCTCCTCAACCTCAACCCCCCTCCTCAACCCCAACCCACCTCCTCAATCCCCCTCAACCCCCCCTCAATCCCCCTCAATCCCCCTCAACCTCAACCCTACTCCTCAACCCCCCTCCTCCACCTAAACCCCCCTATATGCTAATGACGCTGCGTGCATGTGACGTCACATGCGCGCCGCCGCCGGGTCAAGGAGCGGAGGCCGGAGCGCAAGCAGGTAAGTGAGGGGAGATGGGGGGAAGTATTTAGGGGGGTTTAGGTGAAGGAGGGGAGTTGAGGAGGGGGTAGAGATACACACAGGGGGTTAGAGAGACACAGGGGGGTTAGAGAGACACAGGGGGGGTTAGAGAGACACTGGGGCGGGGGGAGAGTGACTCGAGTATAAGCCGAGGGGGCCCTTTTTTGCCTAAAAAAAAAGGGCTGAAAAACTTGGCTTATACTCAAGTATATACAGTACTTTTAAAGAAAGATTTAAAGGTATATCTATGTTTCCCTGTTTTAACCTTTATCTAACACTTGCTGCTTATATCAGAAACACACATTACCTTGAGTACTTCTATACACATATAGATTTTTTTTAATTTTTTTTTTAAGACGGTTTCCACACCTCCAGAGCTGCCTACATACTTACCAATAGAAACACTGCATTCAAGTAAATTTTTTATCACTGTACTAATCTGCAAGCCAACAGCAGCACAGTGCAGAAATTCACATAGCAATGTCTAAGCTCCTCCTTGCTTCCTTGTGGTGGGGACTACACACCCTATGACGCTTTGCTGCATAAACTGACTTCCCGGTAAATGAAACCACGTTATACCTGTCTGTGATTGGTCAAAACAAATTTTTAATTTTATGCTAATTTAGATAAGGTTTTCAAGGGGCATTCGTTCTTAAAATCAAGTGGCAGAAACCTGAAGAAATTTGCAAATATCAGGGTAAGTTTGTTAATGTTTACTGTGGGATTTATTTTTCGAGCAAAAAAATGCTTTTATACATCACCGATTCTCCCCTATCAGATGCATTCATAATCCAGAAATCTTAAATGCCTTTAAATTCTTTTCTTTAACCTTATGTCTTTGTTTTACCAAATTGTTTATGATCAGCAACATCATGAGTATGCCTTTATGTTTCTAAACAAAACCAGTAGCCTGATAGTGTTATATTCTACCTTACTTATGTATGCATAGTGGCAACAGTGCCCCCTACAGTGCTTTTCATGAACTGTAATTTCCTGTATGCCAAATAAAATAATTCTAAAAATATAAATACATAAATACCGTATATACTCAAGTATAAGCCGACCCGAGTATAAGCCGAGGCACCCATTTTACCACAAAATACTGGGTAAAATGAGTGACTCGAGTATAAGCCGAGGGTAGGCAATGTGCTGCCCCCTGTGTCCCTCTTGTGCCCTATGTGTCCCCCCTCTCTCCCGTGTCTCTTCTCCCCTCTCCCTTTTCTGTGTCTCTTTGCCCCTCCCTTATCACCTGAACCCCCCTCCTCATTCTCAACCTCCCTCCTCAACCCCACTCCTCATCCTCAACCTCCCTCCTCATCCTAAACCTCCCTCCTCATCCTCAACCTCCCTCCTCAACCTCAACCTCCCTCCTCAACCTCCCTCCTCATCCTTAACCTCCCTCCTCATCCTCAACCACCTCCTCAACCTCCCTCCTCATCCTTAACCCCCTCCTCAACCTCCCTCCTCATCCTAAACCCCCACCTCTACCTCCCTCCTCAACCTCCCCATCCTCAACCCCCCCATCCTCATCCTCTCTCCTCAACCCCCCATCCTCAACCCCCCATCCTCAACCCCCCATCCTCAATCCCCCTCCTCAACCCCTCCATCCTCATCCTCTCTCCCCAACCCCCCATCCTCAATACCCCTCCTCAACCTCAACCCCCCTCCTCAACCTCCCTCCTCATCCTCAACCCCCCTCCTCAACCCCCCCATCCTCAACCTCCTCCTCAACCCCCATCCTCATCCTCAACCCCCTCCTCAACCTCAACCCTCCTCAACCTCAACCCCACCTCCTCAACCTCCATCCTCAACCCCCCAACCTCAACCCCCCATCCTCATCCTCTCTCCTCAACCCCTTATCCTCAACCCCCCTCCTAAACCTCTCATCCTCAACCTCCCTCCTTATCCTCAACCCCCTCCTCAACCCCCCCATCCTCAACCCCCCATCCTCATCCTCTCTCCTCAACCCCTTATCCTGAACCCCCCTCCTCAACCCCTCCTCCTCATTGTCAACCTCCCTCCTCATCCTCAAACCCCTCCTCAACCTCCCTCCTCATCCTCAACCCCCCCCCTCAACCAACCATCCTCAACCCCCTCCTCAACCTTCCTCCTCAACCCCCCCCCATCCTCATCCTCAACCCCCATCCTCAACCTCCCTCCTCAAGGGGGTTTATGCTGAGGAGGGGGGAGGGAAAGATACACAGGTGGGTAGAGAGACACACGGGGGGGGGGGGGGGTAGAGACACAGAGACACACGGGGGGGTTAAAGACACAGAGACACACGGGGGGGTTAGAGACACAGAGACACACGGGGGGGTTAGAGACACACGGGGGGGTTAGAGACACACAGGGGGGTTAGAGAGACACGGTGGGGGGAGAGTGACTCGAGTATAAGCCGAGGGGGGCCCTTTTTTGCCTTAAAAAAAGGGCTGAAAAACTCGGCTTATACTCGAGTATATTTGGTAGTCATTGATTAATTGATTATTAATGTACATTCATTTATTAATTATTAATTAATAATATTACCACACAAAAAGACCAAAAACAATATATATATATATATATATATATATATATATATATATATATATATATATATATTACTATGCACTGACATATCCATGTTGCTGCTGATTGCCTGATAGGGATGAATCCAAACATTACAAATGCTTTCCATCTCATTTGACAGTTTCATCATCTCTGCTGACTGAACACAGAGAGTGATGTTTGCAGCCTTTGAACAGCATAAAGATCACCTTTACAGGTATATCATTTAATTATGTTCTAATGGAACAAAAATGATTGTCTTTTTATTTAGGTTTAATGACAGTTATTGATTAATTAACATATATTCATATATCAATAAATTAATAATTAGTAATCATTACAAATAAAAATATTACATTTTATACTGCAATAAAAATAATAACAATGTTTAACCTGCACTTATATATCTGCCTTACTGCTCATTCATGTACATTGCTTTTGGAAATATTAATTAATAATAATAATAATAAAAAAGAAAAACATTTATAATAGATCAAAAAACATGTACATTTTACAAAGCACTTACATATCTGGAGTGACCTTCAAAGCACTTAAATATTTTAAGCAGTTTCTTAGATTCTGACATGTGCTACATTTAATATTTTATATTGCTTTTATTTATGAATATATTGATGATTATGAGTTTATGTTTTGCCTCTATGCCAATTAAACATCATAGTTTAAATGAGTCACGAATGAATTGAATACAAACATTAAAAATGATTTTCATGTCATTTCACAGATTACTCATCTCTGCACCTGACTGAAGACAGAAAGTGAATTCTGCAGGATTTTATCTGTAATAACATCAATTTCACAGGTATATGATTTCATGATGGCCTTTTTGGTTTGCATTGATGACAGTTAATGATTAATTAATTAACCTATATTCATTTAGGGCCTCATTCACTTGCAATTTGCCAAATTGAATAGGGCTCCATATAAGGAAGTTTAATGAACATCGATCCAAAACCAAGGTTTTCACCAACTAAAAACTTTTGTAAAAAAATATGCCATGTGCTTATATAGTGCCCTATTGCATTGCACAAATTCCAAATGAATGAGGCCCTTAGTATTTCATTATTCGTTCATAATAACAAAACAAAAAAACATGCATACATATATGCTTACCTAATTAACTTTTAAAGAATGCAAATTACACCTCATAACTCAATTGATTTCAACATTAATAAAATTACAAAATTGCACGTTATTTTAAGCCCGATATATACTGTGCTCATAGCTCTTTCGGTTTGCCCTTCTTTATGAAAACATAATTACATCGTTAGGTTTACCATTCATGTCAGTTAATGATCAATTCATTAACGTATTATTATTATTACAAAAAAAAAATGCATTTATCAATATATATAGAACTTTCCTTTTTAATGTATACCAATAAAAAAAAACTTAATAGATTAATTTATTTCATGGAAAAATTACAAATGCTTTTCAAATCATTTCATTCTTTCATTAATGCTATTTAGGTTCTGCATTGAGAGCAGCTACACACAATATGTACAATACAAAAAAAACTTACATCTTACACCTGTATTTACAATTACAGATTACAATGGCAGACAACGGAAAATACAGGATTGAACGCAAAAGAAGAGCGGCAAGGGAAAGCAGAGGTGGAGATATGCCTAGTCCCCTGAGACTTCCCAACGCTTAAGAGAAGAAGACCGACAGAGACTTTAAAAAAAAAGAAAAATGAGTAAGAATGCACAAAGTGAGTGTGGTGGAGCTTCAAAGAAAAGAAAAAGTAAACAAAAACGTGTCTGTGAAACATTGCCTAATGATCCAATATTGCCTCATGACACCAATGTTCATACACATGAGTGAAGCAAAGAGTGCCCCTAGAGGTGGGTTTAATTAAAGAGGCTGGAAGATTGCTCTGGAGAAAGAAAGAGTTAACGCCAGGCAGTGATCAGAGGCTAATTGAAACCCAGCTGTGGATTGCCTGTAAGACAACAGCAGAGAGGTGGGTGGAGTTCTCTCACATAGGCTTGGGCCTAAGCAGTGTAAGCAGTGTGTGAAATCTGCTGAAAGTGGTCCCCTGCAATAAGGCTCTGTTTGGCCTAGCAGAGTAAGGCCAGAGCCTCACACAAACTAAGAAGGACGCTTGTATGCATCTGCCAGTTAGAGGGAAGGCAGTGTTTTGACTTTGTCTGCTGGAAGCAGAAATTGAGGGCAAACTGAGAAGTCTGCTACAAGGATTGCAGGAGCTGCAGAGAAATAGGTTTTGTGCCAAAAAGAGCATTTACACAGGATACTGTTTGCTGCAGAGAAAAGGGGGATTTGCAGAGGAGCTGCTGCAAGGATGTTGCCACAGAAGTTTACCGAGGAGACTGATTGTGCTATCCCAGCGATTGGAGCAGAGGATCCATTACAGCTGAGAGAGAGACTGGATGTCAAGGTACAATTACAGAGTCTGATAACCACAGGGAGAAGTCTGTGTAGTTAAACAGATTTGTAGCCTTCACCAAATAAGGGTGTTAAGGGTCCCTGGCGGTTGGGGTATCTGGAGAGTAGGGCGGGCCAGAACCCTACCCTATGGTATGAAATTTAAAGACGACTGAGAAAGGACGCTGTAAACCACTGAAGATGGACTATTCAAAGACTCTGTGTTTTTACCTGAAGGCCGAGAAGCGGCTTCAGGGCTAGTAAGGGTGTTCCTGATGTTAAGCCAGTACGTTTATGCAGAATTTTATTTTATGCGGGAGTAAGCTATTTCTTTTGTATTTTGGACTTTTTAATAAAAAAGTACAAAAAAAGAATCTTTGAATCTCTGCTGTTTATATGTATCTCAAAGGAGAAGCCAGTAGCCAAAGGCCACATTACCACAATAGATATAGAATTTTGTAGTGATAGCTATGTGGAGGAAGCTCAGGATACTGCTTTCAGCACTAACAGTAGACACTCATAATTGTGGATTACTCAATGTTGTTTTTCAGCTTTGTGGGGCCTATAATTTTCTCAAGGAAAGACCAACTGACGGAGACCTCATTAGTTGCTGTCAGAAAGGCAAGGTAAAGACACACATTTCCAGATTACTTACAAAGTATCATGAGCGATCCAACATTTCCAAATTAGACCAATTAAAAAAAAAGCATCAGGCCTTATAACAGTGCAATTTCATTTGCTTCTATGGATCCTACATTAGCAGAAAAAGTCCCAGGACATGGTCCATATTGTTTTAGAGTTTAAGGACAAATTTACCACGACACTTCACATTTACACCCACAAGAAGGAGAGCAAAGGAAATTTGCACAGTTATATGTCTTAGATGCAATGGAAGCTGTTGAACAAAGGATGACGCTTCCAGAAAATAAACAGTGTTTGCGCATCGTCTTTGAACAGCTGGATAAAATTATGGCCAACAACCCATACAGTTAGGCATACAAGCAATTTGCAAAGGTTGAAAAAGAACAAAAGCAACATGCTCAAAGACATCAATTGACAATGCCAAGAGTAAATATGATTTTAAAAAGTGATCGCAATACTGATCAAAAATGGGATAATTTACCAACAGTAAATGAGGTTGCCATGGTCTTTAAAAATGAGGATGGTAAACCACCTTTTCAGCAGGATATTAGAATATATCCACGCAATGAAGAGCAACCTTTTATAAACATAAATATATTAAGTTGTAATTTAGATCCAATGACATATCCCATTTTCTTTCCAAATGGTGAACCTGGATAGGAATCAAAATTACAATTGCAAAGTTATCCGAATAGTAAAGTTCGTGTTAGATGCAATATTTCTATGCTGGAATATAAAGTGGCACAAACTGCTAGTCAAGATTCTTTTAATCCAATTTTATATGGGGGCAAACTCACACAACAATTAATTATTGATTCCTGTCTACAAGTTGAAGCAAATAATCTAAATTTCATAACATTTCAACAAAATAAGTTTTGAGTAGAACAGTATTTTGGATTGATGGATTATGTCGCTGAATTGGCAACCAACAGATACATTCCAGCTGGAAGAGCAATCATTTTGCCATCCACTTTCCAAGGATCTAACCGCAATATGCAAGAAAGATATAATGATGCCATGGCTATTGTCACAAAATTTGGAAAACCAGATTTATTCATTACATTCACATGTAATCCACGATTGCCAGAGATAAAGGAACATTTTTATCTTGGCCAAAACACTCCTGACTGACCTGATTTAGTGGCAAGAGTTTTCAAAATAAAACTCAATTCATTAATACATGATATAACTAAAGCACAGTTATTTGGAAAATATGTGGCTTTTGTTTATACTATTGAATTTCAAAAAAGAGGACTGCCACATGCACACATACTTTTAATCCTGCAGGAAAAATATAAACTGAATACTGCAGAGAGAGTGGATTCAGTAATTACTGCTGAACTGCCACATCCAGAAAAATATTCAAAACTTTATGAGATTGTAACACACAGAATGATTCATGGGCCATGTGGAGATAACAATCCAAATTCACCATGTATGGGGAAAAAAATGTACAAAAGAGTTCCAAAAACAATTTCAAATTCAAATTTATGCTAATTGTGATGGATACCCTTTGTATAAAAGAAGAGAAGGACAAACAGCTATTAGCCGTGGCTAAAAGGTCGATAAGAGATATGTAGTTAAATTCAATCCATATTTGCTGATGAAGCACAATGCACACATAAATGTGGAAGCTTGCACTTCTATTAAATCCATCAAATATGGGTATAAATATATATACAAAGGATATGATAAGGTGCACAAAACGAAAAGGAAAATCCAATTTTACATGACGACTTTTATGTTATTTACATGCTCGCTATGTCAGTGCTCTTGAAGCAATGTGGCTTCTCCTGAAATTTGAGATGCATGATCCGTCACATGCTGTGTGTTAGATGTCCATTTGCCACACAGTCAGTTTGTTTGCTTTACTGCAGGCAATGAAAGAACTGCCTTAGCACAAAGTGAACATGGAGAAAAAACACTTAATGCTTGGTTTCAATTAAATAGCTAGAACACTGAGGCCAGACAATTTTTATACATTGAGATTCCATATCACTATGTATTTATAAATAGCCAATGGCGATAACGAAAAAGAGATAGTCATAAAGTTATACCACAAATGTATACCGTCAGTCCATGAGACATTGAACTTTCAGTTTAAGATTACTTCTTTTACATGTTCCCGGTACACGTACAATTTATGAACATTTACGCACAGTGAATGACATAATTATTGATACTTTCCTATTAGATGTAAGACATCAAAACTTCATAGCAGATGACACAGAATGGGAGAGGTGTCTGGAAGAAGCAACCTTATGTCAAATGCCAAAGCAAATGAGAGAAACATTTGCATTCATTTGCATCTTTTGCAATGTACCTGATGCATTTGCTTTGTGGGAAACATTTGAATTAAATATGTGTGAAGACTTCTTGAAAAATTACAATGAGCCAATAGCACTGTTAAAAGCGTTAATGGAAATTCAAGAAATATTTCTTGCTCATGGATTAAATTGTGCAAGTTTTAATTTGCCTGACCCAGGACTTATAGAGGACATCAACTTTGATGATTATGACACTGAGCTTCAACAACAAAAAACACAAGAAAAACTGGCAACTTTAAATACTTTACAATTGCAAGCATTTAATGCCATCACAAATGCTACAGATGATGAAATGGTCAAAGACCGTTATTTCTATCTAGCTGGCCCTGGTGGATCAGGAAAAACTTATCTGTACAATTGTTTGATGAGTTACATTCAAGCACAGGGTCAGAGAGCAATGCCATTTGCAACAACTGGAATTGCCGCATTTTTGTTAGAAGGAAGCAGAATTGTGCTTAGTGGATTTAAACTGCCAGTTCCCATTTTAGAAACATTAGTTTCAGATATTCGACTGAATTCTATACAAACAAAGAAATAAAAAAAAAAGTAAATTAATTATCATAGATGAGGCAACAATTATGTCATGTCATGCCTTGCAATGTAATGATAGATTCTTAAAAGAAGTGATGGATAATAATTTGCCATTTGGTGGAAAGGTGATTGTGACGAAGTGCCCTTCGCCACTTTGTCTTGGAGAGGACTGTTTGCCAGCCTCCTGCCCTGCGACTATGGCCCTAGTACATATTGCCCTTCAAACACAGTATTCGGCCATACCAGAGTGTATGTCACTCATTCTGGCCCTTTACATACAGGGGGGTCATTCGATACTTGCCCTGTGTGAACCATGATACCACAGGAAGCTATGCCATGGAGCCCATTCATATAATGAATGACTATGGGAAAGACTTTAGCTACATGGCAATTGAACTGTGTGAAGAGGATCTGATCGCTATTCGGTAGTTTTATGCGCTCAGACCCCAGCTGTAACGGAACCCATCACTGTTTTACCCTGTTTTATGATTATTTAATTCTTGGTTAAAATATGATCACATTGCTGTACTGTAGATATGTTGTTTTATGTTCTACAGAATATATTGGCTCAGAATATCAAAGCTACTAGGCTAATAGATAATCCTGTTACAGATAAGGGAGTCGATTGTGTGGACTGTTTTCATTCTCAGATAAGAACAAAGAAGGCTGATTTAATCATTGTCTGATTATATCAAGTTGCCTCAGGGAGGGGTGACCATACCTATTGTCCTATATGTGTATTGTGTGGGGGATATGTGACATGTCTGTGTGTTATGTGAAAAACATACTTTTACTAACTTTTGAACCCCTGGTCTGATTCATGCCATTTTTTAATATGTTGTTCCCCTGGGTGAGAGATATTGAACGGTGCTGGACTTAAAGGTGTACCCCCTGTTTTTGGGGTACATCCAGAATGTGGTTAAAATTGTGTCTGTTTTAATTGTGTTACCTGTTATCTGAGGGGAGGAGACGTGGGGGTTGAACCATGTATCTAATTGGCTGTGATAATTATGTGGGTGTAGCCCTTCAGAGGGCACCATGGCATAAAAGGAGATCCCCTGTCATTAAAGGCTAGTTCTACTTGACCCTTCAAAACGTAGTCTCATCTCGTTATTGGAGGGGATCGCGATATGATACTGGGGATTGCTATGCTTTTGCATACTCCCTTGAGCTGTAACTACTGAACGCTTGTTCCTGATGTGTCCTCCTTGGAGGAGAGGTCTTCCCCACACGGTCCTGGATGCTGGAGATTCATACAGGGTGGAAGGAAGACTGCGCGGCTCCAGCTAAACTACGGCGGTTGTGGAGTCTGTGGTGGTTGAGGTGTCCAGTGCGGTGCTTGTAGGCCTCGACGCAAACTAGGACGCGTCTATCAACGGAGGTACCCGGTCGGGGTGCCAGTAGATCCGTTACATTGGCTGGCAGTGGTGGGATGGCGTCCTAGTAAGAGGAAAAGCAGCACAGAGACACCGGTAACGTTTGGAGTTACAAATTGAGGGCAACGCTAGTATCCGTACAGCGCCCCTGGCTACAGCAGGATGGAACCGGCTAGTTTTCTGACAGCGTTCCATGATGAGGATGAGGAGGAGGCCGCGGACTACAGGGATGCAGACAGAAAGGAACTCTGGTATGATGCCCTGGAAGATGCCCAATGGCGGCGAGGTGAGAGTCTCCCCAGTGATGAGCAGCGGCTACAGAAGCGTGTGGCGATGCGGATGTATCTATTGGGAGAGCAGCCCCTGGATGAGTGGGTGACAAGACTAGAGACCCTGGTACGGCGAGAGATCTGGCTAGACAACGCATACCAGGCCCTCTGGTGGCATACCGTTCGACTTACCCCCTGGACGGCTGAACACGACTTACCAGAGGGGGATGATTATGATGGCCCAGGTTTATTATGGGATGCCTTGGAGGATGACATTGATCTTGGCAGCACGGAGGAGTCTAGGTTTTGGGACATCTACGACTACCGGATGGGCATGTATGTCTGGGATGACGAAGGCGAGGTGAGCAAAGACATGACCCACCTGGTAACAAGAGAGTGGGAGCTGGAGCAGGACTACCAACACCTGCTCAGCTTCGTGCAGCCCCAACCTACTCGACAAGCGGAACCAGACTTAATTGACTGGTCCTGGGATGACCTCCAGATGGCAGGTAGAGATGGGACCGAGGTCTCTCTACCGGCCCTACAGGGGGCAGAAGGTGTCGTCCTTGTCCCCCAGCAGCAGTGTGAACCCCAGGGGGCAGAAGGTGTCGTCCTTCCCCCCCAGCGGCAGTGTAAACCCCAGGGGGCAGAAGGTGTCGTCCTTCCCCCCCAGCGGCAGTGTGAACCCCAGGGGGCAGAAGGTGTCGTCCTTCCCCCCCAGCGGCAGTGTGAACCACAGGGGGCAGAAGGTGTCGTCCTTCCTCCGCAGCGACAGTTTACCCTGACAAGGGGAGACACCAATCTCCCAGACGGCGCCAATGGGACCGTGGTCTCTGCGCCCACAGTCTGTACAGATCCCCAACTACCCTCACTGGGACAACCGGAGGAGGGGGTAAGTACAAATTCCCCTCCCCAGCTAATTTCTAATGTGGCCCCAGGGTTAACAGAGGAAATGTTAACCCCCACTGACTCCCACGTTTCCCTGGCTACTGAGCCGGAATATGTCCCAAGTACCCCAGCAGAAGAGCTGACAGCGGGGCAGAGTGCAGTCGGCCTCTGCCCTCCCTTTGCCCCTTGTACAGAGCAGGATGTCCTGCAGGTGTACCAGCAGAAGAGCTGGCATCAGGGCAGAGTGCCGCTGGCCTCTGCCCCTCAAGTCCCCTCAGCGTGTTGCCCCATCACCACAGCGAAATATTCAGGTGCCGTAACTGTTTGTTGTGGGTGGGCTGCTCTTGCACTTTGTTGTTGTGGGGGGGCTCCTCTAGCACTGGTTTATTGTGGGTTGGTGGATCGTCTAACGGAGGCACTGACCGGCAGAAGGTCAAGTGCCTGGTTAGACTTCCCCCCAAAGGGGAGATGTGTGACGAAGTGCCCTTCGCCACTTTGTCTTGGAGAGGACTGTTTGCCAGCCTCCTGCCCTGCGACTATGGCCCTAGTACATATTGCCCTTCAAACACAGTATTCGGCCATACCAGAGTGTATGTCACTCATTCTGGCCCTTTACATACAGGGGGGTCATTCGGTACTTGCTCTGTGTGAACCATGATACCACAGGAAGCTATGCCATGGAGCCCATTCATATAATGAATGACTATGGGAAAGACTTTAGCTACATGGCAATTGAACTGTGTGAAGAGTTATTCGGTAGTTTTATGCGCTCAGACCCCAGGTATAACGGAACCCATCACTGTTTTACCCTGTTTTATGATTATTTAATTCTTGGTTAAAATATGATCACATTGCTGTACTGTAGATATGTTGTTTTATGTTCTACAGAATATATTGGCTCAGAATATCAAAGCTACTAGGCTAATAGATAATCCTGTTACAGATAAGGGAGTCGATTGTGTGGACTGTTTTCATTCTCAGATAAGAACAAAGAAGGCTGATTTAATCATTGTCTGATTATATCAAGTTGCCTCAGGGAGGGGTGACCACACCTATTGTCCTATATGTGTATTGTGTGGGGGATATGTGACATGTCTGTGTGTTATGTGAAAAACATACTTTTACTAACTTTTGAACCCCTGGTCTGATTCATGCCATTTTTTAATATGTTGTTCCCCTGGGTGAGAGATATTGAACGGTGCTGGACTTAAAGGTGTACCCCCTGTTTTTGGGGTACATCCAGAATGTGGTTAAAATTGTGTCTGTTTTAATTGTGTTACCTGTTATCTGAGGGGAGGAGACGTGGGGGTTGAACCATGTATCTAATTGACTGTGATAATTATGTGGGTGTAGCCCTTCAGAGGGCACCATGGCATAAAAGGAGATCCCCTGTCATTAAAGGCTAGTTCTACTTGACCCTTCAAAACGTAGTCTCATCTCGTTATTGGAGGGGATCGCGATATGATACTGGGGATTGCTATGCTTTTGCATACTCCCTTGAGCTGTAACTACTGAACGCTTGTTCCTGATGTGTTCTCCTTGGAGGAGAGGTCTTCCCCACACGGTCCTGGATGCTGGAGATTCATACAGGGTGGAAGGAAGACTGCGCGGCTCCAGCTAAACTACAGCGGTTGTGGAGTCTGTGGTGGTTGAGGTGTCCGGTGCGGTGCTTGTAGGCCTCGACGCAAACTAGGACGCGTCTATCAACGGAGGTACCCGGTCGGGGTGCCAGTAGATCCGTTACAGTGATGTTGTTAGGAGGAGATTGTAGGCAAACATTACCTGTTGTGCCACATGGAAATAGGGCTGACATCATTGAATCATGTATCTAGACAAGTAAACTGTGGAAAATATTTACACATCTCAAATTAGAACTAAATATGAGATCTGAAGGCCAAAACAAATTCAATGATTGGCTCATTCAAATTAGAGAAGTAAAACATCCACAAATAAAGGATTTACCCAATGAAACCATTGAAATTCCATCACAAATGGTTGGCAAGGAATCACTCATATCGGCAATCTTTCTAAACACTCTCAATAACAACGATTACTCAGACATTGCAAACAAAGTGATATTAACATCCAAAAATATAGATGCCTTGAATCTAAATAACAAAATTTTAAAATTCATCAAGGCACCCCAAAATACTTATTACAGTGCAGATTCAGTTCGATAAATACAGTGAATCTAACCTTAGTATATAATTTATTAATTCTCTAACCCATTCTGGAATGAAACCACATGTTTTGCAATTGAAAAAAATGGGCAATTGTCGTGCTACTGAGAAATATGATTCGAAAAAAAGGACTTTGTAATGGGACCAGATTAATTTTGCACGATTTAAAAGATAATTTCATACATGCAGAAATGATGAATGGTACCCATAAAGGTGAACAAGTTTTTACACCAAGAATTGATTTTGCTGCAAGTGAGAGTGGTTTGCCTTTTGTCCTTCAAAGGAGACAATTTTCAGTTATCATGGCATTTCCAATGACCATAAAAAAAATGATAGAAGCAGCACTATGTCAAATGCCAAAGCAAATGAGAGAACAATTTGCATTAATTTGCATCTTTTGCAATGTACCTGATGCATTTGCTTTGTGGGAAACATTTGAATTAAATATGTGTGAAGACTTCTTGAAACGTTACAATGTGCCAATAGCACTGTTAAAAGCGTTAATGGAAATTCAATAAATATTTCTTGCTCATGGATTAAATTGTGCAAGTTTTCATTTGCCTGATCCAGGACTTATAAAGGACATCAACTTTGATGATTATGACACTGAGCTTCAAAAACAAAAAACACAAGAAAAACTGGCAACTTTAAATACTTTACAATTGCAAGCATTTAATGCCGTCACAAATGCTACAGATGATGAAATGGTCAAAGACCGTTATTTCTATCTAGCTGGCCCTGGTGGATCAGGAAAAACGTATCTGTACAATTGTTTGATGAGTTACATTCAAGCACAGGGTCAGAGAGCAATGCCATTTGCAACAACTGGAATTGCCGCATTTTTGTTAGAAGGTGGCAGAACTGTGCATAGTGGATTTAAACTGCCAGTTCCCATTTTAAAACATTAGTGTCAGATATTCGACTGAATTCTATACAAGCAAAGAAATAAATAAAACAGTACATTAATTATCATAGATGATGCAATAATTATGTCATGTCATGCCTTGCAATGTAATGATAGGTTCTTAAAAGAAGTGATGGATAATAATTTGCCATTTGGTGGAAAGGTGATGTTGTTAGGAGGAGATTGTAGGCAAACATTACCTGTTGTGCCACATGGAAATAGGGCTGACATCATTGAATCATGTATCTAGACAAGTAAACTGTGGAAAATATTTACACATCTCAAATTAGAATTAAATATGAGATCTGAAGGCCAAAACAAATTCAATGATTGGCTCATTCAAATTAGAGAAGGAAACATCCACAAATAAAGGACTTACCCAATGATACCATTGAAATTTCATCAAAAAATGGTTGGCAAGGAATCACTCATATCGGCAATCTTTCTAAACACTCTCAATAACAATGATTACTCAGACATTGCAAACAAAGTGATATTAACATCCAAAAATATAGATGCCTTGAATCTAAATAACAAAATTTTAAAATTCATCAAGGCACCCCAAAATAATTATTACAGTGCAGATTCAGTTCGATAAATACAGTGAATCTAACTTTAGTATATAATTTATTAATTCTTTAACCCCATCTGGAATGCCACCACAGGTTTTGCAATTGAAAAAAATGGGCAATTGAAATGCTACTGAGAAATATGAATCAAGAAACGAACTTTGTAATGGGACCAGATTAATTGTGCATGATTCATAGTTACATAGTTACATAGTAATTGAGGTTGAAAAAATACTTTTAGCACATCAAGTACAACCTTTTAAGATCTCATCTGATCTGCAATATGCAGATTAGTTGTTAATTGATCCAGAGGAAGGCAAACAAAAAAAAAAAACAGTGAAACTTTGCCAATTATCTCAAAAGGGAAAAAAAATAATTCCTTCCTACCCCCAGATACTGGTGATCGGTTTTCTCACTGGATCAATACTCCCTCTCTAATTAACCAGGATAACCCTAAATGCCATTTTTTATTAAAAATATATCCAATCCCTTTTTAAAGTTATCTATTGAATTCACTGTCACCACCTCCCTTGGTAGATTATTCCACATAAGAAACCTTTTCTTTCTTTAAGGTGGAATCTTTTTAGTTCTCACCTCAAAGGATGTCCTCTTGTCAGTTGAAAACCTCTTTGCACAAAAAGCTCCCTTGACAAATTTTTATACTGACCCTGGATGTATTTATATAGGGTAATCATATCCCCTCTTAGACACCTTTTTTTTCTAGAGAAAATAAGTTTATTTTTTTTAGCCCTTCTTCATGACTTAGCCCCTCCATTCTCCTTATTAGTTTTGTAGACCTTCTCTGTACTTTTTCCAGTTCTAAAATGTCCTTTTTATGAATTGGTGCCCAAAACTGTACTCCATGTTCCAAATGAGGGCGTACTAGGGATTTGTATAGTGGTAGAATTATATTTGCCTCCCTTGCTTCTATACCCTTCTTAATACATGCTAATAGTTTATTTGCCTTTGCAGCTGCTGCTTGGCAGTGAGAACTGTTACATAGGTGGTTGTCCACAAGCACTCGCAAATCCCTTTCAATATCAGATACCTCTAGAATTAATTCATTAAGTTTATAGATTGCATGGTTACTTTTCGTTTCCAGATGCATAACCTTACATTTATTCGTATTAAATCTCATCTGCTAATAAAATAGCCCATTTCTTTAATTTATGCAAATCCCTTTGGAGGGAAAGTACGTAATGTTCTGATTTAATTACCTTGCACAACTTTGTGTAATCAGCAAAAATTGAGACACTACTTTCCAATCCTACTTCTAAGTCGTTAATAAATATGTTAAAAAGGAGAGAACCTAATACTGAGCCCTGAGGAACCCCACTTACCACATTAGTCCAATCCGAGTATGGTTCATTTACAACAACCCTTTGTTTCCTGTCTTTTAGCCAGCTCTGAATCCATGTGCATATATTTACTGCAATTCCTGTATCCCTTAGTTTGCACAATAGTCTCCCATGTGGCACTGTATCAAACGCCTTTGCAAAATCTAAAAAGACTACATCCACTGAGTTGCATTGATCCAGGTTCCTACTAACCTCCTCCTAGAAACTAATTAGGTTTGTTTGACACGACCTATCCCTCATAAATCCATGTTAGCTCCTACTTATAATGCTGTTTGAATAGACATACTCTTGTATATTTTCCCTTATTAACCCTTCTAAAAGCTTTCCCATTGCCCCCTTCTTTAATATAGGTATCGCCGCTGCTTTTCTCCAGTCATCTGGTAGTGACCCAGTGTTGAGTGAATCTTGAAAAATAAGATATAATGGTTTGGCTATTACATAACCCAGTTTCTTCAGTACCCTTGGATGTATGACATCAGGACCCTAGGCTTTATTGACATTTATTTTTTCCAACCTCTTTTGGATTTCTTCCTGCGTTAACCAATTATTTGGTGAAGGTAGTGTACCCCCATTATGGTGCAGTGTCCCAACCACTGGTACCTCCCTTCTATTTACAGAAGAAAAGAACCTATTTAACTCATCTGCCTTTTCCTGGTCACTAATTATCAGATGGCCTGTGTCACATTATAATGTTTCTATAGCCTCCTTCCTCGCCTTCTTCCCATTTATATACTTAAAACATTTTTTAGGGTTAGTCTTACTCTCTTTTGCAATTAATTTTTCATTTTCTATTTTAGCCAGTGTAATAGCTCTTTTGCAAGCCTTGTGGATTTCCTTGTACTCCTGTAAAGCAGTCTCTGTCCCCTCACTTTTGTATAATTGAAATGCCTGTTTGTTACTCCGTATCTTGATCTTTAAATCATTGTTAAGCCACATTGGATGTAATTTACTCTTTTTACTTTTATTCCCAGATGCCGATTTGTATGTATACAGTATTACAGATTTACAGTTGTACATTTATGGTCAGTGTTTTTACCTGGCAGTTCTCTGTCCCAGTCTATACTTTGTATTGCTGCCCTTAGACCGTTAAAATCTGCCCTTTTAAAATTAAGAGTTTTTGTTTGCCCTTTACAGTTTTTTTATTTTTTATTTAATCTCAAATGAGACTGTGTTGTGATCACTGTTTCCCAAAGGTTGCCCTATTTCATTATTTGATACCATATCAATATTATTTGTGATGACTAAATCCAAGATGGCCTCATTTCTAGTAGGCTCTTGGAAAACCTGGGCCAGATAATGATCTCTGGGTGTACTCAAGAACCTGCTCCCCTTAGCTTAACTGCTGGTCTCATCTATCCAGTTTATTTCAGGGTAGTTAAAATGTCTCATTATTAGAACTTGCACAACCAATGTTCTTTTGGAATTTTCTGCTCCGCAATTTAACTCTACCCAAAAACAATCAACATTACCGCTAGTTCCAACATAAATATCTTCTCTGACTATAGGCTTAAATTCAGGCTTAACATACAGACAAATCCATCCTCCTCTTTTATCATTGCCCCTATTTTTCCTAAATAGGTTTTAACCATCCAGATTAACAGTCCAGTCATGAGATTCATCCCACCATGTTTCAGTAATGCCTATTAAATCCAATTTTTCGTTAATTGCCAAAAATTCTAGCTCGCCCATTTTTCCTAGCAAGCTTCTGGCGTTAGTAAGCATACATCTTATGTTATGAGTTTGTAATTTTGAGGTGTCTGCCTCTGTATTTGAATTCGTTAGTAATATCTCCCTATTGACTATACTAACCCTCCCCCCATCTCCTCCCCCATGAGTCGTTAACTCATCCCTTATCCCCTCTACACTTTCTACCCCATTACTTATATCTATTTCCTCCCCCCTCACCTATTAGTTTAAAAACTCCCCCAGCCGTTCTACCATCCTTTCCCCTAGCACAAAAGCTAATTTGTCACTAAGGTGCAATCCATCCCTGCTATAGAGATTGTACCCAAGTGAGAAGTCAGCCCAGTTCTCTAAAAACCCAAACCCCTTCTTAGTGCACCACATCTTTAGCCATGCGTTAACCTCCCTAAGCTCTTTCTGTCTCCCTGGGCTAGCACGTGGCACTGGTAGTATCTCAGAAAATACTACCTTGGAGGTCCTTCCCTTAAGCTTTTTCCGTAATTCTCTAAAATCATTCTTTAGGACACTCCATCTTCCACCTAACCTTGTCATTGGTACCAATGTGTACCAAGACCGGCGGTTCATTTCCAGCCCCTCCCAATAATTTATCTACCCGATCCATAACATGCCAAACTCAAGCACCCGGTAGACAGCAAACTGTTCGATTGCTGGGATCTGGGTGACAAATCACCCTGTCTACCTTCCTAATAATAATAGAGTCAACTACCACCAAAA